>CM076580.1:677282375-677882375 GCA_034641835.2 Pinus albicaulis | reverse complement strand
TTGATTCTTGATTCACCCTCGGCTAGTAATGATGCTCCTTGACCTATCTAATATGAACCAACCTGAATCTTCTATGAACCTCCACACCAAGAGAAATACTTTTCTTAGTCACTTGGTCAACTATATGTCATTTATGATTGCTAAAAGTGAAATCTAGATGGTGACTCACAAAAAGTGGATGAAGGCCATACCTATCACATAATACACATTAAGGAAAATTAACATGTTTTCACCAAAGGAAATATACACATTCCCTTTTCTAGTTAATATGTGCTTTGCGCCACCATTGAATATCATTGAATCCTTTAAGGAACACGTAGTGTAATTTATGAACAAGTTTTATTTGTTGGTGAATGGTCAGGATGCAACTAAATCAATGTATCAAGCACATGGCTTGTGATAATTAGCTTAATTCTTGACCATGAACACAAACAAGGATGGATTCTTCTCCTCTATATGTTTTATGACATTAGCTTTCTGTTGAGGTTCTCCCTAGTTTATTTTCTTATTGGCTAACCTCTTTTTGCAGTGCTTCTTCGTATGGCCCACCTTGCCACAATAGTGATAGGGAATGGTATTTAGGATCTTGGTTTCATATTCACTACTTCCTTAACCTTTATTCTTTTCCCATTTACCTTTTCCCTTGATATTGGATGCAAAATCATGTTCTGAAACCTCTACCTCATTTTTGTTGTTGAAATGTTTCTTCCATTTGTCTCACTATAAGAGTGTATTGCATAACTTATTAAAATTTAGGTCAGCATTAATAGTGGTGATGTTTAGGGTCTAAACATGTTGAGAAATATAAGGGAAACTTAATTAGATGATTTCTCTTACTTTGGTAACTTCTTGTGATGTATTTTTACTTAACTTGATTAAATTATTCTTTCACTTGATTATTATATTGTTCTCTATCATCAAACAATTACCAAACAATGAAGATCAATGAGACAAGGAGACACAAAATTTTTGTTGTTAGCCAGGGCCAAAACCTCTCCTCTTGAGAGGAAAACCCATGATAACTCTTCTCTTCTTATAGAACTTCAAATGATGAATTACAAGACCTATGACCCTTGACAAAGAACCCTCCAAGACCAATTCAACCTTCCTTATTTATGATATTTCCTTACACAACTTACAACTACAAAATTTGGCCTTCCAGCCACAACTTAGACCCCAACAATTTCTGCAACAAATTCAACCCCAAAAACTTTTCCAACAACTTCAAATTCAACAACTCTTCCAGCAACTTCAACCTCCAACAACTTTATAGGAACTTCGACTTCCAAAAAATTTCCATCAATTTCGTCCTACAACAACTTTCTAGGAATTTCATCGTCCAACAGCTTTCTAGAAATTTCGTCCTCCAACAAATTTCTATAAATTTTGTCCTCCATCAACTTTCAAACAACTCTTACCTAGAAGCTTCAAAATTTTAATGCACTTGAGAGAGAGAGAGAGAGAGAGAGAGAGAGAGAGAGAGACCCAAAAAACTTCGAATCTAGCTTCCTTCTTGAACTTCGCTTTCCTTAGGACTTCTTCCTTTTTAAGATCAAACACTTTTTCTTTCTTCTTCATGTGCCTTGGATGTATGCTGAAAATGAGGTGGAATGCCTCTTATATATAGGCTTTCTAGGGGTATGAATTGCCTCCATGAGGCCGAATTGATCTTTCATGTAGGCCAACTTGTTGTAGCTTGTTGAAAAGGTCTTAGAGGGTGTGATTATGACTCAAATAAATTTCTTTTACATAATACAAAATGCAGAAAGGGGTATTACATGTATGAAAATGACTCTTTTTACTTCCTAATTCTATGAAAAACCTAGAAGCACTCAAAGTGTGATTTACCTACAAAAAAATTTAATTGAGCATGCAACCCATGCATCAATAATGACAATAATAATTTTTTTTCTCTCTTTAATATCAAATATATAAAATCATGATTACAATAAACATTATGAAGACCAAACCTAGTTACACATTTCAACACTCCCTCTTAAATAGGGGGTATTCATAATCCATACATGGTACTCGGACATTCTCACACTGAAGAATTCCAATAATAAGAGTCAGATTGGTAATCCATCTCATAATCTATTATTTCAGTTAATCTCTTGAATATCATCATACCAACCAACATTGTCACATAGCAAGTCCTTTACTAACAACACTATCTCTCCACAAGATCAAAGCACAATGTTGGTGAGACAACGACTGATAGACACCATCACCGTTGTATCTTAAGGCACATACCCCACCTATATGTTCAAAAGGTATGTCCTTCTAGGAAAATTCTTGTCTTGGAATAACACATCCTCAAGGAATTTCCTCTTTGACTATTGTTACCTATTGTATTCCATACCAAATCCTCAAATAGTAACGTAAACTAGATGCTTACCCAATCCTCCATTCTTTCTTCAAAACATGAAGCCAAAGAATGATGTGTCTATCTCTCCCTCTCAACTAGGGAGGATCAAATCATTCCCATAAAAGGAAATATACCCAAGCTCCCTCTTAAAAAGGAACTTTCCCAAGATGCCTCTCAAATATGGACTTCTTTCCAATTAGCAACCATCTAATATTTGGTGGATATTATGGTACTATCAGCTTCTTGTATGTCTCTTCTTTTTGCATCATGTCATGAAATTCATATTCTTCATTATGGAGCCTTCTTCATTATAACTTCTTTGTAGGGTATCGACCATTTTTCTCCATCACTTCCCTTCAATGAACCATAGGATTGACCTAATATTCATGTAATCCTTATCTTCACTAGAAAGTTTATAGTCCACATTTGGCTTTCCTTCATACAACTATCTCTTTCAAGTCATGTTTCTCTCAGGATCTTCTATCCAATCTCAAGAGTACTAGTTGTAGGTGACACATACAACTTTCTTTTGGTAGCCCTGTTTCAACCCAACCGGATGTTTTTAAAAAATCAAAATGAACGTCAAATCAAATTACCTTTTTATGATGGACTTCTATCATGACATTTGCTTCTTGCAACATCAACATCATGCACATGTATGAATCCATCTCCAATACATTCATTACTAGGATTCTTCTTTTGCAGTTCCATATAAGGGTCTTCATACCTTATTCTTCCATGGAGATGTCATAGCTAATTCTTCTAGTTATTAGATGTTGATCACATACCTTTATCTTACATGAACATAGTTTCATCTTTCATGAAATCTTCTTCCTTCCTTCACAAATCGCTTCCCTAGGAACTTCTATACGTAGTTCCTTCATTATAGGAACCATAATTGTAAACCACCTCATCTTCCATATGAGGTCATATTATTTTAATTTCATCTTATCAATATGTAGAAGAGTTCAAGGCACATTGTTGACATGCCTTCATGCATCATTCAAATGGAAGTGATCCTTCTTCTTCGATCATGCTCATGAGATAGAGAATTCAACCATGCTATCTGCAACTATATGATGACATGAATTTATATATCAAATATATACATACCTCTTCCTCCATTTGGTCATCTAGACTTCCTTCTCACAACATCCTTTCCTTGCTTGAAGATGAAAGTACTTCAACCAATTTGACATGCTACACTCCTTTGTCACCATACCATCATTCTTCTAAACAATGGATCCCACAAAAGGTGGAATGTAGACAATCAACAAGGCACTTGCTTCTTCCAAGTAGAGGTGAATCTTCTTATAAATATTCTAGTGGAGGATATTGACGATCCTCATTCTGAAATTTCTCCTTTCTAATAATGATGATGTATGATGAGCTTTATTTATCTTCTATCTTTCTAGATGACTTTCCTCCAACCATATATACTTCTACTTGTTTGTCCTTATATGCTTCTGATGGAGATTCCATGAGCTACTTCCTTTCTATCATGATGACTAATACAACCATGTAGAATTCTACTTTAGATATCCTTCCATGCTTATATGATGATGCCATCTTTATCTTTCTTTAATTCATCCCATCATACTTATGATGCTTCCTATCAATTTCTAAAACTGAAAATAACTAAGTGTAGGAGATTATCTCAGTCAAGTATATATCTTTCACTCCTCCTTTGATATCTTCTTTTCAGATTCTTCCACTTCTTTGGTAACACGAGTTTCATTTCTTTCCTTTATCTTCTTGTTGTCCTTCTTGAGTTTGGGAAAATTAATTTAAAGTTCCTTTATTCATTACACTCATAGCATTTCATTTCTGACATATCTATCTTCTTTTTTTGAGGATCAAACTTTCCAAACTTTCCTTTTCTCTTGGCCATGAAAACATATTCTTGAACTTGTTCATTTAATCCAACATCACTTTTTTCCTTCAACCTAGTTTCTTCAATCTTACATAATGACCAAAGTTCACTTAATGGAGTGGATTCCTTCTTTCCATATATGCTTGATACAAAGTTTCCCCATTCATCAGGTAGTGCATTGAGCACAACGATGGCAATTTCTTTATCAGACGTTATTTTTCCTACTTATTGAAGTTGATCTCTGATAATTTGTGACACCCTCATAAGTTATGAGACTATCCATTATTCCTTTCGTACCTTAATTTTGTATAATTTTGTTTTTAATGATATGACTTCTCCTATAGTGCTTACAGAAAACAATTCTACCGACTTCTCATAGATATCCTTTGATTTATCCAATTTTTCTACATAAGGGATGAGGGAATCCTTGATTAATTCCATGAGGATTATTTGAGCCCTTATTTCCCCTTTCATATACTTCGATAAGATGGTTTGGTGATGGAGCCATGTCCATATTAAATAACTTCATTCTATATGAGCATCAAATCTAGCCTCTTCTTCCATGCAAGGTAGTCTGATGACCCAACCAATTTGTTTCTCTCCTTGCAATCTGAAGTCATTTTGTAGATTTTAGGCTTTTGCGATCAATATTTTGTGTAGTAGTGTTTTTCGGGTATGTCACATCCATGTTTTTCATTTCGATGTTTTGAACCAAACCACCGTGGTTCATCTTCAGGAAAAAGATCCATGAGTAAGTAAGATCTCACATGAGGTATAAATAGGATAAAGGGAGAGGTGAATGGAGGGAAAATGAAGGGAAGCCGACTTGAAAAATAATATGTTAATATTTGTTTTAATTTAATTAATTTAATGATTATTTATTAATTTGATGATTGTTAATATATTAATTTAATTAATTTGTTAATTATTTATTTATCTAAGAAATTTATTAATTCAATAATAATTTTAAGAATTTTATTAATTCATTAATAATTTTAAGTGATGATTTTTAAGATCTAAAGTAATAACATTTTTAATTAAATGATAATGTAATATCTACACTAATAATTTTAATATAAGATCTAAGAAGTTAATTTAATAAAGTAATAGTTTTTTTTTTTTTTTAATAGATAATTGTGAATAGCTCAAAGGGATAAATGGATTATGGTGATGGATTAAAATGATAATAAATTTATGAAATAGATTAATATGTGAAGAAATATTTTAATTGAATTACCATTCCTAAGGCAAATATTTGAAGGATTAAAGGTTTTTTAAAAAGGCAATGTTTAAAAGAAGGTTAAAGGTTAATGGAAGCTTAAAGGTTGAAAGTTTAAAAAAGGAAGAGGTAAGGGATAATAAAGGGGAAGGATTTTAGGATTTTAGGTTCATGGTGTGAGAGCATCCTATAAAGTATAAGGGGGGAGAGATGAAGAGGGAGGAATGAAGGAACAACAGAGGAGATGGAACATGATGTGGGTGTGAAGGGGAAAGTAAATTTGGGGAGAGAAATAGAAAGGTAGAAAAAGAACAAGAAGTAAAAAGAAGAAAGATGGGCATGGGATGGGTTAGGTGTGGGTATGTTTATTTTTTTAGCATCAGAATCCAATTGTCGCTTATTTTCCATCCCTCGTCATGGTTAAGGTTGTTGGGGTGTTTCCCAATTTCTATAGCTTCCCTAAATTTTCTGTTATGGTAATGATCTATTTTGGCCACCACACTGGAGTTCTCAATGCAAATGAAGTGATTAGTTTTTCTGGAGTGTTCAGTCAAAGCTGAGGTTTTGAGGCGGTTGTGTTTTATGTCAGCCACATGTTCTTGAATTCTTGTTAAGATAGATCGACCCGTTTCTCCAATGTATGGTTTTCCACATGAGCATGGGGACTCCTTTGTGGCATCTAGGGTCAATTGGATCTTTAACAGATTTGAGGCACTTACTAATCGTGTTCATGGGTTTAAAAGTAATTTTAATTTTGTTCTTTCTTAAAATATGTGATTTTTTATCGGTGATGCCTGATATGTAGGGTAGGTTGACTTTGCCCACCATATCGTAAATAGAGTTCTTGTAAGCACATGGTAAGCCTTTTAGCATGGTCACCACCATTTCCTCCTCTTCTATGTTCTAATCAATGATAAACAACTATTATTTGATATCCTTGATCTTGAGTAAATGATCCTATAGTGATGCACTCTCCTCCATTGTGATAAAAACAACATATTATTTAGGAAGAAAGATTTTTATTCATCTGAAGTCTCATGAAACTCTTTTAAATGCTTCCAAATATTCACGGAAGTCTTCCCTTTATGGACCTAGGGAATCATTTCATATGTTATAAACAACTTAAGCATCATTACTACTTTATCTCACTCATCAAAATTGTCCTAGTATTTCGCTATAACTTGTGGTGAGGTATAATTACCTCAGAGAATAGAAACCAAGCACCTATACTAAAAAATACCCAACATACATTGCTTCTAGGTTTGTACTTCTTTATAAAAAACCTCTAACTTCCTTCCATCATGATGTTGGGTAATGAGGCCATAAATACAAGGGAAGAATGCAAAAAAAAATATTGAAATAGAGAAAAATGTTGAAAAATAGTTGTTCTTCCCTCTCTCAATCTACAATCTTGGAGTAATATCATTTGGAAGGCTAGCTCTAAACTACTATAACATCCATGTATCACTTTAAAACATATATTCCTAATAAATCTACCCCAAAACACCCCAAGAATACACATTTTTCCAAATTTTCTAAAACATGACTTGTTAAACCACTAATATACTCTTGACACACTAAAAAACATAGAAATCTAGATAGCTCTACTCTCAAAAAAATCTAAAAAAAATAATATATGCTAGAAACTAACACCCAATTAATTAATTTCTATTGGGATTTACTAGGAAAAAAGAATCAACAACCAATTCTTCAAAATCTATAAATTGAGGCATAAATACAAGTAGGAATAATTATCCAATCTGATTTGTTGTGATGAAATGTTCAGTGGAATATCCACAACAATTTATGGATCAAATAAACTAAATCTACTCCAAAATCCTTTAAATTGAATTATTTTTAGATATTTTATTGAATAATAGGTTTGTACAACTCCAACTTATGTTTTGGTGACTACTATAATAAACCCGTACAATTGTATGATTCTTGGTAGGTTAAATAAGTGATCAAGTTTCCATGGATTGATTTTTTTCTCTTTATAATCCTCAATTTATAAGTTTTGAAAATTTTAAGAAAAGAAACAATGTATAGTTTCAAATGATTAGGCACCCTTTTGGCTCTTTAATGCATGATGCTAGAAATCCCTTCATCCATTTTTGTCAACAAAAACCCCTAGGTTTTCATGCCTGCAAGAACTTTGTGGCACCAAGACTATTGAAGTTGCAAGAGTGGAACCTTATCTCTTAAAAACATGAACTCTTGATACAATGAGAATGTTGGGCTATGATATCATATAAAATTAACATGAACACATAATAAAAACCAAGATTACATTGCTAATGAGTAAAAAAAATTCAGATAAAGGGTTAGTTGAGTCAATCTAGGATCATTCAATGCCACATTTCTATATCTTATTCCTAAATCCCAGGAGGGGGCATCCCTTGCATATTATTGTTCAATTACTTGTTGCAATGTTATTTGGAAGCTTATTTACAAGATCTTCGCCAGGATATTGAACCCCATTGTAAGTTCCTCCATTTCTGAAGATAAATTTGGGTTTCTTCAAAACAAGAACATTCACAACGTGATCGCGGCTACACGGGAGATCTGCATTTGGTATAGAATGAAAATTTGAAGGCTATAATTCTCAAGCTTGATCTCTCTAAGGACTTTGATTGATTAGATTGGAATTTCTAAGACATCATCATCTAGATGGGCTTGGTAATTCTAGTGGTCAACTAGATAATGGGTTGCATTCAATTATTTTCCTTTGTTGTGCTCAATGGGCTCCCTCTAGATTATTTTGTGCTTGTTGAGGTTTTTATCAAGGATTCCATCTTTATCCCTTATTATTTCTTTCGGTTTCTGAACAGAATCATCAATATGCATATATTATCAGGGCCTTTTAAGTATCATAATTTTTTACTCTATTCAAGTTAATGTATTTTTTAAGGATTTAAATATTATGCTTATTTAAATTATTATAGATAACTATTCTAGTTTGAGATGTCACGCATATAGAATGTGTTATCACAAAATTGGATCTGATAGGCTGCTTGATCAGTAAACTTCATGTAACTATTTCAAACCTAATCTTTTGACTAAGGCTTAGCCTCCTTAGCCTGAGAGGGCTCTCTCAAGGGTTAATGATTTGGATAAAAATATAGATGGCTAACTCTATTAAGGCAATAAACAGATAAATTATAGATTTAGGTTGAGAATCACATCAACATGAATACATAGGGCTTATGGATTCATAGCAACTCAGTAATTTAGTGAATCTACTTAACATGGAAGTTGAGGCATATCAGAGTTTTAGTCATAAGGTACACACACATGAAACTGTAAAAACAAAGTCAGTTCACTTATATAGGAAGTCAGAGCATCTAAAGATGAATTCTGAGTAATATAGATGAAACACCACTGCAACGAGATAATATAAGAGATGAAAATAGAATAGGAACACACTAAAACTCCTTCTGAATCTCAAGTTGGTCAAGTAGAAAATCTCTATATTAGCTTAAAATCAGTAAATTCACAATAAGCACAGTTTTGCCATAAATGTCCAACCCTTTACAAATTCGACCTCTTGGCCTTTAATAGACCTTTTCCAACATGAGATGTTCTGCCTCTAGGCTAGACACATCGAATTTCTAACTACTGACACCTTGCGTAACCATAAGACATGGAATTTATTACAAAAAGACACCTAATCTACTTAAACAATCTTATTCCAAAAAGGACTCAAACTACTTAATGCTATATTTAACAACCTTATCTACTAAAATTTACATCATTTCCAAGTGTACCATCACATGGTCGAATCTGGATGATGAGCTTCATTTCTTCATGACCATATTGCGACCTCCATCAAATAGGAAACAAAACCCTGTTTTTTAGGCATAAGATATTTTGCATTCTTTGAACATTCTGACCATCATGAACCCTTCTTTCGTGGTCCTTGGATGTTGGAAGTTTTCATAACACGTCCCATAACTCTTCACTAACCTCCATCTATCTAAAATCACTTTAAACCCTTCTCAAAATGCTGTAATGTTCGACGCTAAACAAACACAACAGTTTCGTAGCGCCTTTCATAGCACTGCTATTTCAACCTTTATTCTTCAAATATTTGACTTCTTTCCTCCAAGATTATTTGAATTACCCTTTAATACATCCTCCACAGAAAATTTAGTTCTTGATTCATTCTTTAACCCTTCAAAAAATGGCCAAAATAAGCAAGAAAAGTTGCTACAGAAGTTTCGTAGCGATTTTCTGCTTTTTTACACTGAATGCGCTATGAACCTGCTGAGTATGCGGTTTTGTCAAAAAATTTCAATATGTAAACTGTAGTTATGCCAAAAACTAAAAATATACTTATCTCCATCATTTTTAAAACCATATCAACTATAAAAACATAGACATTCTAGATTCCTTGAGGTCCCTTCTTCATTTATACTTAGTTGAGCTATTGGTTCTTCTATGACTGTCATCTTAATGCCTCTGCTCTTTAACTCATCATGAATCAACTCCAGTTGCTACTCTAAGTATTCCACCTGATCTTTAAGTCTTCTGTTAGAAGCTCTCATATGAGTATTTATTATTCTGTCAAACTTGGCTTCCTTTATTGCTAGAACTGTTCACTTGAAAAATTTCTCTGCACTACTTGGAGTTTCAAAAATAGAATTAGTGTGTCCTTCCCACAGTGCTTTCATCCTTTTAAATTGTACTTTCTCGACACTATGATTTCTAGCTCCCTTTTTCATGACATCAATCTCCTGGTTTTCCAACCTTAAATTCTCCTCAAGGCATTGACACTTTGTTTTCTTTGCCATTTTCTCTTTTCCCCTTTGTGTTCTGTTGATTGTATGCTTCACTGTTGGTGTTGAAAGATCAACAATTTATTTAGGGGATTCAGCTGTCTCAATGGGTATTTGAACTTATTTCCTGCCTTCCATCAGTTTCCTAGCATGCCTAGTCATAGGCTTTCTTGCTTGAAAGATGAAACCTGCATCTTCCCCCTCAAACTCTAGCTTCTTTGCAGACTTGGCTTTTCTCAGCTTATGCTCCTCTTCCCCAATGAACTCAGCTTGGACAATGGGTGTTTCTTCTATGTCAATGGCATGAAGAATATCCTCTAGATTCCCCTTTGTTACTGGGCCATCCTCTGTAGCAACTATCTTTCTTTTTAATGCCACTGCTTGGCTCTTAGTTACTCTTTTGATTTCCTGTTTGTTGACAACTTGTTTTTGTTTTGCATCTTTGAAAACCTTTGACCTCTGTTTTTCATGTGGGAGAGTTGGAGTATCAAGCATTTGCACTTGCTCTGGACCTTTCGTAGTTTTCTTTCTTGGCTTCACTCTTGCAATTGTTTTTGGTTTTGTAGCCACATGTTGACTTGGTTCTTCTGCTGGTGGTGATGGAACTCCTTTAGCTTTAGGGTTTCTTGTAGGGGTTATGGTTTCTAACTCAAATATATTTATAAACAAGAAATATGACCAATCTCTGCCTATCTTTTGAAGTTCATCTAAAATTAATAACTTCATTAAACCGTGATGAAACAAAGATGTTTCACTCTCTTTAGACTTTGCTTGCACCTTATCAGCCATCTTTGCAAGACTCATATGCAGATAAAAAGGTAAATCAAGTGAAATCTTACCAATGAAGTGTAAAAGCAATTTGAAATGATATGAATAAACCTTGTGATATCTGCCTTCACAGGTAAAATATTTCTGAATGTTGAGCAAAAATTTTGAGTAATTATATTTGATGCAACTTCTAGGAATAGCGTTATTAAGGTCCATGTCTGTGTACTCAGACTTCATGAACTCTTTACACTGTTCCATATCAAATTTGAAACTTTTGAACCAGGTTTTTTGACCCCTTGGTATCTTTGTAACAACAGCAATGATCTCTGGTGTAATAGACACAAATAACATCCCGACCTTAGCGGTTGTTCCATTGAAATTCATGGAAAATTCCTTGGATACCTGTGTGTGACAACCCTGCATTTTCTCACAAAACCGTAGGCAACCTACTCTTCTAAACGCTTCCATAACTGTTGGGTCTTCAATTATTTCTTTAATGTCTTCAGGTTCATGCCTTAAGCAGTGTCCTCCTCTGTGAATTTTCTTTTCCTCTACCATGTTCTTGAACAAATATTTCAGCCTCGCTTGAAAAAATGTAACAACAGCCTCACTTGAATAATTGTAACAACAGCCTCGCTTGAGAAACTATTAGCCTCGCTTGATATGGGTGTAGTAAAACCTTTATATGAACCAGCCACAGGTTTGGCTTGACACTCAGAGCTCAGACATTTTGAATGGAGGCAAAAGGGAATGAGAATGACTAATTAGGAAATATTTTGAAATTTAAAATGTCTTCTCATAACTGAATGATGCCTCATTCATAACCTATAATGACAATGATGACTGCAAACATGGGTGTGTACATCAAATTTCATCATTACATGACTCGACATGTCACTATCCTACCCTTTCCCAACGATTTCTGACATCTACCAACTCAACTGATAAGACAGTTATAAATACACGCTTTCGTAGCACCTACATTGTAATTTTTCATGTTTCTGCTACGAAACTATTAGCGCTTTCATAGCGCAAAACGACTTCTTTCAACGGGTGGCACTACGAAAACATGGTTTTTTGGCTAATTGAACAGTTTTGACACGAAACTTTGGGAAATGACCTACAAATGAAAATGATGAATATTTGACATTAAATAGCTTTAAAGAAGGCTTTATTTGAACCTAAGGATGAGCTTTAAACTATAAAAAATCTAAAACATACCCTTGATCACACCTAAATTGACTCCTAGAACCCAAATTTGATCCGAAATTTTGTAACCTTGTCACAATGATGTGTTGAAATTTTTGGGTGATAACAGTGGCTCCACTTGGGATAATGTGCCCCTGTGGTACACTAAGAACTAGTAGTTCCAGTGCTGCTATCCATTTTCTTTCCAAAACAGAAAAAAAATTGAAATTTCCAAGCTTTCTCCTTAAGCTCTAATGGTCTTCACCTCAGGCTCAAGCTTGCTAATTTGGCTTGTCATTATTAGTAGAAAAAATCATAAAATGGAATATGTACAATGATATAAATGAACAACAAATTTTTAGGAAGAGTAATGCTTTAAAAACTTTCCATTGACAGGTCCTCCAGCATATGATTTTCCATCCATCTCCTACAGTATGTAAGTATTGTTTCCATGAAAAGAAGCTATCTTGAAAGGACCTTTCCACAAGTTCTCAAACTTACCATGTTTTCCTTTCTCTTCAATTCTGGCCTCCCATTTCAGCACTTCATCCTGAATTTGAAAACTTTCTTCTTTGATCTTCTTATTAAATGTCCTCTTGATTCTGTTTTGATACTGTTGATTGTTGTTATAAACTTCATCCCTCTTTTCTTGCAAAGCTATTAACTGATTGATTCTTCTCTGAACTGCATTAGGTTCCTCTTCTAATCCTTGAATCAGCTTCATGACAGGTACCCCTAAAGATGAAGGAAAAATGGCTTCAGCTCCATATACCAGTTCATATGGTGAAGTTCCAATTAACCTTTTTGTGCATATCCTATCAGCTTCAAATGCCAATCCTTCTTATTTTCCTGCAACAAATTTTTAATGATCCTCACAATGCTCTTGTAAGAAGATTCAGCAAGACCATTCCCTTGCGGATAATATGCAGTAGAATTCCCAAGAGTAATATGATATTGATGACAGAAATTTATCAGCTTCTTAGACTTAAATGCCTGAGCATTATCAATTATGATCTTCATGGGACAACCAAATCTAGACAACATATTATTTTACAAAAAATAAATAATAACAGAATCATTTGCTTTCCTAGTTGGGATTGCTTCAATCCATCTAGTAAAGTAATCAGTCGTTGTGAGAATCCATCGATGCTGACCTAATGATGATGGATGAATTTCTCTAATAAAATATAGCCCCCATTTCTAAAATGGTGCTTCCACATAGATAGGCATTAAAGGTAAAGGTACAAGCTTCTTCTTACCATCAAAAATCTGGCATTCATGGTAGGCAGCAATCTTTTTGTAAACATCCTTAAACATTGAAGGCCAATAATACCCTGCTCTAAGAATCTTGTTCAATGTGGCCTTCCAATAATGATGACCTCCAAAATATCCTTTGTGAAACTCCTCAATCACTTTATCAGCCTCCTCTTCCAGCAAATAATTCAGCAAAATACCGCCAGTATCCTTCCAAAACTGATTTTTATCAAAAATGAAATACCTCAAATCTTGCCTTAGACTTTGTTAGTTCAACGGGTGCTTTATGATGTTGTAGGACAAAAACAATATCCTTGTACCAATCTGAAGTGATGTAATTTTCTTCAATATGGACTAATTCTTCTTCCTCATCTAAAATTTATAATATTTCTGCAATTAAATTTATGTCAAGACAGTCAAAGTTTGACTGTGCCATCAGCTTTTCTAAGCCTTGTCCTTTGACCAATTTTGTTGGCTTAATCTCTATATCATATTCCAGCAATTTAGCAATCCATTTTCCCCTCTTACCATCAGGATCGACTTGAGTGAGGATGTCTTTCACACCAATATTAGGAACAAAAGCCACAATATGAGAATGCAGAATATAAATTCTGAAATCTTTGATAGCCTTCACCAAGGCATAGGCTTGCTTCTCTAAGATATTATACTTCAGCTTAGAGCTAGCTAATGTCCTACTAAAAAATGAAATGGGCTGCTCAATACCTTGTTGTCCCTTTTGCAACAAAACTCCAGCAATAGTATTTTCTGATGCGAAAGTAAAAACCAGAAATTATTTTGAGAAATCTGGACTGATCAATACTGGTGCTTGTGTGAGTGCCCTTTTGATCTCCTCAAATGAGTGCTTTTTTTCTGTTGTCCACTTAATGTCAACTCCCTACTTCAACATCCTTGTTATATCCTTCACAATCTCGGCAAAATTAGGAATAAATCGCCTTACAAAATTTACATTTCCAATGAAAGATTGAATCTCCTTCCTGCTTCTAGGAAAATCGACCTTCTGAATTGCATTGACCCTATTTGGATCAATATTAATCCCATATTTAGAAATGATGTGTCCAAGTAATTTACCTGAATTTAAAGTAAAAATAATTTTGGTGGGATTTAGAGAGATGCCAAACCTTCTACACTTCAGCAGAATTATTTCTAGGTGTTTCAAGTGATCTTCTTCCCTCTTTGAGAAGACTGTTATGTCATAAAGATAAAAAAACCATGATCTTGTCCTTCTCTTCAGAAAAAAAAAATGTCCATTGCCCTCTGAAAGGTAGCTCCTGCATTCATGAGACCAAATGGCATCTTGGCATACATGAAAGTTCCCCATGGTGTAGTAAAGGTTGTTTTTTCCTGATCATCTGGATGCACAAGAATCTGATTGTAACCTAAAAAACCATCAAGCATGGATATCCTTTGAGAACCAAAAATATTTTGCAAAATTTGGTCCATCTTTGGGAGAGAATAGTTGTCTTTCAGAGAGGCTTTATTCAAGTTTCTGAATTCAATGCATATTTTGATTTCTCCACTCTTTTTCCTAACCGAAACCAAGTTTTCAAGCCAATTTGAGAATCTAATTGGGACAATGATTTTGGCATCAAATATTTTCTTGACTTCCTTTTCAATCAATGGCATGAGAAGTGCATTAATCCTCCTCAACTTCTGTTTGAAAGGCCTTTCATTTTCTTTGATGGGAATAGTATGTTGAATAATAGTGGGGTCATATTCTTTCAAATCGGCATAATTCCAAGAAAAAACATCAATCAATCTCTTCATCATCTCAATATATTTGTACTTCATATCAACTGAAAGAAACTTTGAAATTTTAATCATTTTGGGCATAGCTACTGTACCAAGATTACAATTCCCAACCTCTTCATCATCAGCTTGTATCTTAGGAGATTTAAAAATATCATTATGATCAAAAAAAATTTCAAGAGGTATGAGACCCTTTGGTATGGAATTATTCTTTAGCTGCAAAACTTCAGGATTTCCTTTAGATTCAACAAGCATATTTTTCTGATCTACTTGTATATTTTCAAACTCTTCTTTTAGCTCAATAAATTTCTTCACTTTTTTATCATCCTCAAAAAATTTCCAATGAGTAATATTATCAGGGATAGTTGGTCTATGGCAAACTTCAACCTCATATTGTTTAGTGGAATGAATGGGAATAATGAAAAGAATTGCAGAGAAAACAAGAGAATCAACAATGGAGTTTTGGTCTCTAGTTTTGACAATGAATGAATAAGCTTGGAAGTTTTCCAACATGTCCAAAACTAAGTTTCTATATGCGATCATCCTTATATCCTTTGTTTGATAAGCACCTTCAACTTGTTTAATGACTAATTATGAATCTCCATATACAGAAATATTTTGAGCATTCATTCTTTTCAAGAATTCTAAATCGAAAATCAAGGATTCATACTCAGCCATGTTATTTGTGTAATCAAAGTGCGATTAAATTTGTAAGAAAGAAACTTACTTTCATCACTTAGACTTGTGATCCAAATCCCTGCTCCTACCCCATCTTTTCTAGCTGATCCATAAAAATGTAATGACCACCAACCTTCCTCCTTCTTCTTACTGACTTGTTGATCTTCTGTTTGCTGATTTTTAGACTGCTGAATTTCAGATTGTTGATTTTTTGCTTGCTTCTCATCCTCTGCTTCATTAGTCAACTCATTGAAAATAATATCAAATCCAAGTTTAGTACCAAGAGCATAAATTGGAAAATTATGAGGCTTGTCTTTACTACTCACTATGTAAGCCATTCTTCTCTCTCGATACAATCTCCTTTGCTCACCAAAAATAGGTATGGTGGCATAGGTAAGGTCCATCTGCATTGTACCTTTGATTTTTGCTGCCCATGACCTTGATAATAGCATGCCAAACTTTGGTGGAATGTATGCTACCACGATGTCCATGACCACTGTCTTGGCAGGGACTTGTGTAAGACCAACAACAACATCATTAATTAAACCAATGCATTGAACTCTTTTCGAATCAAAAGAAAACAAGTCCTTATATGGTCTAGTTATTTCTAACCCCATCCTTTCCATGATTCCTTTGGGCATAAGGTTGTGAGAGGCCCCTGAATCTAACATACCATTATGTAATGTCATGTCATGAATGCTAAGGCTCACATAAAAAGGAGGCACCTCCTCATTCTGTTCATCTTCTAATCTTGGACCCAAGTAAATTGTTGGATGATCCTCTTGTATATTTAAAATATCAGCAGCTACTGGTTGTGAATTCAACATCTTAACAATCTTGCTTATATACTCATTGACTTTAAGAATCTCACCAAAAGGTACTGGTATTTTAATCTTAGAAATTTCATTTTCCAAACTGAAAACAGAAACATATTTTTCAGCTTCTTTGATAGTAGGAAGAGGTGGTGTATCTTTCTTACCTTCAACAACCTTAGGAGTATCTTTCTTACTATCAATAGCCTTAGGTGTATCTTTCTTAGGCTGTGTTTTATTTGCAACGATAGGTACATTTCTATTTCTGAGATTGTATTGCTTTTGCATTTCAAAGATAGCATGTTGATACCCTTTGAGATAATCTGATGGTTCCTCTCCATGATTACCCTGGCCTGGTTCATCATGTTCCTCTTTAGTCAAGAAAATTCCAGACATTTCTTCATCAAAACAGTTAATAGACTCTTCAGGAATTTCAGGATCATATTCTTCATCAACTAAGTTCTGCTGGAAAGGAGGCCTCACTGGAGGATCAGGCTGCTGATTTCTATTTTATCTTAGTCTCTGTTGGTTCTAAGGTCTCCTAAACCGAGGGTTTCTAAACTGAGTTTCATGTTGTGTAGGAGGAGCAGAGGTATTCCCAAGGGCTAGCCTATCCATTAAATTTTCCATTTTTTCATCATTGAATCAAATTTATCATCAGAGGTAGAGGAGGAAGGCTTCTCTTCTTCTTTTAACTTAGTCTTACCCATTTTTTACTTTTTGGCTACTATCATATTAACCTCCACCTTCACTGCATCATTTTTCATTTCAGCAAGTGTAGGGGATTCTCTCTCTCTCAACAGTATAGAAAATTCATAATCAAAAGCTTCGGCATATCTCATCTGAGATAAGGCTTGTGGAGGTTTTAAATGGGCGGGAATAGATTCATAAACCTTATTAAACCTTTTTGAAAATTTTTGAACATATTCATCAACAACTCTTCTTAAACTGCTATACTCAGTGAGGGCTTGTATTGGATTAGTTCTATTTCCCCATTTTCTCAGAAAGGTATCTTCAAACTCATTCCAATTATGAATACTTCCAGGAGTAAGGGCTTTGAACCAATTCCTAACTTCATCAGTAAAGCTCTGAGCAAACAATCTCAACCTGACATCTTCATGATCAACCTCCTCCCTGTCTATAAAATCATTAAATTGGTCTACATGTTCCTCTACTGTAATTTCTTCATCACTTCCCCAAGTTTTGATTCTAGCAGCATATTTGCTAGGGAGGTCATGTAGAACAGCTGGAAGAACAAGAGGGGCGTATATAGCAGGTGCAGCAGGTGGAGGAGGTAAATTTGCAGCCATGGTAAAAGGGACTGTGGCAGCTTTAGGGATAACAACAATAGAGGATGAAGCACTGTCATGAGGAGGACCGTTTGGTCTTTGTGGTCCAATAACAATTGAACTCCAATCAGGAAGAGGTAAACATGATTTACTTTTCAACAAGACTTCAAAAGGGTCAATATATTTCAAGTTATCTAAAGACTCTATTTCCAACAACAACTCAGAAGTAACAGCTTCCCAAAACTCTTCTCTATCTTCCCGTGTTACTAGGGCAGAGGTATCAATACCTTTCTTATGCAATTCTAAAATGATTTTAGTTAATTCTTTTTCACTTTCAGATCTAAATAAGTTTTCCTAGATTTTATCATCAACTCTTTTATCTTCAGGACTTCTTAATATTTTAGAGGACAAGGATTTCGAATGTGATGGAGTACCTGATATTTCAAAAATTCTTTGACTACCTCTAGAAATGGTGTTTGGATTGTCCACGATGGTAGGTGGATCTTGGTCAAGGTTACTCCTTGTGTATATCCTTCTTGAAGCCACCTTTGATCATATAAATTTTTAATGGAGTCAACAAGGTAGATGCAGCCTCAAAAAGCTTCTTGAGCTCCTGCTACCTTCAAAATTTCGGGAAAGTATAATCTTCAGACTCCCGGCAGATGCACCAAAATGTTATCACAAAATTGGATCTAATAGGCTACTTGATTATTCAACTTCATGTAACTATTTCAAACCTAATCTTTTGACTAAGGCTTAGCCTCCTTAGCCTGATAGGGCTCTCTCAAGGGTTAATGATTTGGATAAAAATATAGATGGCTAACTCTATTTAGGAAATAAACAGATAAATGATAGATTTAAGTTGAGAATCACATCAGCATGAATACATTGGGCTTATGGAGTCAAAAAAGCTTAATAATTCAGTGAATCTACTTAACATGGAAGTTGAGGCATATCATAGTTTTAGTCATAAGGTACACACACATGAAACTGTAAAAACACAATCGGTTCACTCATATAGGAAGTCAGAGCATCTAAAGATGAATTCTGAGTAATATAGATGAAACATCACTGCAATGAGATAATATAAGAGATGCAAATAGAATAGGAACACACTAAAACTCCTTTTGAATCTCAAGTTGGTCAAGTAGAAAATCTATGTATTAGCTGAAAATCAGTCAATTCAAAATAAGCACAGTTTTGCCAAAAATGTCCAACCCTTTACAAATTCGACCTTTTGGCCTTTAATAGACATTTTACAATATGAGATGTTCTGCCTCTAGGCTAGATACATCGAATTTATAACTACTGACACCTTGCATAAACATAAGACATGGAATTTATTACAAAAAGACACCTAATCTACTTAAACAATCCTATTCCAAAAATGACTCAAACTGCTTAATGTTATCTTTAACAACCTTATCTATTAAAATTTACATCATTGCCAAGTGTATCATCACATGGTTGAATCTGGATGATGAGCTTCATTTCTTCATGACCATATTGCTGACCTCCATCAAAATAGGAAACAGAACCCTGTTTTTTAGGCATAAGATATTTTGCATTCTTTGAACATTATGACCATCATGTACCCTTCATTTCGTGGTCCTTGGTTGTTGGAATTTGTCATAACACGTCCCATAACTCCTCACTAACCTCCAGCTATCTAAAAAGACTTTAAACCCTGCTCAAAATGCTGTAATTTTCGGCGCTACGAAAACACAACAGTTTCGTAGAGCCTTTCGTAGCACTGCTATGTCAATCTTTATTCTTCAAATATTTGACTTCTTTCCTCCAAGATTATTTGAATTACCCTTTAATACATCCTCCATAGAAAATTCAGTTCTTGATTCATTCTTTAACCCTTCAAAAACTGACCAAAATAAGCAAGAAAAGCTGCTACAATAGTTTCGTAGCGCTTTTCTACTTTTTTACACTGAATGTTCTACGAAACTGCTGAGTATGCAGTTTTGTCAAAAATTTTCAAAATGTAAACTGTAGTTATGCCCAAAAAATTATACCTATCTTCATCATTTTAAAAACCATATCAATTGTAAAAACACAGTCATTCTAGCTTCCTTGAGGTCCCTTCTTCATTTATACTTGGTTGAGCTGTTGGTTCTTCTATGAATGTCATCTTAATGCCTCTGCTCTTTAACTCATCATGAATCAACTCCAGCTGCTGCTCTAAGTCTTCCACTTGATCTTTAAGTATTTTGTTAGAAGCTCTCAGATGAGTATTTATTATTCTGTCAAACTTGGCTTCCTTTATTGCTGGAACTTTCCACTTGAAAAATTGCTCTGCACTACTTGGAGTTTCAGAAATATAATTAGCTTTTCCTTCCCACGGTTCCTTCATACTTTTAAATTGTACTTTCTCGACACTTTTCTTTCTAGCTCTCTTTTTCATGACAGTAATCTCCTAGTTTTCCAACCTTAATTTCTCCTCAAGATATTGAAACTCTATTTTCTTTATCATTTTCTATGTTCCCCTTTGTGTTCTGTTGATTGTATGCTTCACTGTAGGTGTTGAAAGATCAACAATTTTGTTAGGGTATTCAGTTGTCTCAATGAGTATTTGAACTTCTTTGTTGCCTTCCATCAGTTTCTTAGCATGCCTAGTCATAGTATTTCTTCCTTTAAAGATGAAACCTGCATCTTCCCCCTCAAACTCTAGCTTCTTTGCAGACATGGCTTTTCTCATCTTAATCTCCTCTTCCCCAATGAACTCATCTTGGAAAATGGGTGTTTCTTCTATGTCAATGGCATGAAGAATATCCTCTAGATTCCCCTTTGTTACTGGGTTGTCCTCTGTAGCAACTATATTTCGTTTTAATGCCACTACTTGGCTTCTAGTTACTCTTTTGATTTCCTGTTTGCTGACAACTTGTTTCTTTTTTTCATCTTTGACAAACTTTGACCTCTTCTTTGTAGGTGGGAGAGTTGGAGTATCAAGCATTTGCACCTGCTCCGGCCCTTTCTTAGTTTTCTTTCTTGGCTTCACTCTTGCAGTTGTTTTTGGTTTTGTAGCCATATGTTAACTTGGTTCTGCTGGTGGTGGTGATGGAACTCCTTTAACATTAGGGTTTCTTGCAGGGGTTAGGTTTTCCAATTCAAATCCATTTATAAACAATAAATATGACCAATCTCTGCCTATCTTCTGAAGTTCATCTAAAATTAATAACTTCATTAAACCATGATGAAACAAAGACGTTTCACTCCCTTTAGACTTTTCTTGCACCTTATCAACCATATTTGCAAGAATTGTATGCAGATAAAAAGGTAAATCAAGTGAAATATTACCAGTGAAGTGTAAAAGCAATTTGAAATGATATGAATAAACCTTGTGATATCTGTCTTCACAGGTAAAATATTTCTGAATGTTTAGCAGCACTTTTGAGTAATTATCTTTGATGCAGCTTCTAGGAATAGCGTTATTAAGGTCCATGCCTGTGTACTCAGGCCTCATGAACTCTTTACACTATTCCATATCAAATTTGAAACTTTTGAACCAGGTTTCTTGACCCCTTGGTATCTCTGTAACAACAACAATGATCTCTGGTGTAATAGACACACTTAGCATCCTGACCTTAGTGGTTGTTCCATTGAAATTCATGGCAAATTCCTTGGATACCTGTGTGTGACAGGCCTTCAATTTCTCGCAAAACCATAGGCAACATACTCTTCTGAATGCTTCCATAACTGCTGGGTCTTCAATTATTTCTTTCATGTCTTTAGGTTCATGCCTTAAGCATTGCCCTCTATGAATTTTCTTTTCCTGTGCCATGTACTTGAACAAATATTTTAGCCTCGCTTGAAAAAAATGTAACAACAACCTCGCTTGAATAATTGTAATAGCAGCCTCGCTTGAGAAACTATCAGCCTCTCTTGATATGGGTGTAGTAAAACCTTTATATGAACCAGCCACAGGTTTGGCTTGACACTCAGAGCTCAGACATTTTGAATGGAGGCAAAAGGGAATGAGAATGACTAATTAGGAAAGATTTCGAAATTTCAAATGTCTTCTCATAACTGAATGATGCCTCATTCATAACCTATAATGACAATGATGACTGCAAACATGGGTGTGTACATCGAATTTCATCATTACATGACTCGACATGCCAGTATCCTACCCTTTCCCAATGGTTTCAGAAATCTGCCAACTCAACTGATAAGACAGTTATAAATCCGCGCTTTCGTAGTGTCTGAAATGTAATTTTTCATGTTTGCACTATGAAACTATCAGCTCTTTCGTAGTGCAAAACGACTTTTTTCAACGGGTGGCGCTACGAAAACACATTTTTTTGGCTAATTGAACAATTTTGACACGAAACTTTGGGAAATGACCTACAAATGAAAACGATGAATATTTGACATGAAATAATTTTAAAGAAGGCTTTATTTGAACCTTAGGATGATCTTTAAACTATAAAAAATCTAAAACCTACCCTTGATCACACCTAAATTGACTCCTAGAACCCAAATTTGATCCATGAAATTTTGTAACCTTGTCACAATGATGTGTTGAAATTTTTGGGTGATAACATAATGTAGGCAAATATCAAATAAAAAAACATGTAATTTACTATTAATATCGATAAATTTTTGGTGAATATAATCTATTTAATCATATATATGTAAAAAACAAGCTATTTTTTTAACAAAATGGGCTAATATTGTTTTTCCAAAAATACCAAAAAAATAGTCAATTAGTGAAATTTTGCCCCTAAAATTATCCCTGGTTCTATTTCTCACTTGATTTTTGTAGATGGTATTATGTTTTTAATTTAAGGAGGTCAAAGAGATATTCTCTCTCTAAAAAGTGCTATAGATTTTTTATGTCTGGCCACTGGGACGATTATAACCCTAAAAAATCATGTAAAATTTATCAAGGTAATCTAGAGAATATCAACAATATGGAAAGAAATTACTTCCCCTTCCCTCTAAAGAATATGGATCAAAGTATTAAGTACGTGGGATTCTTTCTAAAGCCTAAAAAATACAAGAAGTTTGATTGGGATTGGATGATAAAAATGGTGGAAGCCACTTGGTACTAAGTTTGATGGTAAGATTTCTATCTCGAGGTGGCCACTTGGTACTCCTGAAATATGTTTAGGAAAGTATTCCTATTTATTGGACATTTATTGTTCCCATCCCTAAAGTAATTCTCAACTGTATTCACAAAATTAGTTGTTGATTTTTATGGATAAGAACCAGGGATCATAATGGTATAACACTAGTTAAGTGGTCCTGCATAGTTTATCCAAAGGAGTATGGTGGTTGAGGTATAAAAATAATCCACCTTTTTTTCAAAGCTCTAGTTGGAAGGAAACTATGGAGAATTTTCAAGAATAATTCCCTTTGGAGAAAAATTACTTAGGATAAATACTTCCTTGAGATTTCTATTGCATACCGGTTTAGGATTCCTTGTAAATATGCTAGAGGTTCTATAGTTTGAAAGGATTAGGTGGGGGATTTCCCTTTCATTGGTAAATGGGTGTCTTGGAGAATTAGGATGGATGCAAAATTAGAATGGGAAAAGATCCTTGGTTAATTTCTTCTATTTGGAAGATGTTAAGGCCCAATCTCCAAAACTCAAAGGCATGAAAGGATGCAATTAAACTTCTTCTTTAGGCCTTGAAGGATTTCTAGTTGTTGAATGGAAGAACCTTCTCAATCTCCTAGTTTCGAACTTCATAACATTAAAGGATACCCATGAATCTCTTTATTGCTACAAAATTCTTCAAACTAGGGATTCCATTGCTAAATTGGGTTATAAAACTTAGTTTGAAGACAAATTTGAGGGTAAAAAGATCTACTGGTGGTGGGCTATTTGGAAGGTAAGTGCCTCACTATAATCAAAGGTTACCACCTGGTTGGTGCTCAGTAACAAAATCTTAACTTGGAGAATGCTTATAAATTTGGGTTGGATTGGGCCAAGCAAGTGACTTTTGTGTAAAGATCAACCTAAATTTGTCTATCATTTGTTTCTTCATTGTAGATTTATTGTGTTGACTATTTCACAAATTTGGAGGGTGTCGAAGCCCAAATCTAAATGGGTTGATGATTTCCTTGTAGATTTCCCGGGATCTTGGATTTTGGATAAAATTTAAGGTATATTACAAGATTTCCCTACATTTTAGTTGGATTTATCTGGTGAGCTCACAATCTAAGTCTCTTTCAAAACACAAATTTCACCCCTAAATCCTATGTGACTTCTATTATTTCTCTTGCAAATGATTTTAAATCTGAATTGAAACAAAAAGCACCCATGTCCCCTCAATTGCTTGAAATGACTTGTGACATCCCATGAGGTTATTTCAATGGGGCTAGCCAAGGCCATCCACTTAGGTGTGGAGAATATGTTATCCTCTATTTTAGTCACACACATTTCCTATATTGTAGATAAGCCCCTGGTAGGGTGTTAACACTGGAAAATCGTACAAGCAGAAGACGACATTATTTAATGTCAAGCAGAAGGATTTACAGGGCTGGAAGACATTAGAGAATCTGGAAAGTATTTAAAAATCTCTAAGTCCTGAAGAAAAATCAAATTTGAGCAAGTCATAAATGCTTTTTCCTGCATAATCCTTCGTGAAGAGCGCCTTTGTGCGCCTTTTGACCCGAAATGCGCGCAATCCAGGGAGTGGCGAAAGTCACTTTCTGGGACCACAAAAAGTACACTCTAGGACAGTGATTCCTCACTTGAAGCCACCTAAGGACAACCACCAAAGACTCCTTGGACATCAAGGGATCACACAATGGAATATTTATGGCACACAAAGTAATCATCCCCTTCTCTTGGGTCACCATCCAAAATGTACCAAGAGAGGGAAGGAGGATTTGAATTCTCCTATTTTAGGCCACCATGAGATGAAGAACTTGAGAACACATTGTTATGTTGGCCATAATTTCCCAAGCAATACCAGCAGTGTGTGATATGGAGCTGAATATAGCGGGGACTCAATTGTTGGCCATCCAATAATTTCAGTCCACCACAGTAGAGAGAGGGAGACCTTGCACCGAGGCAGGCTCGGAAGTAAGAACATCCTTGAATTGAGACTTAGAACCCATGTTCTAGGGGGCCTTTGGAAAGAGGGTTGAAGTTTCAACCTCATTTCCTACCAGCACTCAATAAGAGGGGCCTAAGAGCTACCGTTTGGATTATTGCAGTTGTTTGACTCTATTCAGAGATTTTGTTTATTTGTTTTAGTTTTAGTTTATATATGCATGCTATTTCTCTATCTAGTATGTTTATGATTCTAGCTTGTTCCAGTAACTTGCTTGACTGCCTGTGACCAATAACTTAAGTGGGTAAACCACACCCCTTAAGTTGGTGTGATTTCTTACATGCGTGCACCAAACACACTAACACAGGGTTGGTGACTCCACTAACATTCATTACCAAGTTTATGTGGTTGTGCCTCTTTTTTGCAGAGACCCCTGTCTGTGCTGTGGAGTGGAGCTGAATTTCCCCCTTTTTCTCTTGCAGTCCCTAGTTCATCCCAAGTGACAGATTGAAGCAGAACAGCTCCAAAAATTACTTTTGTAGGAATTTGTGCACTTTTACCTCCCACAAATGTTCCCAAGGCACGCATTCAAAGCTGACCTGCGCGCAGACATCGCCCCTGTTTTAGCCTTTTGCGTGCAAAAGACAGAAATATATATTTCTCCCACATTTCTATATTTTTATCTGCTTATAAAGTGCTTGGAAGCCCATAATACATCTTCCAGCACTGGTTGAGGTACCCCGCAGCTTGCTAAAGCTCACTCTTAGCTGATTTTTGTAGGCTTAGTGTCAGTTTTATTTCAAGTTGATTTTTGAAAAGTTCACACATATTTTAAGTAGTGGGGAAAAATAACTTGCATTCCAAAAAAAAAAAAATTTGCAAATTTAAGTATCAACACACCTAGATAACTAGCCAAAGTAAGTGGCCCAAGTCCACGCATGCTTAGCTAGCTTCTTTTTTCTAGTGTAAAATTTATTAGTTTAGTTCAATTTTTGCACTAGGATTTCGGGACTAGGATTGAATTGTCGATAGAAGAGAAAGTAATCTCTACTGCCTTTGCACCCTTCGGTGATCCTAGGCAAGCATATGAACATTCTCTATTCACAACTTGCCATCTCCCTTTAGTTGATCACATAGATTAACTAGGAAAAATAGAAAGCGGCCCATATCCGCACATGTTTTTCTTTTGAGCAAGGAACAATACAACATAGTTTAATAGGGGATTTTGAAAATCATCATCGCATATCCACACGTTAAAACTATGTGCTTGTCCACTTTTTTCTCACACACATCCACCCACTAAGCAAAGCAAAGACACCTAAAACTAACTTAACCAAACTCACTAAATTCTCCCCACAGGGGCCAAAAAAGAATCTATATTTTAAGTTAGGTTCAAGGGGTAGGCATCCAATAAGACGCCTTGATCATTCTTCATCTTGAAACATAGAATTTGATTGTTTAGGGAGCTTTAAATCCACCTATCAGCACACGAAAAAGAAAACCTGAGCGCGGCAGAGACCCGTTTCAGAGGGGGTTAGGCTTAGGTGCAGTGCGGGAGGGTATCAGTCAGGGCTACCTGACTTGGCTGATACTCGGTACTGTTAGCTGACTTACCAAGAAGCCCAAGACTCGAACGCTCACGTGGGACGGTGGTACTTAGTGGCCAAATCTAGGGCATCCTTTCCCTATAGGTGACGGTGTAGGCAAGCACCAGAC
Organism: Pinus albicaulis; assembly: GCA_034641835.2. NCBI lineage: Eukaryota > Viridiplantae > Streptophyta > Pinopsida > Pinales > Pinaceae > Pinus > Pinus albicaulis. Next base: position 677,855,649 of record CM076580.1, on the reverse strand, counting down.
CCTCTAACCTTACCTTGGTGGATTTTATTCGGCTGACTAGGGGTGTCGCCAGCTCTTACGGGATGTTGTGCCAACACTCGCAAGATATATTCTCAAGGCCGAGTTACATTTGAGTGTGTGAGGACGAATAGGTCTTCTAGGATTTGAGTATCATACGCAAACAAACAAGAACCATTTTTTTTTTATTTCTTGATCACATAGAATTAATTTAAAGGGAAAATTTATTTTATTTTCACTTTGTTTTATGTATGTGACCAAATTTTTTCTTTGATCATAGACTCGATCCTCTCAAATTTTTCAAAAACTAGACCTATTCAACACCAGAACGGACCCAACGAGACCTCGTCGATCTAGGCGTCTTTTGGACCTCCCCCAATTACTAGGAGGGGTTCCAGCTCTTTCGTCATTTAGGCATCAAAGACAGAATGCTGCCACCATTATTGGTTCATCCTTTATTGGGGCATCCTTAGTTGGGAACCCTGGTCTCCCAACACCACAACACACACCACTCCTCCCACGACCCCTTAGGGGTAGAGGAGTGCGACCCATTTGGGAAGCCAGTTGAATACACAGTAGGGTACATCGCAGACTAACCATGTTCCTAACCATAACTTCGTGTTTTCGCAAGCTTCCATGGCCTCAACCTCTCAGTCACCTTTCTTAGCTTCGTTGAATCTACCCGATTTAACCAAAATAACTAATGACCCCATTGCACACAACCCTACATGGCCTCCCATGCCCACGAAGCTCCCTTCGGATATTCCAAAATTCGAAGGAAAGCAAGCGGAAGACTCAGGTAATCATGTCATGACATTTCACCTGTGGTGCTCATTGAACAGTATCATTGATGACACTATTTGATTGAGACTATTTCAACGCACTCTGATAGAACTAGCGGCGAAATGGTACGTGGAGCAGCCGTCTGCTACACATGGAACTTTTAGCGCCCTCGCCACCGCGTTCCTAACATATATTCATTTACCCTTTCACCATGATTCCAGAATGGAATTACTGACAAATTTTAGACAAACCCCTGTCGTCCATATCTCGGACCATCTCCACGAATGGAGGCGAGGTCGTAGTTTATGTAAAGCTAAACTCAATGACCAGGTTCTCTTAGATTTTTTCCTGAAAAATCTCACAACAGAGATTTAAAAGGATGTGGCATAGTAAAGGCCCATATCCAAAGAGGACACCATCAACAAAGCCCAATAGCTTGAGCTGATTTATACGCAATCAGGATACATTTACAATATCCTGCCCAACGCCCCGTGCCTGCAAACTTATCAAGAATTTTCAAGCATGTTGAACTCTATAGACAGACTAATTGGGTCAGTGACCCAAAGTAACCTAGGCAGCAGTAGTCAAAACCCCAGTTACACGTATATTTCTACCCAGAACGTACCTCAACCCAGTTTTCAAAGTCATCATATGCCTCAACAAAAATTGACCAATAGGGCACAAGCGCATCACCAAGGAACACCCTATCCTCCGGCTTAGGGGACCCAGTACGCAAAAAGAAACATTGACGGAAGAGCTCCCCTCCAACAGCCAGGTGCAAACCACGGACCGCGTTATGCTCAGTCCCCAACACCAAACCCGCCTATGCAGACCAATGCACAGGTGAACTTTGTGCAGCCTTCCCAGAACCAACCACACCAATATAAATAGGATAAATACCCTCCTAACATGGTGAAGAAAAAAGGAAAAAAAAGGCCCAGAGGGAATCCTCAATAGGGGGGAAACAACCAACAATGCCTACCGCGATCACAGGCTGGAGGAAACTCCAATTGGAATCAGAGCCAGGAGCCAAGCAATGCCCAACGGCAAAGAAAAATGCCACCTCTTCAAACAAACCATTCTTGTTTGATATGTGGTGAGTATGACCATTATACTCACCACTCTCCCAATCTCCCTTAGGTGAAGAAGCTACAGAGTAACCAAGGACAAGGGGGATCTTCCCAGCAAACAGCTGTGATGCAGGAACCTTTCCCCCATCAACGGACGATAAGCACTCAGCAACAAAATCTAGATGACTCTGAAAAACGTAGCCATGAAATCTACATGACTCGAAAAGACATGTTTTTCCAAATACGGAATCGCAATTACGACACCCCACCAGACACCAATGCGTTAGGGGAAAGTACTAGTGCACTGACTGCACCTTTGACCATTTCAAAGATTTCTATCGAACCATTGCCAAAAATGGAAAAGGGACCCAATAGGTGAGCAGGAAACTACTCCAAAGTGGTCCATAATTATAGTATCATGGACGATTTAGCACAATCTCCCGCTACTATGTCATCTTTGGAAGTATTGCAGTCATGCCCAAAACAACAGAAAGCCCTAATTTCCGCGTTAGGCGTTATCAACCATATCGATACACGCCTAATGGCTTTTGACTTAGACTAAGCCACCACTAGGCTTCCTTCCATGGTTTCCTTCCAGATACTAGTGTCGGTCCAGAATATCACCATTCACTAATGTGTCATTGACGAGGGTGCATCATGTCAAAAAATGTTTGGCAGAAGTTAGGGTTTCCCGAACTAAAACCTTCAGTCATCACGCTTAGAGCATACGACGGTCGTCCTTCCACCCCCATCGGCCTCTACCAAAATGTCTCAGTGTGCTTAGTTGGAAAGACAGTCCACATAGACATTGAAGTCTTGGACGCTCACTTGGATTATAACATGCTCCTTGGATGGAGTTATATGTACACCATGTCACCATAGCCTTCTTCGTCTTCCACATTATGATGTTCCCCCATGAGGACTACATCATTACTGTAGACCAATTGACGCATAGCGAGAAGTGATCCCTAACAAAAACTAATGTAATTCTACCCTATATAGATACATCCTCGGATGCGCTTTCACGGTACCAAGAATATGGCCCCGACCAGTTCAAATAATCGTCTGTTCTAGGATTATTCCTAGGAGATCCTCCCATTATCCCTGAGTCATCACTCAATGTCACAGGGGCTCTGTTGTGCATGATGTCCACATCAAGCGTTGAAGCTAGTCAAGACACGGACACAAGCATTAATGGCACCGAGTCATCATCCACGGCAGCCTCTCTAGCCTACACCTCTTCCCAAACCCCTTTCCTCTACCCCCCAGCTAGTTTCATCTCCTAATAAGTTTTGGCAACACTGGTGTTACCAAACATGTCATTGTAAATACCAGTTTGGTATCTCATCCCCCCTACGGGAATAGGAGCCACTCACATCATTACCACAGGGTTGAAGCCTCTCAATCCCGAGGAGGCCCCACCCATCCAAGAAACGGTCGAAGACACCCCTGCAAAGGAAATTTCCATTACAAAACTAGGGATTACGACTAAGAAAACCGAGAAGAGAGGAAAGAAGAAGGAGACCCCCGCCATAAGACGGGAATCACCAGTCTACGCCATATGCGATGTAATAGGACATCCCACCCATATTTTCCCAAATATGGATGAATTAAAACCACTCCTTGGCTCTGAGACAGACATCGCGATGTCGTGTTCCCGTAAAAAGGAACATGCTACTAAAGGTAAAGGCAAAGCATTGCGTACCAATCATGCATGTGCTATCTGGAGCATCTATGGGCACTATAACCATCATTTCCTAGAGATCCCGTGAGATAGGGACACCTTACACACCATCGAGCGATCCTATCAAGAGGATCCCTCCACCAAGGCATCCAGAAATGAACCTTGTACCATCTTGTACCTACAGGAAGAATGAAGGGCACCAGAAAGACCCCTAGTCATGCCCCCTCCTGTTATACGCTGCACATAGTGTGATGAACGTGGTCACTTTCTCGAAGAATGCGCAAACCTGGAACTCATCCATAGATGGTATCCTATAGAACGTGTTTACTACATCGGATTGTGGGCAACACAATTCATGTGTCCTTTGTGAACCGACAATCACCTTCTGGAGAATTGTCACTATATCCCCCGATACTGACTAGCCCTCGCTAGTCTACGCTCATCCATACTCTGCCTCGCCCAAGAAGATGACATGGACACAGAATCCACGAATAGCTCCACAACCCAAGAGGATGTGTTGAGCAGATCCATCCTATTCTTATTAGCTGAAAATCGATCAATCAGGGAACCCCTGGTTACCCCCAATCGATCTCTACAGAGAATACCAACATGCATGTTATGCAAAATGCCCAATCATGTGGTCACCACTTGCCCTAATTTAGCAGCGTTACGATGCTGATACCCTGCCAGACCATAAACTAAGCACGATGGGACCCCCATATCTAGGCTATTTTTCCTAATATGTCAAGGCAATCACTATGAACAACACTATACTTATATCTCGTGAATTCATCCCACCATCGATATGATTCATACCAGTGAGAAGAAACAGGACGACCTCTGTGAGTGGTATAAAAGGTATACCACCTCCAGGTTAGTGACCCCACAACCACACGAGCGTGATGGGCAAGCTAGGAAAACACACCAACCAAGCATGACCCAAGCCAAACCTAAGATAACATGCAGACTATGCAACTTGAATGACCATCGAGTCAATCAGTGCAAAGAACTGAAGCCCCTTGCAAACAGTTTTCGCATATTATCTTCTCTCCCTCAAAAAATTCTCTCTAACCAAGAGAAGATCACACGTACCTATTGCCGGATTTTTTCAAACATTCACCGTACGATTAAATGTGTGCATCTCCCCAAGCTAAGAGCAGCAAGAGAAGCGTTGAGTCTACACTCCGCCAAAGGGTTAGACACACCCAAGCCAATAATACAAAAATGGAAGCAGAAGACCTCCTCTTATACAATAGATCCTTTCTAAGCGTTCACATCGGGGACAATGAGTAGTGTTGATTCCCATACAATCTACTCAGTTGGCATAGTGATACCATGCAATATCTACATTGGCCAAAATCACAAACTAGAGGTATGCCTGCTAATGGAAACAAATAGGCACCTTTGCAGCAAGCACAATTTCCACCCACATGAAATTGACCATCCTAGCGGGGAACCCAACCTTGTGCTTACACAACCACCCATCACAAAGATTCTTCCCCAACTGAACGTCGACGACACGGTTCACCATATACGATTTGTATCATCGCATATCAGAATTAGGACTGCAACCGCCCCCACGTCCTAGGATTTCCACCTTATTCCTGTTGCAAAAGATCAAGGTACTTTGCAATTTTGCATTGATTTTCGTAAGATCCCAAATTTGCATGCTGATATCGAACTCCTCGACAATACCTAGCCTCTAGAACAACGCCTAGTACAACTAGAGCTCGTTGACGAAAGCTGACGATAGTCGCTGCAACACAATGAGGCTCGTAAGAAAAGGGAAAAAACGTCATTCGACCGCCACATCAACTCTCGCTCATTCACCTAGGGAGAACTGTTCCTTCACTATGATGTCGCAAAAGAAGCCGTAGGGCCAGGGAAGTTAGAAACCTTATGGAAAGTGTTAGGGTCTCGTGATTTGGCCGATTGGCTAGCCAAATGACGATGTAACATCAAACCAAGCTTTGGAGCCCAAGGACCTAGCCTTCCTGGACTCAGAGAGGGCTCTCTCTATATGTGTAAAAGATGTCGGTGTGTTTACTTGCGATGTTCTTGATATTAGGCTAGTTATGAAGTGTGTTTTTGGTTTTTTTAGTTTTTAAGTTTGTGAGGAATGAAACTGATCAAATACATAAACTGGATAACAAGATGTAGATAAATTGGGCTATGGGGTCAAACAGGTCAAGGAAGCTATGAAGTGATGATGTAAAGCTGCTGTAGGGCCGATTTGATTCATAGTAGAAGGGATCTCTGGGCAAAATGGATTAAATGGACAGTAAGTTGGTGAAAGACAAGGGATTTCAAGTGCAAACTAGTTAATAGCAGACATAAACATGTAATAGCAAGCCATTAATCATGCTAGGAATACTATAAGCTAATCAATAGGACTCTGTGGTGGGTTTAGGGGTTCAAGATCGTCGAAGTTTATCTTACTATATGATTTGCTTCGGGGAAAAGCTTGTGATGACTCTAGTTCCGAAGGTGAATCTAGAAGGATATTGCGAGTTTTAGGTACAGATCTTGTTCTACGGATGGATCTATCGGTAGCTAGATGATCAGTTTCAGAAGCTTGCCACATAATCTTTTCTGGGTCATCTACTATGATAGGGGGATTTGGGTCTGGATGGGATCTGGTATTGATTCTTCGGGAAGCCAGATTTTAGATCCAGAGTTTTAGAGAGAATGGTATTGGTGAATGTTCTGGATGAGTGATTTTTCTAAAGTTATATTAAGGCGAAAGATGGTCAAATATAGAAGGGATGGATTAGTGGAGTCGCCAGGTGGAAATGGATTGTTTTTGTGAAGATAGCTATGGTCCACCACCAAGACTAATCTGAGAATGTTTTGGATTTTCTGAATTTATGTGCAGCCTATGGTTTGTTAAAGTATCCTAGATTTGTTTCAACACTTTGCTAGGGTGACGAGAACAAAAAAGAGTTTACTCTAAAAAATGAGTCTAGGGACTGCTTGCTTGTTTATGGTACCTAAAGGACTAAAAAGTCTATAAGAGTTTGCTGGACTATTATGAACTCAGTGTCCCACCATTTCCCGCTATGTTAGTGAGTGATGGGAAAGCTTTATCGGATAGTAGCCTAGAGTTTTGAAAAGTAGTAAGGCTTACTAGAAGTTTAGTGGAGTCGCCAGGTGGAAAATCAGTTGTTTGAGATATATTTGTATGGTCCACCACCAGTACTTGACAAAAACCAATCTAAGGGAGTTTTTGTGGTTTTTTCTGAGTTTTATGTGCAGTCTAGGATGTAAGAGTGTCATAAACCTGATTCATCACTTTGCTAAGATGGTGAAGCAGAGATTTTACACTAAATGATTCTAAAGGCTGATGGTTTAAGTTTAAAATTTGAAGGACTAAGGAGTCTATAAAAGTTTGCTAGACTATCATGAACTCAATAGGTCCCACCGTGATCGCCATTATGTTAGGGTCCCGTGATTTGGCCGATTGGCTAGCCAAATGACGATGTAACATCAAACCAAGCTTTGGAGCCCAAGGACCTAGCCTTCCTGGACTCAGAGAGGGCTCTCTCTATAAGTGCAAAAGATGTCGGTGTGTTTACTTGCGAGGTTCTGATATTAGGCTAGTTATGAAGTGTGTTTTTGGTTTTTTTAGTTTTTAAGTTTGTGAGGGATGAAACTGATCAAATACATAAACTGGATAACAAGATGTAGATAAATTGGGCTATGGGGTCGAACAGGTCAAGGAAGCTATGAAGTGATGATGTAAAGCTGCTGTAGGGCCGATTTGATTCACAGTAGAAGGGATCTCTGGGAAAAATGGATTAAATGGACAGTAAGTTGGTGAAAGACAAGGGATTTCAAGTGCAAACTAGTTAATAGCAAACATAAACATGTAATAGCAAGCCATTAATCATGCTAGGAATACTATAAGCTAATCAATACATAGAAATCAAACATTCCAGCCATACATAGAGGTATATGACCCTCTAACTTCGGGAAAAGGCTATCAGACTTTGGGGAAAACACATGAGACAAACTAACAACTCATAAACTATGCCGGAACGCCTAAACATAGTCTCTAAGTCATTGGGCACTTGGAAAAATAAGTTTTCATAGTTTTAGGCAAAGGGCTAGATCAGGACTAGGCCTCCTTGGTTCAACAAAATGATCAACAAATCAGTCAAAGAGAAAGTTTCATGGACAGAACTATGGGCAGCTGATAGGTAGGTAGGGCAAACCATACATCCTACTCAACATACATGGAACTGATGAATAAAACTTAGCAACAATACCTTAGATTACTAAAGAGCAGCTAAGAATTCTTTAGCATAACTAAGGGAGAAGAAAACATCAAGCTATGAAGATTTAGGGATTTTGAGGTGCCTCCATGGGCATGTCTCAAAATCAATCTTTACTGATCTATAGCAGCAAGAAAAATGAAATATGAGTGAAAACTAGAAGACAAAACACATTAAGAAGCACTATACCATTCTACCATGTCAAGGAATCCATCAACAAGCCTTCAACATTCCTCAAAAGCATCCGAGAGGCAGTCCAAACATCATAACTCAAGTGTATTCTTCAAAGCTCATATGACCAATGCATTAATTCTTCTCTCAATTTCAGCCTCTGATTTACAATGAGAACCATGGGATAAATAGGCTAGAAGGAGGAAAACCTCATGGAGCAACTAGCTATCCCATTGGCCAAGTCAAAATATCTAAACTTGTCCTTGAGGCTTTGCAAAGCCCAAGGCACAAAATATCTAATAAAATATCTAAAAAACTGCTAAAAACGGAAATTATATTGACTTTACATAATTTTCCCATGATAAAAATAGCCTAACGCACATTTGGGAAAAGCAGATTTTTGGAGTTCAAAAATTGCAAAAATACTTCATATTTATGCCTGAAAAAGGTCCCCTGACTTGCTGGATGCAAATGGAAGCCTTCCCGATGTTGAAATGAGGCTCATGATGGCTCGTTGGAAAGCTCTCTATGTCTGCTTTCCAATGCAAGTGGAATCACCTCAATCTGATCTCTAAAAGTCCCTCAAAACTGTACCTGTGTGCAAAAACCCAGAAAATAGCGGAAATTTCTTGATAGCAGCGGGCGAATGTGCAAAATGAGGCTGTTTTAATTTGGAGAGAGAGCGAATGATCTTGAAATGCCCACAAATGTTTGAAACTGCTCCATTAGAAATTATGGAATCCATTGGTATCACCCTCCTCCCTTGTGACTCATCAAGCCCGAAATGGTAGCATTTATGTAGTTTTCAGCGAAAACCCAAAAAATGCCAAAAAACAAAAAGTTTAAACGGAGCCCAAAATTGGCATGCACATTATTAAAAGGTCATATGGCCATGCTCTCCAGCATTTTGAGAAGCCAAAATGGCGAGACGTGTGGCACCTTTCCTACACCCCTAGCGCCTCTCCTTCAATTTCTTCAATTTTTCTTGTGTCACCTTCAATTTGCGCCTGGCAAATTGATTTAGCTTCTGAAAGTGGAGAGTTCTCTTTCTCTGTAGCTCAAGATCCCTATTTGCCTTCTCAAGCTTCGTTTCCAAATGCTGGTTGACCCTCTCAAGCCATGCTTCCTTGTTTTCCTCAATTTCCTGTTCAAAGAGGGCAGTGAGAGGAAAGGCATCGAACTGAGCTTGTTCTTCTGCTCTCTGTTTCTCCAAGGCTTTTCTAAGCCCAATGGTCCTAGGCCTCTTTCGCCTAGGTTGGTCCTCTTCCTCTTCATCATCAAATTCGCCAATGAGCTCTTCAATTCTTACTTGCGCCTTTTCTGCCTCCTTTTTATACTTGATCGCCCTTGCCTCATGAATGGCTGCATGATGCTTCATTTGTTTGTTTTCAACCTCCAAGAAATGGTTGAAATTCCTTGCCCTTTGAAGATCTTCTTGTAACACCTCAATTTGCCCTTCTTTGTGAATGAGGAGGTTTTCAAGGATGCGTGCCTCATTATCACTGTCATCGCTTGGGATAGGGATGATAGCTGATTTACCTCCATGCTTGGCACTTCCTCCAACTGCACCTTTGCCTTTGAAGGCCAATCTAGCGCTCTTTCTCCTTGGCAAGCTAGAAGTTGTCTTTTTGGGCAATTTCCTCTTTTTAGGAACAGTTTTGGTCACTGTCAAGGAGGCAGCTTCAGCTTGTTGTCCTTCCTCAACATCCTGTCCAGCTTGTGGCTCAAAAGATGCTTCAATTGTTTGCTCAACCTGCTGCTCTTCAACCTCTGTCTGCTGCTGTTCCTTTTCCTGAATTTGATGCTGTTCATCAACCTCTAGCTGCTGTCCCTCTTCCTGAATTTGATGATGTTCATCAACCTCTAGCTGCTGTCCCTCTTCCTGAATTTGATGCTGTTCATCAACCTCTAGCTGTTGTCCAATGATATCCAACTGCTGCTGTCCCTCACAATCTGGCTGCTGCTGCTCATCATCTTCCTTTTCTCCCTGTGGCTCACTGCCCTCTCCTTCTCCTTGTTTACTTGGCTGCCCAGTGATCATCTTGAGTTTTTTAGGGGTAGGCCTACTAGATAAAGGCACTGGGCGATGGACAGGCTGAGTAGGAGACACATGAACAGGAGGGACAGTGGCGAAATCGGCATGGCTAATGAATGAATCCCATGAAACCCCTTTCTTCTCCAGCTGGTGTAAGAAGATGATTTCGATCAAGGAATGGTGAAAGAGAGAAGGGATTTGCTGAGGTGGAGCTTTCTTTTGGACAGTGGCTGCCATTTTCTCTATGCTTTTGGACAAAAAATATGGAAGGTTTAAATGCCTGCTCCTGGTAAAATGCATCAACAAGCGAACATGATAGGCAAAAATTTGGCTAAACCTCCCTTCACAAGTGAAATATCTCATTATGGCCTTCATCAGTGGAGCATAACTGTCAAGAAGATAGGAGAAAGGGAAAATAGCAGTGATGGTTTCCCTATGTTCAGGTTTGATGAAAGGTTTATAATCCTCCAGATCAAGATGCGCTTGTTTAAACCATTTTTCACCATGATACGGGATCTTGGTAGCTTTGGATACATACCTTGGAGAGATTTTGAAGTCAAGACCTGCTAACTGGAAGTGTTTGTCCTTGAATCTCAAAGCGCACAAATGTGTAAGTGGCGAGAAACTCTTGACTTCTTCTATCCTCTGACAGAATTCAAGACAGCCTACTTCATGGAAATTGAAAAGCACTGAGGGATGAGCATTGATTTCTTCTATGGAGATAGGCTCATATATCTTATGTTGTCCGCCTTTGTGATCTCGTTTTGGAGGCATTCTGACTTGAAACAGGTTTTGGAAGAGGCACACTGCCTTCAATGTATGAAGAATGCTCTGCTGGATTGAAACTGGCCACTACACTGCTTGGATAGTTATGGACCCTGTGATTTTGACTAAAATGCAACAACGCTTCCTTGAATAAGCCCCCTCTACACTTATTAACAACAGTTCTTCAAATCTGGATACACTTCAGTTATGTATCCTTCTTAACAATGGTACTATGTGTAAGAAACTGCTTTGTAGATTCTCTGTGCACAGTCTTGAACAATCACCCCTCTTGTGACTTTGTTAGAGGCCTGCTTACACTTGTAGTTGGGTCTTCAACATCAAACTTCAAAAATAATAACCCTGTTCTTCAGATCATTTATCTTGAAAAATACCTCTGTTAGCAGATTTCTGTAGAGACCACACAGTGGAAAAGAGAGGAGACCTTTTGGCTAGGTGAAAAATTAGCCCACAGTGTTAAGGAAAACACCTTCCACTCATGAAATTTGAGAAGTCAATCATCGCCTTTATACCTCTGCCTTTGATGTCAAAATCCAACATTAACCACCTCTGTCCTTCACTATGCTGTTTACCTTTGAAAATCTCTGTCAACAATTCTTCAACATGACACAATATGGTTTCTAGGAAAGGCAGATTCAAGTTAGATTGTAAAACCAATGCACAGTGGTTTTTAGAAAATATACTCTCTGTTTGTGAGTTTAAGAGATCAACACAACACCTACACCTCTGTTTTAATATCAAATGCAATCACCAAGCACTCTGCCCTTTAGACAGTGGCCATTTTCACTTGTGAAGTTTTGAGAAATACAACACCACTTTGGTACCTCTGCCTTTAATGTCAAAATCTAACCATCAATAATCTCTGCTCCTCAGTGTACTGTGTACTTCTGTCTTCAAATGTTAAACTTGATCATCAACAACCGTGCCTTCTAGAACATGGCCTTATTTCACCCTCAAAATTACTCTGTTCAACAATCTTCAGAATGATACAATGTAGTGTAATGACCAAGCAGACTTAGTTTAGGTGTAAAATAAGTGCAACAGTGGTTTAAAGAACACACTCTCTGCTTCAATCCAGGAACTATTTTCAAATTTGTGAGTTTAAATAGTCCATCAACACCTATATATCCCTGCCTCTAATGTTTAACATTTATCCACCAACAACTCTGTTCTTCAGAAAAAAGGCCTCTTTTACTCTCAGAATTTTTGTCAACAAATCTTCGGAATGATGTAATATAGTGCAAGGAGAAAACAGACCTAGCTTGGGCGAAAAAATCATTGCACACAGTAGTTTAGACAATACATTCTTTGTTTGTGAGTTTTGAGATATACACCACTACACTCTATACCCCTGCCTCCAAGGTTTCAACTTCTTATCAACAAACTCTGTCTTTTCAATGTGTTGTCATCCTTGAAAAATTTTTGGTAACAAATTCACAGTGGGAGAAAATGGTGAATAAAAGGCAATCTGCTCAGGTAGTGTGCTGCTGTGGGGGACTGTGAGGACAGTTTCTCATTTTCAAAAACGGTCAAAAACCCCTTTAACCATGCACAGTTTCAAATCATGGCACACAGGTTTTAAACTTGATTTTCCGAGTTTTTCAAGTTAGGAGATGAAGTACCTTGTGAGTTCTTGAGAGGAAATCCCTTGGAAGGAGCTTGAAAAGCACCGGAACCCCCCAACACTGGCGCTGCAACCTTCGGAGAAAAACCCGTCGCGCAAAAGAAACGTGTCGGGTCGGCCTGTCGTGTGGTCGGGCGGCCTTCTACAGGCACGTCGCGCCCACCTACAGGCACGTCGCGCCGACGAATAAAACCTTTGTAAAATGCTGCCCAGGCACGTCGCGCCTACATCCAGGCACGTCGCGCCGCCTCTGACAGCAAATTTTTGAATTTTCGCCCAACTTTCTTGCTTGTTTGATGCTGGATGCGAATGGGATTTTGACTCTAGCCTTTTTGAAAGTGAATTTCCCACTCTTATATTTCAAACTTATATCGTTTTTCAAAAAAAACAATATCAACAGTCATTCTATTTTTAAAAGGTAAAATAGAACCGTGGTTTGGCTTCTTCTGCGGAGTTTTTGTGTTTTGAAAAACCTTCGGATTTTTTAACTTTGGTACGTTCAAACTTGCTTTGGAGATTTGCCAATCATTTGATCACATGTAGATTTCGGATATTAGCACAGGTGTGGGGTGGAGAACCTCCGGCTTTTTCTTTGGTGGACTTTTCAATCACTAACCTTTAGACCCTGAAACAAAACTCCATAATCTTGGGACTATTTTTGCCACTGTGTCTAATGGTACAGGTATCAGTGGCTGCATTCTTTATGACCTGCAATGTTCTCCAAAGAGGGGAATTTTTTACTATAATCCCCTGCTTGACAACTCATCATGCCACAACTCTGCCACTGTTTATTTAATACTGTGTCTTTGTGCTAAGTCTTCTCTTTGGAATGATGACAACCATGTTTGTTTTAAGACTTATAAACAGTGGCAATTTCATCAAAACCAAACTCTTCTGCCTATTCATAAGATTGTATACCCATTTGCCTCTTTCAAAAAAAACAAACCTGTAGAATATGAAAACATGGCTTTTTGATACATGGTCCTTACTTTGTTTTGATCAGTGTGTCGAACCCCTTTTTGTCAATGGAAACACTTCATGACTGAGCTGTGTTCACTGTTTTCCTCTCTTGGCGACTGTTAGCAAGGAAGGGCTATTCATAATGCACCAAAACATTTGAAAGCTGTAAACACCATTTCTTGAAAGGCACTTCTCTGGCCCTTTGGTATAGGACATTGTTTTGTTGCTTGACCTTTCCTCAAGGAAACAGTCCTCTTTTTGGTATCAGTGGCGCACATATATTCAATATTGTCTTTTTCCTACTGTAGGTATAGCCTGACAGATAATTCTTTGAAAATAGGAGTACCAATACCTTTACATTATCAGCACTGTCTTTCATCTGTGTAATGACCTTGATTCAGTCTTTGGTATCCTTCCACTGTTCTCTTATATCAATCAGTTTCAACAACCTGCAGTAGCTTTGGCCCTCTACTCATGTATGGGGGAAGCTCTTCATCAGATAAGGTGTCCGGAGACTTTTTGACCGCTATGTTTGACACAGCCTTTCTCTGAATGTGATGGTAAGTAAACTTCTTGAAAAACACCAATCTTAGCATCTTTTCTTGCAATCATCACTGTGTTTTTAGAAGAAAACCCTAGCCAGAGTAATACTGTCTCCCTGCATTGTCCTAAGGGTGAATTAGACATTTGGCTTGTTCATCTCATGATTGATTATTTTAACAAACAACCTTTGTGACTATGAAGGCCAGTGCTTCCTTGAAAAAACCAAGCACTTTCTCCTGCATGTGTAATGGCATTGGTTATCATCTGTTCTATTTGATCTTATGGATAGACAGGGTCCTTATGCTTTGGAATGTTCACTGATGACAGGCCTTCTTCATTTCATCAATTCACATGATTCTGAAAGTTTGAGATGAGCTCCTTTATCAAAACAGACTTTCCTTTCTTTTGAGCTAGCATATCGCAAGCTCTATTCCTGTTATGATCATCAATTACATTTATGAAACCTGAAGATATTGTTTCATTGTTTCAGTAAAGGCAAACCTGGACTTTTGCAACCTTCTGAGTCAAAACTGGCCTGCGCCCTCTGCTTGTGGATGAAGGAGGCGCCCTAACCCTCTGCTTGTAAATGAAGGAGGTCCTAGGCCTTGACAATTTACCATTTTGCTGAGACAGTGGCGACCCTTTCTTACTGTGATTTTCATGCTGAAAAGAGCTGTAAGGTCCTGATGAGAGCCTTTTGTTTTGCAGCTTCATCTCAGGCTCACAATACATTTAGAAGCAGCTGTTCCTCTAAGTGTGGATCAAGCAATTCCTCCTGAGATGAAATATATTTCCTGTCTTTGTATAACCATAGAACACAGTGAAAAACCTACTAGTCAGCTTGAGATTGGGCTTTATGCAGTGCTGAGACCTAGAGAATATGAGTGGCGCGACTTAAGGCTGTTTGTCAATTTCATTTGCAAAGTAGGGGATCAGTCATGGTAGGTCTGCTGCAGATGGAGGCTTTTTTGGCTTTTTGATGATTTCCAAAGGTAAAAAGTCCTAAACGCCACTTCCTAACATAGGGTAGACTTTTGAAATAGATGTGGATTTGCCTTTTAAGGCTGATGGGCAGGTCAATAAGGCTGAAGCTAGATAGGATTTTGATATGAGGTTTTTGATGTTGCCAGGGATGGACTGAATAGGTAGAAAGGTGAAAAAAAAGTTTTGGGAGGGTTTTCTGGATGACATATTGACATAAGGAAATCAGTTTCTAGAAAACTCAGCTGAAGATATAGTCATCACTAACATGTAAAAAATACTGATGGCTAACAGAAAGGACCCTACATCATCAAACATTGCCTCTGACAGGGAGCATACATCTTGATGGAACCGGATGGGACATGCCTCAGCAACCCCGTCAACGACCTTTACCTCAAGAAATTTTACGCATAAGGGCCAATATGGCCCTTCCCTAGAGTGAACGTACACAAACCCAAGAACTGGAATTTTTTTTACCAAAAGACTTATTAAACATGCTCAAAGTGCTACCATGGATCACCAACCTAAACTTATTTTTGATTTTTTGATGGAGCATTAAGATGGTCTCAAAGTTTAGCTATGGCTGCCTAGGTCATCTACCACCCTGACCGATCGCCACTTTGCACAAATGATGTGTACGTCGGTTCAGCAACAAACAATCAAGCAGAATATGACACTATCATCAGACTTATGTGCGACGCCCTCCATCAGGGCATACGCCATATGCATTTCTACCTCGATTCCCAGTTAGTAGTGTCACAGTTAAACCAAACATTTGAGACAAGAGATACACATCTATTTAGAAAATATTTGCGTGCAAAAATATTAAGCAGACAAATTGACTATATTACATTTACACATGTACCAAGGAGTCAAAACCAAAAAAATGATCGCATAGCTAACAATATCCTAAACTGGAATGCATCTCGGATAAACCATCATACATAAAAAACCAAAAAAAAATATATCCATCAGCATAACATCATCCATAAACCAAACATGTGAGACAACATGTAGAGCCGCAAAAAATATCTCTCATATACATATATATATATTAAGATGTATGTGTCTGAATACAAAAAATAGTGTCGTTGAACCATTGAACAACCCAAAGAAACACAAAAGTCGTCAAAAATAGGGGAAGCATCCTCATAATGGGTGCCTTCCCCATGTACAAGTATACTCTAGGGAGGTGCCCCCTTAGGAGGAGCGCCTAGACCCATAACTGCTCCTGATACCACCACTGGAGTCATCATCACAACTGAGACTGCCACCTAAAGTAACATAGGTCGATATTCCCGCTCCCGGGCCATCACCGTCTCCAACCATACCTCCTCGAGTTCATCCATAAAATCTCAAGAAGGCATCCCCTGGGTCAAGCGGTCCACTCGACCCCAGGCATCCTCTAGAACTGACACATGAGAAGTCAGTTTTGCATTGCGAGCCTCCGCCGTATCTACACGTGCCGCTTCTGCATCAACACGAGCTCGCTCGGCCGTAGTCTCGGCAACAACCGAGCTGCTGCCCTCTCTATAAGGGGCAGCACCATCACTAATTCCTCCAGCATCATCTCCTCCCTACCCTCCTAGATCACCCCTAGATCTCCGAAGAGGAACGTGGCTGACCAATTGAGCCACGGGGCGACCTACCTCTCCAACATCTGCAAGAGTAACCAAAGCTATGTCAGTGTCACCAGCAAAACACATAGGCACATATATACTCAAATAAATGCAGAAAACATAAAAAAAGCGTACCTGTTGGCCCCAAAGCATAACTAGGAGAGAGACCCATCTCTAAATCCCCCCGGAAGTCCATCCCTACATATGGGAATGGCAAGAACATCTGAGGGTTCCCCTCGAACCAGGCCTCTATCGTGGTGTTCCAATATCGCTCCACCATGACCCCACCTCCTCACGAAATCACTGGAGCCCACCTCCTCATACGAGGCTCCCGTGGCCCCCCAGGAGGCACCGCCACCACTGGTCTCAGTAGCAATACCCTCTCATACATAATGCTGCACAAAATGATGCCGTACGCAAACAACTTCGATCCATTGCAGACCTTGTTGAGTTGCGTCACCATCTCGTCATAGCATAAACATGAAAAATCATAGAAGTGTCCAACCCTCAGCCGGCGCAAGACTCCAACCTGCGGTCCAGATGCCCGATGCAAAGCCAATGACCCTGCAAGTTGCACAATCACCGCCAGAGCACATCTCTCTGCCAGATCTGTCACTGATGCAATGCTGATGCACTCCTCCGTAAGAGGCGCCCCACCACAATGACATCTCTGGAACCTCTCCAAATCCACCCTCCCAGAAGGGAGTGGATACCTCAGCCCCTCACCATGAGGTAGTAACCCGGTCACAAAATATACATCTGTCTCAGGATGGATGGCCAGGTTATTCCCACGCAACACAAACATGTTGTGCCTCCTGCGCCAATGCTGGATCAAGTAATGAAGAAATCGGTACTGCGACCGAAGAAGCTCATTCTCCGCAAATTTCGGGAGCCCCCATTACGCCAGTTGATGGCACGCCCCAACATCAACAACCAATGAAGTATGGAGCTCAGGCCAATCTCGCTCCCTCCACAACAACCTGTCATAAAAAACAGGAACCCATCAGCAACAGAAAAAACATCAAAAATAGGCAAAACTCAAAACTTTTTTGCCTCGGCCTTTTGCGCATTTGTTCCTCAGACAGGTACACTAAGGGCGCGCCTGTATTTTCCATAGGTGCGCTTAAGGAATGCCAAATAAGGGGAACAGAGCGCTTCAAGCGCGCTTTTCCCCGAAAAATACACACAGAGGGCGCGCTTTTTCCCTGATCACCTGCACAATCTAGGGAAAAGATCACTTAGAATCCGCACAAACCAAGTTTGTATGGACCCAGGCACCATCAGACTAAAAAAATTAAAGTGCAGGACGTCATGGAGGTTACCTGCGCATGATATCGCTAATCCCTGATGCGCAGGCTAACTGCAACGGCAAGAATTGCTACGCAGAAGCCTCTGACCTCTCAAGAGCTCAACAAGTACAAATGAATTGAATTAGGGCCATATTCATCTACATTAGGGGAATTTTGAGGTTTAAAATGGGCATCCTAAGGAAATAAAACAATAATAGCTAAACCAATAAAATAATATTTATGAATTTGCAATTTACTTTTTGCGCCACAATCCATGTAACCATAGTTAAATTAAATTCAAAAGTTGTACCAAAATAAAATTAATAAAAAAATTGTATTGATGTGACTATAAATAAGAATGAGCTTTTCAAGAAAAAATCATTATCATTGAACACCTAATGCATTTGTCCCTTGTACTTAAAAAACTTAAAATAAATTATAAATATAAATTCATAAATTGTTAATTATATTATATAGTATTAATTAAAATTTATATTATTTAAATTGTATAATAACATATAATTAATATACTATATAAAAATAATATAATATAATGTAATAGAATATAATATAACATAATATAATATAATAAATGTATAGGGATATGCATTGTTTCTTTCAAGAAATATGAAATGACAATAATATTATTTTATTCAAAAAGTGTGAAATGAGATCTATGATGAGTACTTTACTTTATGACTTTAAAAGTACTTACAGAACTACCATGGTTAACCATGAGTTTTTATCCACCATTGAGAATGTGACAAGTAAGTACCTTTAACTCAAGCAATGCCACCTCAACCATTAGGGATGATGTCATCCCATAAAATGTGTTTGGTTCTCATAAAGTCAATTTTGATTGTACATTTTCCTTAGGAGGCCCATTTTAGACCTCAAAATTCTCCTAATGTATATTGCCCTTTTCAAAAAAAATTGGGAGAACCATAACGAGAAATCAGAAGGTCTATTCTCCGAACCGTAAGTTGCAATGTGATTATCACTCCATGACGAATAGAGGCGATGCCACACATTCGCACTCCCAAAAAATAAATTTTCAAGAACCAGCAGGTATGCCCTCTCTCATCTTCTTTTTAAAGCTCACGACTTTCAATAATAGTTGATAAAGAAGATGCTTTCACTTGAGGTAGTTGTTTTTGCAGGAAAAGCTCGCAAACCATTCACAACTCCATCCACTGAAAGTTTCAGAGCAGGTATCATTCTACCCCTAGCATGATAGAGTCTTAGAAAACTCTGCATATCCTGACATCATTTCTCCATCAGAAATCAACCATAGGTTCCACATATCCGATCGTGTTTATCATCACCTCACCCTGCACATGATAAACATCCTCGTTGGTCGATAGAGCCTACACCCCCCCCCCCCAGCACTCGTCACCCAAAGTAGACCATATATCACAGCAAAAGTGACGCAATGGCCATACCACTTTAGTCCGGGAAGCACCTCATACCCATCCATCCACCATGCATAAGGTCAAGTTTTACCATACAAAATAAAAACCCCCTTCCCGGACCACCAGGTTGTATAAGCAGATCAAAAGTGCACTACCGCGCCTCGCATTTGGCCCACCATACCTCCACCAGCATAATCCCATCTGCGATAATTTTTCATCTGCTTCATCAAACCCACACATGAGACCAACCAATGGGTCCCCCACCCTCAGCAAAACACCCTCCTCACAACATCAGTGAGCAAACACTTTCATGTTTTTGGGCACCCGTCTCTGTGTTTTGTACAAACCAAACCCCATTATTTTATTCTTTTGGTAAGTGTACAAATATTGCGAACAATGCACTACATCCCCCACCCTATCGTCCATATTTTCTAGCATGGCAGCAGTCCCTCAACACCCTCGATCGGAGTATCACACCCCTAAGCACAAGCCACCATGACATTCATAGCCAGTTTTTACCCACCCTGGAATTCCTACCAACTCCAGGTATTTCCCCATCAGAAATAACTATGACTGCCGCCAAGCTGCTCAGTACACTTCGACCTTGGGCCACTGAATTCCCATCATCAGTTTTCAATCACCCATTGCCAACATGCCTATGTTAAACCCATCACATCCAGGTCCCTGACCCTTCATGTCAGTGACCCCTCATTCGGTTAAGTCTTCCTTTTTGTCGACTTCAACACCTATTTTCCAAAAAAGAAGCGGTACCTTGGATCACCCCTCTCTATAAAAGGGGCATCCTCGGGTGGCATTATGGGAGACATCATTTCCCACAGATGTCATCAATCCTCCTGACATTCGACTACAACAAAAGTTTTCATGTCAAGATGGTATCGTACCTTATAACCATTGCACTTTGATCAAATTTGTCGAAGACCCATGCCTTCACAAGCATCTCTTTCAGCAATGCTTACACGAGAAGGTCTCAGCCAGCACCTATGCGTACAATGCGCAGTTATATGTCATACCAAGTTTACGAATATGTGTACCACATTCCACCTATTGTCAAAGAAAAACGCCCTGGACGGCGTCAGTAGTCGTCATCAGCAACCACCAAATCACTACCATTTTAGTGACACAGACAAAACATATATATGTCAAATAGATTTTTTTAACTAGCCAGAGCATCATGAGCATGGGACATACCCGCCTCATAGAAAATTTGTATATATATTGTATTATATTTTCCTACAAGGGTCCCCATAGGACATGGTCATTCTTCGAACCGGTGCAGGGTGTTTCCAATTCCGAGCTTCACACAGGTCTCTCTATCTCTACGCACAATATACAAAAAATAAACTATAATGTATTTCAGATATATCGTTCTTCCTAGACCTCACACATTAGGGGGCAACTGTTAACACTGGAAAATCATACAAGTAGAAGAAGACATTATTTAATGTCACGCAAAAGAATTAACAGGGCTGGAAGACATTAGAGAATCTGGAAATTATTTAAAAATATCTAAGGTTTGAAGAAAATTCAAATTTGAGCAAGTCATAAATGCGTTTGCGTGCATAATCCTTCGTGAAGAGCGCCTTTGTGTGCCTTTTGACCCGAAATGTGCGCAATCCTGGGAGTGGAAAAAGTCACTTTCCGATACCACAAAAATCACACTCCAGGACAGTGATTCCTCACTTGAAGCTGCCTAAGGATAGCCACCAAAGCCTCCTTAGACATCAAGGGAGCACACACTGGAATATTTGTGGCACACAAAGGAATCATCCCCCTCTCTCGGGTCACCATCCACAATGTACCAAGTGAGAGAAGGAGGATTTTAATTCTTCCATATAAGGCCATCATGAGATGAAGAACTTGAGAACACATTGTTATGCTGGCCAGAATTGCCCAAGCAATACCAATAGTGTGTGATCCATAGCTAAAGATAGAGAGGACTCAATTGTTGGCTATCCAACAAGTTCAGTCCACCACAGTAGAGAGAGGGAGACTTTGCACCAAGGCAAGCTTGGAAGTAAAAAAATCCTTGCATAAGCACTTAGAACCCATGTTCTAAGAGCCCTTTGGCAAGAGGATTAAAGTTTCATCCTCATTTCCTACCAGCACTCAATACGAGGGGCCGAAGAGCCACCGTTTGGATTATTACAATTGTTTGACTCTATTCAGAGCTTTTGTTTATTTGTTTTAGTTTTAGTTTAGTTTTAGTTTATATATGCATGCTATTTATCTATCTAGAATGTTTATGATTCTAGATTGTTCTACTAACTTGCTTGACTCCACTTCTTTTTCTGCCCGTGACCAATAACTTAAGTGGGTAAACCACACCCCTTAAGTTGGTGTGATTTTGTACATGTGTGCATCAACACACTAACACACAGGGGATCTAATAACAAGGCTAAATTCATAGCCCTCTCGTTTATTTTATAAATTTTTTGTAAGAAATATGTCAATGAGATTCAAGTTTTTGGAAAGTCAATTATATTCATTGATTGGGAAAATAAAAGAACCTCCATGAGAAACATTGGTTTAGAGCCACTTCTAAGTGACATTCAACAAGTGACACAATATTTTGAATGGATCTCGATTTTCCATATCCT
The DNA here is from genome assembly GCA_034641835.2 of Pinus albicaulis. Taxonomy (NCBI): domain Eukaryota; kingdom Viridiplantae; phylum Streptophyta; class Pinopsida; order Pinales; family Pinaceae; genus Pinus; species Pinus albicaulis. The sequence goes on along the minus strand of CM076580.1, from coordinate 677,833,806 downwards.
TCATGAGTTGAATGATGAAGTTGACACTTTATCAAAGGAGTGGCTCACCCTTCCTTTAGGTTTACTTAGCCTCCATGAATTCAACAATGGTGTTGAGGTGGAGTCCATGGAAACCATCATGTATTCCGTTTTTTTGGTTTTGTTGTTGTAATGGTGTGACAATGAAATTTTTGTTGATTTATTTTCTTAAATTTTGGTAAGGGAAGATGAGCCAATAATGATGATATTGAGCTCAAAATTTGACATGATAAATTTTTAACACTCATTGCAATATCTGATGTATGATTGAGAGATGTATATATTCCTTTCCTATGAATATATATTATGTTTTCCTTTGAAAAAAAAATTAGTTGAGTTAGTCCTTGTTAAAATTGGAAACTAGGGCTAAATTCCACTTTGGAAAACTCATTTGATGAAGATAATTATTGCATTGAATTCCTATTTTCGAGAGGACCAAAATCGACCTAAAGGTCACTAAATTTGGACAAGGAGAAATATGTTTTTGAAGTGAAGCCCACACGTGCAACTTTTCTAGGTCGACCACACCATCTTCTAGGGCATGCAGCCCAAGAGACATGTATTTTGACTCACACTGACTCATATAAATAAGAGTGTCCTCCAACCTCATTTTTCATCATCTCATCTAACACATCATATCTTCTCTCTCCTCATTCCATTTGTTTGTACAACTCAATAATTGTAGACTTCTCTCACACATGCAAAGGAGAAGGAGGGTGAAAATCATAGGGCCAAATATATAAAGTTGTCTGCAACTTTGACCAACATTTACCAACGTTGATTGGGGAGTATTTTCCCTCCTTTGAATGCGATGTTTGTGGGATATTTTATGTTTGGGTAGGCCACATTAGTTGGCACAAAAATCAAGGATTCTTGGGCTAGTTGACCAACATTGACCACATGTTTGACCACAAAAATAAGTGCATACTTTGACCGATTTTGACTAAATTTTTTGGGTTAACTTTGACCAACAAAGAAGTTTGAGTTTGACTGAGGTTGAACAAACTCAAGAAGGGAAGTTTGAATACTGATTGTTGACTAGTTAGGGTTGATTTGACTGTTTTTTATTGAGGGCAGAATTGCAAATTTGATAGGGTTGTTTTGGATAATGATTTGGCAAGTCAATTTTGACTTTGACTTTATATTATTGTACTCTCTCTCTGCTGAACATTTGATATTTATAATAAGAAGAATTGATCAAAGGTTTTCTCCATCTTAGGGTTTTTCCCTGGCTTGAGCTAAATAATGGTGTTCTCTTATCCTGCCTTGTCTTATGTAGTTTATTGTTTATTTTATATCTACATTTATTGTCATTGTGATTAATGGTTAATGTGATTACTATTGGAAAATAAGTGGAAATTATCTTTGGGATATCAAAAGGACATTGAAGTAATTGTTGCAAAAAAAAAACATACCATTGTTATCTAAAATTAACATGGTATTAGAGGCGAGGTGAAGACCAAGCTCAAGCAAGAGAGAAAATATCACCAAGAGATCTGTTGGAAAAACATTATTGGACGAGTCTCAATTGCCTCTAAATCCTACTTCAAGACTGAGGAAACAATGACAAATCTTACTATCATACATGGAAGATGACTTTGGACCTGACTTTGGAGGAGCATGAAGTATTGGACTGTGCAAGGAAAAGTGGTGGAGCCTCCTTCAAATGCACCGACTGCTTCTAAGACAAATTATACAAAAGGTGAGGTTAAAGCAAAGAAAATTTTGATTAATTCCATTCAAAATCATTTGGTTGCCTATATTTCTGATTTGGGAACTTCTAAGGAAATATATGATAATATGGTTGGGATTTTCAAAGTGAACAATGAAAATCAAATCCTCTTTCTTAAAAACAAGTTGAAGGATATCAATATGGATAAAGGGGAGTCTATCCAATCCTACTTCATGAGAATAAATCAAAACAAGAATGACCTGCTATCTCTTGGAGAATTTATTGTTGACAAGGAGCTCACTCTCATTACTCTTTGTGGTCTTTCAAGACCATGGGATATATTTACCACCACCATTCTCAACAATGACATGATACCTAGTTTCGATGCACTTAAGAGGAGATGAGGATGATGGAAAGAGATAAATCCAATAATGGAAATGAACCTACTTCTTTCTCCTCTCATGTGAAAAGGAAGAATGATGTTGGTCCAAGGAGATAGGGTCAAGGATCTACGAAGAGTTTCAAAGGAAGAGGAAAATGAAGGTGATACAATTTCAATAGGCTCAGCCACTATGCTAGAGAGTGCTCTCACAATAAGAATCCTCCAAGGGATGACAACAACAATAACAATTAAAAAAACAATGAAAATAAAAGGAACAACATGTTCAACAACAAATGAAAGAGGAATGCTCCCGCTGCTCAAAATGGAAATGGTCAACCTCCCAAGAAGACAAGAAATGATAGGTATGATGAAAGTAATGTTGTAGAAAAACAAGATGAGTTCTATCTTATATCTACTCTATCTACTGCCTCTCCTCGGGATACTTTGGATCATTGGTTGATTGAAAGTGGAGCCTCAAGGCACTTCACTAAATATAAGGAGGGCCTCTCAAATTTGGTTAATAAGAAAACTAATCTAAAAATCATACTTGGAGATAATGCCATCTACCCCATGAAAGGTATAGGAATTTTCACTCTTCACTTGAATGAAGGTCAAACCATTCATCTAAAAGAAGTGTTGTATGTGCCAAATTTGAAGAATAATATGGTGTCTATTTTTACGATGGAAGACAAAGGCTTCAAGTTAAAGTTCATTGATGGGAAGGTACATATTTTTCATAGAAACCATAAAGATGAATTTAATCTTGGATTTAGGGTTGATGGTTTCTATCAAGTTGGTGGAAGTCCTTTGGGAGCTTTGGCGAGTGATACTTCTCTTCAATGTGATTTATGGCACCAGAGAATTTCCCACTTACATTAAAAATCCTTACATGGTGTAAGGAAGATGGTGACATGTACACCGAGATTAACATGAACCATGAAGGAGTTTTTCAGGGTTGTGCAGCTGTGAAACATACAAAGGGACCATTCCCTTCTAATGAAAGCAAGACAACCGGTATTCTTGAAATTTCCCATTCTGACTTGTTTGTTATCTTGCCCGTAACTTCACTAGGAAGATATTTATACTAAGAAATATTTGTGGATGACTTCTCACGCAAAACATGGATATGTTTCTTGAAGAGGAAGGATGAAGTGTCCAAGTGGTTCCATTCTTTCAAGGAATTGGTGGAGAATCAAACAGGGAAGAAAATCAAGACGTTGAGGACCGACATGGAACTGAGTACAAATCAAATGAATTCAATTAATTTTGCAAAGAGGCTGTCATTAAGAGGGGGAAAACAATTCCATACACTCCTGAGCATAATGGTGTTGCCGAAAGAAAGAATTTAATGATCATGGAAGTCGCCCGAAGAATCGAAAAATTATGGAAGCCACCTGTGCCATGAACTATGATTAAGGTCTACTAAAATTCTTGTGGGGAGAAGCTGCCAAAATTGTCATATATGTTCAAAATAGGAGCACACATCAAGATTTGGATTTCAAGACACCCGAGGAAGTGTTCACTAGTAAGAAACCTGGAATTTCTCATTTTCAAATCTTTGGTTTTCATGTATACTTTCATGTGCCTAAAGAGAAAAGGAATAAGTTGGAAGCTTGTAGGAATAAAAGTATAGTCGACTACAATGAAAATTCAAAGGCATATAAAGACTATGTACCTGGTCACAGAGATGTGGAAGTAATCCAAGATGTTACCTTTGATGAATACACTACCCTTGGAAAAGCCAAAGATGTCCCTATCCCAAGGAAGGACGATGATGATGTTGTCGTAAAACAATATGAACGTTCGACGAATGAGCCTATGCTCAATGTTGATGGCTCGATGGATCATATTGATCCACCTCCTAGTGATTCCTATACCTCGAAGAAAATACCTCTATGGCTCAAAAATACTCTCAAAGATGTTGAAAGCATATTGCTCCAATAGGGACATTTCAAGAAAGCAAGAAGCCCAACATGTATCAAGGGTAATTGGCTGCTATGAGTACTATTGTTCAAGCTGAACCTTTGCACATTCGAAGAAGTTGTAAAGAACTAAGTATGGAAAGATTTAATGAATGAGGAATATCAATCAATCATGATTAATGATGTCTGAGACATTGTGCCTAGACCTAAGGAAATTTTCGTGGTCACCTCCAAATGGATTTACAAAATTAAACATGAAGCTAATGGAAGTGTTGAAAAATACAAGGTCAGGTTTGTTTCTCGTGGCTTCTCTCAAAAGGAAGGAGTGGACTATGACAAAATATTTTCACTAGTTGCTCAATTTAGCACTGTCTGATCTATTATTTCTCTCACTGTCAATCAAGGAGGAAGTCTACTTGGAACAACCTCAGGGGTTTGAAGTACAAGATAGAAGGACACATGTCTTCTAGCTAAAGAAAAACCTCTATAGGTTGAAGCAAGCCCCTAGGACTTAGTATGAAAGGATTGACAATTATCTCATGAAGCTAGGGTTTACTAGAAGCTATGATGATCCAAACCTATACTTCAAGGTTGAAAAGGACATGCCTCTTATTTTGGTCCTTTATGTTGATGATATCTTTCTGACTATTGTAGAACCTCTCATTTATCAATGCAAGAGGGAGTTGACTTCCAAATTCGAGATGAAGTACCTAATACTGATGCATTACTTCCTAGGCTTGGAGGTCTCGCAAAATCCAGGAGAGGTTTTCCTTTCTTAAGGAAAATACATTATGAAGCTTCTAAAGAGATGTGGGATGATGGAATGCAAGTTTGTGTCTACTCCGATGAAACTCAACTTCAAGAAGCTATGTGGAAGTGTTGTTGGGCCCAAATTAGCAAACCTTTTGAATATAGACAACTTGAGGGGGACTTGATGTTCTTGGTAAAATATTGACCAAACATATGCTTCACTGTAAATACTTTGAGTCAATATATGTTTGAGCCTCATCACATTCATTGGGTTGCTGCAAATAATATCTTAATATATCTTCGTGGCACTGTCAAATTTGGATTTATATACACTTCCTGGAATTTGAGGCTTCATATATATTCAGATGCTGAATGAGCTGGTAGTGTGGTGGATAGAAAGAGCATGTCAAGATGTTGATTCTCATTAGGATCTGCTTCAATTTATTGGATGAATAGGAAGCATAAATCTGTTTCTCTAAGCACCACCGAGGCCAAATACATTACAGTTAGTATGGCCTATTATGAGGTTGTTTGGTTGAGGAAGCTCTTCAATGAGCTATTTGAGCATGTGCTAGATACCATAGTTATCTATTGTGATAACCAAAGTGGGATTTTCCTTTCAGATAATCTCGTGTTCCATCACTGATTCAAGCACATTGATACCAGGTACCACTTTATCCGAGATATGGTACATTGGAGAGAAATAAAGCTCCAACACATCAAGAATGATGAGAAGGTTGTTGACATCCTCACGAAGACCTTGGGGAAGGCCAAGTTCTTAACCTTCCGAGGGAGACTTGGAGTCATGGAAGGGCCCGCTCATGAGGGTCCCTCTTGAGTTGTACATTGAGCTCTGAGAGCTCCTAGGGGCCAAGGTTACTTATTAGAGCTATGTGCGGCCATATGGTGAGTGGTTCACCTTCCCCTATAGCTGATGATATATGCATAGGATGAATGGTTCACCCTCTCCTATGGCATATGAGCATGATGAGTGACTCACCTTCTCCTGGGGATTCCCCAACATACATTCTACCCGTGTAGTTTGAGACTCTTCAGAAGTACCTCTCATATGGCCAATGAGTTGGGAAAAGAGGATAGGTACCATAGAACTACAAATTGATGCAACATGTACTGTTGTACTCCTTTTGTCTAGGATGCGTGATGTTTAAAAACTTGATCATTCAGGACCAAGTCTGATTGCGGTTCTACCCTTCGTTATGTGGACTGAATTTTTTTTCAGTGGAGAGTGCTAAGGTCGTGTGACTCACTCTCAATCGATTCTTCTTATTATCTATATCAGTGTTCAACAGAGTTGAGACAAGATGCAAATATTGTACATGATGATAGGATGGCATGATGATCGATTGTTAGATATTCGCAAGAGGAATTCTCCCTAGTTGAGAGGGAGTGTTAAAATTGGAAACTAGGGAAAATTTCCACTTTATAAAACTCATTTGACGGAGATAATTATTGCATTGAATTCCTCTTGTTTAGAGGACCAAAATCATCCTAAATATCACTAAATTTGGATAAGGAGAAATATTTTTTTGAAGTGAAGCCCACACGTGTGCAATTTGTCAAGGCCGGCCACACCATCATGTAGGCTCATGAAGCCCAAGAGACATGTATTTTGACCCACATTGACTCATATAAATAAGAGTGTCCTCCAGCCTCATTTGGCATCATCTCATCTCACATATCATATCTTCTCTCTCCTCATTACATTGGTTCGTACAACTCAATAATTGCAAGCTTCTCTCACATGTGCAAAGGAGGAGGACAAAAATCACATGGCTGAAAATGTTGTCTGCAACTTTGACTAAAATTGAACAACGTTGACTTGGGTGTATTTGACCTCCTTTGATTGTGAATTTTGTGGGAGATGTTTTGTTTGGGCAGGACCCATTAATTGGGACAAAAACTGAGGATTTCTTAGCTAGTTGACCATAGCAAGAAGTGCAGAATTTGACTGATTTTGAATGACTGTTTTGGGCTGAATTTGACCAGAAAATAAGGTTGGGTTTGAATAAGGTTTTCTGAGCCCAGGAAGGGAAGTTTGACTACTGACTGTTGATTGGTTAGGGTTGATTTGATTGTTGTTGACTAAGGGAAAAATTGCAAATTTGACAGGGTTGTTTTGGATAATGAATTGGCAAGTCAATTTTTACTTTGACTTTGTATTATTGTACTCTCTCTCTCTCTCTTTGTTGAAAATTTGATATTTATAATAAGAAAAATTGATCAAGGGTTTTCCCCATAATGAGGTTTTTCCCTGGCTTGAGCCAAATACCAATGTTCTCTTGTCTTGGCTTGTCTTCTGTAGTTTATTGTTTATGTTCTATCTACAATTATTGTCAATGTGATTAATGGTTAATGTGATTTCTATTGGAAAATAAGTGGAAAGTATCTTTGGGTTACCAAAAGGAAATTGAAGTAATTATTGCAAGCATAAAGCATACTATTGTTATCTAAAATTAAAAATCCACTTATGAAAGTGGGGAAGACCTAAAAACACACTAAAGTTAAATAAAACTTATAAGCATAAAATAACCTAAAGCTGAAGTTGCTTTATTAATGCCTATGTATACTATATAATTGAACATTATAATCTAAAGTTTACTTTAACAATATCATTGCCCTTCATTCATCATTATTTCTCTTCATTACATGCTATGTTCTCTTGTGGTATTCTTACATCCAAAAATTGTGATTACTTGAACCAACATTTTGAATCAAAGAATGTGAATGTTACATGAGTATAGAGGTTGGCGTACGATAGGAAATCCATTACATTCATGATACTATTGCTCATTGACTTCAAGAACAACTCCACTAGGCTTCCCCACAAAGTATTGTTGATTGGGCTCTTCTTACCTACACTTAAGCACAAATTGGTAGTGTTTCTTAAGGATTGTAAATCATAGAAGGAAAAGGTTCAAGCAATGTGTTGTTTATGGATGAAATAAGAGAGTTTCATCTTTGAGTGATGGATACATGAGGTTCACGGGGTGTTCTTTGGTGATAATATCGGTTGGATAATGAGACCAGTGAGTTTGAGTTGACTTTGATATAAGCATATAATTGGTCACTTCATCTTGGTGGACTTACAACCCAACTTGGGGGTGGCATCTACATTGGATGTGTATGGTTGGGTGGTGGATCACTCATATAACAAGTTCATTGGACCAATTTCTTTAAAAAATAAGTGCTCACTCCATGTTCTACATTTTTTCTATTTAACTATATCTTTATTATTATGATGATCAATTGTGCATGTCTTGGATGTGAATTTGCTTAAAGATGAATATGGGCATGTGCTTCCATGTTTCCCATGATCTCAATTAGTATATGTTGAAATTATTTTAATGAAATCTTTAAATTTTCATTCATGCATGCATTCATAGTATGTTGGACTTCTTTTGGAAGCTAGATCTCCTTTGTTTAAGGTGAATTTGATTGGTTAATGGCTAAATTTTGAAATGGGAGCAAGTGGGTTGTCATTAATGGCTAGAGATGTATGGAAAAGTATGTGTATGTGATTGATTCAACAATAGGCTTCCCTTTCTTCCTTAATTTCAATAGTAATTGTGAAGTTGATTGATAATGAGAATATTAAATGGCCCATAGAAGGGTCACCATAACCGATGATAGAGATGAACCTTCCTCTTGATCACAGTGAATGATGAAATTATTTTTCAAAGGTGCACCATTCTCTCTCTTTGTTATACTAGGTATCATCTCATGGATTATAAAATAATAATATCACTTTGATCTCATTTTCTTAGATATATATCAAAAATTGTTCTTTCTAATTTGTATTTCAAACAATTTATTATACACACAACATAAGTGATGTATATATCCATTAAGGTGTAATTAGTGATTGGAAATTCCTTATTTTTTGTAGTATGAATATGGTGATGATGATGATGATTACCATTAATGGAGACTAAATTTGGTTTTTCAAACTTATAAGCTTAAATTAATTAGTTTCAAGTTTGGTTTATTAAGTTATTACGATTATTGAATAATTGAATGGAAATAATCTTTTGGGTTTCCTTCATTATTTATGAGTTAACAAGTTATCGAGTTTGGTTTTCATACAAATCTTTAAAAAAAGTAACTTTAATGACTTTGTAGGTTAGGAAATTCAATATAGATTTCTCTTCATCATCTACAATATTTGTCTCACAAAGTTAATAGATTTTTCATGTCAAAATGACTTTAGGTCTTTTTCAATGCCCAATCTCATTATGCGTTTGATGGGAAATTTTTCTTATCTTCGCAATATATGTTTTATTTCTTGAGCCAAAAACAATGGAAGGATCATTTTGTTCTTTTCACTTAGGGTTAATAATTTCTTTGTAGTAATTCATTTTTCTATTATTCTCAATCTTCATTTTTCTCCACATTTTCCTTTAAACCGAGTTATGATAGCTTTTAATGATGTTTATATCTTGGAGGGCACCCTTCTTCATCATTCCACAATAGTTTAACCAAGACATCACATATTTAATCCAACCTCTTTTGAGCCTTGAGTGACTTCTATTTATATTTGAAGCAATGATATGAAACTTTGTATTCTCAATGTTAATAATCTTATGCTGGTACATCATGCATAGTTTGCATAGTTGGAACTTCATGTTAGTTTGGGATTTGTGGATGTAATTAAATTCCACCCATTACGTTTTAATGACAATTTTTTCTTCACTTACAGGATATAACTTTCTATTTTTCAACTTTATATAAAATATGCATAAGTGTAAACTAAAATTTGCTAATTGGTGGTTGTATATGTTGGGAAAAATACTGAGAGGGGGGGTGAATCAGTATTTACTGCATATTCAACAATTTTACTTTTTCTTGCTTCTAAAACCCATACGCTACTTTCCTGAAACAGACTCGCGTATATACGCGGATACCCTTTATGAAAATCGCGTATACACAGATATCTAATTATGTCATTAGTTCTTCACTTAAATCATTCCATCATTCATTCATCAGATGTCTAATAAGCAGTAAACATATGCAGTAAGAATAGAGTAAACCATCACACAAAGCATCACACATGAACAACAGGACTTTTAGGTGGAAACCCAATTCGAGAGAAAACCACCGCTGCCATTGCTCAGCCTTCGATATTTTATTATAGAGAAAACATCTTACAACATATGTGCTGGTGCAGACTCCTACCAGCACGCAGGCACCCACCTGCGCTCGTTTACCAAAACTTTCCCGGAAGGGAGTTTCCCAACCACTGGCATCACTTTGCGGAAGGGAGCTACGACCCCCCGATCTCGTTTACCAGCCTCACCTGGAAGGGAGCTACAACCCCCTGACTGAAGGCTACAACCCTCAGCACCTTTATGGACCACGTTTCATCAATTTTCACACTGGATCCAAAGCTTCCTCTAGGACACAACTTGCAGGCCACGTTTCATCATATTTTCAGACTAGACCCACTCCATACTTTTAAGCACAGTCAAACATGAAAATGATACATATAACTCACTGACAGATATCAGTAAACCAGCAGAACAGATCAGACATTTCTTACCACAGACTTCAGCAAACCCTAGTTTGCATACGCGCTTTCCTTTCACTGATGTCGCGTATATACACGCTTCCGTTCACATAAACCCGCGTATACTTCAGTATAAATTATAGAGCCAATTTTATTGCGCATACGCGCTTTCTCTTCAGCGAAGCCGCGTATATACGCGCTTCCTCTGCGGTGAACTAGCGTATAGATCTTCAACTATTATAGAGCAGCATACTTCTTCAGATCAGATATTCAGTTCAAATTTACCCTTTTGCTTCAGACAGATGTTCGCCTCATCTCAGATCTAGGCCTTCCATGAACAGATCTAGCAGATACAAGTACAATACAGATCTAGATCCCCTTCTTCATCACTCCTTCATTGGTGCATCATACATTCAGATCTTTCATTCAACTGTAACCCTTTCCATTCAGATATACTCCTGAGAGAAGTATTCATTCAAGCTCAGACATCTTGCACCCACGCTCATAATTTGCACAATGAATTTTTTCTCCTTATATAGGTTTACCCTTTTTTCAATACCATGAGCCAAAACCACATTACTTCCGATGGTATTCCTGGACGGGGTCATTTAGACGAATCATTACCCAATACAATGGGTCAATACCATGGTGGTTACCCCTGGTTTTGCACTTTAAGAGCGCTTTTGCCCATACGCGACTTGGCACGTTGATTCCCGCGTGCATACGCGACTTCCCTTAGGCAAATCCACGTATGCCTAGAGACATACTCTTTTCATCAATGATTTAGCACATGATGAATTCCTTTCTTCATTGCCTTCTGTACACACTATAGATACATCAGATTTACTTCATCAAGAACATATTCTATCAAGCACAACTTCATTAGGTGGTTCGCCATCAAGGACAACACATGTCAATAGTCGCATGTCTTCATCTTCATTCAGTGGGTTGCCATCAAGGACAACTCTCTGCATCATATTGCCAACAATCTCCCCCTTTGGACTTGATGGCAACCACGATGGTGTTTGGTTACCACAACAGATAGATACATTAAGAATACAATGACACCATTCTTTCTCTTCATTTAGACACCATGTCACTCTCCCCCTTTGACATCATGGGCAAAGGGCGGAACAAAAACCAACATACTCTCCCCCACATGTGGAAGAAGCGTTCTGCAGATCTGATATATACTGAAGTGATCAAGCTCCCCCTGAGTTCATGCTGAATCTTCAAACATATTTTTCAATGATGTACATGACTCTATAAACTTGCTATCACCAAAGACTCATACTTACATCAAAGATCCATCCAAGTGGATTTACATATGAGACTCAGCTACCCAACCAAGTGGGTTTACACAATTTGACTCAGCTACCCAATCAAGTGGGTTTACAAATTTTGACAAGTCCTTACATGACTGAATATTTACAATTTTACATCATGGATTTCTACAAGACCTTTTCATCAAACTATAAATATAACTTTAAGACCAACACCAGAAAGTCCTCAAGAAAGAGAACATATTTCAGAACCATCATAATGCTAACAATGCATTATACTCAGCAAATCTAATGCTCCCCCTGAAACTGTGCATCCAAGCATCCTCTTCATATGACTAAGGCTCCCCCTTAGTTTGTGCATCCTGAACACTTTCACCAAACAAATCATCAAGGCATCTTTATCAAAAAAATAGAATCATGAGAACTGGAACACCACCAGAGATACCAAATAGTATCAGAGATACCAATCAGCACTGTAGCTGTGCTGAAGAGAGCTGACTCCAAACAGAAAAATGTCAGCAATCAGACATACGCGGTTTTCTGTGCATGAACTCGCGTATATACGCGACTGTGTTTCAGAAAATCCGCGTATCCAATGCCATCTTCGAAATTTATGCAGATTTGTGCTTTTGACTGGTAGAGAACACTCCCAGCTTCTATCTTAGATACTCAAACGCTTCCTTGGGCAGAGGTTTGGTAAAGATATCAGCAACTTGTTCTTTGGAGGGAACATACTCCAACTTCACCTTTTGCTCAAGCACTTGTTCACGTAAGAAGTGATACTTGATGGGAATGTGCTTGGTCTTCGAATGCATAACATGATTCTTTGAAATACCGATGGCACTTGTATTGTCACACTTAATGGGGACAGGAGGTGTACATTTGATTTGAAAATCTTGTAAGGTTTGCATCATCCAAAGGAGTTGAGTGCAACAAGATGCAGCAGCCACATATTCTGCTTCTGCTGTAGATAAGGCAATAGAGTTTTGCTTCTTGCTAAACCAAGATACTAACCGGGGTCCCATATAGAATGCACCACCACTAGTGCTTTTCCGATCATCAACACTTCCAGCCCAATCTGCATCAGTGTAAGCATGAAGAGTAATATCAGCATTCTTTGGATACCATAGACCAAGGTCTTGAGTTCCTTGAAGATATTTGAAAATTCTTTTAACAGCCTGAAGGTGAGACTCTTTTGGATTAGCTTGGAATCGTCCAACAATCCCAACTGCATGCATAATGTCTGGTCTAGTCCCAGTGAGATAAAGTAGACTTCCTATCATTGATCTGTATTCTGGTTGATTCACTGTGGGAGAATCATCAAGAGAACTGAGATTGCATCCGGTTATCATTGGTGTACTTACAAGTTTGCATTCTTCCATGCCATACTTCTTCAGAATTTGCTTAAGATACTTTGCTTGTGATAGGAATATACCATCTGCAGTTTGATGCACTTGTAAGCCAAGAAAGAATGTTAGTTCCCCAAGTAAAGACATTTCAAATTCTTGCTGCATGACAGAAGCAAATTTTTGACTCATAGATTCTTCGTTACTCCCAAAAATGATAGCATCAACATATACGACTACAATCAATAGTTTATCATTTTCAACTTTTGTGTATAAGTTGCTATCCGCAGACCCCTTTGAAAATCCTTGTTGATGAAGATATTTGTCAAGACGATAATACCATGCCCTTGGAGCTTGTTTGAGACCATATAGAGCTTTTTTAAGTCTACAAACAAGATTTTCATCATTTCCCAAAATGAATCCTTCTGGTTGTTCTATATATACTTCTTCTTCTAGATCACCATTAAGAAAAACAGATTTAACATTCATTTGATAGACTTTGATTTGTTGATAACTTGAAAAAGCAAGAAACATTCTTATGGCTTCAAGTCTAGCTACAGGAGCAAAAGTTTCTTCAAAGTCAATACCTTCTTGTTGAGTATACCCTTTGCAAACCAATCTAGCTTTGTTTCTTACAACATCCCCATTCTCATTTAACTTGTTCTTTAAAATCCATTTAGTTCCAATGACATTTTTATCATGTGGTCTTGGTACCAATTCCCAAGTGTCATTCTTTTCAATTTGATCAAGCTCTTCATTCATGGCTTGCTTCCAACATTCATCTTTGCTAGCTTGATTGACATTATGTGGTTCAATTGTGGATAGAAGAGCCAGATGACTAGAAGATCCCACAAGAGTTCTCCTTGTTCGTACACCTGATTCCTTGTCTCCCAAAATTTGAGATTCAGGATGATTCTTTTGAACATATCTGGATGGAGCTTTTTCAGATAGATCATCTTCAGGTTCTTCATTGGATCCACTGTCTATATCATTTCTATTTGAAGTAGAAGGACATAGGTCACCATCATCTTCTTTTGTTGTTTGTTTTTCTTCTTTAGGAGCTGCAGGAGACTCATCAATAACAACATCAATACATTCAACAATCTTTTGAAGCCTTTTATTGTAACATTTGTATGCTTTGCTTGACGATGAGTAACCAAGAAATATCCCTTCATCTGATCTAGGTTCAAACTTGCCAAGCTTTTCATCATTATTTTTGATAAAGCATTTACTTCCAAAAACTCTAAAATGCTTCACAGATGGAGAATTACCATACCAGAGTTCATAAGGAGTTTTGTCACTATTTACCCGAACATGAGCTTTGTTGAGAATGTTAGCTGCTGTATGTGCTGCTTCTCCCCAGAACATGTCAAGAGTTCCAGAATCATCGAGCATAGCTCTAGCCATTTGTTGAATTGTTCTATTCATTCTTTCTGCTACGCCATTTTGTTGTGGAGTACCTGCTACAGAGAATTGTCTTTTTATGCCATGTTGTTCACAAAATTCAAGAAATTCATTTGATGTATATTCTCCTCCACGATCAGATCTAAGACACTTGATTTTTAGATTTACTTCATTTTCAACTAAAGCTTTGAAGATCTGAAAATTTTCAAATGCTTCATCTTTGTGTTTAATGAGCCCGATCCAACACATTCTAGAGTAATCATCAATAAATAAGATATAGTATTCTTCTCCACGTGGTGAATTTTTCCTCATAGGTCCACATATGTCAGTATGAATGAGTTCAAGAGGCTCACTTGATGATCCTTCTTTGGCGTTAAATCGTACTCTGGTCTGCTTACCGAATTGACAAGATTTGCATATGATACTTTCTGGTAGATTAATAATGGGAAGACCACGAATAGCTTGAAGTCTTCTTGCTTTGTTGATTTGAGAGAAGCTCAGATGCCCCAGCCTTCTATGCCATAGCCAATTTTCTGAAGACTTGCTCAAGTAACATTGATCTATGTCGTTCAGTACATAAAGGTTGCTAGGATTTCTTTTTCCTTTTATAATGATTTTACCTGTATCAAGATCACGAACCACACATTCTTTTGAACTAAAGACCACTTCTGTTCCTTGATCACACATTTGACTTAAACTTAACAAGTTATGTCTTAATCCATCCACATACATGACCTCATTAGCCTTTACCTTTTCTTTTAGAAATACTGACCCTTTTCCTTTAATTACAGCAGGAGTATCATTTCCAAATGTAACTTTCTTTTCCTTTTCTAGAGCATTATATGTAAGGAGTTTGCTTTTGTCACATGTCATGTGTCTTGAGCACCCACTATCAATGTACCATTGATTTTCTTCACCTTCTGCAAATAAAGCTATCCCACAATTTTCAACCCGTATTTCTTTCTTTTTCCACACTTTAGAGCTTGAGGGAACATGTTATTTTGGCTGGACCTTGCTCCTGCATTCAGATTCTTCATGACCAAAGTTATTGCAATAAGTACATTCAACTTCGTTTTGAAGAGGAGAAAAGTTGTTATAGGTGTTCTTCCTTGGTTCAATATTCATCTTTATCTTTCTTGCTTCTCTTGTCATGATGGTTTTATATGCAACACATTGAACAGCTTTATGACCAAAATTGTGACATGAGAAACATTGTCCATTGAAATAGAAATTTCTGCGATCATGAAATCTTCTATTTGAATTTACCTGTTGGTTGTTGCTTCTTTGAGGGATCTCCCTGTTAGTGATCCTTGATTTGAGATGATCATGCTTTACCTGTGAAGATCCTTTGTTCCCTTGCTGAGTGGCTGAATGAAGAGAATCAGTTGTGACTGCTTTCAGATAATTTGTTGCTGAAGTCTGGGAAGATTCCCTAGTATATCCAAGACCTGTTTTTATAAGAGGAGACCGTTGTGTCTTGATAATCTCATCTAAGGTTTCTGAACCTTTAGCAAATCTAAGATTGAGAGTCTTCACTTTCTCATTATCTTTCCTTAGACTTACTATTTCACACTCCAATTCCTCAATGCATTTTTCCTTTGCTTCAAGCTGATTTTCAAGTGTCTCTATGATTATGTTCTTTTCTTCTAGGCTTACTTTGAGTTGATTGCTTTCTTCAAGAAAATCATTGTCCTCTAGAGCATCCACAAAAGTATCCTTTTCTTCTCTTTGTTCAAATGCCATGAGAAGTCTAAAGTCTTCTTCACATTCTTCCTCACTATTAGATGACCCATCACTGTCTTCATTTGCATAATAACTCTTCCTCTTTTCAAATTGTTTCCCTTTACCATGTTTTTCTCTAAAAGGACATTTTGCAGCATAATGACCAACTCTTCCACAATTGAAACATTTGAAAGGAAGCTTACCTTTGAATTTTCCGGTACCTAGTTGAAGTCTTCTCACAAAATTTGCTTCTTCTTCTTCTTCAGATATATAGCTGGATTCTTTGACAACTTCCTTTTCTTTTCCTTTTGCAAATGCCTTAAAAGCAACTTCTTTGATTTGAGAAGGGCCTCCTTGCCTCATTTCAAAAGCAGTTAGAATACCATGTAATTGAACAATAGTAAGAGTTTGCAGATCTTGCCTTTCTTCAATAGCTGAAACTTTAGAGTCAAATTTTGAAGTCAAGGATCTTAAGACCTTTTCCACCAGAGTAGTATCGCTTATGGTTTCACCCAAATTTCTCATCCGATTTACAATATCATCCAGACAAAGAAAGAAACTGGCAACATTTTCATCACTATGCATCTTCAAATTTTCATATTCGATTCTAAGAGTTTGGAGTTTTGCATTTTTTACCTTTGTATCTCCTTCATAGCTTAGAATGATTTTGTCCCATATCTCTTTTGTTGAATGTAGCTGCATCACTTTAGCAAATTCTGATTCAGACATGCTTCCTAATAAGACATTCACTGCTTTGGCATTGATTTCATACTTCTTCCTTTCCGCTGCATCAGTAGGAATACTTGCTGGGTATTGATAACCTTCTTCCACGATTGCCCATACATCTGCACCAAGACTTTGCAGACATGCTTTTGTTCGTACCTTCCAGAATATCAGATTGATTCCATTGAATAGAGGTGGCTTTATAGACATTACTCCTTCAAGACTTCCCATTGCGATGGATCTCCTTCAAGCGATCAAGCTTCTGCAGAAGAACCTGCTTTGATACCAATTGTTGGGAAAAATACTGAGAGGGGGGGTGAATCAGTATTTACTGCATATTCAACAATTTTACTTTTTCTTGCTTCTAAAACCCATACGCTACTTTCCTGAAACAGACTCGCGTATATACGCGGATACCCTTTATGAAAATCACGTATACACAAATATCTAATTATGTCATTAGTTCTTCACTTAAATCATTCCATCATTCATTCATCAGATGTCTAATAAACAGTAAACATATGCAGTAAGAATAGAGTAAACCATCACACAAAGCATCACACATGAACACCAGGATTTTTAGGTGGAAACCCAATTCGGGAGAAAACCACCGCTGCCATTGCTCAGCCTTCAATATTTTATTATAGAGAAAACATCTACAACATATGTGCTGGTGCAGACTCCTACCAGCACGCAGGCACCCACCTGCGCTCGTTTACCAGCCTCTCCTGGAAGGGAGCTCCAACCCCCTGACTCGTTTACCAGCCTCTCCTGGAAGGGAGCTACGACCCCCGATCTCATTTACCAGCCTCACCTGGAAGGGAGCTACAACCCCCTGACTGAAGGCTACAACCCTCAGCACCTCTATGGACCACGTTTCATCAATTTTCACACTGGATCCAAAGCTTCCTTTAGGACACCACTTGCAGGCCACATTTCATCATATTTTTAGACTGGACCCACTCCATACTTTTAAGCACAGTCAAACATGAAACTGATACATATAACTCACTGACAGATATCAGTAAACCAGCAGAACAGATCAGACATTTCTTACCACAGACTTCAGCAAACCCTAGTTTGCATACGCGCTTTCCTTTCTCTGATGTCGCGTATATACGCGCTTCCGTTCACACAAACCAGCGTATACCTCTGTACATATTACAGAGCTCATTTCATTGCGCATACGCGCTTTCTCTTCAGCGAAGCCGCGTATATACGCGCTTCCTCTGCGGCGAACTAGCGTATAGATCTTCAACTATTATAGAGCAGCATACTTCTTCAGATTAGATATTCAGTTCAGATTTACCCTTTTGCTTCAGACAGATGTTCGCCTCATCTCAGATCTAGGCCTTCCATGAACAGATCTAGCAGATACAAGTACAATACAGATCTAGATCCCCTTCTTCATCACTCCTTCATTGGTGCATCATACATTCAGATCTTTCATTCAACTGTAACCCTTTCCATTCAGATATACTCCAAAGAGAAGTATTCATTCAAGCTCAGACATCTTGCCCCCATACTCATGATTTGCACAATGAATTTCTTCTCCTTATATAGGTTTACCCTTTTTAAATACCATGAGACAAAACCACATTACTTCCGATGGTATTCCTGGACGGGGTCATTTAGACGAATCATTACCCAATACAATGGGTCAATACCATGGTGGTTACCCCTGGTTTTGCACTTTAAGAGCGCTTTTGCCCATACGCGACTTGGCACGTTGATTCCCGTGTGCATACGCGAATTCCCCTAGGCAAATCCGCGTATGCCTAGAGACATACTCTTTTCAACAAGATTTAGCACATGCTGAATTCCTTTCTTCATTGCCTTCTGTACACACTGTAGATACATCAGATTTACTTCATCAAGAACATATTCTATCAAGCACAACTTCATTAGGTGGTTCGCCATCAAGGACAACACATGTCAATAGTCGCATGTCTTCATCTTCATTCAGTGGGTTGCCATCAAGGACAACTCTCTGCATCATATTGCCAACAGTATATAACGAGCATGCAAAACTAGGGTGATATATCATACAATATTATAGATAAAACATCTCCAAGCCAAAGAAATTAATACATACCTTAAGAGGAAATCATAATGAATATAAGGCTTAATAACATTAATACCAAAATAGAAAACACTATAAAATAAATTAATAATGATGAGATTAACAATCACAATTAAAGAAAAAAAATTAAAACTTGGAGTCCTCATTCTATTAGGTTCACTTGAGCCTTAGTTGTTAGGATTTGGGCCTCCGGTGGGTTCTTTCATGCTCCAATGGTCATAATAGGAATCTACATCTCTAGAGTCCCCTCCTTGGCAATCAACTCTAAATATTCCCCGTCTCAGGGTACCATGAACAAGGACCCCCTTGCCATTGCTATTGGGACAAATTAATCAACATGTTTTCCTTGTATGAGAGCTCTCTCTCCGCACCTTGAAGATTCCATTTCTCTAAATTTCATTTAAGCCTTGCTTTTGTAAAAAAAATATCATTGATCCATTACATTAAAAATAACATATATATATATATATATATATATATATATATATATATATATATATATATATATATGTATGTATCCATCAATCTTTTTCTTAACACAGACATACAACCTAATCATAGTCATAACTAGTTGAGAGAATATGAAAACCCCACATTAAACTAGGAGATAATCTAATTCTCATTCAACAATCTCCTAAATCACTCAATGAGTCTACTCACATGGAGACACATTCTGATTTACAATAAACAATCTAGTAACAAATCATGTAGTTAACTATTCCAAAGTCATTTGACATTGTCTTGCCTTTTGGACCACCCCACAAGTTGTACATTAGTAAGCCAATAAGTGTTGGGTGAGAATTTGTTTTAGTCCACTGCATGAAGTGAGAGGGAAATTTAGGAAGCCTCACTCCACACAATTTCCCCTTTGATTGTACACCCTAGTGTCAAGCAAAATATGAACACCTTATTAAAATCATACAATGTTACAAAGGGCTTTCCTAATTAATAAACTCTAGTTTTAAAGTTCGATAGCCTCGAGGAGTTAAAATAACTCTCCCCATGAAAACATTCACTTTTTGAGTGTTGGTGTAACAAAAGAAAACATATCCAAATTTAAGTTTAATTTTATATGGTTGATTTTAGAGTTGAGATTAGTGAAACTATGTTTTTGTGCTAGTGGATTTTCATAAATGTAATTGAATTGGAAAGTAAAAACACAAGTATTAAAGCATGTCGTCTTTCATTTTGTCTTTTGATTTATAATTTTCTAGAATGAGACAAACAAGCAACTCTAAGAAGATACAATCAACAACAAACAAATACCAAAAGGGGAGGAAACTGATGTTAAAATTGGAAGAGAAAAAAGAGAAGTGTATAAAAAATTTGAACAAAATCTCAATCACACTATCTCTTTGCACACAAAAATTCAATAATGTAATGAACACATGCAAATTAAAACACCAAGAAAGAGGAGCAAGGTTTCCTCCATCTAAGAAAATGGAATTCTAAAAAAAATAGATTTCTTTTGCAAAAACATTGCGTGCAAGTTTAGAAAGGCTTGTTGAGAAGTAACATATTTATGATAGTATGGTTGTGTATAAGGCATAGGTAAGGCAACATGCACAAGGAAAAAGTGCATGCATGGATTTTTAGTTGTCCATTTCAACATGCTCAACTTTTTGGATGTCTATAAAAGGGATGCATGCTCAAAAAAAGGTGTGCTAGGAGAAAGGGTAACTAAAATAGGCATGTGCCTTATATAATGGTGCAAAAAGTAGAAAAACCCAAGAGAAAAAAAATGAGAAAAAACAAAAACACGCGTGTAGCAATAGACAACAAGAAGACCACAAAAATGTGAAAATTCCTGGATCATAATCCATACTGCAATAATTGATATTATTTCTTCTACTTGTTAATTCTGACACAAGTTATCAATTGTGTCACACAGTAAACATCGAAATAAATACAACTGCAATATTCACAACATAAAAAATGTTGCGGAAACAAGAAATGAGCAGGAAATAAATAAACAAACATATACACCATTATTTTTGGACAATGTCCCCAGAAAAACCCAATGCTGGAAAACCAGTGCAACAACTAAGCATTTGTATTATTATGCAATAGTTTCTTAATACAAGCCTTTGTATGCCCAAACTAGCAATCCGATACAGAGATAAAACTAGGCAAAAATATAGTGAGAAGATATTACACTATCGCTGGAAAATCCGACACTGATTTGACGGGAGATGAGATCCCTGTGTTGTCTCTGCACAGTCTTTGTGTCTTCCCACACAGTCACTACGTTACTACTGCTGGGACTACACTGCACCTCCTCATGATCTCCTGCTCGCTAGAAACTTTGACCCTCTAGCCTCTCAGTCTCACACGCTGAATCTCGGCACTTGATCTTGAGTGTTCCCTAGCAGAATTGCGGACTCCCTCTGAAGCTTTGTGGTGCCACAATGTAGCTCTGCGTTGCCTCTGCCTGGCACTGCGCTACCTCTCTGGAATTCTCTTTGCCTTCTCTGCCTTGCACACTCTGGATCAGGAAAAATTTCCTCTGACAAACTATCCCTGCCCCTCGCTCCAAGAAATCACTTCGATCTTCCTCCGACAAATGTTGCATTCTCTCTTGAGAAATAGATCTCTTCATCTCTTACTCGATGTGTTCTCCAAGTTTCCATCAAGATTCTTCTTATAATCTTCTCGTTGAACTTCAACAGCCCAGATTAAATCTTAATCAATGGCTGAGATCATCTTGACTCGATCTCCGTATTTTTCTAGAAGATTCACACCCAATTTAATTAATGCCATTTAATTATTTTAATTTCCTAAGTTTATGTTGATCAGCAGTTGTCATTGATGTCAACCCAAGCAGCACCAGGGGCTTACCCAATATTGAATGGGAAGTTTGACCTACCAAATTAATATATTCTGGGTCAATAATTCTTTTTATGGTTTCTACTTGTCGATATGTTTCCGTTGATATATGGCACGCCATGTAATTCTTCACGGTTTGAGAGATATTCATGTTTGAAGTTTGTACCCCCAGTTAGTGGGCTAAAACCCCATGGGGTTGTGGCATGGGTCATTGAAAAGTCATAATTAATTATTTTTAAGCTCCTAAGATCCCTCCCACGTTCACTTGTTGAAGCCCCTCTCAACTTAAGCATTCATATATATTGTGATCTTCATTTCCTCCTTAGGCAAGGGATTCAGCCATCTGAAACAGGTCATCGTGGAATTTTCGCTCTAACTGTTTTTCTACGAAGGCTCAGAAGCTGAAATTTTTATGAGGCGAAGCCAAAATCATGAGGAAGTTGCAGTAAAAATTTCAGATCAAGTTGCGCAATATTTTTGGAGATATGATCTATGGAAGTAAGGGTTTTTGCAGGCTCCTGAAATTCATTTCAAAGAAGTTACCTTGGTAAATTCGTCATAACTCTCTCTCTGAGTATCGGATTGGAATGCCGTAAAAATTGACGGATAGTGCACAATATGTATTTTTCTCTCTATCAATTTCAAAATCAAATGAATAAACAGTGACACGTGGCACACCGTACAAGTGCGCTCTGCTGAAACAATCCATAATTAGGGTAGTGTGAGAAATTGGGTATAACTCTCTCTTGAAGAATCCAAATTGGGTCAGACCAGTGGCATTGGAAAGAAGACTCAGAGGACTACTACAGGACCGAAAATCAGATATTGAGGATCTGAAATAACAAAGATACACTAGATTCAATATCGAGCTCCTAGAAGGCAATAAAAAGTTAGATCATGTGTTGTCAAGGATTGCAAAGGACCTGAATTTCTATGGCATAAAAGCAAAACAAGGTGAAAAAGAGGGTAGCATGAAAAGAGCAGCATCCAAGGTGCATAACAGCAGCAATAAGTTCATCATATGAAGTCTTCAAGTGGGCAGCACTGCATACAATCATTGTAAAGGTATCATTGTACTTAGTCATTGTAAATACATTATTGTACAAATTGTACTAGTATCTATCTGCCAAGGGTTGAAGAGGCGGTGTTGGGAGGTCTAGGATCATCATTAGGTGGTTGTGTCAAAGTTGGGGTTATGGTCTAGTATATCTTCTTCTTCTACATCATTCTATATCATTGTAAAGTGGACCATTTTCCCTGGTACGGGAGTTCATTCTTCTTTTATTCTTCTATAGGGTGGTAGGGTGGTGCTAGGGTGAGTTATAGCTCATTGGGTGTTGAGGCATCCGTTCAGTTGACTACTGAAGAATCTTAGGCATTGGAGCGTCCATCCGGTGGGAGCTGGAGAAGAATGCTTTTCTAGATTCTAGGAAGTTGGAGCTTTATTTTCAATTGGAGTTGAATATTAAAGAATTATTAGAAAAGCATTAGGTGGTTTTTGTCCCGGAGTGGGTTTCCACCTTAAAAACTGTGTGCATTTGTGTTCCTCTTGTTTGCTGTTATCATTGTACAAACACTGATAATAATTGAAGATTAACTAATGCTCTAATTGAAAGAAATACTGATTCACCCCCCCTCTCAGTATTTCCAACAATTGGTATTAGAGCTTGGTTCCTTCAATAGCAGTTTAACAGCTGGAAGGAGGTCATGGAGCATACCAAGAATGGTGTACCTCTATTCAATGAAAATAATTATGCACTCTGGAAAGGAAGAATGGAGGTCTATCTCTTGGCGCAAGGTTACGAAGTATGGGACAACATTCAAAATGGATTTACATCAACCGCGGATGAACAAGGTAAGAAGAATTTGGTAAATGATGCAAAAGCAAAAGAATATTATTATCGGTGGACTTATTGAATCTGCTTATCATAAGGTGTTGGGTTGTAAAACTGCCGAAAATGTATGGGACAAGCTTGAGAATATATATGCAGGTTACTCAAATGTCAAAGAAGCAAATCTTTAAATCTATAGAGAAAAATTTGATCAACTTAGAATGAAAGAAAATTGCAACATTGCTGCATACTTCCAATACATTGATGAAATAACCAATACTCTGGAAGGATTGGGAGAGCCAATTGACGAGAAGACTATTATACGGAAGATTCTTAGAACGTTACCGGGGAGATTCGACCCAAAGGTATCGGTCCTAGAATATAGTGTAAATCTGGACAAACTCAGCAAAGAGGAATTACATGGAGCTATCATAGCATATGAAATGAGACTTGATGAAGAAGAGAGTACTTCGCATCTAGAAACTGTGTTCGTTGCATCTAAGAAAACCAATAAGGATAAAAAACCTTCAATTGAAAAGACATGCACCTACAAGTGTGAAGAAAAGGGAGATGATGAAGGTCTTTCAGATGAAGAATATGCTTACTTCACGAGAAAACTAAAAATTGGTAAGGGACAATTCAAATTTAAACTTCCATTGATATGTTTCAGCTATAATGAGGTTGGGCATTTTGCAGCAAAATGTCTAAACAAAAGTAATGGCAACTAAAAAGGAAAGAAAGGCTTTAAGAAATTCAACAAGCAAGGATCCAAAAGGAACTTTCTCTCTAAAGAAGATAGCTCATCATCCGATGAAGACAATGACAATGAAGAAGAAGCCAATGAGAGAGTATTGTTTATGGCCAAGCACAATAAACCCAAGCACAATAAACAAGAGGTATCAAACAACGAAGAAGAAGGATGGACCATAGATGAATTTTATGAGGAAGCAATCAAGCTTATAAAATATCTCAAGGTGGAGAAGATCTGTTCCAAAACTCTTGAAGAACAAGTTCAAGGTCTCAAAATTGAAGTTGAAGAACACAAATGCATTGAAAAGTCACTTCAAAAGAAGTTGGAAGAAAGCAACCAAGAAAGGGAAGAATTAGAAGCCGAATTAGTCTCGCTGCGTGAGGAAGTGAAGAAAGGAAAAACTATCCAAAACTATGCCAACAGCTCAAGGGCATTGGAAGAACTCATCAACAATCAACGATCTTACAATGACAAAACTGGCATCGGTTACAAAGAAGAAGAAGCGGGACCTTCTACAACAAAATACAATGAACCTATGAGATCTGACATGCATGAAGACTTCATTGGACAAGATTCGCAAGAACAACCTTGGAAGACAATTCCTCGACGAAAATTTCCATCCAGGTACCAACATATTTTTTATGGCTACTGTTATTCATGTGGAAAATTTGGTCATAAAGCTGTAGAATGTCGCACGTACCCTAGGAACAAATACAATTCCAGGAGATCTGTCAAATATGAACCTCCCAGGGCTCAGCGAAACATCAATAGATTTGAACATTTAAGAAATAATATTGAATGTTACAAATGTCGAAACTTTGGACACATAGCCAAAGATTGTAGACTTGAAAATCCTCCAGAAGAATCTTCGAAGCCACAGAATGAACGAACATGGAAGAAGAAGAAGAATGATAATTGTGCTCTCACTCTCAAGGCTCAAAAGAACAAAGATGTGTGGTATGTTGATAGCGGTTGCTCAACGCATATGACTGGAGATAGAAATAAATTTTTATCTCTGAAAGAGAAGAAGGATGGAACCGTGTCCTTTGGAAATGATGGATCTTCAAATGTTATAGGATCAGGTACTGTCACTCTCGGAAGCAAAGATGTTCTAGCCAAAAATGTTCTATTGGTTGAAAACATGAATCACAATCTGCTCAGTGTTGGACAAATGTGTGATCAAGGACACACAATACTATTCAACTCCACGAAATGTGAAATCAGGAAAGGCGTGTATGGTGAAATTGTGGCTACAGCAAGTCGAGCTCCAAACGACATATATGTTTTGGATGAAGCAAATAAAGCATGTCTAATAGCTAAAGAGGATGATACAATAATTGGTAGCAATGATGATCATCTAAGTAAGAATTTTGCTACAAAGGTGCAAATTGATTTCGAGATGTCTTTACTTGGTTGCAAATTGAGCATAGACAACTCATCTAAGGATGTGGATCAAAGGTTGTACAGATCTATGATTAGTAGTCTTCTATATGTAACAGCCTCCCGACCAGATGTTATGCAAGCAGTTGGACAAGTAGCAAGATTCCAAGCAGCACCAAAAGAATCACATATTAAATATTCACTAGCATTGGAATATTTTCGCCAGAAGCTTAGGATTCTCCCAAGTTCTCATTAGATTTTCCTTTTTCAAGAATATAAAGCGGGAGTGGAAGTGTGTACAGGTCTGCAGGACGATTGTGTGTCAGTGGGAGTGGAAGTGTGTACAGGTCCGCAGGATGGTTGTGTTTCAGGGGGAGCTACCCTTTGCCATTGATGTCAAAGGGGGAGATAATGTTGTAGGAAGAGGTGTCATGATCGCAGGGGGAGTACTTGTGTTGCCATCAATGCCAAAGGGGGAGATTGTTGATCAGCGGTTGTCATTGATGTCAACCCAAGCAGCATCAGGGGCTTACCCAATATTGAATGGGAAGTTTTACCTACCAAATTAATATATTCTGGGTCAATAATGATGTTGATGGTTTCTACTTGTCGAGATGTTTCCGTTGATATATGGCATGCCATGTAATTCTTCACGGTTTGAGAGATATTCGTGTTTGAAGTTTGTACCCCCAGTTAGTGGGCTAAAAACCCATGGGGTTGGGGCATGGGTCATTGAAAAATCATAATTAATATTTTTTAAGCTCCTAAGATCCCTCCCACGTTCACTTGTTGAAGCCCCTCTCAACTTAAGCATTCATATATACTGTGATCTTCATTTCCTCCTTAGGTAAGGGATTCGGCCATCTGAAACAGGTCATCGTAGAATTTTCGCTCTAACTATTTTTCTACGAAGGCTCAGAAGCTGAAATTTTTATGAGGCAAAGCCAAAATCCTGAGGAAGCTGCAATAAAAATTTCAGATCCAGTTGCGCAATATTTTTGGAGATATGATATGTGGAAGTAAGGGTTTTTGCAGGCTCCTGAAATTCATCTCAAAGAAGTGACCTTGGTAAATTCATCATAACTCTCTCTCTGAGTATCGGATTGGAATGCTATAAAAATTGACGGATAGTGTACAGTCTATAATTTTCACTCTATCAATTTCAGAAGAAAATGAATAAAAAATGACACGTGGCACGACGTACAAGTGAGCTCTGCTGAAACAGTCCATAATTAGGGCAGTGTGAGAAATTGGGTATAACTCTCTCTTGAAGAATTCAAATTGGGTCAGACCTGTGGCATTGGAAAGAAGACTCAGAGGACTACTACAGGACTGAAGATCAGATATTGAGGATCTGAAATAACAGAGATACACCAGATTCAATATCAAGCTCCTAGAAGGTAAGAAAAAGCTAGATCATGTGTTGTCAAGGATTGCAAAGGATTAGACTTTCTACGGCATAAAAGCAAAAAAAGGTGCAACAGAGGGTAGCATGACAAGAGCAAAAACCAAGGTGCATAACAGCAGCAAGAAGTTCATCATATGAAGTCTTCAAGTGGGCAGCACTGCATACAATCATTGTAAAGGTATCATTGTACTTAGTCATTGTAAATACATTATTGTACAAATTGTACTAGTGTCTATCTGCCAAGAGTTGAAGAGGCAGTGTTTGGAGGTCTACGATCATCATTAGGTGGTTGTGTCAAAGTTGGGGTTATGGTCTAGTATGTCTTCTTCTTCTACATCATTCTATATCATTGTAAAGTGGACCATTTTCCCTAGTACGGGAATCCATTCTTCTTTTATTCTTCTATAGGGTGGTAGGGTGGTGCTAGGGTGAGTTGTAGCTCATTGGGTGTTGGGGCATCCATTCAGTGACTACTGAAGAATCTCTGGTGTTGGAGTGTCCATCCAGTGGGAGCTGGAGAAGAATGCTTTTCTAGATTCTAGGAAGTTGGAGCTTTATTTTCAATTGGAGTTGAAAAGAATTATTAGAAAAGCATTAGGTGGTTTTTGTCCCGGAGTGGGTTTCCACCTTAAAAACTGTGTGCATTTGTGTTCCTATTGTTTGCTGCTATCATTTTACAAACACTGATAAAAGTTGAAGATTAACTAATGCTCTAATTGAAAGAAATACTGATTCACCCCCCCCCCCCCCCCCCTCTCAGTATTTCCAACAATTTAGACTTATGCATCCATTAAAAATAATTAATTATTTTAATTAATCCTTCTCCAGGTGGAATTTATGTTATGAACCAACTCACAAAATAGAAGAAAATATAGATCAACGACTTAGAAATAAGTCTCTTCGAGGGGGAAACCTCCTTTACACTACATCAATGAACAATTCTTGGATGATACAAATGAAAAAACCCCCATTCTATATATAAGAGTCCAATGGGTCACAATATAATCCTAGCTGACATAACAATAACAATGTAAGGGCACAACAATAACAATAGTGGGATTCTATGCGACACAATAATAACAATATGGGGACTACATGGTCACAACAATAACAATAAGGGGGTTATACTAAAAATAATAATAAGGGGATACACTAGTATTATAGGGACCTAGCATGCCCCTATCCTTCAAAAAAGTGTTGTCCTCAACGCTTGAGTAGTTCTAGATGCTTTTGTATAAAATTATCATCCTCCCATGTTGAATCTTCAACAGGGTAAGTTCTTCCACTTGATGAGATACTCTGAAATTGATCGATTCCGTAGCTGTCAAATTCTTATTTCTATGACTGCTTCAGGTTCTAATATGATTTTTCCTTCTTCTTCAAGTTCTAGAAATATTATTTGAACTGGGATCTTGTCACTTATAACCTTCTTTAAGCATGAAACATGGAAAACTGGGTGCAGTCGGGAATATGCAGGAAGCTCCAATTTGTATGCCATAGTACCAATATTTTGCAACACCTTTTAAGGACCATAATACTTTGGTGATAATTTATTATCCTTCTTAGCTTGCTCGAAGGACATTTTCTTGTATGGTTGTAGCCGTAAAAATACCCAGTCGCCTACATCAAAACTTCTTTCACTGCAATGTTGATCTACCTGTTGTTTCATTCGATTCTGCGCCAAAGTGAGGTTATCCTTTAAGAGTTGGAGAACTTGTTGTTGATGCTCGATGTGATCTTCCACTGCTTGAACCTTAGAATTTTTTCTTAAACATGATGTGATGGACGGTGGATGATATCCATAAAGTGTCATAAATGGGGTCATTTTGCCTGCAGTATGGAAGGCAGTGTTATACCACCATTCAGCTAGAGGTAAACACTTGACCTATTGTGTATATTTATCATATACAAAGAAACAAAGATATCCTTCAATTTTTTTTTTCACTATCTCAATTTTCCCATCAGATTGAGGATGATATGATGAGCTATGAGCTAATTGAGTACCCAAATAAGAAAATAATTTCGTCCAAAAATTTCCTGTAAAAATGGGATCTTTTTCGCTTACAATGATCTTTGGGTTTCCATGTAGATTTTGAATTTTTTCCATAAATGCAGTAGCAACTGTACTGGGTTTAAATGGATGATATAATGCACAAAAGTGTGGACACTTGGTAAGTTTGTCAACTACCACCATGATGACAGTCTTTCCTTCGGACTTGGGTAAACCTGTGATAAAATATGTTGAAACCTCCTCCCAACGTTGACTTGGAATGGATAAATCTTGTAATTGTTGCTCAAGGTTATCATTGATGTCAATATGGCATTATTGGGATGGAAAATATACTTGTGATGACATAACTTCATGTATATTATGATAATTTCATACGTGATGGGAGTCCTTTGGGAGTCTCAAACACCTTGGAATGATTGTCCAATACTTTTTGGAGATCTGGAGAAATAGACAATTTTGATGTTTGAACCTATAGTGAGCATAATTGTGCAATTTCACCTCGTTGTTCTTTCTTTAGAAGCTTTGTCATGACATTAGAGCTGATTATCTTTCCCGGCTTCCCTACGTGACCTCGTAATTCAACTTCCTTTCCTTCCGAAATATTTTTCAAGAAAATTTCTTGAAAATTAAAAGCTACCGTCCCCAAAATTGTATCCATTGTACTCCTAGTACAACATCAACACCACCCATTGGAATGGAGAGCATTGGACTATTCAATACATATTCCCCCATGGTTAGCTTGATATTATGACACTTTCCAGAGAAATTTATAGTTCCTCCATTTGCAACCATCACTTAACACTCTGGTGCTGGGTATAGGAAGAAATTCAATTCCTTGGCTACCTTACAATGAATAAAATTATGGGTCCTATCCAAATCAATCAACACTATTAAATTTTTCTTCTTGATATGTCTTTCTATCTTGGGGGTTTGAGGAGTGATAACTCTTGCCAATGCATTACATGATATGGTTGAATTCATTTCTTCTACCTCTAGGGTTGGTTCCTTATTTATATCCTCTTCTTTTGAAGTTTCGTGTTCCTTTTCTTCCTCTTCTTCACAATCTATGTAAAATATTTTATTTTCAACACACTTATGACCTTTATTGTATTTGCTATCACACTATAGCAAAGCCCTTTTACTATTTTTTCTTCCAATTTTTGTGGTGTCAACCTTGTAGGTTGTGGAAGTCTAGGAGTAACAACACTTCCATATTTATAGTTGTGAGTGGTAGGCTTCCTTGTCACCATAATTTTGTTTTCAATTTTTCTTGCCAACCTAAATGCCTTCTCCAATGAATCAAGTTCCCAAAGGCGAAACTCACGTTGGATGTTATCCTTTAAAGTCCCTATGAAGACATCAATCATGTGCTCCTCTGGAATATCCTTTACCCATATATTCAATTTTTAGATGTCCACGGTGTGCTCCACCACTGAAACATTTTGTTTGAGATTTATCAATTGGCTAAAGAAGGTGTTGCTCTTTGTATCCTCATAATGTGCTATCATTTCCTCCGTAAAAATTGACCAAGTGACATTTTGTTTATGAGAGAAAAGTCATCGATACCAAACAAATGTATTGGGTTCTAAATATAAAGTTGCAATGCGTACCTTTGTGTGTTTTACACATTATGGAGATCAAAGTATTGATCCATTTGTAGTATCCATGTTATAGGATTCCTGCCATCAAACTTCCTCATATCGATCTTTGGAATATGGTGGGTCTTCAATCCAACATTAGAGTCTATGAAATCATGATTAACATTTATTTTGTTCTCATCATGAATTTCCTATACTGCCTTTTCGCCATTAGGAATCATTTCTTATAGCAACATTGTCAAACCTTCCTTCAAACCTTCCATGTTTGCTTTTAGATAATTCTTCATGTCTTCCATGTTGCCAGTCAGTTTCTCTTCTTTACCATCCATCTTAGCTTCCATTCCATTCTTCAAACCATCCATCTTAGCTTCCACCTCTTTCCTCAAACCATACATCTTCGCTTCCATTTCATTTTTGGTTACTTTTTACGAGAGCGAAATTTGTTGCACTTGGTATCGTAATTTTTGTTGATTTTTCTAGCATAAGAAAGTGCTCTAAGTCTCAAATTTGGTGGAGAGGCTTAGACATTTGTATTCCAAAGAACCCAGAAACCGTTTGTGGAAATTCCACTTGGTTCATGTTTTATTAAAATAATTAATTATTCTAATGGGGATCCTAAGTCTAAACCTAGGGAAATTAAATAATTAAAGGGTATTAATAAAACCTAGTGTGAATTTTCTAGAGAACGAAGATCAAGTCATGTTTTAATCTTATCCATCTAGTCTGGGTCGTTGATTTGTCAATGAGAAGACTATAAAGGAAGGCTTGAGGGTCATTTTGAAAACACACTAAGACACTGAATTGGTCTAAGATCGAAATTTATGGGGCGTGGTTTGTTGAAAATTTCGAACTAGAGATTTGAGTAGTGAGGGAAAGAGATAGCATCCAGAGGGGAAGAGATTTTCTCAGTCCGGTGGAGCATCAGTCAAAGAGAGGAAAAGGTGATCTAGCCAAGCCAACATTGAAGGAAGGGGTTGATGCAGTGACTACATAAGCTCACGGAGAAGTAGTGCAGAGGTAGAGGCAGAGGTTCCAGAAATTTTCTAGTGGATCAGTTTCAGAGGTTGTGATCCAGAAAGTGGCACCGAGAGGTTGTTCCTCAGCATCCACAGAGGCAAAACGACTTGGAGGAGGGATAATGCTGAGCCTGGAAGTGGGTGACACAGTGGCTAGAAGTTCTAGTGTTGGATCTGTGTAAAGGCTACACAGAGCCTATGTAGGGCAATGTTTCCTTCATCCGAATTAGTTGGAGACTCAGTGATTGAGTGAGGTATTTCTCACATATTCTTTTGCCAGTATTTCTCTTTGTAACTGAATAACCCTTGAGGGTATTCAAAGATGTATTCAGACATTTTTACTGCATAATAATAAAACACTCAGATCTGCTGCACCAGTTTTCCCGCATTGGGTTTTTCCAAGGACTTAGTCCAAAATAAAGGTGTCATAAGTGTGAATGATTTCGACGGTCTAGTTTCCTTGTTTCTGAATAAAATTTAGTGTAGGTTGCTTCAGTAGTTTCTTCAATAATTCAAATATGAATTAATTATGTAATGTAATTTACTTAATAGGAGAAGTGCACTCAGTTGTTGCAGTAGGATTTATTAGATTTGTTTGGATCTAGGAATTTTCACATGGTATCAGAGAATTGATGTGAAACAGGAAGGAAAAATCAGATTTTTAAAGTGAAGGTCATTGTTGCTGCATGCACCAGAATGAATCCATTAAAGGATTGCATAGTTCTGGTTAGGAGGGCTGAGATTTTCGTGGTAAGTCTCTCTCTAAGTGAGTCGATAGAGAGAAAGGACTTCCAGATTTGAGATCTTGCCAAGGAAGAGGGAGCATCGAAGAGCCTCCACGCAGAAGACAAAAGGACGCAGTTTTCTGAAGCTGTTGTTGGGCAGAAAAGCGTTAGAAGGAATCAAAAACATATATTTGGGGAATTTCTTCCTCAGTGATTTCCTAGCCAAGGAAATCAACATTTCTTAGTTGTTGAGAAATAGAGGATCTGCAAAACTTACAACTCCACCAGGGAGTGTGTAAGCCTTCTAGGGACTACGCAATAGGGAGAAAGAGGGAGAAAATTTGGCATAGATTGTAGCGAGTGGGTTGCATGACACTGAGGGAATTTCTTCCTCAGAGAATTCCGAGCCAAGGAATTTGATTGCTCACTGCAGAGCAGTAGTAGCTGGGAGTGGATCTACTTACTCCAACAAGAAGTGCATAGAGCCAGTCAGCAGCTCCGTAGAGGGGAGATGAGACATTTGACATTTTGGCGAGATCATTTCCTTCTCCAGTTTTGAGTTTTCATATTATTGCAGCGCTGCAAGGATGATCATACGAGATTACCAGAGAAAGTTGTGCGAGTTATCTAGAATGCATATTTGGGAAATAGATCGACTTCCAGTTGCAGGAAGCAGTTTTCGACGGAAGTGTGAGTTGTCTAGTGCAAGTTGTAAGGAGAGAAAGGGTCCAAACCAGGGACTAGGTTTGAAAGGGGTACCAGACCCAAGAGGAGTATAAGAATCCAGAGAACTTCAGTTGGGCAGGATCCTTGAGGAGCCCACCTCATGGATCATACCTTGTTACGGGATCCCATGATCAACAATAGCGAGATGGAGTATTAAAATGGAGCCGAGGAGTGATGGAGATGATAATGTAGTAGATAACAGTGTTCATTTCTGGAGCAACGCAGAGCAGAGGCAACAACAACAACGCATTGCAGAGCAGCAACAACGCAGAGCATCAGAGGGACGACACAATAGCTATCAGCAGTTAGATTCTTCATCATCTAGGTGCATCCATTGAACACTTGCTCAGTTTTGGGTGAGTTTTCAACTATTTCTCTCAACAGCTGAGTTGCAGTGCAGATGCAGTGCTAGCAGCATAGCATATCATTAGGGAAATTTTGAGGTCTAAAATGGGCATCCTAGGAAAAATGTACAACCAAATAAACTTTATAATAACCATGGGATTCAAGATGATGATGTCAACCATGGGGGCTAATTCACCATTTTTAAAGTACAAGGGTAAAAAGATTAAAAATTAATAAAATAATAAAACTAATTTTTCAACTTGTATTTTCAACTTATCTTTTAAAATTTACTCAAATTTTGAGCAGGAGTACTCGTTGGATGCAAAATTTAATTCCTCATCCAAGGAGTACCCATGTTGCATACTTTCGATGGACCCTGCTACGTGAAAAATGAGAAATACATGAAAAACGTGTTTGCAATCACGTTTTTCATGTATTTCTCATTTTTTGTGTAGCAGGGTCCATCGAAAGTATGCAACATGGGTACTCCTTGGATGAGGAATTAAATTTCTCATCCAACGAGTACTCCTGCTAGAAATTTGAGTAAAAACATTGGGAGATAAGTTGAAAATACGAGTTGAAAAAGTAGTTTTTTCTTTTTTCCCTCTAAAATTTGATGATGTCATCAAATATTATTTTATTATTTCCACTATTATTTTATAATTTCCTTAGGAGGCCCATTTTAGACCTCAAAATTCCCCTAATGGTAGCACTTGAGAGGGAGTTGCAGTACATATGCAGCAGTGATAGTGGCAGTATCATGGGTAGCAGTACAATGGCATCAACAACGCAGAGACTGATGGACTTCAACAGAGCAGAGGATGCTTCAGGGACAGAGAACTTTCCTCGCTAAGAGGGAGTGTTTATTTTTGTAGCATCAGAAAGTGCTCTAAGTCTCAAATTTGGTGGAGAGGATTAGACACTTGTATTCCAAAGAACCCAGAAACTGTTCGTTGAAATTCCACTCGGTTCATGTTTTATTAAAATAATTAATTATTTTAATGGGGACCCTAATTCTAAACTTAGGTAAATTAAATGATTAAAGGGTATTAATAAAACAGAGTGTGAATCTTCTAGAGAACGAAGGTCAAGTCATGTTTTAATCTTAGCCATCGATTAGACATCTAATCTGGGTTGTTGATTTGTCAACAAGAAGACTATAAAGGAAGGCTTGAGGGTCATTTGGAAAACACACTGAGACACTAAATTGATCTAAGATCGAAATTTCCGGGGTGTGGTTTGCTGAGAATTTCGAACTAGAGATCTGAGCATTGAGGGGCAAAGATAGCATCAGGATGGGAAGATATGTTCTCAGTCCGGTGGAGCATCAGTTAGGGAGAGGCATAGGTGATCTAGCCTAGCCAACATTGAAGGAAGGGGCTGGCATAGTGATTGTGTAAGCTCACACAGAGGAAGATGCAAAGGTTTCAAAATTTTGTTGGTGGATCAATTTCGGAGGTCGAGATTCGAAAAGTGGCACTAGGAGGCTGTTCCTCAACATCCATAGAGGAAAAACGACTTGGAGGAGGGCTAACGCTAAGATTGGAAATGGGTGACACAATGGCTGGAAGTTCCAGCACTGGATCTGCATAGAGGTTGTGCAGAGCCTGTCTAGGGCAGTTTTTCCTTCATCCGGATCAACCAGAGACTCAGTGATTGAGTGAGGTATTTCTCACATATTCTTTTGCCAATATTTCTCTCTCTAACTGAATAACCCTTGATGGTACTTAGAGATGTATTCAAACATTTCTATTACATAATAATAAAACCCTAAGATTTGTTGCAC
Organism: Pinus albicaulis; assembly: GCA_034641835.2. Lineage (NCBI taxonomy): Eukaryota > Viridiplantae > Streptophyta > Pinopsida > Pinales > Pinaceae > Pinus > Pinus albicaulis. The sequence goes on along the minus strand of CM076580.1, from coordinate 677,798,573 downwards.
TGATTTTCTCGCATTGGGTTTTCCCGGGGACTTAGTCCAAAATAAAGGTGTCATGTGTGAATGATTTCCTTGTCTAGTTTCCTTGTTTTTGAATCAATTTTAGTGTAGGCTACTTCAGTAATTGCTTCAATAATTCAAATATGAATTAATTATGTAATGTAATTTACTTAATAGGAGAAGTACACTTAGTTGTTGCAGTAGGATTCATTAGATTTGTTTGGATCTAGGAATTTTCACAATTTTGATATATCATGTTGCACTTCTTCCTCTTCGTGCATCATAGTAGAGATTCTTGAGGGCTTAATGGGTGTGAAATTATTTTTGGGAGGCATTATAGAACTCAATACTGGTATCTATGCTTCAATATGCCCTTGGAATCACTTCAAACTTATTTTTCAAACAAAAGTTATGCAATTTTGTTTTTTAAAAATACACACATTTTTTTTGCTTTTAGGAGCTCGATCTTTAAACAATTGTAACCCTGTAATTTCATATTTCCAAGATCTGAACTTCGGCCCTATCATATCCCTCTAAGTATTCTTTCCAATGCCACATGTCAGACCTAATTTGGATTCTTCAAGATAAAGTTATGCCCAATATCCCACAATGACCTAATTATGGGCTGGTTCAGCAGAGCGAACTTGTACGACGTTCCACGTGTCACTGTTTTTACCTTCGGCTCTAAAATTGATACAAACGAAACTATAGTCTATGCACTTTCGATCACTTTTTACATAATTGCAATCTGATGTCTGAAACAAAAGTTATGACGATTTTCCCTTGGCCACTTGTTTGAGATGAAATTATGTAGCCTGCAAACACGCTAAGTTTCAAAGATCATATCTCCGAAAATATAACAAACCAAGATCTGAAATTTTTACAAGAAGTTTCTCCGGATTTCAGCTCAAATGGGTTTTTTTTATAGATTTTGAACCTTGGTAGAAAAAAATTTATAGAAAAAATTCCAAGATGACCTGTTTGTAGCAGCGAAACTCTAGAATCCAAAGCTATGATACCAAATGTTATGAACCAACTCAAAAAATAGAAGAAAAGATAGATCAACGAATTAGAAATAAGCCTCTTCGTGGGGGAAACCTCATTTACATTACATAAATGAACAATTATTGGATGATACAAATGACAAAACCTCGTTTCTATATATAGGAGTCCAATGGGTCACAATATAATCCTAGCCGACATAACAATAACAATGTAACGACACAACACTAACAATAGTGGGCTTCTATAGGGCACAGCAATAACAATATGGGGACTACATGGGTACAACAATAACAATAAGGGGGCTCTACTAACAATAACAATAAGGGGATACACTAGTATTATAGGGACCTAACAATTTCCCAAAACGATTTCTAGTTTTTGGAGAATGCATGTGTCCTAGCCTCCCTGCAAATTCTTGAGGCTAGAGTACATATGATGCTACAAAAATAAACACTCCCTCTTAGTGAGGAATGTGCTCAAGTGCTGCAACCTCCTGAAGCATCACTCTGACTTCTGCACCATCCAAGCTGCGCTGCAGATGTCTGGCTGCTGCTTCCCACCAACTACTATGTAGCTCTCTCTGCGTTGCATCTGTGTTGTTGCTGATAGTGTATGCTGCTGTCAACAACTGCATCTGCACTGCAACTCTGTTGTTATTTCCACTGCAACATCCGCAACTCCCTCTCATCTACTACTACTGCAACTGAGAGATGTCGATCAAATGAATCAATTGTGTTTATATTAATGCATCTGTCCACCGAGTTCTGACTGTTGCTAGCCTCTGCACTACCACTGAAGCCTTTGCGCTGCTGCTGACTCTGCACTGCTGTCAACTCTGCTCTACAATGCTCAGTTCCTAACGCCGCTAACCATTGCAACTGTCACTTTGGCACTTGACTGCACCATCTGTCACTGGTACTTCTTATTATTGCTTTTATGGGCTCTCATAGCAAGGTGATGATCCAAGAGATGGACTCCTCAAGGATCCTTCCCATCTGTAGCTCTCTGGAACTACAATACTAGATCACCCCACCTCTCCCCTAGAGGAATATAGGCAATCAGGAAAAATCCTCTTCGATCTCTACGGTAGCAGCTTGCTAATCCTGCTCCTTCTCCTTGTCCTTCTTTCGAAGAGGACATTGAGAACCTAAGTGGCCCATCTCACCACATCGAAAACACTTAATCTTCGAAATGTCCTTTCGCCTACGCTGCTCCTGCTGCCCCTTTGATGCGAGGGCTACATTTTCTTCTTCTTTCTGTCTGATGCTAGAGCTGCCATCTAGTTTTCTCTTTACTATATCACACCTCATCTCTTCTTGTTGAAGAGAAACCCACATCCCCTCCCAATTCGACGATCTTTCTCTGCCCAAAATACTTTGGACAAAAACTTGTCATTCTTCTCAGACATTGTTCAAAACTAATCTCACCAAATTCGTAGCCTGAGACACTGACCCTACAACTACCAGCTAATCTCAAACTTCCTGAAGCTTCATAAGGAAGGGATCTATGCGCACCCCCTTCTGCATCCTCATGGATCTCATCTTCTCCTCCAAGTACATCTTCCATTGCTCGGAAGTTCCCTGATACAACATGGCCAATGCATCCCACACTTCTTTTGTTGTGCCTTTGCCTGCTATGTGAGATACAATGTTATCTCTCACTCCATTCAGGATCAACCTCTTGGTCGTTTCCATATCCTTTTTGTAAGCTTTCAATGGATCTGGATCTGCGGGGACAGATACCACATTATCGACGAATGCTTTAAGATCATGCTCATCTAGAAGGAAGGAGATCCTTGCCTTCTAAATCACATAGTTGGAGGCACCCTCCAACCGAACCTGATCTCTCAACCTGGTTGTTTCCATCACGCCTAAAAAAAATGATGAAGTCTGCCTCTAACCCTCTGCGCAACTGTTGACTGGGTCTACGCACTCCCTGCTGGAGTGAAAAAAAAATCTCTCGGCTACTACTGCTTCTGCGTGGGAATTTAGAATTTATGGGAAATAAATTCTTTGAGGTCAGAATTCCCTCAGTGTGCTCTTCTTTCTTCTTCTGATGCTTTTCTATCCCAAAAACTGCTGCAGAAAACTACATCCCAACTGAAGATCTACTTTGCGATGTAGATGTTGCGCTGCTCCTGCCTCTGAAAAATCTCGATCCGGAAAATTTACTCTCTGTCGACTCACTTAGAGAAGTAATTCCACGAAAAATAGCCTTCCCTTCCAATGGACTACGTAGCCCCTCTGGGGTTCGATATGTTGCTTACACAGTCCTTCAATCTCCTCCTTCTACTCAATGTTGGGCTTTTCTTGCTTCATCTGCACTTTGAAACCATGTGAAAATTCCTAGATTGGAATCCGTACTGCAACAACTGATATCATTTCTTCTACTTGTTAATTCTGATACAACTTATTTACGGTGGTACACAGTAAACATCGAAATAAATAAAACTGCAATCTTCACAACATAAAAAATACCATGGAAACAAGAACTGAGCAAGAAAGAAATAAACACACACATATACATTGTTATTTTTGGACAATGTCCCCAGAAAAATCCAATGCAGGAAAACTGGTGCAACAGCTGAGGGTTTGTATTATTATGTAGTAATTTCTTAATACAAGTCTTTGGATGCCCAAACTGGCAATCTGATACAAAGATAAAACTGGACAAAAAGATAGTGAGAATATCTCACACTGTCGCTAGAAAATATGGCACTAATATGACTGGAGATGAGCTCCCTGCGTCGTCTCTGCCTCTGCCCACGTAGTCACTGCGTCGTTGCTGCTAGGTTTGCGCTGCACCTCCTCCTGATCTCCTGCTTGCTGGAAAATTCAACCCTCTAGCCTCTCGGTCTCACACCCTAGCTCCGAACACTAGATCTCGACTTTTCCCCAACAAAATTGCATACTCCCTCTGAAGCTCTACGCTGCCACAACGTAGCTATGCGTTGGCTCTACGTGGTACTGCACTGCCTCTCTGGGCTTCTCTTTTCCTTCTCTACCTTGCACTCTCCGGATAAGGAAAAAATTCCTCCCACAAACTATCCCTACCCCTCACTGCAAGAAATCACTTCGATCTTCCTCCAGCAACTGCTACACTGTTCTCTTGAGAAATCGATCTCTTGATCTCTTGATGTGTTCTCCAAGTTCCCATCGAGCTTCTTCTTATAATCTTCTTGTTGAACATTCGTCAACCCAGATTAAATCCTAATCAATGGTTCAGATCATCTTGAATCGATCTTTGTACTTTTCTAGAAGATTCACACCCATTTTAATTAATACTCTTTAATTATTTTAATTTCCTAAGTTTAGACTTCAGCATCCATTAAAAATAATTAGTTGTTTAAATTAAACCTTCTCAGGGTGGAATTTCCCAAAACGATTTCTGGGTTTTAGAGAATACATGTGTCCTAGCCTCCCTGCAAATTCTTGAAGCTAGAGCACATCCGATGCTACAAAAATCAACAAAAAACCCCAACAATCATAAACCAATCTATGAAAATGTTGATCTTAAAGTGGCCACAAGCTCAAATTAGTGTAGTTGTCATCCCATTTAACAAAAAACCAAGCAATGGGCTATCTAAATCAACCTCACAAGTAGAATGGTAACATAGTGCACAATAAATAAAGCCATAGTCTACCCTCATAAACAAACAACCATTCTTTCACATAGTTGCAATTAAAGTTATATATATATATATATATATATATATATATATATATATATATATATATATATAAGAGAGAGAGAGAGAGAGAGAGAGAGAGACACTAGTGAGTTTGCTCCAAATTATTTCAGAAGTTGTTGTTTTAACGTGACAAGTGGAGGAGATGAACTTTCCAACCAACAATGGTTTCCAAAGGTAGTCACGCACAAAAAAAATGAAACAAACACCTTTCTTCTCTTCTACAATATAGAAAACCCTATCTTCTAAGTGCTTGCGAGGATAAAAATCCTTAAGATCCATGCAATATCATTCCATGGAAATGCAAATCCATATACATGAACCAAGTAAATCAAACAAATATAAAGGGGAAAGAGAGTATTTATTAAAAAAATGAGAAATCAAATATAAAATGTAATATTATCATATGAAGAGGTTATCTTCCAAACACTAGTTCTTTAGAGTTTCATCCTCTCTTTAGCTTCAATGGTTTTTTTTGGTCTTAAATGTTGTGACTAGAAAGTGAGGACTCACAATTTATGCAACATATTGCAATTTATGCAATATATCTCTAGCTCCAACCAAAATGATCCTTAACCCATATGAAAGAGGCTCTTAAATAGAGCCATGAGGCCTCTTACGGTTTCATACTAATAATGTGTCCCATTACTTGAATCCAATAAAATTGAACATGTTATGTGCATCCTAGTGGTCAAGATAGACCAAATCACCATAGGAAAGTGTGTATCTATAAACTAAGCACATTGGGATTTGCACAAGTGATCAAGTTTGCCGTAGTTGATATATCAGAGTCCACATATTAATTTTGACCTTTTCAAAAGGGTGTGTGTGGTGCTTAAGTTAAAAGTTTGTGCATATCATTATTTTTTCCTTTTCCTAGAGTATGCATGATGCTCAAGGAAAACATTGTACACATCATGATTTTACAATATTTGGGCAATATTATGTTCATATTTCAAGCTCTAGTATGTCTGCAAATTTCCACACTCAATGTCTTATGGTGACAAAAATTACATGCCAACAATTATTTTTGGAATTCTCACTAACAATTCAACACCACCCAAAGTCATTTTTGTATTGATTAGTGATCTCATCTTCCCCAACAATGTCAATTTCTTGAATTGTATGTGATTGGAGCTCACATATTGGGGATTTAACATATACAACATGGTATATTTCGATCCACTAAATTAATTATCATTATCATTTACATCGACCATCTCCAATGCCTCCACTACGTAACTATCAATTCAAATAGTTGATATTTAACTTTTGGAATCCCATGTTGATTTTGTGAAAAACTCACTTCTATGTTTAGTCACATCAATAGAATTTTTTTAATTAATTTTATTTCTTCATAACTTTTGAATTACTTAACCATAGTTACATGGATTATAATGTAAGAAGTGATTCGTAAATAGACCTTCACTACAAAATGCCCAACTCATAGTATTTTAATGTATTCAAGAGGCCCATTTTAGACCTCCAAAGTTTCCCTAATAATAGTTGCCTTGCTTGACTTATAAATAGCTCGTAATAGTTGTATAAGGTGTTCTATATGACAGCCACATCTTGTAACCATTACATAGTGTTAAAATAAATAATTCCTTGCCATTGTACTACATATCATAAGAGCAATATCATATACATTAGAAAGAAAATGACAATTAAGAGAGGTTTTGTTGTTTATGTATTTTTGTTCTAGCTATCACATAGTGTGAAATTGATTGAAAGAATCACTAACTTCAAATTTGTTCAAATAGACCAAGTGTCATCGTTGTGAAAATAAGAAAAAGTTACCATTCTATAATTGCAATCTATCAAATGGTAAGTACAAACAAATAATAATTTACAACTAACTTCAAAAAGAAAATAACATAATTAAGAGAGGTTTTAGTTATTTATATATTTTTTTCAAATAAACCAAGCATCAATCTTTATAAATAAGAAAAAAGCACACTTTGAAATTATAGTCCCTGGAATGGTAAGTGTAAAGAAGTAAAAATTTACAAATAAATTTTCCATGAATTTAAGTTAATGTGCTTCCCTTCATTAATTGATCAATCTCTTTGAGCAATAGGATGTAATATATTGGTATAGTAGAAGATTAATTTTTTATATTGTAAAAGGGCCTAAAGTTACCAACATTCTATTATTATGTTGTATTGATCATAATGGTAATATAACACTAATGGCACATTCAAATGGTTTGTGGTGTTTTCAAATAGAATGTAATATATTGGTATAGTAGAAGATTATTTTTTTATATTGTAAAAGGGCCTAAAGTTACCAACATTTTATTATTATGTTGTATTGATTATAATGGTAATATAACACTAATGGCACAGTGAAGTGGTTTGTGGTGTTGTTCCCTTTTCGTTAGTTGTTCATTTTGAAAAGTATATATCTTCTCATTTGAAAGCCTACTACTCTATTGGAAAATTTGGTGAAAATATATCCTTTATGTATAAAACAATATAAAGAACTAAATGTTGAAATTCAACCATCTTATTTTGACGCCTATTTGTTACAAATTCATAAAAGAGATTAACAAAGACATGGCTTATTAATTCCATTCATATATATATATATATATATATATATATATATATATATATATATATATATATATATATTTTTTTTTTTTTCTTTTATATTGTTTTTAACTTTATACATAACAGTGAAAAACATACTTTCATATTAGAACATTTCAAAGAATGGTTCAAATCATGTTTACCCAATGCTCATAATGGTAAAGTATGGATACAAATTTTTATTGTTCTTGAAACAATATTTTTTGTTTGTTTGTTAAGTGATTTGTGTTTATTCAGGGTTGATCTGTGGCTTGAGAAACCATGACTTAGGGGCATTTAAGCCGTCAAAATCCCTTGGGGATCGCACTTGGCTTGGGCCACACCACCCCTAAACTAAGTGGATTTTTAGCATGTCTCCTCCCCCTTGCACGGGCGCAACAATCTCTATGAGGTTTGATTCTGGGTCACCTTACTAATGAGGCCCATCCTCAACTGATTGTGCCAATGGTTGTGCTAGTAAGACTTGACATTTTTGAAATGATATTAATAATTGATAACAAAAACAAAAATTAAAATACATCAAAATTAAGTAAAGTTCTCCTCTACCAAATGAGCTTCGGGAATCCTTTTATTTTGTTTGAACTTTAGAAGTAATGTTTCCATCCTTTGGAGATATCGATAATGATTACATTTACTCAATTTCTTCTATAATACAAGTATAATATTTAGGGAATTTATGCATTTCGTGTACAATGAGAAACCTAAAGATCACCTTGATTTTTGTAAGTTCTAACAATAGATGGTTTTTGTGCATCATCGCACGCAAAATACTAAAGAAATGCCATATAAAGACTTCCAATAAATCAATATTTCCATGGGTATGCACATAACACAGATTGTTCCTTAAACCTAAATATCGCCTTGATTTTTGTAAGTTCTAACAATAGATGGTTTTTGTGCATCATCCCATGCAATATACTAAAGAAATTCCATATAAAGACTTCCAATAAATCAATATTTCCATGGGTATGCATATAACACACAGATTCAGAACAATTTTTAGACAAAATTGGAAAAAATCCATAGTTACATGGGCACCGCTCCCATGCATTGGAGAGCACATACCCCATGCTCCCGCGTTCATGGGAGCTAGTAGGAAATGCTCCAAAATCGCTAAGAGTTTCAACGGGTACTTTGGAGCTTTCTAGGGGCTTCACTGCAACAAATTTTGACGTTTCGGGTACTTATTTGGAGCAGGTTTTGAAGTTTTGGGTACCTATTTTGAGCAAGGAAGATACCCTTTGTTTATTTTCTAAGCGATACATGTCAGGTTAGGGGGTTGGATTGCATGAGCTCTGTAAAGCAATAGAGATGTGGAGATGTAGCAACAATTGCAAATAAGTCTATTCTCTTGAAGCTTTAATGATAAGATTCAACGAATTACAGTGATCGTCAGAAAGAGAAAGAATGGTGTGTTAGTCAGTGTCATTTTATACATTTCCAAACTTGAATTTCAAAGTTGAATATAATATAGCATTGCATGAAATCATATAATAATCAAGTAATAACAAGCTTCTTTCCGGTTTGGGAGTTCTATGTTTCTTTGTTAGGAAGAAATTTGATTGGCAAATTGTTGATGGATTAATATTGTAAGTTTTTTGGCAGTGTTTCAAAGTTCAATCTTTTACATATTTCTTTGCAAGATGAAATTTGCAGGATGGAATTTGATTCACAAGTTTTGGATGAAAATTAATTAGTTATTTTATTTTTATTTTTAATATATATTAAATTTTAATATATTATATTATTGCCACTTTCAACTTAACATTTCATATAAATTTGGGCAAAGTTTCTAGCTGTACCGGATACTTGTTCCCAATACCCAAAATACCCACATACCAAAAACTCGTGCAACATAGAAAAAGTCAGTTCCAAAAAAGTTCAATATAGCCAACTATGTTTCTTCAAATGGGTTATAAATAATTATAAATTGATTATGCAAAACCATGGTTTTGCCTTTCTCAATGTGCTTTGAGTTTTATTCATTTTCAATGTTGAAATGAACAATATATTTGAAAGAAAATGCAGGCCCTCTACCGTGCTTGTCCTTGGTTCACTTTAAGAAAGAATGGGCACTGTACCTTCCTATCATGTCATCCAGAAGCTCATATCTAGTAAGATGAACTTAAGTCATTGTGCGTGTCCTTGTATCGCTGGGCCAGATAATCCCCATATTTGACAGGAAAATACCTGCCAAGAGCAGTAATCTCAACCAGTCAACTATATGCTTTATGGAGATACATTAGAAAAAAAGAAAAAAGAAAGAAGAGCGAAGAGCCATCGACGATAACAGAAAAGAACAAAGATTTCGAGAAGAATAACCATTCAAGTCAAAAGAAACTGGCTCAGGGGAAATGCAAAAGGAACCTCGACCAAAGAGACTTTACAACATACGATGTGATGTTATTTCACTCTCAGTAGTTAGAAACTGTTCAAAAGTTAACATGTAACCGATAGAAGATAAAACGTTTACATGCTTTCACCTTTTCGATATGCAGTACAAGCTTATAACTTTGAAATTTCCTCGGTATTTGATAGTCTATTTCTTTCTAAATAATATCTTAGAGATTTCGATGTTCACACAAATATTTCTTTAATGAGAAAATCATATGATCAAGACATACTTGGGAGGATTACTTTCTGAATGACAAGTTGGAAGGCACTCCACGAGACAGTCAGGACCCGGTTCCAAGAAATATGCCACCTGTAGACATGGCAACAAAAGGAGTGCATAATTGAAAATGAATATATTCTACAAAGCAGAATGGCCAACATTTCTCAATTCAGAGAATATTGTCATTCTGCTAGTCCCAATCCCAAATGCTATCATGTACTTTCTATTCTTAAAGCACAATTAGAATCTAAATCAAGTCATGAAATAACACAAGGATACAGAGCATTTAACAGTATATTTAAAGTGGCACAGTGAACAACATTCAACCTCAACTATGGAGGATAATGTGCTGCACGTTTACCTTGATGAGCAACATGTTGGAAATATTGGTATCATTTGTACATGTGGTTATAACCCATTCATATGATGAACAACATGTTGGAAATATTGGTATCATTTGTACATGTGGTTATAACCCATTCATATGATGAACAACATGTTGGAAATATTGGTATCATTGGTACATGTGGCTATAACCCATTCATATGCATCATTAATACAGTTGTTGTCAGATTTTATTCATTTATTACATTACTAGGTCGTGGCTAAGCCTGATCTAGTCAACTTTAATAGTGGGCCATCACCCCTCCTTTAGGAAAGCACCCTACTTACTTCAGTGGTATATACTATAAATACACCACTCAAGCTTCATTTGCATCATCATCTTTGATCATTGAGCTTATTTGCTCTATTAGTAAAGTGTTTAAGCCTATGATACCTATATGATATATCTAGTGTTGGTGCATTCTTGTTCTTTGTTGTGTTACTGATCCAACGCTTGAGATCAGAGCTAACCAAATGGAAACTCAAGAGGGGAGCCAATGTAACAACACTATCCTACCTCTTTTCACTTTAGGTGGTGTCTCCTCTAGCATAAGGGGACATCTCTGTATTACGATTACTAAAACTAAGCAATGGATGCTCAAGGTAAAATCAAGAGTTACTAAAACTAAGTAATGGATGCTCAAGATAAAATTAAGAGTTAGCTAAAAAAAAAACCTAAGTTATAGCATAGTTAAAATAAGGTGATAGAGGACCTAGACTAGTGACTATCCAAGTTGGAAAAATGGAGTTATCAAGAGAATCAAGAGTGGATGCTCAAGGTAAAATTAAGAGTTAGCTCAAGAAAAACCTAAGTTATAGCATAGTTAAAATAAGGTGATGGAGGACCTAGACTAGTGACTATCCAAGTTGAAAAAATGGAGTTATCAAGAAAATCAAGAGTGCTGCAAGTGGATGATAACTGCGTTTAGTTATTGCTCTTACAAACATGCAAAATCTAAAGACAAGACAAATTTATAGAGCTGAAATTATACTAGAAGGACCACTTTTAGAGATCACTTCGTATGCACATGCAACACAATAAGATGTTATCCTACCACTAGCTGAAAATCAACGTGCATTCCTTCATCGAAATGGCATAACATAGAAGCATCAACAAGGAAGTAAATACAACAATTTTGTAGGGAACTCACCTCATCCAAAACTTATTCAAGAGACATCACTACCGAATGTACTCAAAACCATTTTTGTAGCAAAATTAAATTTGCATTCCAACAACATAAACCATCAAATAATGGAAGGAGGGGCAGCCACACATTAAAAAAACCCTGAACTTTCCATTTCTTGATTAAATATTCAATGAAGATCGATAACGAAGTTCTACCACAAATCCAACCATAAGTCACAAATGGAGAGAACTAAAGTTGGAGGATTCATTTAATGGGTTATTTCTGTTGTTATAGGACCATCATACACATAAAAGGAATCATTGGATTTCCCTCATATATCCCGCTGCTGGTGCTTAAATTTTTGGGTGTTGTGGTTAGTGGCTGGATACTTTTATTTCTGATTTGTGATCTCAAATCATAATGCATTAAGAGTCTCTAAGTTGATCATTATTTCAAATATCCATGACAGCATTAAAGGTGTTTAAAATAAATGAATCATTGTCGAATGTCTGAATTCATACTTCACACATATGATCCTTTGCACTTTAGAGATCTATGCTACATCAATTTGATCTTCAAATGGTGGTTGCTTTTGCTAAAACAATGGTGTTTTGATGAATAAATGAATGATCTTCGCACATCTTGCAAGCATAGCATATTGCTAACTTTCTCTTTAACTTTGTCTCTAGATTCATTTTCATTTGATGCTACTGTTTTCAAGGCATAATTAAGCATTTGTAATTTTCCATGAGCAGAATTTATTTTCCATTTTTCAAACATTTAACTAAACACACAAGGTTTTGAACCAACAACCTTCACACAAGAAGTACCTTAACAATACACCCTATCCTATTGCCAACTATTCTACGGCCCATGGGCTCTGTTACCGCTTCCTTTAACAGAATGTGGAAAATCGTACAGTCCACTATGGTTATCACACACCAGATGGAGGCCCACTATCACCTTGGCCTAGATCCTCTTTCTTTAAGCCTCAACTCCTACCACAAAATTAAAGGAGGCTTCCCGTGAGATGCTTCAACCAACCCACTACAAGACCAATGCCTTATACTGGGGTCTACATGGCTGAAGGGAGGACTTATTGTTTTCCTGCTGACTTAAATGTAAAAATCTGCAGTGTAAAGTTAACTAAACCAGCCTAAAAGTACACTAAAACGTAATGGAATTCAACAAATAAATAATCAAAATTAATGTATTTTAATTATGCTAACCAGAAAAAATAATTAATTCTACAATTCAGTCCTTGGTTATATCGGTTTCTACACAAATATGCTTACTATCCTATTGAACAGGGCTGCAAATCTGCAAATAAAATTCTCAAACAGCAAGAAAAGAATCGAAATTTTCGTTAAATATAGCATATAAGTAGTTAATTATGGTCTACTAAAAATGCCTTAACCAAATATAAAAATATTTATGAGTTTCAACAATAAGTTGGGTTTTCTGTGTAGAATGCTTGCTTCCCTGTTTTAGCAGGTCTAAAATTTATGCAAAAACGCAGAAATTAGAAAGAAAGCCACGTGATATGCCACCAAAAAGTGCCGACACACTTCTAAATGCTAGATCTAAGGGTGGGAAGATCTAAATACAAAAGTATGGTCAATTAAGACCAATTTCAAGCCTTGGATCTATGCTAAAATCGAATTTTCAGTAAGCTGGAAATTCTCTTTAGAGGTCTTGGGGTAAAAGCCCGGGCGTAAATAACTCGTAAAATTATTTTAGCCTATAATAATAATTAAAGGGCAGAAATAAAAATTCTAAGCTACAGATTGAAGATAGAAACTAATAAAATAGTTCTTAGCTAATACAAGGAAAAATTAAGAACATACTTGATATATATAATTTAAAGGGCAGAAATAAAAATTCTAAGCTACAGATTGAAGACAGAAATTAATAAAATAGTTCTGAGCTAATACAAGGAAAAATTAAGAACATACTTGATATATAGAGCCTTGTTGGATACTTTGGTGAAATTTACAATCTAGAAATTTATAACAACAACCTGTAATTGTAGATTTGCACTCAGAAAACCAGATATATTGGTGTAAAATATACAAATAATTCAAAGAAACCAAATATATCTATCCGTTAAGATTTTAAATTATACATTTTTAATCCAAGGGTTTACTAGCTAAAAGATCATAAAAATTAGAACAAGATAGTAAAGTAGATAAAAAAAAAAAAAAATTTAAAAGAAAATTTTGTTTTATAAATTTTTTTTTAAATAAATGGTTGAAAAGAGAGTGTACATTTATTTTTTCTTACCACTTTATCGGATTTTTATCACAACTTTTTTTTTGGTTTTTTTTTACTTTCCTTGAAGACAAAGAATGAATGAGAAGTTGGACGTAAAATTTTCGCACTCAAACCAGTCTAGAATAACCTGCAAAGAAAAAATCTGATCACACGAGGAGGATCTACTCCTTTGAGATACCCCAATTGCTACACTAATAGTGCCACCAATATCCCAGAAATCTGGTTGAAAATCCCCCCAGAGAGCTTGTCCAACACTAGGATTTATGTCTTCTCGATGATAGGTAAGGGTGAGATGAGAATATTCCCTTCCATGTGACTGTCTATTGCTTAATGGGTCACTGCAACAACGTTGTGAAAATCAAACTTATACTTGCAAGTTAGTCTATTAAGCATAAATTAAAGGATAAAGTTAAGAAAAGAAAGCAGGGAAGATTCAATCCAATACACAAGAGAGTATTTTGCAAAATGATTTCTTATCACAGAGGAGAGCTTAGCCTTTATTAAAATTTTCTAATGTCTAAATAATGACTAGTTTGACTCTTCCTTTAGAAAATTATTATTATTAACTAGTCTTCCCCATGTTGGAGACTTAGTAATTATTTAATAAAATATTACAATAGATTTGTGACTTTTCCCACCAAGGGGTTGAATTGACTCTCACAACCCAAGAAAGATCAATGCTCCATAGTGAAAGGGTCTAAAAAGCCAACAAATTAAATATTAGTGGTCAGATTTGCCCCCAACGTTCCTCTTGTAGCAAGATTTGTCTCAGAAAGAGAGTGATCGTCCTTGGAAATTCGCTCCTCCATAGTGAAAGGGTCTAAAAAGTCAACAAATGAAATACTAGTAGTCAGATTTGCCCCAACGTTCCTCTTGTAGCTAGATTTGTCTTAGAAAGAGAGTGATTATCCTTGGGAATTCGCTCCATGAGTTGAAAACTAATTACCTTGACTTGTAACCATTATTTTTTATTCTTATAAGTAACCTCCAACAATTATACTATACTGACTTTTTCAACAATTATTTTTTAATTGACATCACTTCTTTTTTTTAATGCATTTCCAACTCAAATTTCCATCTCATGAAGATCTCTAACTCCTTAGCCCACTTGGCCAAGTGTTCTACATTATTAGCTGCTCTTTGCTATACAATGCCATGTCATATTTTGAATCATCTAAAAGGTCAAGGGTGCTACCATAGAAGCTTGGGTAAGCCCTTGAAAATTTGGTCAAACCATATATCTCTAATGCCTTTAAGGATAATGTTTTTCTGAGACATGGGTTTTGTTCCTCTCGGTGAATAAATGACTTTGGATGTAATGCATGTCCAAAATGATACAATGCTTTAATTGTTATGCTCCTAGAAATTTATGCATCCTTGTTCATTGCCTTTGACTGACCATAATTTCAGAATGCCTCATCCATATGGAAAAATTCCACATGCCATGTCATCCTCTCACTAAGCTTTGCAATTTGGGACCCTGTTGACTTTTTGACTTCTTGGACCAATTTGCATTGGGAAGCATGAACAACCTTGGGAGGTGTGAAAATGTTGTCGATTGTGATATTTCCATATTTGAGAAACATTTGCAGGGTATGACACCAAAGCCAAGGCCATCTACAAACTCAATAGACTCATAACCATGTGGAAATACATAGGTGCACCTTGACATGGGTTGGATTGGTCCCTACATTGACAATCACCCTTACAAAAAGAAGGCTCCTCAAAAACCATGAATCCACACATAATATCACTTCAGTACCTCCAATCCTATACAGGACAAAAGGAACCCGAAGTGAACTCAAAGGGACTAGTCATGGTCCGACTATAACAAAAATAACTCAAACTGACACTGATTCTATGATGCCTATAGGGCCTCACATGGTTATTACATGGCTTTGACCTGTGACTTTGGGCTTATAGTGGTGTTTAAGAATGATGCAATGAATATATAGGTACCCCCACTGAAAGAGGGCTAACAAGCTCTATTTTTCAAGCATTACTTGAAAGAGTTGTTAAAATCTGAATATCTTTGAACTTGCTCATATTGGTAATTTGATACATGTTGCACAAGCAATCCTTCTATCCCAAGAGTGGGTATCAAGTTGCTTTAGGAAAACTTAGCTAGAAGAACTTACCCTTTATACTACTCGACGTAGCCTAGTTTGGCTCATAAGAAAAACCCTCATTACATTAGCAAGCCCCTTCCTTAGCCTAAAAGCAAAAGGAAAGGCCACTAAGGTGGTAGTGGGTGGCTTGTACGATAGTTGCTCCTTGGCTCTCCTGCTAGAATTAGGAATTTTAACTTTAGGTGAGAGTTTGAGTTGCAATAAAGCACTACTTTAGATGACATTAGTAGAATCTTGAGCTCTCAAATAGGACTCAAAACAATAAGTGTATTATCAAAATTAATTTTAAAAGAACTAATAGGATTCAACATGACAATTTCAACCATAAGGGTAAATATTATATAAGAAAAGGAAAAAAACTATTTTTTAGTCATATTTTTCACTTATCTCCTTGTAGGTTTACTCAAATTTCAAGTGTAGGAACTTGTTAGATGCAAAATTAAATTATGCATCCAAGGAGCAACTACCAAAAAGGAAATAATGTTCCAAAAAGGAAATAACAGTGATAAACAAAGCAAAATACCATACAATACCTAAATATTTAAACAACAATCAAACACCCACAATTTACACAGGTATTGCGCCAAAATTCAACCATTTTATTATATATGGAGAAGAGTACAATGCATGAAATGGGTGCACTTGGGCTTGCCAAAGCAAGCTAAACAATACCAAGAGAGAGATGCTACCAGGATGCAGAGGAAAGGCTTCTCCTCAATGTTTTACGATGTCCCTGGAAATTCTACAACTTTTTGCTACAGAAAACCCCTGTTTGAGCCTCCAAAAGTGCTCAGAAAATTCCACCAAATTAATCTTGAGCTCTCCACCAAAAACTCAGAAAAACTCAAAAACGGTTTGGGCAAATTTTAAAGACCACCGGAGACCCAAAATTTAAGCTCACTTCTCCTAATTGGATGCTAAAATTTAAGCTCACTTCTCCTAATTGGATTTGGCACTTGGTTCTCCTCAATCTACTATAGAAATTCCCTGGAAATTACCTTTGGAGAGGTGAGTGGATTTCTTTCCCAAAAACCCACACAAGCATGAAGTATTCAGCCCCATGAATTTTACCCAGTGTCACTACTGCGCAGGGCCTAGAGTGGCATATTTGGCTCTCACAAAAGTTGCAACTTTCAGTTCTGAAAATCTACACAAATGCTAGTCCAACCTGGGGGAAATTTATGCTAAATTCTCAGGCCAAAATACCCCTTTTCTCTGCCATAACTTAGTGGTACGATTTTGATCCCTGTGTTCTCCCTGGAAATCGAACTGGTTGAGAAATCGGCTGAAGGTACCGTAATCTCTAGCAAATTTACCTCCCACTGAGTTCATAAATTCCTCCTTAGGGTGGCACTCGAAGTCCATCGAAAGAGAGGCTGAAATTCCCCCTTGGGAATTCCTTGTGCTAAACAACACGGGTGTCTTGGCCGAGCAGCTCAAGAGAACTATTGTTGATTTGTAAAAATGATCAAAGATACCAAATGGAGGCCCCAAGCTCTATTTATAATTGTTGGCCCTCTCTCCCTTGGTGGTCCCCACCTTCCACTAATTCACACCCCTTCCTTTCTTTCTCTCTTCTCACTAGTGTGAATTGCCACTTGGGTCGAATTTCTCTCCTTGTGGTCCCCACTATCCACTAAAGCTGCGATTTCCCTTTTTCTTCCTAAGTCCCAATGCTAGAATTGCCTCCTCTTCCAAAAATCGTTTCTAATGCAGAAAATCAAAATTGAGGATATTACAAAAGAGTACTTGTTATTGTTCAAATTGTGTGTTCAAATGATAAAAGCTCCAAACCACACCGCACAATTCGAGTGGAACCTCCGTAAGTCACCCATTGTCACCTCAACAACTTACTTTGCCTCTCTTTCGGTCGGCTCTGAGGGGGGCTCCTCTATTAGGATCCATAAGGCTTGGACATAAGAGTGCAAGGTGATGTCAAAAGAAGCCTAAGTGAAATAGAGTTTGGGTTTTTTACATAGAAAGGAGGAAAGTGATGGAGGGACTTGAATATTAGCGCCAATATCCTTCAAAGGTGATGGAGTCAAGGTGAACCAAGTGGCAAAAATGAAATCCTTTTAGGTTGATATAGTCGGTTTAATTCGATATAGTCGGCTTAATTCAAGCGAGTGGGTTTGGTTTGGGACAAAAATCGCCCCCCACTGTCGCTTAACTTTCTTTGGCAACTTTTAAATCTGATTAGGAGCAAACTTTCTTTCTTTCTGAGTGGCGTCTCCAACCTTCAATCTCTGTGTTCGGCGAAATACAAAATCCTTCACAATTCCAAGTTTCCCTCTAGATACGGTCCGGTTGTTTGGATCGACCCACTTGCAAGCAAAAACACTCAAGCGGGGTACTCCCCTAGTTGGCTTCTTCCACGTAGCATTTTAGCTCTTCGATGGAAAAAACTATTAGCCTCAGTATTATATTACTGATTACCAGGAATAATTAGAAAAAAATATGCATCGAGACATATATCAAAGAGCATGGTGTGGTGACAGGGTTTGAGATATCGGAAAGAGCATGCTATGGAACTGGATCGATAAGCGTTGACCCCTGTAACAAGAATGCTCCTTTGATTTGTTCCGATGCACCATTCATGGACCGCAAAAGGTTTTGTGAGATCGTTGATAAACTTGCAATGGATCGAAACCTGCCACGCTTATTTTAATAAGCGGCCTTGTAAAATAATCTAACCAGCTATAAGGTTTTCCGATTTAGGGGTCTTATATTTAACGTTTTTACGTTCCGTTATCTTTTTATTATATATTTTTTAATTTAAATCTTCATTTTACCTAAAAACTTGAATTAGTTTTGCTACTTTTACAGGTAGTTTATGAGGAATTAATGGTGTCTCAGGCTGTCTGGTCTCAGTTGATTTGAGATTTTAGTTCAATAATTCAAAGCGGACTTTCAATAATTGAGAGCGTTTTCCTGTCACGGATTTTGGGCTTTAATTCTATGTAGTGCAGATGAGTTCCCTTCGATAATTAACAACCTGAAAAATCTGAACTCCAAGTGTCTTGATTGTTTTTTAACACCAGGCTGTGGTATAAGGCTGGCAAACTTGTGCTATCCCACAATATTTCTGTAAAATTAATATTAATCTGATCAAGGGTGATGGATTTTGATTATAATTAATTTTTTTTACAAATTTTTTTTCTATATTTTAATGTAGATCAGGAGGTTTATAATTTTTTTATTCATCATATAATTCAAATAAATTAAATAATTCATTTATTAATATAAAATGATTTGTTTAAATTAAATTGAGAGAAAAAAGACGGACAAAAAATGTATTAATCAGTAAATCTGGATTTTTTTTACATTCTATTAAAACTGAAAAAATAATTCGACAAACATCGCGAATCAAATTGCTGTTGCACACGGATTAGATTAAATAATTCAATGAAACGTGGGTGGATCAAGATATTAGTTCAATTGTTTAAACCTAGGCTAATTTCACTATGTTTGATTTGGGTAGATTTTGATGTCAATTCAACAATCAAATCAAATAAACATTAAGTACAAATCAATTATTATAACGCTTCCCGTTGTGAACCAAAAAAATATTCAAATCATAGTCAACTTTGTAAACATAGTTTTATGTTTACATCGGTTTCGTAATCAAGAGTTTATATTTTGGGTTTTGAAATTCAGTAGCATTTTTTTTTAAGTGTGACGTAGAGTTGTTGAAGCAAGTCAACTTTAACTATTTTATTAAAATAAACAAATTTTTTCTTTAACCTAAATTGCAGGTATAATTATTTATTTATTACAAAGATATCTAGTATTAACCATAACATCACCAACTAACCACTCTTTTTTTAATTGTAGCAAAGGTAGATACTGCAAATATTCAAATCAAGTTTTCCTATTCATTCAATGTGTGGATTTCAAGCATTTTACTATATTAATATTAAAATAGATTTATATATTTAACATGCACAACTATATTAGTAAATATGATCGATATATAACAACAAACATTAATAGTATAGATTTAATATTAATATTGATATTAATAAATATATAATAATAATAATCTAATTATTACATTATAAATTATTATTATTATAATATTATAATTGGGCTTTTCATATTGCTATAAATATATCCTTATAAATCAATAAATGTTATTAATCTTAAAATTTATAATATTAATAAATATTATAACCTTTATTAGGATTTAATATATTAATCATATGGTTTATAATATCTAGTTTTATTTTTTTAATTAATTTGATCCATGGTGTTTTTGGAGTGAAGGGTTGAGTATTTAATATACATATTAATTAAATATTTATTTATTTATTAATTTAAATATTAGTATTTGATCAATTTAAATATTAATTTATACAATAATATATGAATTTAAACATTTATTAAAGGATTAATAAACTTGAGGGATTATAAACCTAAGAACCCAATAGAATAATATTAAATCCAAGGGGTTACTAAATCGAAGTGATTTTTAATATTATAAACTCTTGGGATTAAAATTATAAACCTAAGAGATTATTAATATTATAAACCCAGTGAATTATTAATTTTATAAACCCAAAGGATTAATATTATGAATCCAAGAGATTAATATTATAAACCGAAGAGATAAATGTGATTGATTATGTTAGAATTTATATTATTTATACATTAACACATGTTAACTTTGGTTGACTATAGTTGACATGGTCAACTATAGTCAACATAGGCATCATAGTCAACAATAATCAACATGGCTACCATGATGAACCATACTTGTACTTTGGGAATTATGGTTTATCTATAAGTAACCTATAGTGAACCATAATGGATGGCCATGGTTGACCATGGAAGCTTATTATGGATGGCTAGGGTTAACAATATTAATATTGGGGTTTATAATATTAATCCTAGACCCCCGATGGGGGTGAGGAACAAGGGTGAAGATTTCCCGTGGGAATGTGGGGATTCACGTGAATAGCACATGGAGGCAACCAATCGGGTTGGCATCACGACCAACCCACACTAACCTGTGTACGATAGTCATTAACGTCATGCATGAAAGATTTCATTTCGTATTGGGGAAAGCGGAGGGTGCTAGAGCTTGAAACAATATGGAGGGTGGCACAGGGAAGCAAGGGTCATTCAGCAGTGGTGAGTGTTCAAGAGCCAATGAGGTGAAGGTTGTGCGAGGAGGTGAGTTTAGCAAGAGCTATCTGGGTAGGAAGAATGACCGACGTAGACACAGGCGCTTCTGCCTTCGCTGGTGGGTCGTGTGTGCCGTTTTCTAGCGAATTGAGATGGGGAGGGGCAACTCTGCCAGGAGGGTGACGTCTGTGGAGCTTACGGGGCTAGTCTGCGGAAGTTTTTGGACTGTTGAAGGCAAGTTCAGACCTGGGTGGCATAGTATTAGTCTTTGGTGGAGAGGAAGCACTGTAATTCGCCTCCCCTATCTGAGTATAGGCTCTGGGGGTGAAGGGTGGTGTCTTTGGGTTGTCGGGAGTGGCTTACGCTGGGTTGTGGTGGATAATTGCTTCAAGAAAGGGGGATGAATGGCTTCGGTGGAGGAGGTATTAACCCTTGTGGGCTCTGAGAGGGAAATCCAGAACAATTAGAATACAACGCAGCTCGGTGGTGTCGAGTATTTTAGAATGAAACCGACTCCGCATGATGGTAGGTTTTCAGACAAGGTGCCGCCAAGCTCTAGAGGGTCAGGTGCGGGTAAGTCTCGCGCTCGACTCGCGCTGGTATATGGTAAGGGTGGCGATACTCAGGAGGATGGGAACATCGAGGGCTCGCACCGTAAGGTCCCTGGCGATAGAGGTGATGGTGCACGCATGGGGATAAGTACAAGATATGTTGCTCATGGAGGGAGAAGAGGGGGTTCTACTTGCAGTCGGGGTCAACAAACTGTTGTTGGTCGGGCGAGAGAGGGCTCGACCCACCGTGGAGGATTTGGGTGTCAGTTGTTAGTGCCTCAGGGTGGTTGAGGTTTGCAACAAATTTGTTGCATGGGACAATGTCGTGAGGTACTTCAATCCGTGTTGGATCGTCGCGAGAATTCAAAACAAGTTCGTCAAAAGGAGCATGCATAACTGATATCTACACTAAACAAAATGCACTACTTTAATGCCATACCCGGGAGCGCATCATAGTGGTCTGGCGAGACCATAATGTACTTTCAGAAAAGGTCGAGAAACTGGAGAGCTGGATGACACATTTCGAAGAGCATGTTCAATGCTCCTTTCGCCCTCCGTCGCCTCCTGGGACTTCTCTGGGCAACCCAACCTCCATCACCTCCGACAACTAGCATGGTTATAGGGGTTTTATGTGTACTGTCTATTTACTGGGGCCTATGGCCTTTGAATTTGTGGATTGTGTCTCTCTTTATCTTTCTGTTTCACTATCATATGCTATCAGCAATAGTCAACAAACCTGGTCGGGATGAGACTACTTGCATTTTTGCTTGGATGTACTTACTTTTGACTCTATGAATAGAAACTTGACTTACAAAAAAAAATATTAATCCTAGAGTTTAATATATTAAGCTTAGGGTTTATACTAATAATATTAGGGTTTATTATATTGGGTTTTATAATGTTATCGTTAAATTGTATTAGGGTTTAATATTGTGATATTGGAATGGTCCACAAATCTATCCAATGTCGCATTGCAACAAATATTGTTTGAATGCGACAATCGATCTGACAATCATTGTCCCAATGTTACATTACATTACAATTTATTCAACGTCACATTGTGGCAGTACAAAATTGGGGTTTAATATTAAGGTTTATAATATTACCTGGTTTATAACTTATAATAGTGATGTTTAATATTACGGTTTATAATATTAATCTTAGGGTTTATTATATTGTGTTTTATAATGTTAGGGTTCTATACTGTGACGTTGGATTGGTGGAAAAATCTATCCAACATCACATTGCAACAAACATTGTCTCAATATGCCAATCAATTTGAGAATCATGGTTGCAATGTTGCATTACATTGCAATTTATTCCTAGGGTTGAATATTAATCCCTCGCATTTATAACATTAATAATCCCTTGGGTTTAGAATATTAATCCCAAGGGTTTATAATATCAATCTTTAAGGGATTACTATAAAACTTAAATGTTAGGGTTTTATAATGTTAGGGATTAATACTGTGACATTGGAATGGTACAAAAATCTATCCAACGTCACATTATGACAAACATTATCTCAATACGACAATCAAGCTGAAAATCATTGTTGCAAAGTTAAATTACATTGCAATTTATTCAATGTCGCATTATTACATTACAAAACTTGGGTTTAATATTAAGGTTTTTTATTACTTGTTTTATAATATTAAGGTTTAATATTGAGTTCATAATTTATAATATTAGGGTTTATAATATTAATCAATTTGATAATTATTGTTGCAATGTTTATAATTCATTAGGTTTATAATATTAATCTTAGAGTTTATATTCCTAAGGCTTAATATTAATCCTAAGGTTTATAATATCAATCTCAGGGTTTAATATTAATCCTTGGGTTTGTAATATTAATATTAGGGTTTATAATATTAATCCTAAGGTTTATAATCCCTTGGGTTTATAATATCAATAATCCCTCGGTTTATTAATCCCTTGAGTATATAATATTATAAATCCATTGGGTTTATAATATTAATCTTATGGCTTATAATCCCTCAAGTTTATAATATTAATTACTTGGGTTTATAATATTAATAATCCTATAGGGTTCTAATATTAATTCTAGGGTTTAATATTAATAATCCTAAGGTTTATAATATTAATAATCCCTTGGGCTTATAATATTAATACTAAAGTTTAATATCAAACACTTGGGTTTATAATATTAATCTCTTAGGTTTATAATATTAACAATCTATTGGGTTTATTAATCCCTTGGGTTTATAATATTAACAATCCATCCCCAATGGTTAGCTCAATTGGTCAAGTTCCCATTGTTAAGTACCTCATCTGTTGGGAGGTCATGGAGTCAGATCTCCTTGATGCCCTTGGGGTTAGGCCATGCTTGTTTGGCTATCAGGTAAATCCTTTCAAGTTGATCTGCTTGGATTTTCCTGTGGATGTAGCGGCCACCGAGTGTTTGTGAACCACCTTAAAAAAATAGTAACAATCCATTGGATTTATTAAAATCCCTTGGGTCTATAATATTAATAATCTCTTGCATTTATAATATTAATTCCTTGGGTTTGTAATATTAATAATCTATTGGGTATATAATATTAATTGCTTGGGTTTATAATATTAATAGTCCCTTTGGTTTATTAATCCTAAGGCATGACCATGGTCGACCATGGAGGCTTATTGTGGATGACTAGGGTTCACAATATTAATCTTGGGGTTTGCAATATTATTCTTAAGGTTTATAATCCTAGGGTTTAATATATTAAACTTAGGGTTTATAATATAATAATCTTATGGTTTATTATATTGAGTTTTATATTATTAGGGTTTTGTATTAGGGTTTAATATTGTGACATTGGAATGGGACACAAATCTATCCAACGTCGCATTGCAACAATTAACATTATCTCAATGAAACAATAAATTTGACAATCATTGTCGCGATGTTACATTACATTGCAATTTATTCAACACCGCATTGTGACATTAAAAAATTGGGGTTTAATGTTAGGGTTTATAATATTCAGGTTTTTAATATTGAATTTATCATATTAATGTTTAATATTGAGTTTATAATTTAAAATAGTGGGGTTTAATATTATCATTTATAATATTAATCTTAGGGTTGATTATATTGCGATGATAATGTTAGGGTTTAATGTTGTGACATTGGAATGGTACAAAAATATATATGTCATCACATTGCGACAAACATTGTCTCAATATGACAATCAATTTGAGAATCATTGTCGCAATGTTATATTACATTGCAATTTATTCCTAGGGTTTATAATATCAATCATAGGGATTAATATAAACCCAAGACATTATAAACCCTAGCATTAATATTATAAAACCTAAGATTATAAACCGTAATATTAATAATATAAACCCAAGGGATTAGTGAATCCAAGAGATTATTAATATTATAAACCTAAGGGATTAATATTAGAAATGTAAGGGATTGTAAACCCGAGGGATTAATATTAAACTCTAGGAAAATAAACTCTGAGATCAATATTATTATAATTATATATTTATAAATATCAATATTAATACTAAGATGCCGTCTAATTTACAAACGAAATAACATTTTCATCTGAATCTGACTATACGATTTCAAGCAAGAATGTGATTTTTTGTTGTTCAAAATACATTTTTGAATGCATAAATGGGATTCAACACCTTGAAAACCCCTTGGGGCACTCGAATTTTATAAATTGAACAACTTAAACTCTAAGTTTTTAAAAATATCTGTCGGATTTTGGTAAAAATTCACTAAAAAAATGTTTTGAAAAACTCCATTTCATCTATAAGTTAGACTACGCCTTAATATTAATATTAAATCCATACCATTAACGCTTATCGACGTTTATCAACCACATTTACTAATGTGGTTGTGCTATAAGCCTATCGACATATATCAACCACATTTATTAATGATTGTGCTAGTTTAATAATTTTCTCTTTGCCGGGGTTTTGTTGAGAAATCTAGAGCATAAAGATTAAGTGATTTCTCTTCACTAAATAACTTCTTATGAATGTTTTTTACTTCTTCGATTAGGATCTTCTTTTACTCGGGTTATTAGAGTTATTCTTCATCAAACAACTACCAATGCATAAACCATAAAGAGACAAGAGACATAGAATGTAAGCTATTTGCCAGGGCCAAAACCTCTCCCACTTGAGACAAAAACTCGAACAAATTCTTCTTCTTATAGAGAATTCAATTGATGAATATCAAGACCAAGACTCTTGAGCTATTTACCACTCAAAGACCAAGATACAAAGCTTCCTTGATGAGGTCCTTCTTCCTTGAGTCAACGATAGTCAACCCTCTTGCTTATTCCTTCTTCTTGGCTACCCTTCAGAAATTTGGTCCCTTGATCTAGGCCTACAATCTTCGACCCTAATTCAGAAACCCTAGTTTCATCTTCTTGGAAAGTGTCACCTTAATGTCCTTGATTCCTTTGCTTAGAATAGAGTCCCTTTCAAGCTTGACCTAACTTCTTTAGACTTGCCTTTCTGCAAGCTTGATTACCCAAGTGGACTGTAATTCCTCTCAGCTCCTTTTGTTGCAACAACTCCCTCTCTTCATCACACATGTGATATCAAGGTGACCCAAAACAGATCCGAAAAATAATGCTAAATACCTTGCTCTTCCTCTTTATCTCTCCACTGATGATTAGGCTCCTTCCCAAGTGATCTCCGCACTTCTTCTGCACTGAATTGCTTGCTTTGAAATGAGGTCGAGCTGCCATATTTATAGTGATTTGAGCCTCCATAATAAGCCGACTTGAGTGAGGGTGAGTCGACATGTCTTTTGGTGAAGTTCTTTTATTCCATCTTGTAACCGACTTGAAGGAGATACTTTTTCTTGGCCTTGGAGGGATTTTTTACTTATTTAATGACTCATACAAAAATGTAACATGCCCAAGAAGGATTCTTCATACATGACATTGACTCAATTTGAATTTTATCACTTCATGAAAAAACCTAAAGGTTCACAATGGGAACCTTAACTAAAATAAAATTCCTTGATCATGAAACCCATGATTCAAGTACAACAAAAATAAATTTTCTTTTCTTCTTTACATCAATTACAAAAAATCACAATTACATATGTCAGTATGAAGGCCAAACCTAGTTACACTTTTCAACACTCCCTCTTAACTAGGGATGTATTCATAATGGTACTTGTTCACTCTCAATCTGAAGAATCCTCATAAGAAGAGTCGGAATGCTAACCCCTCTGTATAGCATCATATCAACCATCATTGTCACATAGCAAGGAATTGACTAACCGCTCTATCTCTCAACGAGATCATAGTGCAATGCTGGCGAGACCAATGATGTACATACACCCTCATCATTGTCTCTCTCATAACATACTCCATCTGGGTTCTCAGAGTGTGTTCCACCAAGACAATTCTTGTCTTGGATTCCCAGTCCTCAAATAATATCGGTCCTCTATGACTACTCTTACCTTGGATGCCTTAACTCATCCTCAAAGAGCATCGAATGTCAGATGCTCACCCAATCCTTCATTCTGTCTTTTCAGGTGAAGACAATAATGATGTGTCTATCTCTCCCTCTCAACTTAGGGAGGACATACCCATTCCACTGAATAAATGTACCCATTCCTATAAACAGAATGTACCCAAGCTCCCTCGTGACTAGGGATTTACTTCCAGCATCTCATGAGGTGGAGATCATGGGACAACCAACTTCTTGTAGAAATCCTTCCTTCAATATCATGAATTTCTTTTTTGTCATAAAGTCTACATCCACTGGGACTTCTTCATAGGGCACAGACCATCCATCACTTTCATCCTTGAGCCATGTCATCATTCTTTTCATTGGAAAGTGATCCATCAATCCATATATGGCCTTCCTTCATGCCATGTTTCCTTAATTATCTTTCATCCTACTACATGGTCATTAGTGGTGGAAGACATCCATAGCTCTTCCCTTGGTAGCCCTGCATAAGCCCATCCATATATCATTCAAAAATAGGAAATGAATATTTAATTCAAAATTAGCTTTGTGTTGGTCTTTTATCATGACATCATCCAGTTTGCATCAACATCCTACGTACATATTAACCCATCTCCAAAAGATATCCATTATCAAGGGTCTCCTTTTTCAGACTTCCATCTGAGTCTTCATATCTTTCTTGGAGATATTATAGTCAAATCCTAGGGTTTAATATATTAAACTTAGGGTTTATAATAATAATCTTAGGGTTTATTATATTGGGTTTTATAATGTTACAGTTAGATTTTATTAGGGTTTAATATTGTGACATTGGAATGGTCACAAATCTATCCAATGTCGCATTGGGAGAAATATTGTTTGAATGCAACAATCAATCTCACAATCATTGTCGCAATGTTACATTACATTACAATTTATTCAATATCACATTGTGACATTACAAAATTGGGGTTTAATATTAAGGTTTATAATATCTGAGTTTATAATATTAGGATTTATAATTTATAATAGTGATGTTTAATATTACGGTTTATAATAGTAATCTTAGGGTTTATTATATTTTGTTTTATATTGTTAGGGTTTTATATTAGGGTTTAATACTATGACGTTGGAATGATGGAAAAATATATCCAACATTGCATTGCAACAAACATTGTCTCAATATGCCAATCAATCTGAGAATCATTGTTGCAATGTTGCATTACATTGCAATTTATTCCTAGGGTTTAATATTAATCCCTTGCATTTATAATATTAATAATCCCTTGGGTTTAGAATATTAATCACAAGGGATTATAATATCAATATTTAAGGGATTACTATAAAACTTAAATGCTAGGGTTTAATACTATGACGTTGGAATGATACAAAAATATATCCAACGTCACATTATGACAAACATTATCTCAATACAAAAATCAATCTGAAAATCATTGTCACAATGTTACATTACATTGCAATTTATTTAATGTTGCATTATTACATTACAAAACTTGGGTTTAATATTAAGGTTTTTTTATATTTGTTTTATAATATTAAGGTTTAATATTGAGTTTATAATTTATAATATTAGACCTTATAATATTAGGGTTTATAAAATTAATCAAATTGATAATTATTGTTGCAATGTTTATAATTCATTGGATTTATAATATCAATAGTCCATCGGGTTTATTAATCCCTTGAGTTTATAATATTGTCAATCCATTGGATTTATAATATTAATCACTTTGATTTATAATATTAATAATCCCTCAGGTTTATAATATTAAACCCTAATATGTATAATAACATATTAGGGTTTATAATATTAATATTAGAGTTTATAATCCCTCGAGTTTATAATATTAATTACTTGAGTTCATAATATTAATAATCCTCTAGGTTTCTAATATTAATTCTAGGGTTTAATATTAATAATCCTAGGGTTTATAATATTAATAA
Organism: Pinus albicaulis; assembly: GCA_034641835.2. NCBI lineage: Eukaryota > Viridiplantae > Streptophyta > Pinopsida > Pinales > Pinaceae > Pinus > Pinus albicaulis. The sequence goes on along the minus strand of CM076580.1, from coordinate 677,769,676 downwards.
TCCCTTGGGCTTATAATATTAATCCTAAAGTTTAAAATCAATCACTTGGGTTTATAATATTAATCCCTTAGGTTTATAATATTAAAAATCCACTAGGTTTATTAATCCCTTGGGATTATAGTATTAACAATCCATCCCAATGGTTAGTTCAATTTGTCGAGTTCCCGTTGTTAAGTATCTCGTTGGTTGGGAGGTCATGGAGTTAGAACTCCTCGATGCCCTTGGGGTTAGGCCCTGCTTGTTTGGCCGTTGGGTACATCTTTTTGGGTTGATCTGATTGGATTTTCCCGTGGATGTAGCGGCCACCGAGTGTATGTGAACCACCTTAAAAATAGTAACAATCCATTGGATTTATTAATCCATTGGGTTTATAATATTAATCCCAGGGGTTATTAATATTAATCACTTGGGTTTATCAACCCCTTGGCTTAATAATATTAATTCATTAGGTTTATTAATCCCTTGGGTCTACAATATTAATAATCCCTTGCATTTATAATATTAAATCCTTAGGTTTGTAATATTAATAATCCATTGGGTTTATAATATTAATAGTCCCTTCAATTTATTAATCCCTTCGGTTTATAATATTAATCACTTGGGTTTATTTATCTTAAGGGGTGACCATGGTCGACCATAGAAGCTTATTGTGGATGAATAGGGTTAACAATATTAATCTTGGGGTTTATAACATTATTCTTAGGGTTTATAATTCTAGGGTTTAATATATTAGACTTAGAGTTTATAATAATAATAATAATATGCCCCCAAATGCGAGTGAAATATCTAGAATGAGCGAGGACAACTCCTCCCATGATTAGTATGACGTCGCCCTGCAACGCCAGCTCCTATATGATGCGGAAACTCAAATCATTGCTAAATCTTGTCGGTGCTCTGCCACACTTGTGCTCTCTACACACCACGCATCACATGCAAGCACATGCAGGCACACTTGGATTGATTGCCTCTTCGCTCAAACTCAACGCCTCATGCCTTCAAAAGGCACAGAGGCTTCTCAATCAACCATTTCATTGTTGTTCCAACGGGTCCTGCGAGCTCTCTCTGCATTCGTTGATCCTCTTTCTGCCAGGTTGTTGTTGCTCCAATCTTCCTTGTGTGCTACCTCCGACATCGCTCCCCCTGTTTTGCGCTCACCCTGTCACATGCCCCCCCTACTGCGAGCCCCATGTTGCGCACCCCCTAGTGTGCGCCCCTCCCCCTGCACGCCTCCTTGCTACGAGCCCCCTACTGCAAGCCCCCCTGCTGCGCGCGTCCCTGCCGCGCGATCCCCTGATGTGCGACCCCATGTTGCACGCTCCCCTGTTGCGCACCTCTGTTGCGCTCCCCCTTGCTACGCACCCCCATGCTATTTGCCTTGTCTCATAGCCAATTCCCCATCCTCTGCTCGATAGCCTCCTCATGGCCCCGCAGCAACGTCAAAAGCCCTTCAGGGCTAGCTACAGAAGGGCGCTCTTTGGCCGCTCTCACCGTGGCCAGGACCAGCGTCTGGATTCCAACAAAGGATCCTCAACAGGATGCCAGGATACGCCGACTACCCAAATGCCTGACAGCACTCAGGAGGAGATTGTTTAGCTGTCGGAGAATCCTAAGGGCCGAAGGGGCCACAGAAAATTCACCATTGCGGAATTAGAGCCGCCCACACCCTAGAAAACAGAACCGCTTCCAGTCCAGGAGCCTACGGAGGAGGAGACAGATGTTTGGATAATGGACTCGGATGGCGTCTAGACTAGAGTTCCCGATGCTAAGTATCATGTTGCTCCCATTGTCCACGCGACCCCTCCGAAGCCTCCTCGTGCACCCACATCTGAAGAGGAAGCCATGGCTAGACAATATGGATGCCTAATTGAGGAGGAGGACCACGTGACAGAGGAAGATGAAGGAACTCCATGACTACTCAGTTGCAAGGTTCATCTCTGATTTTTGTCATCTCATGACATACTTCAGCTGTTTTGTTTTCATATGTGTCACTTAATATTTTCTATATCGAGACTGTTTGACTCTCTTAAGGGGTTGGTTTCCTCCCATGAAGCAGCCCCAAATATGGTTGTAAATTTATGTAGATGTTCTATGCTTGATGCAACTTTACTTTCTCTTCAATACTAGACAGCAATCGCATAAATCATTAAGTAAAATGCTAATAGAACATACCAGTAGATCGACAGAAGGCAAGCCAGAAACAGATAAGTGTGATGGTGCGTTACAGTGGTCAACAAGATGCTTCAACCAACAAAGTCTCAATTGGTCAACTAACCAGCAATGTCACACAAACCTCAGATCAGCTAAACAGTCAACTCAAAATTCAACCCAAAAAAGTCAACACATAACAACAGCAAGTAAAAGTCAACGCAGCACAGTCCACAGTCAACCTTTGACCTCGATTTTTGTGCTAGAATGTACGAACTGCAGAAATCGAAGTCTACACCAAAATTCAGCTCCTTTTGACCATGTGTTGACCAAAGTCAACGTTGGTCAAACCTGCAGTGTAAACCCTAGTTGCAGCAGAAAATGTCTTCATCCTTCTCCCACGTGTGAACCACATATTGCCTCCAAGTAGCTCTAACCAATTAGAAGTGGAGAGAGAAATATGTGTGATGAGGAGATGAGTGAAATGTCCTCCATTGTTGACTTTATTTATATCCATCACTAAGGGTGTGTGACACATTTTCTGGAGTACAAAACCTTAAAGCCGACCTACACATATTTGAATTTATTAGAAAATAAATTCAAAATAAATGTTCTGCTCATCGGATCAAGATGATCTTTAGATCGATCTTGCACCTCTCCGAAAGAGGAACCCAATAAAAATATTGGTATCTTCATCTGAGCATCACAACATGGAGTTTGGACCTAGTTGTCCAAAATTAACACTCCCTCTCAACTAGGGAGAACTCCATCCACCTGTGCAATCCAAACATCGTGCGTCATCCCGCCGTAACTTGCTTTGTTGGCTTCTTTATTTCAGAACAGAAGTGGGTTAGTCACAAAGACATCATTCTCGGCTGACAGATTTAGCTTAGAGGTCCGAAACCTCTATAGGAGTCACAAAGAGTCTCATACCAACTTAGAAGTTGGATTATTTGACCCGAAGTCAGAGTTGGAGGTCCGAAACCTCACATGGACTCCCGAGTCATATATACTAACCGAGAAGTTAGTTTATCGACCGAAGTCGATGGTCACGAAACCTCACTAGACTTGATCCCAGATCAAGTGGTTGGACTCGTGTCATCCTAGATAGAGAGTACGACAATCTTTGATGCGTCCATCAGTCTTTGCTACTAGTCTCTAGCTTTTCCCACCTCATTGGCCAAATGAGGGTTACTTCCCATGAGTCTGGAACTCAATGGGTAGGATGCATATGGGGCATAGATCATGAGAGGCGAACCAACTCAATCATCATAACAGTGGGGCAGAAGCACCACAAGGTTTGTCAAGCCTAGCCTCGTGTGTGCTTAGAGCTCCGAGAAGCTATCCCCAGAGCCCCCAAAGCTCCAAGAGCTCATCGTCCAACAGGACCCTCAGAATAGGGTCGTCCCACGATTCCAAGATTCTCACGAAAGGTTAGGAACATGACCTTCCCCAAGGGCATTGTGAGAATATCCGTGACCTGCTCATCAGTTCCTATATGATCGAGCCTTACGGCGCCTCGCTGTACCATATCCCGGATAAAGTGGTACCAGCCATCAACATGCTTGGATCGATCGTGGAACCCGAGATTCTATGACAAACGAATCCCCCTCTGGTTATCACAAAGGATAACGGTGGCATCTAGCACATGCTCGAACAACTCACTGAAGAGCTTTCGCAACCAAGTGACTTCACAACATGCCATACATGCTGCAATGTGTGTCGGCCTTAGCGAGTGCTCAAGGCTACGGAAACTTTATGTTTCTGCACAGAACGGAGATCTACGTGTAAGCCAGAATCCGGATATTATCTGCGATCCACCACCACTGCCAACTAATCGACATCAGCATATCCATGGATTGTCATGCTCCGTGTGTGTATCTCGGCCCATGGTCTATCGTGCCCCGGACATATCTCAAGAGTTTTTGGCACCAGCCGGTCGAAAGTGATGAGGCTCAACCATATGTTGACTCAAAAGTGTTGCTTTGCAAAACATATGTCAGGACGGGTGTTCACTAAGAACATCGGAGCCCCTACGAGTTGACGATACTCAGTAGGATTTGCCAATACGGGCCCAGCAGTGTTGCCACTCAACTTCTTGAAGTTGAGTTCCATTGGTGTTGACACGGACTTGCAGTCCACCATACCAAATCTTTCCAGAAGTTTCACAATGTATTTTCCTTGAGAAAGGAAAATCTCGCCAGGTCTCTGCCAGACCTCCAGGCCTAGGAAATAGTGCATTAGTCCTAGGTCCTTCATCTCGAACTCAGCAGCGAGCTCCCTCTTGCACTAATGAATGAGAGGGTCAGCACCTGTCAGGAAGAGGTCATCCACATACAGCACCAGAGTGAGAGGCTTCTTTCTATTAACCTTGCAGTGAAGGTTCAGATCAGCAATACTACGAGTGAAGCCCAGCTTCATCAAGTAGCTATCTATCCTCTCGTACCAAGCTCAGGGTGCTTGTTTCAGCCCATAGAGGGCTTTCTTCAACCTGCAGACATGGGTGTCCCGATCCTGGACTTCGAACCCCAAAGGTTGCTCCACATACACCTCTTCCTTTATCGCACCATGCAGAAATGTGGTCTTCACATCCATCTGATGAAGACTCCATCCTTGCGTAGCAGCAAGGGATATGATAGATCGAATGGTGGTATATCGAGCCACAGGTGCAAATATGTCATCATAGTCTATGCCTTCCTTTTGAGAGAAGCCACAGGCAACGAATCTTGCCTTGAAATTTTCAGCACTTCCATCAGATCCATGCTTGATCTTGTAGAGCCATTTCAAGGTGACAACTGCTCTGTCCTCTAGTCTTGGAACCACATCCCAGACATCATTCTTCATTATGGACTCATACTCTTCGTGCATAGCATCCTTCCAGACTTGATGCTTTACAGCTTCCTCAAAAGATCCAGGCTCAAATTGTACAATAGTACTCATGGCTGCTAGATACCCTTGGTATCTACTCCGCTTCTTGCTTTCACGGAATGCCCCCCTTGGGGCCATATGTCCCTCGACATCCTTGATAGTGTCCCTGAGCCATGATGGCCTCTTCCCCAGTGAAGGAGGTGTATCAATTGAGTCCATCGGTCCCTCAACATCAGGCATCGTCTCATCCTTCGGTTCTTCTTGATTTCCAGGCCTTACTTCATGATCTTCCTCAGATCTCAGAAGATTGACTACTTTCTTCAGGGAAGCATCTTCGTCAAAAGTGACATCGTGGCATATCTCCACTTCCCTTTGACCAGGCACATAGACTCTATAGGTCTTCGAAGTTTCGATATAGCCCACAAACCTTCCCTTCTTCCCAGAAGCATTCAGCTTGCTCCTCTTCTCTTTCTGCTAAACGGGACATCCAAAAACTCTAAAATGTGTGACGTCAGGTTTCTTTCCAGTGAAACCTCTTTGGGAGTTTTGGAGGCCAAGGTGGAATGTGGGCATCGATTTTTGTATGTACACTGTCGTGTTCGCAGCTTCTCCCCACAGAAACTTCGGTAGACCCTGGTCACATAACATTGCACGGGCAGCTTCCACAATGGTCTTGTTCTTTCGTTCAGCAACGCCATTCTGCTCAAGAGTATATACAGTTGTGGTCTCCCTCTTAATGCCAGCTTCTTTGCAACAGTTCTTGAACTCGTTCGTCTCATATTTAGTGCCATTATCGGTCTGTCAGATGGCATCTCATGTCATTGCTCCTAGTGGACTTCCTCCAACCTGATAGAGTGTATCAACTCTAGTCCCAAACGTGATAGCTTCATTGAAGCTCTTCTTCCAAATGTGCACCTTCCCATTAATGAGTGCCACATTGAAACCTTTGTCTTCCATTTCCGACATAGACACAAGGTTCTTCTTCAAATTAGGTACATATAGTACATCCTGCAAGCGGAGGACTTAACCTTGAGACAAGTGGAGGGTCACAGTCCCTGTCCCTTTCACGGGATATGTGGCATTATCTCCAGGGATAATTTCCAGATTAGTATCCTTCTCAACCATATCAAAGAGTGCTTCCTTGAACCCAGTGATGTGCCTTGAGGCACCATTATCTATCAACCAGACATCCATAGTGTCGGGTGGAGATGCAACAGAGAGGGCAGATACAAGAATGAACTCATTTCTTTTATCAACAACATTTGATTCCTCATACATGGAATTCCTCGACCTTTTGAAAGGTTTCTCATTTCCGTCGAAGGGAGCCTTCCTCTTTCCCTTGAACATGTTGTTCCTTTGATTTTCGTTCCTCTGGTTGTTGTTTTTGTCATCATCATCGGGAGAATCCTTCTTGAAAGGAAATTCTCTAGCATAGTGACCTGGCCTATGACAAGTGTACCACTTTCCATTATTTCCTTGGGCCCCTTCGCTTCCTTTGTTCTTTGGACCACCAAAGTTATTCTTTATAGAATGAGCAGCGTAGGCAACATTTCCTTCATTTCCATAATCCTTCATATTGTTTCTTCTTGAACGCATCTCGATAGTACTTCGTCAAAGTCATGTATCACATTATTATTTAGAATGGTAGTGTTGAACACATGCCATTCGGATGGGAGCCCTCCAAGTGTAGTGAGTACCATCTCTCAATCAGCTATTGTCTCCCCAATAGCCAGCAGATTATTCCTGATCTTGGTCAGCTTCAGAAAGTATGATTGAACAGATTCATCCCTGCCTTTCTTCAGATTCTTCAATTGATTCTTGAAGAATAGTACTTGATTTCCATTGTTGGCCTTGAACATGTTGACCAACTTATCATACATCTCTTTTGATGTGCCCAGCTCAAAGATGTAGGCAACCGGACTCTTGTGAATTGAGTCCCTGATCATCAGCTTCGCTTTGATCTCCCCCTTCTTATACTTTGTCTTGGCAGCAGCAGTTGCAGTGGAAGGAGGCTCTTGGATTTTACCCTGCACATAGTCCATGACATCTTGGTCTTCCAACAGAAGATCCAATGTCATTTTCCAAGCATGGAAGTCATCCTTCCCAGTCAATTTGTCATCAGCCTTAAAGCCATTGTAGTTTGAGGAACCCATCCTCTTCTTCGGTGATTGCTACAAGTTAGGGCTTTGTCTTCACCTGAGCTCTGATACCATGTAAATTTATGTAGATGTTCTATGCTTGATGAAACTTTACTTTCTCTTCAATACTAGATAGCAATCACATGAATCAATTAAGTAAAATGCTGATAGAACATACGAGTAGATCGACAGAAGACAAGCTAGAAACAGATAAGTGTGATGGTGCGTTACGGCGGTCAACAGGATGCTTCAACCAGCAAAGTCTCAATTGGTCAGCTAACCAACAATGTCACAAAACCCTCAGATCAGCTAAACAATCAACTCAAAATTCAACCCAGAAAAGTCAATGTTGCCCAGAAAAGTCAACGCAGAACAACAGCAAGTAAAAGTCAATGCAACACGGTCTACGATCAACCTTTGACCTCGGTTTTTGTGCCAAAATGTACGGACTTCATAAATCGAAGTCTATATCAAAATTCAGCTCCTTTTGACCATGCGTTGACCAGAGTCAATGTCGGTCAAACCTGCGGTGGAAACCCTAGCAACAGCAGAAAATGTCTTCATCCTTCTCCCACGTGTGAACCGTAGATTGCCTCCAAGTAGCTCGAACCAATCATAAGTGGAGAGAGAAATATGTGTGATGAAGAGATGAGTGAAATGTCCTCCAACGTTGACTTTATTTATATCCATCACTGAGGGTGTGTGACACATTTGCTGGGGTACAAAACCTTAAAGCCGACCTGCACATATTTGAATATATTAGAAAATAAATTCAAAATAAATGTTCTACTCATCAGATCAAGATGATCTTTAGATCGATCTTGCACCTCTCTGAAAGAGGAACCCAATAAAAATATTGGTATCTTCATTTGAGCATCACAACATGGAGTTTGGACCTAGTTGTCCAATTTTAACAATGGTTTATTTTGAAAACTTCCAATGTAGGGATTGGCTAAACACTGTTGGCCATCCCTACCCATAGCCTCTGTAAAGTTTCTTTTATGATTTCAATATAATTTAGCCTCACTTACAAAAAAAGAAAAGTAATAATAATATTATGGTTTATTATATTGAGTTTTATAATGTTATAGTTTTGCATTAGAGTTTAATATTGTGACATTGGAATGGTACAAAAATCTATCCAACGTGGCATTGCAACAAACATTATCTCAATGAAACAATAAATTTGACAATCATTGTCACAATGTTACATTACATTGTGATTTATTCAACGTCGTGTTGTGACATTACAAAATTGGGGTTTAATGTTAGGGTTTATAATATTCAGGTTTTTAATATTGAGTTTATAATATTAGTGTTTAAAATTGAGTTTATAATTTATAATAGTGGGGTTTAATATTACTATTTATAATATTAATCTTAGGGTTTATTATATTGCGTTTATAATGTTAGGGTTTTATATTAGGGTTTAATGTTGTGACGTTGGAATGGTACAAAAATCTATCAGTCATCATATTGTGACAAACATTGTCTCAATATGACAATCAACTAGAGAATCATTGTCGCAATGTTACATTACATTGCAATTTATTCCTAGGGTTTAATATTAATCCTAGGGTTTATAATATCAATCTTAGGGTTTAATACAAACCCAAGACATTATAAACCCTAGGATTAATATTATAAACCCTAAGATTATAAACCTTAATATTATAAACCCTAATATTAATAATATAAACCGAAGAGATTATTAATATTATAAACCTAAGGGATTATAAACCCAAGGGATTAATATTAAACTCTAGGAAAATAAACTCTAAGATCAATATTATTATAATTATATATTTATTAATATCAATATTAATATTAAGACGTTGTTTAATTTATAGATGAAATAATATTTTCATCGGAATCCGACCATACAATTTCAAGCAAGAATGCGATTTTTTGTTGTTTAAAATACATTTTTGAATGCATAAATGGTTTCAACACCTTGAAAACCTAGTGGGGCACTCGAATTTTATAAATTGAACAACTTAAGCTCAAGTTTTAAAAATCTCTGTCGGATTTTGGTAAAAATTAACCAAAAAAATGTTGTGAAAAATGTCATTTTGTCTATAAGTTGGACTACGCCTTAATATTAATATTAAATCCATACATGATCCTGACTTATGCAAGAAGGCAAGAAAATATAGAAATGCACATAAACACAGATATGCAGCAAAAATAAGACTTCATTTCATTAATATCACATAACTCATATGTGCTTACAGACAAAATAGAAATAAACTAGCTAGGGCGCTGGTAGCTTATCTCTGAGAAGAGATGTGGCGGCTACAAGCCTTTGAACTATGTTACAATGAGGATCGAAGGCCTATTTATTATTTAGAAACAATGGAAAACCCTAAACATCCAAAAATCTAACCCTAGGAGTTGAAACGCCAAACTATGGGCCACATTGGGGTAAATTGGTACATCAATTTCCCGGGGTCATAACTTTGGCATACGATCTTTGTTTGACGCAAATGATACCTCATTAGAAAGATCTATCCGAAGACTAAAATTGCTGACATTGAATGTCGAGTCTTCGACTCACAATCACTTGGAGCAAGATATCCCAAAAAAACGTCATTTAGGTTCTCAAAACGGCTCTGGAAGTTTAGGACTTGAAAAAAATGCCAAAAATAGTAAATTGCACTACAATAAAGGAAACTGAAAAACTGAAAGAAACAATGGTGGGATCCAAGTGGAATAGGAAGATGGCCACCAATATCCACCTGGATCAATACCATTGGCGCTTATCAACGTTTATCAACCAAATTTACTAATGTGGTTGTGTTATAATCCTATCGGCATATATCAACCACATTTATTAATTATTGTGCTAGTTTAATAGGTTTCTCTTTGCCAGGGTTCTATTGAGAAATATAGGGCATAAATATTAATTGATTTCTCTTTTTTAGATAACTTCTTATGAGTTCTTTTTACTTCTTAGATTAGGATCTTCTTTTACTCAGGTTATTAGAGTTATTCTTCATCAAACAACTACCAATGCATAAACCATAAAGAGACAAGAGACACAGAATGTAGGCTATCAACTAGGGCCAAAACCTCTCCCACTTGAGAGGAAAACTCGAACACATTCTTCTACTTATAGAGACTTCAATTGACTAATAACAATACCAAGACCCTTGACCTATTTACCACTCCAAGACCAAGATACAAAGCTTCCTTACTGAAGTCCTTCTTCCTTGATTCAACGATAGTAAACCCTCTTTCTTCTTCCTTCTTCTTGGCTACCCTTCAAAATTTCGGTCCCTTGATCTAGGCCTGCAATCTTCGACCCTAATTCAGAAACCCTAGTTGCAGCGTCTTGGAAAGTGTCACTGTCTCGAATAATTTCCTTGATTCCTTTGCTTAGAATAGAGTCTCTTTCTAGTTTGACCTGACTTCATTATACTTGCATTTATGCAAGCTTGATTACCCAAGTGGATTGCAATTCCTCTCAGCTCCTTTTTATTTCCTGCAACAACTCCCTCTCTTATTCGCACATGTGATATCAAAGTGACCCAAAACAGATCCAAAAAATGATGTTAAAGACCTCGCTCTTCCTCTTTCTCTCTTCGCTGATGATTAGTCTCCTTCCCAAGTGATCTTCGCACTTCTTGCTTCAAAATTGTTCTTCAACGAATTGCTTACTTTGAAATGAGGCTGAGCTGCCCTATTTATAGTGATTTGAGGCTCCATAATAAGCCGACTTGAGTGAGGGTGAGTCGACATGTCTTTTGGTGAGGTTCTTTTATTCCATCTTGTAACCGACTTGAAGGAGACACTTTTTCTTGGTCTTGGAGGGCCTTTTTACTTATTTAATGACTCATACAAAAATGTAACATGCCCAAGAAGGATTCTTCATACATGACATTGAATCAATTTGACTTTTATGACTTGATGAAAAAACCTAAAGGTTCACAATGGGCACCTTAACTAAAATAAAATTCTTTAATCATGAAACCTAGGATTCAAGTACAAAAAAAATAATTTTTATTGTCTTCTTTACATCAATTACATATGCCATTATGAAGACAGAACCTAGTTACATTTTTCAACACTCCCTCTTAACTAGGGAGGTATTCATAATGGTACTCGGTCATTCTCAATCTGAAAAATCCTCATAAGAAGAGTCAGATTTGTAACCCATCTGTATAGCATCATATCAACCATCATTGTCACGTAGCAAGGCCTTGACTAACCGCTCTATATCTCCACACGATCATAACACAATGTTGTCGAGACCAATGATGTATCGACACCCTCATCATTGTCTCTCTTAGAACATACTCCGCCCGGGTTCTCAGAGTGTGTTCCACCAGGACTATTCTTATCTTGGATTCCCAGTCCTCATAGAATATCGGTCCTCTACGACTACTCCTATCTTGGATGCCCTAACTCATCCTCAAAGAGCATCGGATGTCATATTTTCACCCAATCCTCCATTCTGTCTTCCCAGGTGAAGACAAGAATGATGTGTATATCCAACCCTCTCAACATAGGGAGGACATACCCATTTCACTGAAGGAATGTACCCATTCTTGTAAAAGGAATGTACCCAAGCTTCCTCATGACTAGGGACTTGCTTCCAACAACTCAGTAGGTGGAGATAACGGGACAACCAACTTCTTGTAGAACTCCTTCCTTCAATGTCATGAATTTATTCTTTGTCACAAAGTCTACATCCATTGGGACTTCTTCATAGGGCACAAACCATCCATCACTTTCATACTTGAGCCATGTGATCATTCTTTTCATTGGAAAGTGATCCTTGAGCCATGTCATCATTTATAATAGTGATGTTTAATATTACAATTTATAATATTAATCTTATAGTTTATTATATTATGTTTTGTAATGTTAGGGTTTTATATTAGGGTTTAATATTATGATGTTGGAATGGTGGAAAAATCTATCCAACATCGCATTGCAACAAACATTGTCTCAATATGCCAATCAATCTGAGAATCATTGTTGCAATGTTGCATTACATTGCAATTTATTCCTAGGGTTTAATATTAATCCCTTGCGTTTATATCATTAATAAACCCTTGGGTTTAAAATATTAATCCCAAGGGTTTATAATATCAATCTTTAAGGGATTACTATAAAACCTAAATGTTAATGTTTAATATTGTGACATTGGAATGGTACAAAAATCTATCCAACGCCACATTATGACAAACATTATCTCAAACTGAAAATCATTGAGGCAATGTTACATTACATTGCAATTTATTCAATGTCGCATTATTACATTACAAAACTTGGGATAAATATTAAGGTTTTTTATTATTTGTTTTATAATATTAAGGTTTAACATTGAGTTTATCATTTGTAATACTAGGCCTTATAATATTAGGTTTGTAATATTAATCAATTTGATAATTATTGTTGCAATGTTTATAATTCATTGGGTTTATAATATTAATCTTAGAGTTTATATTCCTAAGGTTTAATATTAATCCCTTGGGTTTATAATATTAATATTAGGGTTTATAACCCCTTGGGTTTAAAATATCAATAATCCCCCGGGTTTATTAATCCCTTGAGTTTATAATATTATCAATCCATTAGGTTTATAATCATTAATCCCTTCGATTTATAATATTAATAATCCCTTGGGTTTATAATATTAAACCCTGATATGTATAATAATATATTAGGGTTTATAATATTAATCTTATGGCTTATAATCCCTCGAGTTTATAATATTAATTACTTCGGTTTATAATATTAATAATATTCTAGGTTTCTAATATTGATTCTACGGTTTAATACTAATAATGTTAGAGTGTATAATATTAATAATTCCTTGGGCTTATAATATTAATCCTAAAGTTTAATATCAATCACTTGGGTTTATAATATTAATCCCTTAGGTTTATAATATTAACAATCCACTGAGTTTATTAATCCCTTGGGTTGATAATATTAGCAATCCATCCCTGATGGTTAGCTCAATTGGTCGAGTTTCTGTTGTTAAATACCTCATTGGATGGGAGGTCATGGAGTCAGATCTCCTTGATGCCCTTGGGGTTAGGCCCTGCTTGTTTAATCGTCAAGTAGATCCCTTCGGGTTAATTTGCTTGGATTTTCCTGTGGATGTAGCAGCCACCGAGTGTTTGTGAACCACCTTAAAAAAAATAGTAACAATCCATTGGATTTATTAATCCCTTGGGTTTATAATATTAATCCCAAGGATTTTTAATATTAATCACTTGCGTTTATTAATCCCTTGGACTAATAATATTAATTTATTGGGTTTATTAATCCCTTGGGTCTATAATATTAATAATCCCTTGCATTTATAATATTAAATCCTTGGGTTTGTAATATTAATAATCCATACAGCTTATAATATTAATTGCTTGGGTTTATAATATTAATAGTCTCTAAGGTTTATAATATTAATCACTTGGGTTTATTTATCCTAAAGGATGACCATGGAGGCTTATTGTGGATGAATAGGGTTAACAATATTAATCTTCGGGTTTATAATATTATTCTTAGGGTTTATAATCCTAGGTTTTAATATATTAAACTTAGGGTTTATAATAATAATTTAATCTTATGCTTTATTATATTGAGTTTTATAATGTTAGGGTTTTATATTAGGGTTTAATACTGTGACATTGGAATGGTACAAAAATCTATCCAATATCGCATTGTAAAAAAAAAAATACATTTTTTAAATGAAAATTTAAAATATATATATATATATATATATATATAATAAAAATATTAAATTAAAAAAACAAACAAATTTTAAAAATTAAATTAAATTTAAAATACAAAAATTAAATTTAAAAACAAATAAATTAAATTTTAGTTAATTAAAAAAAATTAAATTAAAAAAAAATACATATTAAATTTTACTAAATTTAAAAATTAAATTAAATTAAAAAAAATGTAAATTTTAGTAAATTAAAAAAAATAAAATTATTATTAAAAATAATAATAATACCAAGATATGAAATTTAAACTTTAATTTTAATTTTAAGATATATAATTTTAAATATAAATTTTAATTTTAATTTTAGTTATAAGATATATAATTTTAAATATAAAATTATATTAAAATTAAATTTTAATATGTTAAAAAATTTTAAAAATACGAAAAAAACCATAGATTTTAATTTTAATTTAAATAAATTTAATTTCTATTTTAATAAATAAATAAATTTAAAAAAAAAAAAAAACAGATTCTTATATGTAATTTTAATAAATTAAAAAAAAAATAAAAATTAACTTACGGAAAATTTAATTAAAAAAAAATTTAAATAATTAAAAAAAATGGTTTGTCCAGGTACCGGCGGGAGCCGGCTCATGGGCAGGCGGTAGTTGCACAATCAATCTCCCGCCTAGGTGGCGGCAGGGGCCATCCCGTGGTTCATCCTTGTCCTAAGGATGAACCACATTAGATGGTTCAAAACGTCCACCAAATCTTAATAATGTGATTAATCCGAAAGACATTTATCTAAATTATGGATCACAAAAATCTTAAATCTAACATTTTTTAAATTTATTTGCTTTTTTAATATTTTTATTTGATTTATTTATTTTTGTTTTTAATTATTATTATTATTATTATTATTATTATTATTTATTTTTCTTTTTCTTTTAAAAATGTTTTTTTTTTTTTTAATTAAAAAAAATATTGAATTTTGTTTTGGTTTTTTTCAATTATATATTTTTTTTAAATATAAATTTTTATTTTTTATTTTTTTTATTTTTATTTTTTTAATCTTAATTATTTTTAAATTTTAAATTTTAATTATTTTTTTATCAATTTTTCTTAATTATGCATTTTTTTTAACTTGCAAAAAAAATGTTTTTGATGCTTTTTTTTGGTTTTTTTATTTTTCTTTAAATTATGTGTTTTTTTTAATATTTTCCCCATTTATTTATTTATTTATTGAAGATTTTCTATTTTTTTTTTTACAAGTTAATTTTATTTTATTTTTAACATTTTTATTGGTTTTTTTTTAATATTTGTTTTTTTTGTCATGTCTTTATTATTATTATTATTTTGTACTAACATGAAAATCATCATCCTAAACAAAAATTAATGATTCTGGATCACCACTTTTCAAAATCGACATTAAAATCATGACATAAATAATAATAATAATAATAATAATAATAATAATAATAAATAAAAAAAATAAAAAATAAAAATCAGAAGAAAATTTAAAGTGCAATAAGTATGCTAAAAAAAGGGGTAATTCTGTATCACCACTTTTCAAAATCGGATGCTATTTTTGCTACCTCAAAAAAATGGGTAGCAATATTTTTTTTCGTTTGATCGGTAACTTTGTTCTATATGTATCAAAACTAGAAACTTCAAAAGAATTAGATGACAAATTGGTGGATCTATTCTCGGTGAGTCCTGCAGGGGAAGTAATATCAATGAGACAAGAATTATAAAAGTTGAAGTTGTCAAGAGAAGAAGGAATCACCTCATATTTTATGAAGATTTCTAAAATACGAAATCAACTGCAGGAATTGGGAGAAGTAATGTCTGACAGAGAAATGACTACAGTGGTGTTGAATGCTCGATGGGGAAACTTCACTTCAAGTATCTATGGGAAGAAAGAAGCAACACCATTGCAAACTGCATTGAAAATTAACAATACACACATCAAGTAAGTAATAAGTCCTCAAAATTTTCTTCCAATTTCATTCCCTGAAAAGTGCATTGATCATATGAGCAAAAGATACTAAAACCATGAACCTTTTCTTCATAGAGTTTTTTCACATATATACAAAAAACGTAACACTGACATCTACACAAAAGGTGGGAATTTGTTCTAAAAAGTTATTACAATCTCATACAAAGTTGAGGCTTATCTTTAAACTTTAATACAAAGTGATATAACATAAACAAAGTAAACAACATGATGGCTAGCGATTCGAAGTAGTTGAATGATGTGGCAATTTGTTGGAAGATTGCTCCTTTGTTCTGGTGCAACCACCTCCACAAAAAGTGTAAACATCAGTGAAAGTGACATGTTTCCTCAAAAAGTGCAAAACATAACCCTAAAATTTAGGAGGGGGCTTGAACAATGACCCCTGGCAGCATCTATCATAACAGAAATACCCTCCACTTCACCTGCTTTGATGTCACCATTATGATAATAAACCAAAAAGCAGCTCCTTTTCAGCATACTAATATTCGGAAATAATTGATACCTCTATAGAAAAAATAGCTATATCCAAAAACATAGAAAATTAACCCAAAAATGAAAAGCTTCTTCAAAGGCAGCCATGTTCCTTCATTCTTCAAAGGTCCAAAATAGAGGCAAAAATCCTGATGGCCTCAGCTTTAGTCACTCTCTTGTCTAACCTCTTCCTTTGTGTTTGACTCTTTAGCTGAGTCTTTTTCTTCTTGGTTTTATCTTCTGGACTCTCATCAATATTAATAATCTCATCTCTCACTGCAGGATTAGCAATCAACTTATTGTTTAGTCTGAGTTTATTTTTGGGCTTGGTATGAGGTCTTTGATTGTATGGATTTGGAATGAACTTAGACCTTTTACCTCCATGCATGAATCTGCTAGATTCTCCTTCCTCATACTCTAGTTCTGTATATTCAGGGTCACTGCAATTTTCATAAGAGTATGAATGTATCACAGTCTTCTTCCTCTTCTTGACTGAAGAGCCATTGGAGGAGACTAGTTGAGCTAAAATAGGCTCTTCCTCTATGACAGCCTCTGGTATTTCATTATTTCCTTTCTTAAGAGATAGTAAAACCTATGAGAGAGTGGATCCTATGAGTAAAGTACCACTGCTTGGTTGAGCTTGTTGAGTTGTTTTAGAAGCATGGCTTGAGCTCTTTGCTCCAGGGTTGACTTCCTCTGGAGGCAAAGCAGGCTTAGAAGTTAGAACTCCAGGGTTGACTTCCTCTGGAAGTTCTTCTGCCATGAGGAGCTTTTTCCTAGGTTTGCCTCTTAAAGAGGAAGTTGTCTGCTCCCTATCTTTTGACACAGAGTTTTTAGGAGGCATAGCATTTTTTTGCTTCAATTTCTTCTTATATTCCTCCATGAATGACCTTAAGGTCTGAGGTTCCCTAGGTGAATTGCTCACTGGTGAACTGTTGGTATGGGCTTCATTGACTGGTTGTGCTATTGGCATGGGCATAGGGTCTCTAGCTTTCTTAGTTGAGCTTCTAGCTTGCCTTTTGATTGACATGGAGGGAGGGTCAACTTGGCAGAAAGTTGATGAATGGATAGGGTTTGGCTGTGAACTGTTTGGAACAGGAGTTGCACTAGTTTTTTCATCAGCATCTTGTTTCTTGGGCCTCCCTACCTTTCTCCTAGAGTTTATGCTACCAAACCCTTCCTTTGTCAGGAACTTATCCCAGGTGGTCCTCTTCTTTTGAAGGTGGTAGATAATCAAAATTTTAATTAGACCCCGATGATATAGGTTGTTCAAAGGATAGTTAGGGATCTTCTGCAGTTTTAAAGACATCTTGAGCAAGGATTTGTATAGGAAATAGGGAAAATTCATAGGTTTATCACCTGAAATATGAGCAAGAAATCTCATTTGATAATGGTGTACAAAGGAGAACCTACCCTCACATGTAATGTATCGTTGCACTGTGGTGATCACATGTTTCCATTCAGCCTTAAAACAGGAAATATGTGCAGTTGAATTCCATTTAACATTGACATGTTCAGATTTAAGGTAAAGACTTGCTTCTGTGGGCAACGTTTTAGTCTTGAACCAGCGTTCACTAGTGGCATAGGTTTGAGTAGTACGGACTATGATAGCTTCAGAAATCTTGAAAGTCTTGCTCTCCAACTTGACATTCTCACCATGAAAGCTCTTGGCAAAGGCCTGAGCTAAAGCCACATTTTCTCCATAAAATTTTTGTAGAAATTTAAACCAGCCAACAAACTTAAAATGAGGTTTGGCCCTAGCATCAACGAACCTGGTGTTTGCTGGCTTGGACCTGTTGACATTACCACCCTTTCCCATTCTTTTCAACAACTAGACTCCTTGTAAACACACAACTGTTCAACCTGGATGCAAAACCCTACACGGAGCCTTGTTTTCCTACCTTGAAATGCTAAACTATTTGTTGGAAGAAGCGACTTATGTTAGATGTAGCTTGCACAGAGAACCTCATTCAAGAGAACATTAAACTCACCCCTTTTATTTTGCACCTCTAATCACGGTATGGAGTAATGACACGACTTGAAATAATTTGAATACAAGCGCCAAGTCACCCCATAACGCATAACACTCCACAACATCATTAATAATTGATACCTTGTACCATGAACTCCACTTCAGTTTAGTAGGGTAGATATAGGTTAGTTGCATAGATAATATAACCATTCATCTAAAATAACTCTCCTAAGTCAAAAAAATAATTAATCTTGTTTAAAAGAATAATCATGTTTATAACATAGGAGGTCTTCAATCATCTTCAAACAGGAATGGTCCTTTCTTTGAAAATATTTTTTGTCGCTCTTTATACCTAAGAAATCGCTGCCTTTACCTCTGTATTGAAATATAACTAAATTTCAGTGAAATAGTTGCACTTTTCACTATGTTACCAATGGAAACAAGGCCCTGAAGAAATAACAGCTCTTTTCATTGTGTTAGTAATGTGACCTTCAATTTGGCGAAAAAGTTGCCCTTCATTATATCACTGTGTTAACAATGAAACTTAAACAGAGGTAGCTATTATCCCAGACAAAGCAGCTGTAATTTTATTACCAAAATGACCAACAGCCTTCGACACTAACTTAAGTTAAAACAGTGGTTTTAACTTCTTTTATGAACCTAAGACACTAATACCTACCTATAAACTTAAAAGTATTTCGGTTTTTAGACTCTTTTTTGACCTTTATTGATAATGACTCAAACTTTGACATATGCTAGGTCATAAGAAAAATTTGAAAATAGTGATACAATGGCGATCGCACTATTTACAGTGCTAACAGTGGCTCCTATTGGGGATGAAGTCCTCCCTGTGAGGTTTCCAGGACTGTAGACTCAGTGCCTTAAAACTTTCAAAATTCAGAAGACTTCTGGAAATTATGACTAGGACTGACCTTTAACTGACTGGACTCAAGACTAATCATATATACAGACACAAGTACCATTGGGCATGGAGTTTTATTGACACATCACCCCAGATATTTACAATGGAATGACTTACTGAATTATTAAATAAATAATTTTTTAAGAAAATGACCATTAACTGGACCTCCAGTCAACTAATCATCATCTAGATGCTTGAGCAGAAAAATATTGTTTTCCAAAACTAGAGCAATTCTAAATGGCCCAAACCACAAATTGTCAAACTTACCTGCTTTCCATGGTCTTCCCTCCTAACATCCCAGCGCAACACCAAATCATTCTCCTGAAACAATTTTGATTTGCTCTTTTGTCAAAAATCGATTTGACTTTAGTCTGATATTTCTGTACTTTATCCATCAGTGATTCTCTGATTTGATGTGCCTCTATTAGCTGCATCGTTCTCCTTTGAATTGGATTTTCATCATCAACTTCATCTTGCAGAAACTTCATAACAGGAAGAGCTAATTGCAAAGGCATTACAACATCAGTACCATATACAAGTTGAAAGGGAGACATTCCAATTGATTTTTTGCCACTTATCCTATTTGCCCAAAGGACATGCACCAGCGGAGTGTCCCAATTTCTCTTATTTTCAGGCAACATCTTTTTAATGATTCTCACCAAGCTTTTATTGGATGACTCAGCTAACCCATTATCTTGAGGGTAATAAGGTGTGGAATGAGTCAATTCAATACCATATTGCTGACAGAAGTTATACATCTTAGTAGACTCAAAACCCATTGCATTATCAGTCACTAAATTCTGTGGACAACCAAATCTGGACATAATGTTTTCCAACAGGAATTTGATTATTACCGTATCAGTGGCATTCCTGGTTGGAACAACTTCAATCCACTTAGTGAAAATAGTCTGTAGTTGTAAGAATCCATCTATCATTAGGGGAATTTTGAGGTCTAAAATGGGCCTCCTAAGGAAATTATAAAATGATAGTGGAAAAAAACTAATAAGATTTGATGACATCATCAAATTTTAGAGGGAAAAATGAAAAAACTACTTTTTCAATTCATATTTTCAACTTATCTCCCAAAGTTTTTACTCAAATTTCGAGTGGGAGTACTTGTTGGATGCGGAATTTAATTCCTCATCCAAGGAGTACCCATGTTGCATACTTTCGATGGGTCCTACTACACGAAAAATGAGAAATACATAAAAAAAAACGTGATTACAATCACGTTTTTTATGTATTTCTCATTTTTCATGTAGAAGAGTTCATCTAAAGTATGCAACATGGGTACTCCTTGGATGAGGAATTAAATTCTGCATCCAACGAGTACTCCCACTCGAAATTTGAGTAAAAATTTTGGAAGATAAGTTTAAAATACGAGTTGAAAAAGTAGTTTTATTATTTTATTATTTTTTAATATTTTTACTTTTTTACTCCAAAAATGGTGAATCATCCATTATGGATGACATCATCATCTTGAATCCTATTGGTTGTTATAAAGTTTATTTTTGTTGTACATTTTTCTTATGAGACCCATTTTAGACCTCAAAATTCCCCTAATGGTTGTCCTGATGAAGGTGGATGAATTTCGCTGATGAGGTCTAACCCCCACTGCTGGAAAGGAACATTTGCTGAAATAGGAATAAGAGGTAATGGTAGCATTTTTTGTTTACAAGCAAACTTCTGACATTCGACACAAGCCCTAACTTTGGCAAAAGCATCAGAGAAAAGAGTTGGCCAATAATAGCCAGCTCTTAAGATTTTGTTTGCAGTGGCTTTCCAATACAAATATCATCCACACACTCCTGCATGTATCTCTTTCATAATCTCCTGTGACTCAAATTCATTTACCCTTCCAATAAAGATGGTCTTCCAAAATGCAATACTTAACAACTTTCAATTTAAACACTCTCCTTTTTTACTTCTCCATTTCAGGGGGGCAGTCGAAATTTAACAAAAAATATATTATATCCTTATACCAATCTGAATGAAATATTCCAGGATAATCAGATATACCTTATCCATCTTTTCCTTCAGCTGCCTCCATATTCAGATTTAGAGCCTTGAAATTAGATTCAGCCATCAAGCGTGCCAAGCGTTGTCCTTTTATCAATTTAGTAGGTCTGATCTCAATATCAAATTCCATAATTTTGGTCAGCCATCTTCCCCTTCTACCATCTGTGTCTGGCTGCAACAATACATCTTTGACAGTGATATTTGGCACAAAAGAAACAATTTTTTAATGTAACACATAAACTCGAAAAGATTTTAAAGCCTTAACTAGTGCATATGCTTGTTTTTCAGTCAAGATGTACTTTAATTCAACATCTCTTAAAGCACGATTGAAAAATGAAATAGGTTGTTCCAAACCTTCTTTATTCTTTTGTAACAAGACAACTACAATTGTTTCTTCTGAAGCATATGAAAAAATCAGAAAATGTTTTCCAAAATCAAGACTAATCAAAACCAAAGCTTCAGTCAAAGAAGACTTAATTGCTGAAAAATAATTTTTTGCTTCATCTCAACACTTGAATTTGACATCTTTCTTCAGCAAGACATTTATATGTTTGATCGGCTCTACAAAGTAAGGAACAAAGCACCTCAGAAAATTGATTTTCCCCAAAAATGACTGCAATTCTTTTTTATTTTTTGGCAAACCAATCTTCTGAATAGCTTCTACTGTCCCTGGATCAATACAGATACCACTTTTGGTCACAAAATGTCCCAATAATTTCTCTTCTTGAACAACAAAGGATGACTTCTTTGGGTTCAAAGACAGACCAAATTTTTTTATTTTTCAAAAACTTGTTTCAAACGTTTCAAGTGGTCTTCATAAGATCTTGAATAGACTGTAATATCATCCAAGTAAATGACTACAAATCAATATTTTTCTCCCGCAAAGGCAATATCCATTGCCCGCTAAAATATTGCGCCTGCATTCATTAGACCAAATGGAATTTTGTTGTACATGAATGTACCCTAGGGCGTGGTAAATGTTGTATTTTCTCTGTCTTTCCTATCAACTGAAATCTGATTATAACCTGAAAAACCATCTATCTTTGACAATATTTTGGAGCCTACAACTTTCTGCAAAATATAATCCATCTTTCAATGAACACCGGTTCAGATTGATAAAATTGACACAAATTCTTATCTCGCCATTCCTTTTTCGAACCGGGACTATATTAGCTACCCAATTAGAAAATCTCAAAGGTAGAATTATTTTTGCTTCCCATAATTTTCTCATTTCTTTCTTAATGATTGGGAGCAGCATGGGATTGATATTCTTTTGAAAGCATATGCAAAACCTGTAGCACAAAAAATTATACCTCTATCATAGGTTTTCAACTCATTATAAGACCATGCAAAAATATCTATAAATTTTCAGCAACTTGATATATTTTGTTCTAGTTTCAAGAGAAAGAAATTTAGAAACTTTGACTAATTTTGGCTGATCTTTATACCAATATTACAGTCAATTGTACCCTCTCCATCAACTTTATTTTCAGTCTTCAGAAAGACATCATCATTTTCAAACAATCTTTCTAAAGGAACTAGGCCTTTAGGAATATAGTTAGTTTTTAGATCTATAATGTCCTTCCTAGCCATGGTTTTCTTGAAAGGCCTGCTATTTTGATTTTCAGCAATGTCCTGCTCATCATCAATTTGAATGTCTGCAAACTCTTCAACACACTCAAAAAATTTCTGAATTTCTTTGTCATCCTCAAATACTTTTCAGTATTTGATGTTATTAGGAATAGAAGTTTTGTTTTTAATTTGAACATCATATGTTGCCTTGACATCTAGATGAACTTTGAAATTACTAGCAGCAATAGCTAGTGAATCAGCCATTTGATTTTCCTCTCTAGTGACAAAATTTACATTAAATGTTGAAAAATAATGCTTAATCAACTCCCATACTTCATTCTTATAATTCTTCAATTTGGAATTTTTCACTTGGTAGTTGTTTCTCACCTGCCTAATCACCAATTCTGAATCACCAAAAGCAACTAGTTGTTCAGCTCCCAAGTCTTTCGCTGCCCTCATACCAAGCACAAGTGCATCATATTTAGCAATGTTATTAGTGGTAGCAAATTGCATTTTATATGATATAGTTACCCTTTGTTGAGTGGGAGAAATGAGGACTACACTGGCTCCCAATCCTTCTCTTGATGAAGCTCCATCAAAGTACAATTTCTAGATCTGTTCTCCCTCTAAATGCTGCTCATTTGTACCTTGAAAGAGTTGTTTTTCACTGATTTCAAGCTGGAAATTGTTATCATCAGCAGCAAGGTGTAATATGGATGATCCCAATTCCTTCTCTTCAGCATATATAGAATGATTTGAAGGATTATGCTGATCACTGATGATGTAGGCCATTTGGGTTTCCATATACAACCTTCTGAATTCCCCTCCAAACATTGGGATTGTGGCATATGACATATCCATCTGAAGGGTGCCTCCCAATTCTTTAGACCAAGATCTAGAAAGTAGCATCCCAAATCTAGAAGGTATGTCTACAACTACGACGTCCATCACTAAGATTTTCATAGGAAGTTGGGTAAGAGAAACAGCAAAGTCCTTAATCACTCCTAAACACTTAACTTTTTTGGAAACAAAGATGTAGAGTTCATGGTATTGCTTGGTGATTTCTAATCCTAATTCATCCATCACTTTCTTTGGCATTAGATTGAGAGAAGCCCCAAAATCTAATAGACAATTATGCAACAATTTGTCATGTATAATGAGTGAGAGGTAGAAAGGTGGTGAATTATCATCATTTTGGTCTTGGACATGGAAGCCTAGATAAATAGTAGGATGTTCATCTTCAAGATTGACTGAATCAGGGGCGAAAGGTGGTTGTAACAGACTTTCGAAAGACTCTTTGTATGTTGGAAGTTTCAACAATTTCAGAAGTGGGATAGGAATTTTAATTTTATTCAGTTCTAATTTGAAACTGAAATAAATTGGAGCTAATTCTTTATTTTCTGTAGCGATTTTGATAAGTGGGGCATAATTTTGAGGTGGAGGAACTTCATTAACTTTGGCCTTTTGTTTGGCAGCTTGTTTGTCTAAATCTGATTTTTGTTGAGGTTGCTGAATAGGACCTTTAGACCTCAAAGGATATTTTCTATTTTGAGTTTCTTGCTGTTTTTTATCATTTTGTGCATAAATTTGGGCATTCTCATCATCTGAAAACAAATATATCATTGATTGGTCTTCATATTCTTGCAAATTCAAACAGGTTGACTGTGATGTTTCTCCTACAAGGTTTATTTCTTCATTTTCTTCATCATGTTCTTGCTGCTCTTCTTCAGCAAAATTATTCAAAGGAGGTTGGACATTTTGATCATCAACATTCCTCCTTGGGCGTTGTAAAATTTGTTGAGGCTGAAAAGGTCTTTTGAAGGGAGTCTGATTTCTATTGGCTTCATTTTGATTGGCTCTAGCAGCTGGTTTGTTTTCTAACTTTAATTTTGTCATCTTAGAGGCAAGTTCCTTGATCAAATTGGACATTTGATCAATCTTTTCTTCTGTTGTAAGAGATTTAGAGGAAGAAGGTTTTTCTTCTTTCATTTTCTTTTTGTCTTTTGCTGCTTTCTCCTCTTCCATTTTTAATTTATTTGAAGCCATAAGATTAGACTACACCCTAATTGCAACCTCTTGCATATCCATCAAAGTTTGTGCTTGCGCAGCCCTTAACCATAAAGCAAACTCAGAATCTAAAGCATTTGCAAAAGTTATCATAGTTGTAGTCTCAGGAGGCTTAATTTCTTCAGGAATTTTTTGATAAATTTTATTAAACCTCTTTGTAAAATCAGCCAATGACTCACTTGTCTTCTTTTTCAGAGTTCCAAATTTTGTAAGGTAGTACACAGTATTTCCTATCACCCCATTGCTTCACAAATACTTCCTCCAATTCATCAATTCTTATTATTGAGTTTGGTGCCAGACTTCTAAACCATTTACGAGCTTCTCCATCCAAGCTCTGAACAAAGAGTCTTGACCAGGCATCTTCATGTTCAATGTTCCGGTTGTCAGCATAACTATAGAAAGCAACCAAATGTTCCTCAACAAAAACTCCTTCTCCCTCCCCGGTGTATTTTGGAAGATATTTCAGGTAATCCCCTTGAGGAAGATGATGTAAAGGTTGAGGAAGAGCAAGTGGTGCATATCTTGTAGCCACTATCTGTTGCATCCTTGTAAGGGCAGGCTGAGCCATGGTTTGCTGATGTATAGTTGATGGATGACTGGTTGATGTAGCTGTTTGGGAATTAGGAATTACAATTTGTGGATTTTGAATCTGATTTAGGACAGCAGAAAATTAGAAATCTTGGGTTGTCTTCAAGCTTTGGGACTAAAAACAGTGGATTTTCAAAGAGATGAACAGAGGAGGTCTTGACTTCACCTTCTATAGAAGAATCAAATTCAAATGTTGTCTCTTGAGGGGATGAGGTAAATTCAACCTTATTTTACTGAGCTAGAAAGTCGGATAAGTTGAAAGTGGGGCCTTCAGGAACACTCCCTTCTGGTGGATGAGAAGAAGATGATCCAATAGTTGGATTTCGAAACAGAGGAAAATACTCTTGTTGAGGGGTGTTGTCGCACAGATTGTTCAGGGCACCGCGACAACGGTTCAGACTGGGGGCTGTCACCTCTTATCCCCAATCTCTCTCTTTAAACCGTCTCCTTGCAAGTTAAGGGAGGTAGACCCTATTATGAAATGAAGGATAAATCCAGGAGACACAGCTAGAACATCAAATACTTGAGAAAATGAGCGAGATTCCACAGATCTAAATTAGATTTTACGTTAAGACCAGTGCCTAAAGGAGTCAAACAAGATCTCGCTATGCAATTAAAGACAAGTAAATGACGATTAACTGCTGCTTATTAAAACAAGATTGATTAATGATATTCAATTTAAAGACACCACAACCATGCGCGAAAATATCTTAAACCCGCAGCAATATTATCACAAGATGAAAAATGCCAGATGTTTGAAAGATTTCCAGATTTATGATGCTTCAATTAATCTCGATCTAGAAAATATTTCTATAGTCAAAACTTAGATAAAAAATTTAAGTCTCAGTTGACCATAGAAAATTTGAAATTTTTTAATATTTTTGTAATTTCTAAATTTTTTAAAGATTTTTGGGAAATTTTTTATTATTTTATTATTTTTTTAATTTTTCAAATCTAAAATTAAAGATCTAAATCTAAACAAGACCAAAATCAAAATTAAACTAAGTTAAAGACTAAACTAAAGTCAAATTAAAATTTAATATTTAAAACTTAAAATCTAAAGTTAGACTAAATTTAAACGAAAACAAACTCACTAAAACTAAATTAAAATTCGAGGTCCTAAAGCACTAAACTAAAAAAAATTCGACTAACTTAAAACCTAAGAATAAAAAGTAACTAATCTAACTTAACAAAATTAAAATCTAAACAAAGTTAGAATCAAATTAAACTACGGCTAAATTAAATATCTAAAAACTAACGTTACACTCTAAAGTCAAAATCCTATAGTTAAATCTATAATCAAAGTCTAACAAAAAATTTTGAATAACCCTTACGCTACCCTATCAATAATATGGACAAAAAGAAAAAGAAAAAAAAAAAAACTAAACAAAAGTCGAATTAAAAAATATATACATCTGAATGAAATCGAAACTTAACTAAAACCTGAACTAAAATGAAATCGCATTTATATGGTTCGAATTCTTGTCATTGCGTTTATTTGTTTTTCTGTGTTTGCAGGTTGAAGAGCCAGGTTATGGACGCAGGAGGAGAGTGCACGCAGACTGGACAGCAGCTTTGGACGCGGAGAAGCCAGAACTCGAAAGTGTTGACGGAGGACGAGAAAGGGACGGCGGAAGGAGGGGAAGAAATGCAGAGCTCGATGGGCAAAGGAAACGCTGGACGGCTCTGCAAGGTTTTGACGGGCAGAACTGGAGGGATTTTAATGCAGATTGACAGATGATAGCATGCACAAATCGTGAGGAACTGAATGATGAAGTCAAGGGTCAGTGTGGAGAAAGGGGGGTCCGATTTGCAGAGCAAGGTGAAGTCAAACGAATGAAGAAGTTTGGAATGGACAGTGCAAAGATTTAATGGAGGAGCGTATGCAGAGATGGACGATAATGAGGACGACAGGCAGATAATTGGAAGTGAGGGCAGCGATGAATCTGCTGGATGAGAGTTGCAAAACGAAGGGAATGCAACGTGAATAAAACCCAGTACATTCAAAAATCCGCCCAGCAAACTTAAAATTTCTTCATTTAAGCTCAGATTTTCAAAATTCTTAAAAATGACGCCTAGATTTGCCCACAGTGGCAGCGTTGAGGCCAGATCTGGCCTTTGGAAACCAGATCTGCCCTAGATCTTAAAAAAAAAATTCAATTAGAACCTGTAACCTGCAACAACAACCAGATCTGAAGACACACACGCCAGTTTTAATGATTAAACCCTAACAATCTTGAACAATTTACAAATTTACAACTAATTTACAAGTTCA
Source organism: Pinus albicaulis (assembly GCA_034641835.2). Lineage (NCBI taxonomy): Eukaryota > Viridiplantae > Streptophyta > Pinopsida > Pinales > Pinaceae > Pinus > Pinus albicaulis. The sequence goes on along the minus strand of CM076580.1, from coordinate 677,741,937 downwards.
AAACCCTCAAGGTCAGATTTAAAATCCATTTTAGCGCAATTTTTCAGAGATTTAAAGTTTAGGTGAGAGGCACAAGCCTTCGAAACCCTGCAAAATCACAATATCGTAAGATAGACCCGAAATTTAACAAATAAAGAGCTTATCAGATTTATGTTTATTGGGAGTCGGCTGGTCCAACTGAAGACTTCCCCAGACGCCCAATCTTAAAAAAAATTCCCTGCACACTTAGATCCGAACTTTAGATTGATAGAGATTTAAGAAAACAACATGAGACCTTTGCAAAAAAAATCAGAATGTTATTTTATAAACCCAGAAAACTGCATAAGATACCTATATGCAGATTAATCCATGAAAGCCATCAACCATGAAATACAAGAAACAAAGTAGCAGAGTTTAGACACATTTCACCACATAGATCTGAGAAGGAACATCCAGATTTGTAACCCCAAAGTCTTTAGCTTTATTCCTCAAAAAGTTTACAAGAGCTTCTAAGAGCAAGTGCACGATTCTGAGATCGGATGACTCAAAAATGAGAAAGACCTCTAAATTTATAGGACAAGATCTCTAACGGCTAGTTTGGATGATCCTCGTCAAAATAATCTCAACTGTCCAAAAGATTTAATTATCTTTTAATCCGGAGCGTTGAAATTAAAATTTTGGGAAAAAAACGAATTTATCATTTAATTCAATTTTAATTAACTCAAAAATACTATTTTTGAGTTAATAACCCCACAATTTTGACTTTGACTTAACCACCAAGGCCCAAGGGTCCAATATTTCTTAAAATTCTCAATATTCCCTTGGCCTGGGGCTGTCAAAATCATTTTCCAAGGACCAACAAATTTTGCCTTTAAAGATTTAATCATAATTTAGGACCCTAAATTAATTAAATTTCTGGTTTAAGATTTTATTAATTAATTGACTAGAAAATTTAATTAATTGACTAAGAGGGGATTATAATTATTTTTCCAACCCTCTTTTACATGAGATATACATTTACATACATGAAGGGGGAAAACCCATTCGTATAGACCCTCAAATAAATACCCAGTTCTGCGACTCAACATATGATCTAATAGACCAAGTAGTTCAAACTACTTTTACAAGGACTCGATAGAACACTAGAACTCACTTAGCATGCTGATGACAAAATCCACCCTAGCTTTGGGGTGAGGCTGGAGGGAAAAACTCTACCGATCACTTTCGTGAATCAGTGAGACAAAAAACCTCCTAGGATGGAAATCATCAACAACATACTAGGCTTACCTAGGTTGTTACATACATTGACGGTCTTACTTAGATCATTTACATCATAACATGCAGAATGGGTTTACATCATTATAAAAATTGTCGTCTGACGATGAAATCTGGATGACACGAGCCTCGAACATGGTAAGTCCCATTAAAAAAAATGGGAGTGTACTGCTGTGGGGTCGTTGACAAAGTGTGGTCAACATCTGGCTCTACTTGGGGACATGTTGCTTCATCGAAGGAATGTGAGAATCCAGAATCTGCATTCAAGCAACACACAAAATTATATAAGTAGTGTCCATCCAAATATCATCATATAACATTAAGTACATGAAAAATAGAAGCTCTTCTTTTATTCATTATTCTACTTAACATGAAAAGTAAATCTACTCTAACTGCAAAATGAAATGCTGAAATAACAAGGTGTAAGGTTAGAGATACAATACAAAGGATGCCCCGTGGCATCAGATGTGCTCAATATAGTGCATGCTGAGCATTTGCCTGCTTTCAGGCAAGTCTGTGGGCTGCTTTTCAGATGTGCCATGTCCAATCTTGCTAATTGTAGGACTCTGTCTTATCCGAATGTCAAGCTGCTCTCGACCATCAGACGAATCAAACCACTTACTTCTTCTTTGCTTCTTTCTCTTCTTCTGAGTGGGTTGTGATGTCAGCAATGAGACCACTGTAGATTTATTGTCCTCATCTTGAAGATGTTTGTACAAAATATCTGAAGAACTTGGAGCATGACCAATGTTATTCTGGATATACTCTGTCAATGGTGATACATAAGCTCGGCCTTTCTCAACATCCTTTGAAATCATAGTTAAATCCTCCGTGTGATGAGATGGGAATGGCTTTAGCAAACAAGAAGTCTTATGATCTGTTGATGAATCTTCATAATCAAACTTTGGCTGAAACTTTTGTATATGTAACTTTTCCATTTTTTCCAACCTTTCCTGTATGGAACTCATTTCCAACAAGTGATTTTCCTTCATGGTATTCATTTCCTGCAAGTGATTTACCTTCATGGTATTCATTTTCTGGGTGTGTCTTGCTTCCATGATGGATATCTGATTAGAATGATTAACTTCCATTATCTTTAACCTGTTTTCCATGACATTCATTTCCTTTACATGTTTTTCTTCCATGGCAATTATTTGATTTTGAAGACTGATTTGGTTAGCTTCCATGTTTTGAATTATTTGCATATGACTGGGTTGCACATCCTTAATCATCTGAGCTGATTCCTTAACCTGACTTTCATGATCTTCTATATGCATGTGATAGTCCTTACCAATAACATTAATTTGATGACTTGACCCTGCCATTCTACTAGCTATAATCCTTTTGATAACGGGACAAGTAGCCTCTTCATGAAGATCATTACAAGCTCTACAATAAGGAGGAACTTCATCAAACAGATTAGTAGATTCAAGCGGATTTGTCGATCTCTGCTCATAAGATAGGCCTCTTTCCTGCAAAACATTATTATTTCTAGGCTGGGAATTCTGCGTTTGAGCCCTTTCCATTTGGACCAACTTAGCCTGTAAGACACTTATTTCCTTAGCATGATCAGAGATTAATTTCGCTTGGTTAAGCTCCATGCTTTCAAATTTCTGCATTAACCTTTTCACAAGGTGATCATCATCTTCTAGAGGTTCTTTCAACTTAGAATCTGTCAAAGATCTATCAAAATCTGGAGTTTTGGACATTCCAGATGCTTTCTTATCCTTTTCAATCTCCTCAGCTAAAGATTGACAAGCTTTATAATTTGCAGTTTTAGCCCGCCTTAACTCATATGAAGTATCAGAATCAAATGCATCAATGTAAAAATTCAGGAGAGATCCATCAGGAGGCTTATGAGTTTGAGATATTTCTCTAAGAATACCATTAAATCTCCTATTGAATTCTTCAATTGTTTCGTTTTCTTTCTTTTTTATGGTACTGATTTCTATTACCAAATGCCTATCTTCCCTTTTATCACCATACATTTCCTTAAAAGCAGTTACAATTGATTCAAAAGTATTAAATGAATTATCAGGCTTTTCCATGAACCATTCAGCAACATCCTCACCAAAAGTAAGAACAAAAGTTTTCATCTTTACATCATCGAAATTATTATTTGCAACTGCAATTCTATTCCACCAGTTAATGAAAGAAAACAAATGAGATTTAACACTAACTGCATCATTTCCTTGAAAGATAGGTAATTTATCCATTTGAGGGAGATCATGGGGATAACCCTGAATATTAGCAAAATTACATGGGGCAAAAATATCCATGATATCATTTTTAAGATTTTAGAAATAGATCTGTGTTCAAGAATAGTTAAAAGGTCCTCAAGAAGCGAACTTCTTGGTAGGAACTCTTGTAAGAAATGAAAGAGTTGGAGTCGCCACTTGAACATGAAACTAATTCTAAAACAGAAGAAATAATCGAGAGATAGCAGATGGATATCAGGGGGGGATTCTTGTCTGGGAGTAAATAGATGAATAAGTGGAGTCGCCACCCAAACAAGAAGCCAACCAAAATGTCCAGGTGCTAAAGATACGATGATGAAATGATTAGTGATATGATGAAAGATAAGACGATGAAAATATGAAGAGATGAAAGACGCCAGAAAATGTGATCCCTTGCGATAGGCTAATGAATGGCGATGAAAGATCAGAAGATTATAAAATGTCGATAACACCAAGGACAGAAAAACTCTATCCCCGGCAACGGCGCCAAAAAATGTTGTCGCACAGATTGTTCAGGGCACCGTGACAACGGTTCAGACTGGGGGCTGTCACCTCTTATCCCCAATCTCTCTCTTTAAACCGTCTCCTTGCAAGTTAAGGGAGGTAGACCCTATTATGAAATGAAGGATAAATCCAGGAGACACAGCTAGAACATCAAATACTTGAGAAATGAGCGAGATTTCACAACATCTAAATTAGATTTTACGTTAAAACCAATAATAAAGGAGTCAAACAAGATCTCGCTATGCAATTAAAGACAAGTAAATGACGATTAACTGCTGCTTATTAAAACAAGATTGATTAATGATATTCAATTTAAAGACACCACAACCATGCGCGAAAATATCTTAAACCCGCAGCAATATTATCACAAGATGAAAAATGCCAGATGTTTGAAAGATTTCCAGATTTATGATGCTTCAATTAATCTCGATCTAGAAAATATTTCTATAGTCAAAACTTAGATAAAAAATTTAAGTCTCAGTTGACCATAGAAAATTTGAAATTTTTTAATATTTTTGTAATTTCTAAATTTTTTAAAGATTTTTGGGAAATTTTTTATTATTTTATTATTTTTTTAATTTTTCAAATCTAAAATTAAAGATCTAAATCTAAACAAGACCAAAATCAAAATTAAACTAAGTTAAAGACTAAACTAAAGTCAAATTAAAATTTAATATTTAAAACTTAAAATCTAAAGTTAGACTAAATTTAAACGAAAACAAACTCACTAAAACTAAATTAAAATTCGAGGTCCCAAAGCACTAAACTAAAAAAAATTCGACTAACTTAAAACCTAAGAATAAAAAGTAACTAATCTAACTTAACAAAATTAAAATCTAAACAAAGTTAGAATCAAATTAAACTACGGCTAAATTAAATATCTAAAAACTAACGTTACACTCTAAAGTCAAAATCCTATAGTTAAATCTATAATCAAAGTCTAACAAAAATTTTTGAATAACCCTTACGCTACCCTATCAATAATATGCACAAAAAGAAAAAGAAAAAAAAAAACTAATCAAAATTCGAATTAAAAAATATATACATCTGAATGAAATCGAAACTTAACTAAAACCTGAACTAAAATGAAATCGCATTTATATGGTTCGAATTCTTTTCATTGCGTTTATTTGTTTTTCTGTGTTTGCAGGTTGAAGAGCCAGGTTATGGACGCGGGAGGAGAGTGCACGCAGACTGGACAGCAGCTTTGGACGCGGAGAAGCCAGAACTCGAAAGTGTTGACGGAGGACGAGAAAGGGACGGCGGAAGGAGGGGAAGAAATGCAGAGCTCGATGGGCAAAGGAAACGCTGGACGGCTCTGCAAGGTTTTGACGGGCAGAACTGGAGGGATTTTAATGCAGATTGACAGATGAGAGCATGCACAAATCGTGAGGAACTGAATGATGAAGTCAAGGGTCAGTGTGGAGAAAGGGGGGTCCGATTTGCAGAGCAAGGTGAAGTCAAACGAATGAAGAAGTTTGGAATGGACAGTGCAAAGATTTAATGGAGGAGCGTATGCAGAGATGGACGATAATGAGGACGGCAGGCAGATAATTGGAAGTGAGGGCAGCGATGAATCTGCTGGATGAGAGTTGCAAAACGAAGGGAATGCAGTGTGAATAAAACCCAGTACATTCAAAAATCCGCCCAGCAAACTTAAAATTTCTTCATTTAAGCTCAAATTTTCAAAATTCTTAAAAATGACGCCCAGATTTGCCCACAGTGGCAGCTTTGAGGCCAGATCTGGCCTTTGGAAACCAGATCTGCCCTAGATCTTAAAAAAAAATTTCAATTAGAACCTGTAACCTGCAACAACAACCAGATCTGAAGACACACACGCCAGTTTTAATGATTAAACCCTAACAATCTTGAACAATTTACAAATTTACAACTAATTTACAAGTTCAAAACCCTCAAGGTCAGATTTAAAATCCATTTTAGCACAATTTTTCAGAGATTTAAAGTTTAGGTGAGAGGCACAAGCCTTCGAAACCCTGCAAAATCACAAATATCGTAAGATAGACCCGGAATTTAACAAATAAAGAGCTTATCAGATTTATGCTTATTGAGAGTCGGCTGGTCCAACCGAAGACTTCCCCAGACGCCCAATCTTAAAAAAAAATTCCCTGCACACTTAGATCTGAACTTTAGACTGATAGAGATTTAAGAAAACAACATGAGACCTTTGCAGAAAAATCAGAATGTTATTTTATAAACCCAGAAAACTGCATAAGATACCTATATGCAGATTAATCCATGAAGGCCATCAACCATAAAATACAAGAAACAAAGTAGCAGAGTTTAGACACATTTCACCACATAGATCTGAGAAGGAACATCCAGATTTGTAACCCCAAAGTCTTTAGCTTTATTCCTCAAAAAGTTTACAAGAGCTTCTAAGAGCAAGTGCACGATTCTGAGATCGGATGACTCAAAAATGAAAAAGACCTCTAAATTTATAGGACAAGATCTCTAACGGCTAGTTTGGATGATCCTCGTCAAAATAATCTCAACCGTCCAAAAGATTTAATTATCTTTTAATCCGGAGAGTTGAAATTAAAATTTTGGGGAAAAAACGAATTTATCATTTAATTCAATTTTAATTAACTCAAAAATATTATTTTTGAGTTAATTACCCCAAAATTTTGACCTTGACTTAACCACCAAGGCCCAAGGGTCCAATATTTCTTAAAATTTTCAATATTCCCTTGGCCTGGGGCTTTCAAAATCATTTTCCAAGGACCCACAAATTTTGCCTTTAAAGATTTAATCCTAACTTAGGACCCTAAATTAATTAAATTTCTAGTTTAAGATTTTTTTAAATTAATTGACCAGAAAATTTAATTAATTGACTGAGAGGGGATTTTAATTATTTTTCCAACCCTCTTTACATGAGATAATACATTTACATACATGAAGGGGGAATACCCATTCGTATAGACCCTCAAATAAATATCCAATTCTGCGACCCAAAACATGATCTAGTAGACCAAGTAGCTCAAACTACTTTTACAAGGACTCGATAAAAAACACTAGGACTCATTTAGCATGCTGATGACAAAATCCACCCTAGCTTTGGGGTGAGGCTGGAGGGAAAAACTCTACCGATCACTTTCGTGAATCAGTGAGACAAAAAACCTCCTAGAATGGAAGTCATCAACAACATACTAGGCTTACCTAGGTTGTTACATATATTGACGGTCTTACTTAGATCATTTACATCATAACATGCAGAATGGGTTTACATCATTATGAAAACTGTCGATTGGCGATGAAATCTGGATGACACGAGCCTCGAACTTGATAAATCCCATTTGAAAAAATGGGGGTGTACTGCTATGGGGTCGTTGACAAAGTGTGGTCAACAAGGGGTAATAAAAGACTAGTATTCAGGATGAATTTGAAGGAAATTTAAAATGGTTTTAAAATCTTCTTTAGTCAAAACATCCCTATCAAGAAAAGGTGCAATTGCCAATACTTGTTCTAACTCCCCTTCTGTCAGCACAAACTCTTCTGATTCCTTATTGACACTTTAAACCTTTGTTTTTTCCTCTTTGACTGGAATAGCACTTATCTCAGATTTACTAAATGATGAGTGAGAAAAATTTTCAGCTGAGCCTAGGTTAACACCATCTACTTTATTTTCTAGGGAAGTAGTTTCAACTCGAGATTTTGCAGCAGAATCTTTTGAAACTAAAACTTCTTTTGATTCTAAAGTAGATGAAGGTACCTTTTGCTTCGGAATGAACTTTTTTTCTACCTTCTTCACTGACTGAGATGTGGCTTCAAATGATCTTTGTTTTCCTTTTGCATCTTTAATGATCTTCTTTGGGTCAGCAACTGGAGTCACAATAGGTGATCTCTGATTTCTCCTTGTAGTAGGAGGTCTTGAAACCCCTCTTCCTCTTTGTGGAGTCGCCAGGTGAACCAATTTGCAGTCTTCTTCAAGTCACCAATTCTTGTTCACCATAAAGAATTGATTATCAGCAATTCAAAACAAGAGACTCGGGAGAATAATTCATTTCAAAGCCTTCGTCTCCCGGTAGACGCACCAAAAGATGTTAGCGCTGGAATCAGCGCTTGGACTGCTTCAAGTGCCTAACTAGACACATCCTAAGCTCTAAGGCAATCTAATGATTTGGATTATAAGTTTGGTAGGTGGTTTAAACCCTCAATCATTGAAAAAGGGATTTCAGTCAAGTTCACTGTCACACTAATGCGGGTATTGAGTCCTGATGTGGTAGCAGAAAAGTAAGTTTGTAGCCTATGGAGAGAAGACAGTGTGAAAATAGAAGAGGAGACAGTAGGTTTTCAAGGCAAAAATCCACTGCTTTTGGTAGAAAATAACACAAGGAGAAATTTGACAATATTTCAACAAGAGAAGGTTGTTGATCATCAGTTGTCATTGATGTCAACCCAAGCAGCACCAAGGGCTACCCCAATATTGCATGGGAATTTTGACCTACCAAATTACTATATTTTGTGTCAAGAATGCTTTTGATGGTTTCTATTTGTCGAGATGTTTCCGTTGATATATGGCACACCACGTAATTCTTCACGGTTTGAGAGATATTCATGTTTGAAGTTTGTAACCCCCATTAGTGGGCTAAAACCCCATGGAGTTGTGGCATGGGTCATTGAAAAGTCATAATTAATATTTTTTAAGCTCCTAAAATCCCTCCCACATTCACTTGTTAAAGCCCCTCTCAACCTAAGCATTTATATAAATTGTGATCCTCATATCCTCCTTATGCAAGGGATTTCGCCATCTAAAACAGGTCATCGTGGCGTTTTCGCTCTAACGTTTTTTCTACGAAGGTTCAGAAGCTGAAATTTTTATGAGACAAAGCCAAAATCCTGAGGAAGCTCGTGTAAAAATTTCAGATCAAGGTGCACAATATTTTCAGAGATATGATCTGTGGAAGTTAGTGTTTTTGCAGGCTCCTGAAATTCATCTCAAAGAAGTGACCTTGGGAAAATCGTCATAACTATCTCTCTCTCTGAGTACTAGATTGGAATTCTGTAAAAAGTGGCAGATAGTGCACGGACTGTAGTTTTCGCTCTATCAATTTCAGAGCCAAATGAAGAAAAAGTGACACATGGCATGTCGTACAAGTTCACTCTACTGAAACAGTCCATAATTAGGGCATTGTGAGAGATTGGGCATAACTCACCCTTGAAGAATCCAAATTGGGTCAGACCTGTGGCATTGGAAATAAGACTCAGAGGACTACTACAGGACCGAAAATCACATATTGGGGATCCGAAATAACAGAGATACACCAAATTCAATATCGAGCTCCTAGAAGGCAAGAAAAAGTTAGATCATATGTTGTCAAGGGCTGCAAAGGACCGGACTTTCTAGGGCATCAAAGCAAAGGAAGGTGCAGCAGAGGATAGCATGACAAGAGCAACAACCAAGGTGCAGAACAACAACAAGAAGTTCATCACATGAAGTCTTCAAGTGGGCAGCACTGCATACAGTCACTGTAAAGGTATCATTGTACTAAATCATTGTAAATACATTATTGTAAACATTGTACTAGTGTCTATCTGCCAAGAGTTGAAGAGGCAATGTCGAGGGGTCTAGGATCATCATTAGGTGGTTGTGTTATAGTTGGGGTTATGGTCTAGTGTGTCTTCTTCTTCTACACCATTTTATATCATTGTAAAGTGGACCATTTTCCCTGGTACGAGAGTCCATTCTTCTTTTATTCTTCTACAGGGTGGTAGGGTGTTGCTAGGGTGAGTTGTAGCTCATTAGGTGTTGGGGCATTCGTTTAGTTGACTACTGATGAATCTCGGGCATTGGAGCGTTCATCCAGTGGGAACTGGAGAAGAATGCTTTTCTAGATTCTAGGAAGTTGGAGCTTTATTTTCAATTGGAGTTGAATATTAAAGAATTATTAGAAAAGCATTAGGTGGTTTTTGTCCCGGAGTGGGTTTCCACCTTAAAATCTGTGTGCATTTGTGTTCCTCTTGTTTGTTGCTATCATTGTACAAACACTGATAATAATTGAAGATTAACTAATGCTCTAATTGAAAGGAATACTGATTCACCCCCCCTCTCAGTATTTCCAACAATTGGTATCGGAGCTTGGTTCCTTCAATAGCAGTTTAATAGCTGGAAGGAGGTCATGGAGCATACCAAGAATGGTGTACCTTTGTTCAATGAAAATAATTATGCACTTTGGAAAGGAAGAATGGAGGTCTATCTCTTGGCGCAAGGTTACGAAGTATGGGACACTGTTCAAAATGGATTTACATCAACCGCGAATGAACAAGGTAAGAAGAATTTGGTAAATGATGCAAAAGAAAATAATATTATTATCAGTGGAATTATTGAATCTACTTATCATAAGGTGTTGGGTTGTAAAACTGCCAAAAATGTATGGGACAAGCTTGAGAATATATATGCAGGTGACTCAAATGTCAAAGAAGCAAAGCTTCAAATCTATAGAGAAAAATTTGAGCAACTTAGAATGAAAGAAGATTGCAACATTGCTGCATACTTCCAATACATTGATGAAATAACCAATACTCTGGAAGGATTGGGAGAGCCAGTTGATGAGAAGACTATTATACGGAAGATTCTTAGAACATTACCAGGGAGATTCAACCCAAAGGTATCGGTCTTAGAATACAGTGCAAATCTGGACAAACTCAACAAAGAGGAATTACATGGAGTTCTCATAACATATGAAATGAGACTTGATGAAGAAGAGGGTACTTCGCATCTAGAAACTGCGTTCGTTGCATCTAAGAAAACCAATAAGGACAAACAACCTTCAATTGAAAATACATGCACCTGCAAGTGTGAAGAAAAGGGAGATGATGGAGAAGGTCTTTCCAATGAAGAATATTCTTACTTTATGAGAAAACTAAAAATTGGTAAGGGAAAATTCAAAGGTAAAATTCCATTGATATGTTTCGGCTGTGGTGAGGTTGGGAATTTCGCAGAAAAATGTCTAAACAGAAGTGATGGCAACTCAAAAGGAAAGAAAGACTTTAAGAAATTCAACAAGCAAGAAAAAAGGAAAGGATCCAAAAGGAAATTTCTCTCTAAATAAGATAGCTCATCATCCGATGAAGACAGTAATAGCGAAGAAGAAGCCAATGAGATAGTATTGTTTATGGTCAAGCACAATAAACAAGAGGTATCAAAAAATGAAGAAGAAGGGTTGACCATAGAAGAATTTTCTAAGGAGGCAATCAGGCTTATAAAAGAGCTCAAGGCTGAGAAAGTCCGTTCCAATACTCTTGAAGAACAAGTTCAAGGTCTCAAAATTGAAGTTGAAGAACACAAATGTATTGAAGAGTCACTTCAAAAGAAGTTGGAAGAAAGCAACCAAGAAAGGAAAGCATTAGAAGCCGAAGTAGTCTCGCTGCGTAAGGAAGTGAAGAATGGAAAAATTGTCCAAAACTATGCCAACAACTCAAGTGCATTGGAAGAAATCATCAACAATCAACGATCTTACAACGACAAAACTGGCCTCGGTTACAAAGAAGAAGAAGCAGGACCTTCTACAACAAAATACAATGAACCTATGAGATCTGACATGCATGTAGACTTCATTGGACAAGATTCGCAAGAACATCCTTGGAAGATGATTCCTCAACGAAGATTTCCATCTAGGTACCAACATATTTTTTATGGCTATTGTTATTCATGTGGAAAATTTGGTCATAAAGCTGTAGAATGTCGCACGTACCCTAGGAACCAATACAATTCCAGGAGATCCTTCAAATATGAACCTCCTAGGGCTCAACAAAACATCAATAGATTTGAACATTTAAGAAATAATATGGAATGTTACAAATTTTATAACTTTGGACACATAGCCAGAGACTGTAGACTTGAAAATCCTCCAGAAGAATCTTCGAAGCCACAGAATGAATGAACATGGAAGGAGAAGAAGACTGATAATTGTGCTCTCACTCTCAAGGCTCAAAACAACAAAGATGTGTGGTATGTTGACAGTGGTTGCTCAATGCATATGACTAGAGATAGAAGGAAATTTGTATCTCTGAAAGAGAAGAAGGATGGAACCGTATCCTTTGGAAATGATGGATCTTCAAATGTTATAGGATCAGGTACTGTCACTCTCGGAAGCAAAGATGTTATAGCCAAGATTGTTCTATTGGCTGAAAACATGAATCACAATCTGCTCAATGTTGGACAAATGTGTGATCAAGGACACACAATGCTATTCAACTCCACAAAATGTGAAATCAGGAAAGACAGGTATGGTAAAATTGTGGCTACAACAAATCGAGCTCCAAACGACATATATGTTCTAGATGAAGCAACTAAAGCATGTATACTAGCTAAAGAAGATGAAAGTTGATTATGGCACAAACGAATGGGTCACATAAACTTTGAAAATCTTGTCAGGATAAGCAAAAAGGAAGCAGTACGAGAAATGCCGAAAATCTCAAAACCTTCCAACACACTATGTGAGGCCTGTCGGCACGGTAAGCAGACAAAAGTCCAATTTAAAACAAAAGAACACTTTGCATCACATCCATTGGAATAGATACATACTGATTTATGTGGTCCTGTGAGAACACAAGGCTTAGATGGAGAATTATATTTCATGTTAATGATAGATGACTATACCAGGATGACAGTCGTCAGTTTCCTAAAGAAAAAATCTGAAGCATTTGAGTGCTTTAAGATCTACAAGGAGTTGGTCGAAAATGAAATTGATTTGAAAATAAAGTGTCTAAGATCAGATAATGGTGGAGAATTCACTTCCAAATGATTTCAGCAATACTGTGACGAAAATGGAATAAAAAGACAATTTTCAACAACACGAACACCTCAGCGAAATGGAGATGTTGAAAGAAATAACATAATCGTACAGGAAATGGGTAGAACAATGTTAAAGGACTCAAAATTGGATGAAAAATTCTGGGTTCAAGCAATTGATACAACAGTCTTCATTATCAAAAGAAGTCTTCTCAGAAATAATTGCAACAAGACCCTATATGAATTATGGAAAGGAAAGCCAGCTAATGTAAAATATTTCAGAATCTTCGGAAGCAAATGTTATATCAAAAGAGAAGATAAAAATTTGGGTAAGTTTGAATCGCGTGTTGATGAAGGTATCTTTGTTGATTACCCACGCAAAAGAAAAGCCTATAAATGTTATAATCTAAGATGAAAACAGATAGTGGAGAACTTAAATGTTACATTTGACGAAGATGGTGTTCTAACGAATAATGATGAGGATCTAGAATCTTTGAAACTTGAGACAGAGGCTGAAAAAGACAGATAAAACTCTAGAACAAGAAGCAACTATCAACCAGGAAGAAGTAAATAATGATCATCAAGATATACCAGAACAGCAACAAGAAGCTCCTCCAAAGAGAACAAAAGAATGGATTCAAAAGAACCACCATCAAATCAAATCATTGGTGACATAAATTAAGGTCGACAGCTTCGTTCGTTACAACAAGCTCACATTTCTTTCCTAGCAACCTTTGAACCTAGTAGTTTTGAGGAAGCCAGCCAGAATGAACATTGGGTAGCAGCTATGAATGAAGAATTGGATCAAATCGAGAAGAATAACACCTGGGAATTAGTTCCATGACCAAAAGATAAAAATGTCATTGGGACTAAATGGGTGTTCAGGAACAAATTGAATGAAGATGGACAGGTTACCAGAAACAAAGCAAGATTGGTTTGCAAAGGCTATGCACAAGTGTAAGGAATTGATTTCGACGAAACATTTGCACCAGTTGCTAGAATGGAAGCCATCCGAATGTTTCTCGCCTATGCATGTTCAAGGAAAATCAAAGTCTACCAAATGGATATTAAGTCAACATTTCTGAATGGAGAATTAGAAGAAGTTTACATCAAACAACTTGAAGGTTTTCTACTATCAGAAAAAGAATACTATGTTTGCAGGTTAAAGAAGGCTCTATATGGTCTCAAGCAGGCTCCCAGAGCATGGTATGTTCATCTTGATGGATATCTACGTCAACAAGGGTTCAAGAAAGGTACTGTTGATAGCAATCTTTATGTACAAATAGATAAAGAAAATTTAACAATCGTTGAGGTATATGTGGATGATATAATATTTGGTAGCAATGATGATCAACTAAGTAAGAAATTTTATATAAATATGCAAAGTGATTTCGAGATGTCTTTACTTGGTGAGCTGACATACTTATTAGGGCTTCAAATATCTCAGCAAGAGAAAGGAATATTTATATGTCAAGCCAAGTACATCAAGGAAATGCTCAAGAAATTCCTAATGGAAGATTGCAAACCTGTCCTTACTCCGATGGTAACAGGTTGCAAATTGAGCATAGACGACTCATCTAAGGATGTGGATCAGAGGTTGTACAGATCTATGATTGGTAGTCTTCTATATGTAACAGCTTTCCAGCCAGATGTTATGCAAGCAGTTGGACAAGTAGCAAGATTCCAAGCAGCACCAAAAGAATCACATATTATTGTTGTCAAAAGAATTCTTCGATATCTAAAGGGCACAGAAGAATATGGCTTGTGGTATCCCAAGTGTAACAATTTCATTATTCAAGCCTTTACAGATGCAGATTGGGCAGGAAGCGTTGATGATCGTAAGAGTACTACTGGAGCAACATTCTATCTAGGTGGTTGTCTCGTATCATGGTTGAGAAAAATCTCAATCTCGTTATCTACGGCAGAAGCAGAATACATTGCAACGGCAACATGTTGTACTCAATTCCTTTGGATGAAACAAACTTTGCAAGATCTTCAAGTACAATTAAGTGAACAGATTCCCATATTCTGTGATAACACCAGTGCCATTGGCATCTCCAAGAATCCTGTCATGCATTCAAAAACAAAACACATTCCGATCAAATATCATTTTGTTAGAGAACAAGTCGCTGAAAAGAATATCAAACTTGAGTATGTTGGTACAAAAGAACAAATTGTTGATATCTTCACTAAACCTTTACCTCGGGAAGCATTTGAATATCTTCGTCATAAGCTTGGGAATCTCCCAAGTTCTTATTAGATTTTCCTTATTCATAATATAAAGGGGGAGTGGAAGTGTGTACAGGTCCGCAGGATGGTTGTGTGTCAGGGGGAGTTACCCTTTGCCATTGATGTCAAAGGGGGAGAGAATGTTGTAGGAAGAGGTGTCATGATTGGGGGAGTACTTGTGTTGCTATCAATGCCAAAGGGGGAGATTGTTGATCAGCGGTTGTCATTGATGTCAACCCAAGCAGCACCAAGGGCTACCCCAATATTGCATGGTAATTTTGACCTACCAAATTACTATATTCTGTGTCAATAATGTTTTTGATGGTTTCTACTTGTCGAGATGTTTCCATTGATATATGGCACGCCACGTAATTCTTCATGGTTTAGAGATATTCATGTTTGAAGTTTGTAACCCCCGTTAGTGGGCTAAAACCCCATGGAGTTGTGGCATGGATCATTGAAAAGTCATAATTAATATTTTCTAAGTCCTAAAATCCCTCCCACGTTCACTTGTTGAAGCCCCTCTTGTTAAATTGGAAAACTAGGTCCAAACTCCATGTTGTGATGCTCAGATGAAGACACCAATATTTTTATTGGGTTCCTCTTTTGAAGAGGTGCAAGATCGATCTAAAGATCATCTTGATCCGATGAGCAAAACATTTATTTTGAATTTATTTTTAATACTTTCAAAATATGTGCAGGTCGGCTTTAAGGTTTTACACCCCCAACAAATGTGTCACACACCCTCAGTGATTGATATAAATAAAGTCAACGTTGGAGGACATTTCAATCATCTCATCACACACATCCTCATGATCTAGAAATGGATGCCGTAAATGGATGTCGTAAATATGGATGATGCCATAAATCTGGATGACGCCGGAAATGGGTGTCGTAAATCTGGATGCCATAAATATGGATGACGCCGGAAATGGGTGTCGTAAATCTGGATGCCATAAATATGGATGATGCCGTGAATCTGGATGATGCCGGAAATGGATGTCATAAATCTGGATGCCGTAAATATGGATGATGCCAGAAATGGATGCCGTAAATCTGGATGATGTCGTAAATATGGATGATTCCGTAGATGGATGCTGTAAATCTGGATGATGTCGGAAATGGATGCCGTAAATCTGGATGCCGTAAATATGGATGATGCGTAAATCTGGATGATGCTGAAAATATGGATGTGGGATTCTTTTGTTGAATTATGTTGATTTTTTATGAGCTGTCTTTAAGGGCTGTGTGTGACACTTCTGGTTAGCTGACTGTACTGAGACTTTGCTGGTTGAAGCATCCTGTTGACCGCCATAACACACCAACACACTTATATTTTTCTGGCTTGTCTTCTGTCGATCTACTGGTATGTTCTATTAGCACTTTACTTTCTTGTTTATGTGATTGTTGACTGACATTGGGGATAAAAGTAAAGTTGCATCAAGCATAGAACATCTTCAAAAATTTACATGGTATCAGAGCTGAGGTGAAGACAAAGCCCTAGTTTGTAGCAATCACCGAAGAAGAGGATGGGTTCCTCAAACTACAATGGCTTTAAGGCTGATGAAAAATTGACCGGGAAAGATGACTTCCATGCTTGGAAGATGACACTAGATCTTAATTTGGAAGATCAAGATGTCATGGACTATGTGCAGGGTAAAATCCAAGAGCCTCCATCCACTGCAGCTGCTGCTGCCAAATCAAAGTACAAGAAGGGGGAAATCAAAGTAATGCTGATGATCAGGGACTCAATTCATAAGAGTTTGGTTGCCTACATCTCTGAGCTAGGTCACTATGCTAGAGAATGCCCTTTCAAGAAGGTCAAGAAAAGGAAGGCTCCCTTCGGCGGAAATGGGCAACCTTTCAAAAGGTCAAGAAATTCCAGGTATGAGGAATCAAATGTTTTTGATGATAAAAGAAATGAATTCATTCATGTATCTGCCATCTCTGCTGCATCTCCACCCGACACTATGGATGTCTAGTTGATAGATAGTGGTGCCTCAAGGCACATCATTGGGTTCATGGAAGCACTTATTGATATGGTTGATAAGGATACTAATCTACAAATTATCTTTGGAGATAATGCCACATATCCCGTGACTGGGACGGGGACTGGGACGGGGACTGTGACCCTCCACTTGTCTCAAGGTCAAGTCCTCCACCTACAAGATGTATGATATGTACCTATTTTGAAGAAGAACCTTGTGTCTGTTTCGGCCATGGAAGACAAAGGTTTCAATGTGGCATTCATTGATGGAAGGTGCACATGTGGAAGAAGAGTTTCAAGGAACCTATCACGATTGGGTTTAGAGTTGGTACACTCTACCAGGTTGGAGGAAGTCCACTGGGAGCGATGACATGTGATACTATCCGACAAACTGAACTATGGCACCGAAGGTTTGAACAACTTCACTACAAGGCCCTTCCCGAAGCAAGGAAGGTGGTGATGGGGATGCCTGAGTTCTCAAATAATCATGAAGGTGTATGTCAGGGTTGTGCCGAAGGAAAGCATACAAGGAGACCTTTCCCCTCAAGTGTCACAAAGACATCTGATGTCTTGCAATTAGTACATTCTTATCTGTCTGGTATGCTGCCTGTGACATCCTTGAGAGGATGTTCTTATTATATGAGATGAACGAGATCAAGAACTTTTGCAGAGGAGCTAGCATCAAGAGGGAGACCACAATGTTTGTGGGCTACAACGAAACTTCGAAGGCCTATAAAGTATATGTGCCTAGTCAAAGGGAAGTGGAGATATGCCACGATGTTACCTTTGACAAAGATGCTTCCCTGAGGAAAGTAGTCAATCTTCCGAGATCTGAGGAAGATCATGAAGCAAGGCCTGGAAATCAAGAAGAATCGAAGGATGAGATGATGCTCGATGCTGAAGGACCAATGGACCCGATTGATCCACCTCCTTCAATAGGGAAGAGACCATCATGGCTCAGGGACACTCTCGAGGATGCCGAGGGACATATGGCCCCAAAGGGGGACATTCGTGAAAGCAAGAAGCTAAGTAGATACCAAGGGTATCTAGCAGCCATGAGTACTATTGTACAATCTGAGCTTGGATCTTTTGAGGAGGCCGTAAAGCATCAAGTCTGGAAGGATGCTATGCATGAAGAGTATGAGTCCATAATGAAGAATGATGTCTGGGATGTGGTTCCAAGACCGGAGGACAAAGCAGTTGTCACCTCGAAATGGCTCTACAAGATCAAGCATGGATTTGATGGAAGTGCTGAAAAGTTCAAGGCAAGATTCGCTGTCTGTGGCTTCTCTCAAAATGAAGGCATAGACTATGATGACATATTTGCACCTATGGCCCGATATACCACCATCCGATCTATCATAGCCCTTGCTACTACGCAAGGATGGAGTCTTCATCAGATGGATGTGAAGACCGCATTTCTGCATGGTGCGATAAAGGAAGAGGTGTATGTGGAGCAACCTCTGGGGTTCGAAGTCCAGGATCGGGACACCCATGTTTGCAAGTTGAAGAAAGCCCTCTATGGGTTGAAGCAAGCACCCAGAGCTTGGTACGAGAGGATAGATAGCTACCTGATGAAGCCAGGCTTCACTCGTAGTAATGCTGATCCGAACCTTTACTTCAAGGTTGATAGAGAGAAGCCTCTCATTCTGGTGTTGTATGTGAATGACCTCTTTCTGACAGGTGTTGTCCCTCTCATTCATCAGTGCAAGAGGGAGCTCGTTGTTGTGTTCGAGATGAAGGACCTAGGACTGACGCACTACTTCCTAGGCCTAGAGGTCTGGCAAAGACCTGGCGAGATTTTCCTTTCTCAAGGAAAATACATTGTGAAGCTTCTGGAAAGATTTAGTATGATGGACTATAAGTCTGTGTCGACATCAATGGAGCTCAACTTTAAGAAGTTGAGTGGCAGCGCTGCTGGGCCCGTGCTAGCAAATCCTACTAAGTATCTTCAACTCGTAGGGGCCCTGATGTTCTTAGTGAACACTCGTCCGGACGTATGTTGTGCAGTGAACACTTTGAGTCAACACACGGTTGATCATAACATTCACTAGGTTGGTGCCAAGAAACTCTTGAGATATCTCTGAGGCACGATAGACCATGGGCTGAGATACACTGCCAGGAATATGACACTCCATGGATATACTGATGCCGATTGGGCTAACAGTGTGGTGGATCGCAAGAGCACATCTGGATGCTACTTCACACGTAGATCTGCTTCGGGCAAGAAATTGAAGTCGATAGCCTTGAGCACCGCTGAAGCCGAATACATTGTAACATGTATGGCCTGTTGTGAAGTCGCTTGGTTGCGAAAGCTCTTCAATGAGTTGTTCGAGCATGTGCTAGATGCCACCATTATCCTTTGTGATAACTAGAGGGGGATTCGTTTGTCATAGAATCCCATGTTCCACGAACAATCCAAGCATGTTGATGGCTGGTACCAATTTATTTAGGATATGGTACAGCGAGGTGCCGTAAGGCTCGATCATATAGGAACTGATGAGTAGGTCGTGGATATTCTCACAATGCCCTTGGGGAAGGTCATGTTCCTAACCTTCTGTGAGAATCTTGGTATCGTGGAACGACCATATTCTGAGGGTCCTGTTGGACGATGAGCTCTAGGAGCTATGGGGGGCTTTGGGGATAGCTTCTCGGACTATAAGCAACCACAGGGCTAGGCTTGCCGAACCTTGTTTTGTGCTTGGGCCCCATCGTTATGATGATTGAGTTGGTTCGCCTCTAATGATTTGTGACCCGTATGCATCCTACCCATTTGAGTTCCAGACTCAGGGGAAGTACCTCTCATTTGGCCAATGAGGTGGGAAAAGCTAGAGACTAGTAGCAAACACTGATGGACGCATCAGAGAATGTCATACTCTCTATCTAGGATGACACGTGTCCAACCACTTGATTTGGGATCAAGTCTAGTTAGGTTTCGAACCTCCTACTGACTTTGGGTCAAATAAACCAACTTCGGGTTGGTATGTGACTCTTTAAGTCCATGTGAGGTTTCGGACCTCCTACTGACTTCGGGTCAGATAAACCAACTTCGGGTTGATATGTGACTCTTTGAGTCCATGTGAGGTTTCGGACCTCCAACTGACTACAGGTCAGTGAGACTAACTTCGGGTTAGTATATATGACTCTCTTGAGTCCAAGTGAGGTTTTGGACCTCCTACAGACTTTGGGTCAGATAAACCGACTCTGGGTTGGTATGAGACTCTTTGTGAGTCCTATAGAGGTTTCAGACCTCTGGGCTGAATTTGTCAGTCGGGAATGATGTCTTTATGACTGACCCACTTCTGTTCTGAAATAAAGAGGCCAACAAAGCAAGTTACAGCAGGATGACGCACGATGTTTGATTGCACAGGTGGATGGAGTTCTCCCTAGTTGAGAGGGAGTGTTAAAATTGGACAACTAGGTCCAAACTCCATGTTGTGATGCTCAGATGAAGACACCAATATTTTTAATGGGTTCCTCTTTCGAAGAGGTGCAAGATCGATCTAAAGATCATCTTGATCCGATGAGCAGAACATTTATTTTGAATTTATTATTAATACTTTCAAAATATGTGCAGGTCGGCTTTAAGGTTTTACACCCCCAGTAAATGTGTCACAAACCCTCAGTGATTGATATAAATAGAGTCAACGTTGGAGGACATTTCAATCATTTCATCAAACACATCCTCATGATCTAGAAATGGATGCTGTAAATATGGATGATGCCGTAAATCTAGATGATGTCGGAAATGGATGTCGTGAATCTGGATGCCGTAAATATGAATGATGTCGTAAATCTGGATGATGCCGGAAATGGATGTTGTAAATCTGGATGCCGTAAATATGGATGATGTCATATATCTGGATGATGCCGAAAATGGATGCCGTAAATCTGGATGATGTTGGAAATGGATGCCGTAAATATGGATGATGTCGTAAATCTGGATGATGTCGGAAATCTGGATGATGCCGATATTGGATGCCGTAAATCAGGATGCCATAAATATGGATGATGCCGTAAATCTAGATTATGCCGAAAATCTTGATGTGGGATTCTTTCGTTGAATTATGTTGATTTTTGATAAGATGTCTTTAAGGGCTATGTGTGTGACACTTCTGGTTGGTTGACCATATTGAGACTTTGCTGGTTGAAGCATCCTGTTGACCACCGTAACGCACCAACACACTTATATTTTTCTGGCTTGTCTTCTGTCGATCTACTGGTATGTTCCATCAACACTTTACTTTCTTGTTTATGTTATTGCTGACTAACATTGGGGATAAAAGTAAATTTGCATCAAGCATAGAAAATATTCAAAAATTTACACCTCTCAACCTAAGCATTTATATAAATTGTGATCCTCATATCCTCCTTATGTAAGGGATTTCGCCACCTGAAACAGGTCATTGTGGCATTTTTGCTCTAACTTTTTTTCTATGAAGGTTCAAAAGCTGAAATTTTTATGAGGCAAAGCCGAAATCCTGAGGAAGCTCCTGTAAAAATTTCAGATCAAGGTAGGCAATATTTTCAGAGATATGATTTGTGGAAGTTAGTGTTTTTGCAGGCTCCTGAAATTCATCTCAAAGAAGTGACCTTGGGAAAATCGTCATAACTCTCTCTCTGAGTATCAGATTGGAATTATGTAAAAAGTGGCAGATAGTGCACGGACTGTAGTTTTCACTCTATCAATTTCAGAGCCGAATGAAGAAAAAGTGACACGTGGCACACCGTACAAGTTCGCTCTACTGAAACAGTCCATAATTAGGGCATTGTGAGAGATTGGGCATAACTCACCCTTGAAGAATCCAAATTGGGTCAAACCTGTGGTATTGGAAAGAAGGCTCAGAGGACTACTACAGGACCGAAAATCACATATTGGGGATCTGAAATAAAAGAGATACACCAGATTCAATATCGAGCTCCTAGAAGGCAAGAAAAAGTTAGATCATGTGTTGTCAAAGGCTGCAAAGGACCAGACTTTCTAGGGCAGCAAAGCAAAGCAAGGTGCAGCAGAGGGTAGCATGACAAGAGAAGCAACTAAGGTGCAGAACAGCAGCAAGAATTTCATCACATGAAGTCTTCAAGTGGGCAGTACTACATACAGTCACTGTAAAGGTATCATTGTACTAAGTCATTGTAAATACATTATTGTAAAAATTTTACTAGTGTCTATCTGCCAAGAGTTGAAGAGGCAATGTCGGGAGGTCTAGGATCATCATTAGGTGGTTGTGTCATAGTTGGGGTTATGGTCTAGTGTGTCTTCTTCTTCTACATCATTCGATATCATTGTAAAGTGGACCATTTTCCCTGGTACGGGAGTCCATTCTTCTTTTATTCTTCTACAGGGTGGTAGGGTGGTGCTAAGGTGAGTTGTAGCTCATTGGGTGTTGGGGCATCTATTCAGTTGACTACTGAAGAATCTCGGGCGTTGGAGCGTTTATCCAGTGGGAACTGGAGAAGAATGCTTTTCTAGATTCTAGGAAGTTGGAGCTTTATTTTCAATTGGAGTTGAATATTAAAGAATTATTAGAAAAGCATTAGGTGATTTTTGTCCTGGAGTGGGTTTCCACCTTAAAAATTGTGTGCATTTGTGTTCCTTTTGTTTACTGCTATCATTGTACAAACACTGATAATAATTGAAGATTAACTAATGCTCTAATTGAAAGGAATATTGATTCACCCCCCCTCTCAGTATTTCCAACAAACGTTGTGTCTAGACTTACAATATTCTTACTGAAATAACATGGAAGGTAACTGTCATAAGTGATGCTCTTTACACTGTCATTATGTATATTTCATAAAGAAAGCTCACTGTGTGAGACTAATAAAAGTTGATAAAACACATAAACATATCAAGAGACTGATAAAAACATACAACAGCATCTGGAATTACAAACTGCACTGAAGAAGATGAGATATGGAAACACATGTGAAAATTAACAATATACACATCAAGTAGGTAATAAGTCCTCAAAAGTATCTTCCAATTTCATTCACTAAAAAGTGCACTGATCATATGATCAAAAGATTCTAAAACCACGGACCTTTTCTTTATAGAGTTTTGTCACATATATACAAAAAACATAATACTGACATCTCCATAAAAGGTGGGAACCTGTTCTAAAAAGTTATTACAATCTCATACAAAGATGAGTCTTATCTTTAAACTTTAATACAAAGTGCTATAACATAAATAAAGTAAACAACATGATGGCTAGCAATTCGAAGTAGTTGAATGATGTGGCAATCTGTTGGAAGGTTGTTCCTCTATTCTGGTGCAACCACCTCCACAAAAAGTGTAAACAACAGTGAAAGTGACGTGTGGTTGTTTTCCTCAAAAAGTGAAAAACAGAACCCTGAAATTTAGGAGGGGGCTTGATCAATGACATCTAGCAGCATCTATCATAACAGAAATACCCTCCACTTCACCTGCTTTGATGTCACCATTATGATAATAAACCAGAAAGCAACTCCTTTTCAACATATACTAATATTCAGAAATAATTGCTACCTCTGCAGAAAAAGTAGCTACATCCGAAAACACAGAAAATTAACCCAAAAATGAAAAGCTTCATCAAAGGCAGCCTTGTTCCTTCATTCTTCAGGGGTCCAAAATAGAGGCAAAAACCCTAATGGCCTTAGCTTTAGTCACTCTCTTTTCTGACCTCTTCCTTTGTGTTTGACTCTTTGGCTGAGTCTTTTTCTTCTTGGTTTTATCTTCTGGACTCTCATCAATATTAATAATCTCATCTCTCAATGCAGGATTAGCAATCAACTTACTGTTTAGTCTGAGTTTATTTTTGGGCCTGGTATGAGGTCTCTGGATGTAGGTATTTGGAATGAACTTAGACCTTTTACCTCCATGCATGAATCTGCTAGATTCTCCTTCCTCATACTCTGATTCTGTATATTCAAGGGCACTGCTATCTTCATAAGAGGAGTATGAATGTATCACAGTCTTCTTCCTCTTCTTGACTGAAGAGCCAAGGGAGGAGACTAGTTGAGCTAAAGTAGGCTCTTCCTCTATGACAACCTTTGATATTTTATTTTTGCCTTTCTTAAGAGATAGTAAAACCTGTGAGAGAGTGGATTCTGTGAGTGAAGTACCACTGCTTGGTTGAGTTTGTTGAGTTGTTTTAGAAGCATGGCTTGATCTCTTTGCTCCAGGGTTGACTTCCTCTGGAGGCAAAGCAGGCTTAGAAGTTAGAACTCCAGGGTTGACTTCCTCTGGAAGTTCTTTTGCCATGAGGAGCTTTTTCCTAGGTTTGCCTCTTGAATAGGAAGTCGTCTACTCCCTATCTTTAGCCACATAATTTTTAGGAGGCACAACAATTTTCTGCTTCAATTTCTTCTTACATTCTTCCATGGATGACCTTAAGGTCTGAGGTTCCCTAGGTGAACTGCTGATATGGGTTTCATTGACTGGTTGTGTTGTTGGCATAGGCATAGGGTCTCCAGCTTTCTTAGTCGAGATTTTAGTTTGCCTTTTGATTGACATGGAGGGAGGGTCAACTTGGTAGAAAGTTGATGAATGGATAGGGTTTGGCTGTGAACTATTTGGAACAGGAGTTGCACTTGTTTCTTCATGCCCATCTCGTTTCTTGGGCCTCCCTACCTCTCTGCTAGAGTTTATGCTACCAAACCCTTCCTCTGTCAGGAACTTATCCCAGGTGGTCCTCTTATTTTTAAGGTGGTAGACAATCAAAATTTTAATTAGACCTCTATGATATAGGTTGTGCAAAGCATAGTTAGGGATATTTTGCAGTTTTAAGGACATCTTGAGCAAGGATTTGTATAGGAAATAGGGCAAGTTCATAGGTTTATCACCTGAAATATGAGCAATAAATCTCATTTGATAATGGTGGACAGAGGAGAACCTACCCTCACATGTAATGTATCGTTGCACTGTGGTGATCACATGTTGCCATTTAGCCTTAAAACAGGAAATATGTGTAGTCGGATTCCATTTAGCATTGACATGTTCAAGTTTAAGGTAAAGAATTACTTCTGTGGGCAGTGTTTTATTCTTGAACTAGTGTTCACCAGGGGCAAAGGTTTGAGTAGCACGGGCTATGATAGCTTCAGAAATCTTGAAAGTCTTGCTCCCCAGCTTGACATTCTCACCATCAAAGCTCTCGGCAAAGGCTCGAGCTAAAGCCACATTTCTCCATAAAATTTTTGTAGAAATTTATACCAGCCAGCAGACTGAAATTGAGGTTTGGCCCTAGCATCAACGAACCTGGTATTTGTTGGCTCGGACCTGTTGACATTACCACCCTTTCCCATACTTTTCAACAACTAGACTCCTTGTAAACACACAACTTTTCAACCTGGATGCAAAACCCTACATGGAGCCTTGTTTTCCTGCCTTGAAATGCTAAACTATTTGCTGGAAGAAGTGACTTTTGCTAGCTGTAGCTTGCACAGAGAACCTCGGTCAAGAGAACATTAAACTCACCCCTCTGATTCCGCACTTCTAATCATGGTATGGAGTAATGGCATGATTTGAAATAATTTGAATACAAGCGCCAAGTCACCCCATAACGCATAACACTCCACAACATCATTAATAATTGATACCTTGTACCATGATCTTCGCTTCGGTTTAGTAAGGTAGATATAGGTCAGCTGCATAGATAATATAACCATTCATCTAAAATGACTCTCCTAAGTAAAAAAAAAAATAATCTTGTTTAAAAGCATAATCATGTTTATAACATAGGAGGTCTTCAATCATCTTCAAACAGGAATGGTCCTTTCTTTGAAAATATTCTTTGCGGCTCTTTATACCAGAGAAATAGCGGCCTTTACCTCTGTATTGCAATATAACCAAATTTCAGCGAAATAGCTGCACTTTTCACTGTATTACCAATGGAAACAGGTTCCTGAAGAAATAGCGGCTCTTTTCACTGTGTTAGTAATGTGACCTTCAATTTGGAGAAATAGTTGTCCTCCATTATATCATTGTGTTAACAATAAAACTTAAACAGAGGTAGCTACTATCCCAGACAGAGCAGTTGTAATTTTATTATCAAAATGACCAACAACCTTTAACACTAACTTAAGTTAAAACAGTGGTTTTAACTTCTTTTATGAACCTAAGACACTAATACCTACCTATAAACTTAAAAGTATTTTGGTTTTGAGACTCTTTTTTGACCTTTATTGAAAATAACTCAAACTTCGACATAGGCTAGGTCATAAGAAATATTTGAAAACAGTGATACAATGGTGATCACACTATTAACATTTATAGTGCTAACACAGTGAAGAAAGAGGAATCATTCCAGCGAAAGAAAGGAGGCTCTGCCTTGGGTCCACTCCTCACGGTCAAGGTCTACAACTTAGGTTAGAAGCTACAATGCGTAAGGAGAAGATTATACAGTGCAAAACAGGGTGTCTATACAGTGCGGAAGCAGGTAACTTGACAACGAAACAAGGAAGGTTGTAAGGAGTGCTAAGAAGATTGAGATCAATGCGGAGGAGAGGCAATGCTAGCCTTTGTCATTGATCTAACTCTCTCACATAGACTCAATGATATACACCGCGTAAAGAAGAAGACATCACAACAAGGAAAGAAGTCTCAAAATAGGGCAACAAGGGTACAAGAAGGTAGGCCGAGGAGAAGTCTCTAGGAGGTCGAGGCCAGTTCAAGGAAGAGCAAAAAGGGAGCTCCCTATGTAAAGCTAGGAACCGAGCTTTCCTAATATTGGTGCAGTGCAGTGCAGAAAAAGAAATTCAACATAAGGATCCTATAAGAGCAAGTGACAAGGGTCTTGGAGGCATACTAGTTTCAAGGTTCTGTGCCATGGTCGTGGTACTTGTCAATCGAAGATCTATAAGAAGAATTATTATCGGGTTTTCCTCTCCAAGAGGGTGAGGTTTTGGCTCTGGCTTGAAAGCCTAAATATTTGTGTCTCTTGTGCATTTGATATTTGACTTGATGAAGAATGTAATAATCTAATGAAGATAAGATCTAAGTGAAAGAAGCATAACGAAATCTTAAGTAATTATCATGAAAGAAATTTTAATAAAATCCCTAATTTCTCAACACTGTAGTCATTTCTCTATCAGACATGATTTCTCCTAGTTCTTAAAGTTGATCCCTAATTTTAGATATCCTCATAAAGTATGAGGTTATTCCTTCTTCTTTTGACATCTTCAACATGTAGAGTTCTTGCCTTAATGAGATAACTTCTCTTGCAGTGCTTACGGAATACAACTCTACCAGTTTGTCATAAATTTATTTTGAAGTTCCGAGTTTAGATACATATGGAATGAGGGGATCCTTGATGGATTCAATGAGAATCCTTTGAGCCCTAACTTCCCCCTTCATAAACTTTGTAAGTCCTTGAGCATCTTATTTCGATGGTTTGGTGATAGATCCTTTGACATGATCCATGACCTCATTTTCAATGAGATTTAGATCTATCCTATTCTTCCATGCAAGATAGTTTAAATCCCCAACCAATTTGTTGCTTTCCTCGCAAAAAGACATTTTGACAGATTTGGATGTGGACATATACATACTTGTTCAGATGCTTCTTCCACTTGCTGCTTCCTTGAATTTGATGATGATATAAATGATAGAAACCTTCTCCTTGATGAAGATAGATTTATTCAAGAATGATCCTTGACCCCTAAAAGAGGGAGATCACTTAGTTGATGATGACTTCTTGAAGGAGTCCTTCAATGGGAAGAGTCTTGCTTTAATGAGAGGAAATTGCCTTACAACCTTTTAGAAGATGATGACAATGCCCCTTGATCTATTTTTCTTCGGATGTACAATATTCAAGATACTTCAACTCAAAATCTTTGAGGTTTCCTTTGGTGATGATAGAGTGCAGATCCCAGAAATGCTTCTAGGGTTTTTGACTTTCTCCAAGATGATGATGTGATCTTTGCCCTTGAAGTGCTTCTCTTGGATGTATAGACTTCATGCTAACTTGATTTGTAGATCTTTTTCAACTTGATGAGGGTCATTTGAGGTCTTTTGATGATGACTAGAGGATCCCAAGACTTTTACTGGTGTAGAGTTCTTCTTCGATCTAGGGTTATGATTATTATTATTATTATTATTATCCAATTTTAAGGTCACGGCCAAGCCAGACACCAAATTGATGTATGAGACACCCTTGTTTGTGGGACAAGGGACCCACCTCCACAAAGAGATTTGACTGCTAATTCTACAAAGGCATACATACTCTACCCCCCTCTGGTTTTGAACCTGTGACCTCTTAGGAGGAAACACATGCTCTTAACCATTAGGCCCACTTTGTTGTAGATCTTGATTTCACTTCAATATCCTTTAATTTGCTTTGATGTCTTTCTCAAGATATGATCCTTGAGTGTCCCTTGATAATATGCCCTTCCTTGACTTTGGCACCTTAGCTCTTATACCGTGTTGATAAATCTAGGGCTTAGGGATTAAGTGATTTCTCTTCGTTAGATAATTGCTTATGAATGTTTTTTACTTCTTAGATTATGATCTTTTTTTACTTAGGTCACTAGAGTTCTTCTTCATCAAACAACTACCAATGCATAAATCACAAAGAGGCAAGAGACGCAGAATGCAGGCTATCAACTAGGGCCAAAACCTCTCCCACTTAAGAGGAAAACTTGAACAAATTCTTCTTCTTATAGAGACTTCAATTGATGAATACCAAGACCAAGACCCTTGACCTATTTTCCACTCCAAGACCAAGACACAAAGCTTCCTTGATGAGGTCCTTCTTCCTTGATTCAACGATAGTCAACCCTCTTGATTCTTCCTTCTTCTCGGCTACCCTTCAGAATTTCAGTCCCTTGATCTAGGCATGCAATCTTCGACCCTAATTCATACACCCTAGTTGCAACCTCTTGGAAAGTGTCACCTTCTCGAATAATGTCCTTAAGTCCTTTGCTTAGAATAGAGTCTCTTTGTAGCTTGACTAGACTTCTTTAGACTTGATTTTCTCCAAGATTGATTACCCAAGTGGACTACAATTCCTCTCGGCTCCTTTTGCTGCAACAACTCCCTCTCCTCTTCACATGTGTGATATCAAAGTGACCCAAAACAGATTCGAAAAATGATGCTAAAGACCTCGTTCTTCCTCTTTATCTCTTCGTTGATGATTAGGCTCCTTCCCAAGAGATCTTCGCACTTCTTGCTTCAAACTTGTTCTTCATCGAATTACTTGCTTTGAAATGAGATCGAGCTACCCTATTCACAGTGATTTGAAGCTCCATAATAAGCCGACTTGAGTGAGGGTGAGTCGACATATCTTTTGGTAAAGTTATTTTACTCGATCTTGTAGCCGACTTGAAGGAGATACTTTTTCTTGGTCTTGAAGGGCTTTCTTACTTATTTAATGACTCCAAAAAAAATGTAACATGCCCAAGAAGGGTTCTTCATACATGACATAGACTCAATTTGACTTTTATGACTTGATGACAAAACTAAAGGTTCACGATGGGAACCTTAACTAAAATAAAATTCCTTGATCATGAAACCCATGATTCAATTACAACAAAAATAATTTTTATTTCTTCTTTACATCAATTACATATGTCATTATGAAGACGAACCTAGTTACACTTTTCAAAGGTCAAAGGTTCAACGTCCAAACTTATTGGAGTAATTTACCCATGTCTTGTTTGGAAATGGTAGTGGAACCCACGTGCTAGGATGGAATGGTTCCACACCTCACTCAATGAGCGTTTCAGCCATCTTCGAAACAGAGTCGACCAATGTGTGGCCTGAACGAAACCTTGATCCTGCGGATTGATTAGTGGAGGGGCTTAACTTGACATAAGTATGGTCCAGATCATCCCCTCAATCTAACTGGATGCAGATGAAAAAAAAGGGTTGCAGCGCATATCGATACACAACATATGTTGGTGCCAAGTCCACTCTGTAGCCACGAATAGCTTTAAAAACACGAAAAATTCCATCAAGATGAACGCAACCCTCTTGGGCTTAGCTAGACTCTGTTTTTTTCTTTGGTGGCACGACACTCGATCCCGGTCGAAACCGTGGTCTAGTCCACAGTTGATATCGTGGCCCCAACCATCATCGTCGCCTCGCTTCTGTCGAAATCCTCGACCATCGCTGCGATGTGCCTGACGTGCATGCCTATAACCTCTGTGTGATGCAACGGGGTCTAGAACTGCGGACGCTTTTTATTGAAACTGTAATACGACACTAGGAATGTACGCCCACAATCAGAAAATACCTATGCATCTACTTATGCCTGCAATGACCTCTTTTCTTTTTTAGTGCGATCTGCTTCATCTGTACTTGCAACTTGTAATGGATTAATTTGCTTGACACTTGTAACAACACTAATGCATTTTATAGTGGCGAGGATAGGATGAGGCCTATAGAAATGGTCCCACAAGACCACTTGTGATGAATATAATACTCTATGGACTTGAGATCCCACCTTCCAGAGAGATCTTTCTAAATTTGTTTGGTCATTTGGCTACGGAAACGTTCAAGCAAGATTTCGAGTTCACGATCGAGCAGCTCACCTACCAGTTCCAGTCTCTTATTCCTGTAATCATATTTGTTTTCAACCTGTCTTCATCCAAAATAAGATTATAGAAGGCAATGGACCATACATCCCAAAAACATTGCCTTTTGTTTATGCTCCACAATATATGGAAGGAGATGTGCATTCAAAACTTCTTCAACATTTTGAGTTAAAAGTTAATGCAACCCTAAACTCAGCCTCTGTTTTATGAAGGGATGACACTAATACGTGACTCATCTCATAATCCTCACTTGCACAGCCTACCAAGTGCATTATCTCTCTATATGATTTCACACCTAGGGCATAAAATAACAACACCAATGGAATTGTAACCGAGAAAAACCTTACAATCAATGCTTCTTTTCCTTTAGTTGTCTTTTCAAGTTCGAAAGTAATTTTGTTTTTGTTCCTGCCCAATCGACACTCGGAGGGTTTGTATGTGGTCATCCAACAGGGTGCACTACATACCCAAATCTAATTGGTACACCATTCTTCTTAGCCAATAAAGGTCTTCCATCAATAAATTTGGTCCAATGTTATATCCCTTTTTGGGGAATATCTCTAAAACACAACAAACTCTATCCAGAGATGGACTGGGAGGGCGTTTACCAGATATTTCACCTCTGAGAAGAGGGTGAGATCTGGAGGCTACCTGGCCCTTTCCAGACTCTGTCTAAGAGTATGAAGGAAAATACACCAAGTGGTATAGAACTAGAATGCCCAAAGATATAAAAATAACAGTAATGCAAACATACAATAGCATAGATAAAATGCTCTAGAAATAGAGAGAATGCTAAGCCATTTTATTATACTGAGAAATATAATGAAGTACAATAGGTGATCAGAGTGATGGCACCTAGATTTTCTCAAGGCAAGTGAAGAAATACTCTCAAAATGTCCAAGAAATGGCTGCTCTCTGAACTGCGTCCCAGCTACTGGAAAACTGCCGTGTAGTTGCTACTGCTGAAATGAACTGATGACTTGGGGCTGATCCCCTCGCCGGAATTAGCTGAAAATTTGGAATCCACCTCTACTCACCAATCACAGCAAAACCCAGAAATCATATCTGAAATGGCTGACCCTTGAAAAACACCCCCTTGGGGAACTACGCTGACCTCCAAGGCTCTGCGCAGAGGCTGAATAGGAACAACTGAAATACGGCCTCAAACTCTCCCAAAATCCTCCAACAGGCAAGGGTTGGCCCCTTGCTCAATCTCCAAGCTCAAACCCTCCGCAAGAACTCAATCCGGAGCACCTCTAGAATGGACTGCGTCCTCCCTCTCAAAACTGCGCAGTCCCTGAATGCCCAGCTCCGCAACAAAACCCAAACATCAATCCTCCCACAAAACGATGATGAAACTACCTTGCCCGAGCAGGCACTCGAAGTCCCCCGGGGCTAAGGGTGAGATCTCCGATCGGAGACACTCGATGCACTAAACAGTGCTACAGACAAGCTAAACAACCAGCGTGCTCAAGAAGTCGAAATGACCAGCTCAGTATCATCAACAACGAATGATCAAAATGAGGAGGCTCTCCCCTCTATATAGCGTTATCCCCTCTCAACCTTAAGGCTCGCCTCCTCCAACGTTGCCACGTGCTCCCTCTTGGCCTGCGTAGTCCCTCCATGTGTCTACGTGGGCCCCCTCTCTGCGTGGTCTCTTGACCCCCTTGGCTCACTTAAGTTACAACGTTGTGCTACTAGGGAGTGAACTTTTATTTCTAAAGTGAGTTATGTCCCCTCTACTCACTTTTTATTTATGAATAAACTATAGAAGGCAAAAATTGAGCAAAATTGAATATTCCAATTAGCCATTGCTAATTAGGAATATTACATCCAACAACAACTGTTGAGAGCCACATGCCTATGACGCCCTCCACTTTGGTATGCTAGTTATATTTCACACAATCATTTCAACACAGATTTGTTTGCTACTGAGGTCGATACCTCCCCCAAGATGCAAGTGAAATTATTTTTCTATAGGTACCTCTACTAGAAGAAGGGGTAATCGTTCCCACCGACATACTTTTGATAGACTCATAGTGAGATAAATTTGAAATATATGAAAAAAACTACATCTCACTATGGGCCTATCAAAAGTATGTAGAGTGGGCATTTGTTGTATGCAAAACTTAATTACACATCCAAAAAGTTCATACATGGAATTTGAATAAGCTTATAAAAAGATGAGCCGAAAATACAATTAAAAAACTCAAATAATCACACTCGACCCTTAAAAATCCGTAAATTGATTGATGTTTCCTTCAAACATGTACAAGAACCCGCGTAAACATATGTTAAGCTAAGAAAACCAATGTATCACCTCAAGGATCAATTAAATCAAATAATTAGCCATAACACTTGGGGAAAACCCTTAGTTGATGAGTTTCTCTCTCAATGGATAACTAACCAGCACCTTCGCTCCCAAGTCAAAACTCTCTAAACACAACTTGCTTGGGCAGGGTCTTCAACCTAGAACAATCCTCATATAGGATGAGGGGTAACAAGGTGCATGTTCTAGTGGCAACATTGTGGTATGAAATATATTTTGGCAAAATCAGTTAGTATGAGTTTTGATTTTTGACTCCATCAAGGTCAGTTATTGTTTTATTATTACTTTTTATGCATATACAAAACGACCACTATGCATTGTTGTTCTCATTGCATGGATGCATGTCAAGCATCAGTTTGTTGGAAACTCTTCTCTAATGCAGTATTGCTAGTTGAAACATTTTGAAATGGTCACTGTAAGACTAATATATAAAACAAAAGTAAGATGATTAAATTAAGATAATGATTCCTACTAAAAATAAATTACCCTAATTTTAAAGACTAGAAAGCAACTACATATCTCCCTAAAATTTTCATTGAAATCAAATATTCATCTCTTTAACATTTTTACATAGTTTTAATGGCATATTCTTTATGCTTTCCTTTATTTTGAGAAAAAAATTGACTTTAATGCACAACAAAGATTTTTAAGAAAAATACTACCATGAGATATGGCTTTTTGGTCTTACCGAATAACGCTCCTGGCCAGATAATAAAACTCGGTGCAGAGTAGATCTAAGACACAATGAATGCCCATTATCTAATAGGTCAAGACGGAGAACAAAGAGATAATAACAAAACTAATATTTCTTTTAAAAATCAATGTAGAAAGAAAATAAAAATTCATGAATGCAAAAATATACAAGATTTGTTTAGCACACAAATCAAAATATTTATGCAAGGAACTACACAACTGTTTGTCTAAAGACTTGCTTGGAGGTGTTCGGTCTACCAATCCACAAACTAATTCCTAAATACATAATTAGAAACTAATTGCCAATATTCTAACTTCTACACTTCAAATTGTTACAAATGCCAAGTCAAAAGAAAATTATCAATAACATGCTCATGATATTAGCAATTCCATAGACAAAAATGTTTCCTTCTATCACAGTCTCCAAATGTAGTATGATGAAGCATGTGGCTTTTTATTCTAGCAAGTTGGCTTCATTTCCTCCTTTTTTCATATTTGGTCATGCTAGCATTTCTTGGTGGAATAGTGTTAGCTATTGGTGAAATTTGTAGACAAATTTTCCTCCTAAAATGTCAAGAAATTATATGTTGGTGCTACAACTAGCACGGATAATGCTAGATTATCCTATACAGTTAGCATTGGTGCGATGCACAGTATACTTGGTAACATTAATGTTAGAATCACTTTCGCTTTTAATAGTTTGGTAGTGTGCATCTACCTTACCTTAGCCACACCACTGTTCTAAAATAAGGATATATACATTATCAATTTTATTTGATCTCAACTACAAGCGTTTTTTGTGTATATTTTTATAATTCAAAATTCAAAAACAGTGATGCAAGTATTTAATATGCATGGTCAAATATTTTCCCCAATCACTGCCTTTTCAATAATGGTGGCATCTATGTAATATCCCTAACGGAAATATACAATGCTAAACAAAGCAAACATAGCAAAAACACATACAGAAATTTGCAGCACAAGTAACAACCAGAAATCTCCATGAATTGCGATGATCTGAAGTCATTTTATTGATATAAATGTTGGGTACAAAGGAAAATCAAAAAGCATGCACCTGGGCTTGCTCAAGGCAAACTAACAATATCCAAGTGATGAAATCAACTGCTCTAACATGCAATGTGGCTATCCCCAACATTGCCATGGTGTTGGTCATGCCATTTGGATTGACAAATGCACTAAGTACCTTCATGCGGTTGATGAACGAGGTCTTGAAGTAGTTCGTCAAAAAGTTTGTTATTGTTTATTTGGATGATATTTCTATTTTCATCTGAACAGAAGAAGAACACCTTATGCATGTAAGGTATCTTCTAGAAAGGATGCAACAAGAGAAGTTGTTGATTAACTTCAAGAAATATAATATCTAATAGAAGAATATTCTTAAAGGGTTTTCCCCATAGTGGGGTTTTTCCCTGGTCTTGGACCAAATTTTGTGTCTTGTTGTTCATTGACTATCTTCGATGGTTTATGATCTCAAAAATTAAATTTTAAATCTGCAATTTAACATGGTATCAGAGTTGTGGTGAAGATATGCTCAAGAATAGTAAGCTTAAGGAAATTATTTGTTGAAAGACCTTATTTGTTGCTCAAAATACAATAGTAGATCAGTTCAGCTGGCTACATCCTTCTTCAAGGATAACAATAAATTGATAGGGGCTTCAAATTATGTTGCTTGGAAACTCAGATTGGACACCAACTTGGATGGAGAAGATGTTCTAGAGTATGTCTAAGGAGGTGTACCCCAGCCTCCTGAAAATCCTCGCATGATCACACTAATCACTAAAGCAATTACTGATATATTATATAAACCTTAACTTCGGGACAAATTTTTCTGAAGGAAGGGAGTTTGTAATGACCCATTTCGATTTATAGGCAAAAGGGTATTAGCATGTATACGATGTATGCATATGATCGCTACATATGTGTTGTCCTGGTGAAAACTGCGTTGTTGGCTGCAAATAATAGCTTCTAGGGCCTCCTTCGGTGTTAAGAAAATTGCGGGAAATTAACCCTAGTATCTCCACCAATAACCCACAAAAATCCATGAAGAAATGGGCCAAATGTTGACCTCAGAATTTCAGTCCAATTTCCCCCTAGCTCCTCTAGTTGCTGACTTAGTTGGGATCCTTGTTGGACCCCTCAAAATTTGGAATATATTGGAGTACAATAGCAAGGAATAAGTGCAATTGGGCTTGCATAAGCAAGTTGAAGAAAACCCAAGTGAGATAGATGCCTCCAATGAGTAGAAACTTCGACCCAA
Organism: Pinus albicaulis; assembly: GCA_034641835.2. NCBI lineage: Eukaryota > Viridiplantae > Streptophyta > Pinopsida > Pinales > Pinaceae > Pinus > Pinus albicaulis. Next base: position 677,706,159 of record CM076580.1, on the reverse strand, counting down.
GATGGCGTCTGCGTTGAACCAGGAAATTAGTTGTTGTTGCTGCTAGAGAATAGCTCGAATTTCCCACTAGAATGCCCGGAATGGTTTGAAATTGTTATTGTAGTCTCCTCTTATTCTTTCCCGAGCGACCCAGAAAAGAATTGGTCCCAATCTTTCACACCAGAAAACCCACAAAATGGTTCAAACTAGCAGCTAAGAAATAAAACGAACTACTGAATAAATGGGAGTTCAGGCCTAAATCCTACCCCGAAAATTCTGCAAATTTAACTGGGACCTCTCCTCCAAATACCCATAAAAACCCAGAAAGCTTTGGGCCTGATTCCAACCTTCAAAAATTACCCCCAAATAGAGTGAGCTCCTTCCCTTGCTCGAAAATTCGTACGACCTAGAATTCTGCTGCAAATTCCCACCAAAAATAGTTGATAAATCCCTCCAATAATTCTCCTGACGTCCCCTAGCACAACTCACCCCCAACTCTGGTCTATCCTCCACAACAAATGTTGCTCCTTTAGTGACTGTGCAAGCCCCCAGTCAGCCACTTCTGCGCATGCCCCAGGAAGAGTGTAACGATCCATTCCCAAGTTATACACAAAATGATATTAGTGTGTATACGATATAGGAATTTGATAGCTACATCTGCCTATGCCGCACACATCGCACTAGTACACCTACCTACTAATATCAAGATTACATAAATTGGGAACTTAATATTAAGATTTCAGATTAATATTAAGTTCAACTAAGTATAAATTTTATGAAAAGAACTAATAAAAGAAAATGATATAATAAAGTTAACTCCTTAAGTTAAAAATGAGTATGCAAATATTAAAGATTAATATTAAAAGTACTTAAATATAAAGTCCCATGCTCTATAAATAAAACAACTATATAATCCCACCTCCATAAATATATTCGTACCCACATTAATGTGGATCACATCACCATAAAAACATGTAATACCAACATTAAGATGGATAAGGCCTCGAGAGGTAAGAGGCGGTGGAGGAAGGTTGTTTAAATTATATTCCTATCCAAATATAATGAAAAGTATACCACCATAAATACATATACTATCACCATTAATAAGGATAAGACCTCGGGAAGTAAGAGGTGGTGGAGGGAGATTATTTAAGGGAGGAGATATGGAGGAGAAGGGGGGTGATGTTTTTGAGAGAAAGGAAACGAATTCTACTTAAGTTAGATAAATTGTCTGGGACGGAGTCTCTGGGTTCTTGGAAATCTGGGCACGGGGGCAGAGGAGACATCCTCTGGGTCTGGGATTGTTCCTGGATTGGCTGGGAGGATTTGATTGTCCTGGTAATCTGTTCACGACATCACCAAGAGCTCAACAAATCTTTAGCCCGCTTCAAGATTTGTAAATTTGTGCTGATTTTCAAGTATTCCTCTATGTATAGATTAATCATGCAACCTGAAATTTCAATTTAACTATTACAATGTTTCATTGGATCTGTTTTTACTTAAATCGAAGTTCAGATAGGTACAATTCAGAAATCAGGGGACAGAGTCATTACGCATGGTATCAGAGCTTGTTTCAAACCCTTTTCCGACCTTATAGGCCCATTAAATTTTGTTTCCAAGCTTCTCGCATACGAAACCAAACTCATGGTTGTTTCGCATGTTTAATTGTTTAAACCAATCTATGACTGTCAATATACCACGCACGCTCTACTTCTCGTAAATCGATTCTTCTGCAATCACAAGCAAATGTTGTCACCGCAAACACAAGGTCATCATAAGCTTTTCTTGCTTAACGATCAAACCTTAGTAGCACAAGCAACTCTTCCGACTACAATCCATATCTTAACAACGTACACATCTCAACTGTCAGGCTCTAGCAACTCTCGTTGATTCGAAACGCCAACAAGCTCGTTCAAAGACTCGTCCTTTGTCTCAATATATGCATCAAACCCTAGTTGGTGCAACCTTTGCTATGCCTCGGAACCCTGGGTCACGTATATTTTGTCAAAGCAATAAACTTTCCAAACCCCGCAAACAATGCTCAACATGATGGCAAGCCCCAGCCGCAAACCTTAGTTTTATCAACTCTGATCAATATACAACACTCAAAATATCTTAATGACATATTAACAATGTATTCAGACTTTTAAAACTTATTCATACAATGAGATAATAACCCCTCGCAACGATCATTACAAAAATATTAATAAATAAATTGGTTGCACAATGTATGAATACTCTACCCGGAAAACTTGATCCTTCCTGCAACTCAATCCATTATTTTACATAACTTTGGCCTATAACCATGCAAAATAGCAGTGACAGGCAAACTCTGATTACAATTCTTTTGGAGGAAAATTACAACTATAACAATACAGTCTATACAAATACATCATTCTAGTATAGCACACTCACTCAATGTGCACATCTAAACTTGGATATAGCCCTTACACATCTTCTTCAGAAATCTCACTATGATGGCATTGAATCTCAGGTTCCTTGACCTTACAAATTCAAAGCAATTCCTAATTTAGAATCTCAGATCACCTACAGAATTTAAAACATACCTCAGATTCGACATGCTAGGTCTCGGTCAGTTTGCTCAATAATGACACTCATCAATCTTAGATCACTAATACAGGATTCTAAGGTACCTCTATAGGGGAAACTTATAGCCTTAGTATTTACAATGTGTCTACAGTCTCGCAGAGACAAAACCTCACAAATCATATTCTTGATTTTGACATCAGAGATAAATTACAGAGTCATTGAACTTGTCTTAAGTATGAATGAGAGTGTTGCATTTCTTCCCATAAGTTCACATAACGTACCATATAGAGAGGTTTGTATATCATTAGAAAAATGGATTTAAATATCAACAAATCATCACATACAGAATGCAGTGTTATAGAGCTCGCACAAAACCATAGTGATACTCGATTCTAACATGAAAGGATGTCACTAAGATCACACACAACACTTCAGTGAAATGCTATAAAGAATAATGCCACATAGAGAAGATTTCATAAGAGAGCCCAGATGATAAGCTACAACAACTTTGGTTGAAATTTTAGTCCTACCTCAATGTAGTAACCTCAGGTTTGCAAGAATTTGTAGAATTGTCACTACATGAATTAGAATAGATCAACACAAATTCTTCAGTATTTTCTTAAGCATTATCTGTATATCACAGAGATTCTTGGATGACCACAGAGTTAAGAATCATGGCTAGATCTTCAATTCATGCTACAAAACTGCAAAGAGGTACCATCGCAGGTTGGACCTTTCTTACACGGGATTTTGGCCTTCTCTTACCATCCTTCTGTAGATTGCATTCTCACATCACACACAAGTACACATGGACCCGCAGATGTGTAACATCAAGTCGATGGCACAACATATCAGCTTATTAGCATCAATGCTATTTGTTCCTACAAAGAATAGCATAACGAGCACCTGTTTGGAGGGGACAGACAGAAGTGTATACATGAGGGTAATGCAATCCTTCTGTTCATACAGCTGTTAATACCTCTGATTAGTCGATAACCGACTACACCCACACCACCCATCGTGGCTATCGTGCATATGGGAGCTCTTTGCACCGAGGAAAACTCATGCATAGAGGTGTCATGGTCGGGCCAAGGGTATGTGTCGTTTTTAATTGTAAAACATGTTAAATATATATGTCGTATGGTTTTTAAATGTATGGGTTTTTATCATTTGGTATCATTTGATTAAATTTATATCGTATGGTTTTAGATTTATATCGTATGGTTTTTAAATGTATGGTTTATATATATATATAACCATACCATATAAATTACGAATTTAATTTTTAAAACATTTAAATTTTATTAAAATTTATAATGTAAATTTTAAATGTTGTTATCTATGGTTAAAAGGTATAATGTATATATATATTATTGTTAAAAATAGTAATTATTTTAAGATCAAGTTAATTGTATATTGAGTAATGTTATTTATATTAATAAGTGAATTATCTTAGAGTTTGATTTTATACAAAATAGCCTTGAAATTTGTATAAACTCTCAATTATTTTGTCACAAAAGCAGGAAGAGTCACAAAGGTGAAGAAAACCAATATTCAAGTAGTAGTTAAGTAGCTAAAAATCAATAAATCCCTTCTATCACTGCATCTAGGACTGAACATTCTAGACAAATTTTACAAACCAACACTATGATCTATGAAAACCCCTGCATCGCACTCTAGAGTTAGTATGCATAAAATACCATGCATAGGACAAGGAGGTCGTGTTGCCACCCTCCTTGACCTCAGTACCAGTAAGACCTGCCTACAGGTAAAATAGCAAAAGAACTATACCCATATGCCAGCTCAAATCTTATGAAAATTATATTTTGTCAATCTGAAAATTTACCCACTCCTCATGAATTTATTATGTATTTCAGGAAAAATTACCATGTTTAACATGTACCAAAGGCGGCAGCGCCAGCGAAATGCATCGCCGCCACCACCACCTTCACCATTTTCATCACCACCATCAAGATCACCATCAGTGCCTGTTGCTCCACCCGATCTCACTACTGTGATGAGCTCATTAGAATCCATTTTGGAAATGTTAAAAGGGTCATAGTCGACCAGGCAGAAAAAGTAACGACGTCATCCAGAGAAAATACATTCAGAAAAGCCTAAGGATTTTGATGAAAAACCTCACAGAGAAGATATCTCATGGGAACTGCAAAAGATTAAACTCTCAGAATTCTCTGGAGGACGAGCTGGAGAACATGCCGAAGCATGGTTTGAAGGGATGATCAGATGCTTCGCATCAAGAGAATATTCTTCAACTTCTAAAACAAATATCACTATATTCCAACTCAGGGGGAATGCTCTGATTTGGTGGGGAAATATGGAAAAATAGCTGCATCTCACTTCAGATACCGTTCCTTGGGAGTTGTTTGTGGACCAATTCCATGCGAAATACTTGCCACCTTTCTTTCAAGAGTAGCAAGCTGAAGCCTTCCATACTGTAACCCAAGGTGGTAAAACCGTGGAAGAATATGAGACAAAGTTCATGGAACTTGTGAAATATGTTTCTTATCTAGACACAGATGAATGCCAGGCCGAGAATTTCGTATTTAGATTAAATCCTCGGATCAAAGCCATGGTAAGAATGTGTAAGCCACCGACGATGGCAGAGGCGGTTGAATGTGCTCGTTATGCAGAAGAACATTTGGGGTTAAAAAGGGATTTTAGGCCAGCTGAACCAATACCACAGGCATTTACGGGAAGGGCTCCCCAAAATTTCTTCTAAGGAAATAACTCGAGACCACCTCCTTATGGTAACAGGTTTAGCCCCAAGAGAAGCGGGAGTAGGAGCTCCCAGGACCATAAATGCAATAGATTTCGAGTCCTCAAACATCAGTGCTTGGAGGTCTTGAGGGACTGGTAATTGAGGGAGGAATGGGAGAGAAAGCAGCACCAGGGGACAGAGTTCTTGGTCGGGAATTTCTCAGTCAAACGCAAAAGGACCAACCCGAGTGGACTGTTGGGGGTGTGGAGGACCTCATCCTCAACGTGATTATCTAGAGAACTCTTGACGAATAGGAAAATAACCATCATCGGATGCCTAAAGCAATCATAGAATCCATGTTGTCTTCAACAACAACCAAGCAGCACATCAATCCACTGTAGTGGAATCTTCTGGTAAAATCAACAGAATAAAACTCAAAATATTATTTGACACTGGAGCCACTGATAGTTTTATTTCATCTTATGCATTGGATAAATGTGGGTTGGCAGCCTGCAAGCAGGACGATTTTAAACTGGTATAAATGGCTTCGGGAGACCTTCAACCGGTAGAATTAAGTGTTGAGGATTGCAAGGTTGATCTAGGAGTCTGTTCGACCAAACTAAAAGTATATGTCATGGTCCTAGGTACTTACGACCTGGTGATAGGAATGGATTGGTTAGAGTCTCATCGAGCATGGGTAGATTGTTCCGGGAAAACAATACTTTGCATGAATGATGAGGACGAGACAATCCAAATTCAGGGTATTAAGATAAAAGTATCCTTGCGTTTCATCTCAGCTATGCAAATGAAGTGGTGCTTAAGGAAGAGTTGTCAAGTGTATGTAGTTCAAGAAGTAAGCAAAGAAAAAGGGCCTTCCTTAGATTAGTATCCGATTCCGTCAGAATTTCCGGATGTTTTTCCAAAGGAATTACTAGGACTACCTCCTAAGAGAGAGCTAGACCTCACCATTGAATTGAAACCTGGTACGTAACCTATATCTAAAACACCTTACAGAATGACCGCCCCGGAACTTCAAGAATTGCAAATACAGCTAAAGGAACTGTTAGATGTGGGACACATTCGACCCAGTGTTTCACCTTGGGGTGCTCCTGTAATCTTTGTCAAGAAGAAATATGGTTCATTACGACTGTGTGTGGACTATTGAGATTTAAACCAGGCCACGGTAATGAATAGGTATCCAATGTCTCGCATTGACGACCTTTTTGATCAAATGAAAGGAGCTACAATGTTTTCAAAGATCGATCTGTGATCAGGTTATCATCAGCTAAGGATTAGCGAGAGCGATGTTTCTAAGACTGCATTCCAAACTCGTTTCAGGCATTATGAATTCATTGTGGTACCATTTGGGTTGACCAAAGCACCTGCAGTCTTCATGAACCTTATGAATAGCATTCTCCGCAAATATCTCGACCAATTTGTACAAATCTTCCTGGACAATATTCTCATCTACTCTAAAAATGAGAAGTAGCATGAAGAGCATCTTTGGATAGTATTATCTTGTCTCAGAAAACACAAGTTATATGGGAAATTATCCAAATACGCTTTCTTTTAAAAGAAAATTCATTACTTAGGTCATATCATATCAGGCGAAGGAATCTCTGTAGATCCTGAAAAGGTAAACACAATCAGGGAGTGGCCGATCCCTAAGAATGCACATGAAGTGCGTAGTTTTATGGGTTTAGCAAGTTACTACCGTAGGTTTGTGGAGGGATTTTCCAAAATTGCAAAGCCGATCACAAACCTCCAGCGCAAAGGTGTTAAGTATGAGTGGACTCAGGAATGTGATAAAGCTTTTTCTGAACTTAAACGATTATTGACTAGTGCACCGATTTTGCAAGTACCGGATATGGATAAATATTTTACTATGTGTACCGACGCATCTAAGCAAGGGTTAGGCGCAGTATTAATGCAGGAAGGAGGCGTAATAGCAGACGCTTCGAGAAAATTAAAAAACCCATGAAGAACTTTATGCTACGCATGATTTGGAGTTAGCCGCGGTGGTCTTAGCTTTAAAGATGTGCAGACATTACTTGGTAGGGAGAAACTTTGTGCTTAAAAGTGACCACCAAAGTTTGCAATATTTATTCACCTAGAGAGACTTGAATGCAAGACAAAGACGATGGAGTGAACTCCTAAACGAATATGATTTTGCGATTTCATATATCAAAGGGAAGGAGAATGTTGTAGCAGATGCATTAAGTAGAAGACCTCGAATATTCTCCCTCGTACCTATCAGGGTGAACTTGAGAGATCAAGTACTTGCGCATCTTGTAAGAGATAATTGGTACTTAAAAGTAAGGTCGGGGTTCAAAAGCAACCATTCGAAGGAACCTAAGTTCGAAGGATATGATCTGGAAGAGGACGGAATTCTACGATTTCACGGAAGGATGTATATACCAGAAAGTGGAGATCTCCAAAACACCATCTTGAAGGAAGCACACCGAGCAGTATATTGTGCACATCCTGGGGTAAAGAAGATGTATGCTGACACTAAGAGACTTCTTCTGGTCAGGCATGAAAAACGACATTGTCCAATTTGTCGCTAGGTGTCTTGAATGTCAGCAGGTAAAAGCTGATCATCGTCACCTAGCAGGTCTCTTACAACCTCACGACATCCCTATGACCAAATGGGAGATAATTTCTATGGATTTTATTGTTGGGCTGTCTCTTACGCAACAAAAGCATAATGCCATTCTGGTTGTGGTGGATAGATTAACAAAAAGCGCCCATTTCATCCCAGTAAGAGATACTTATGAAGTAGTTGATGTAGCCCGAGTATTCCTAAATGAAATTATCAGATTTCATGGAGTACCTAAGAAAATCATATCCGACAGAAATCCTCAGTTCATCTCAAGGTTCTAGAATTGTATGCAGTCAGCCTTGGGAACTCAGTTAAATTTGAGTACAGCATATCATCCTGAGACCGATGGGCAGACAGAAAGGGTAAATCAAGTACTTGAGGATATGCTAAGGATGTATGTTATGGACCAACAGTCGCACTGGGAAAAGTACTTACCCTTGGTAGAATTTGCTTACAACAATAACTATCACAGTTCAATTAGGATGTCGCCATTTGAAGCTTTATATTGAAGACCCTGCAGAACGCCGTTGAGTTGGGACAGGTTAGAAGATCGAGTAATCATCGGACCAGAATAGATCCAAGAGATGGAGGATCAGGTAAAATTGATTAGGCAACGATTGAAAGAGGCACAGGATAGACAGAAAAGTTATGCTGACACTCACAGGACAGATAGAAGCTATGTAGTGGGAGATAAGGTTTTCATCTGCATTAGACCAAATAAGAGCACAATTCAGTTTGGGAAAGGGACAAAATTATCCCCCCGGTTTATAGGACCGTTTGAAGTCTTGGAAAAAGTTGGACCTGTCACTTATCGTCTTGCACTGCCACCCCACCTGCACAAAATTCATAATGTATTTCATGTATCTGCCTTATGACACTATATTGCTGATAAATCTCATGACCTTCAATGGAAGGAACTGCAGGTATCGGACGAGGGAACCCTAGCAGTCGAACCATTACGTATTTTGGAACGTAGGGTTCGACAACTCAGGAATCGCCGGATAGACCAAGTTAAAGTCCAGTGGGACAAATATAGTCCTAGATCAGCGACTTGGGAGGATGCTGAGACTTTCTGCCAGAATTACCCCAACTTATGCTAAATTTTGAGAAACTGAAAACTTTATATGTATATGGCTGCTCTATTTCGATACTTGAAACTTTATTTTGAAATATCACGTAAGGATGAGTTTTACTTTGCTGGTACATGGATACCCATAAAGATAGAATGCTACTTCACTTTAGTGATACAGGATATATGCTGTTTGTTTAAATTTATTGGTGCATGGATACTGATATGCAATATGTCATTTAAATTAACATTGCAAGAATATGAAATCATAGATTAAACATTATAGATGAAACTATCTATTGATTCATTTCATTACATTTCAAATATGATTGAAGGAAAGGAAATAGAAGAGTGACTACATTTTGAATATGAAAAGTGAAACATATTGGTATACAGATTGAGATGGCTAAAACAATGCATCATAGATGGAACATGTATGAACTAAACAGAAGTGGTATCTAAACGATAAATTGTATTGGACATATTGATATCTATGTGGACAAATGTTTTAATTCAAGTATGTTATATAAGTTATAGGATCTATATCATAGATAGCAATGTATTTGAAATGTGTAGAGATTGTTATATGGGTAACAATTTGTTATGAACAATATATATGCATATGTTGTAATATGTGTACGAGTGTTTACATTGCAGATTGTGTACCAGTGATTACCTTGCGGAAATAAGATTACCGGGACAATCTACGTGATGACAGATTTCCAAGAACAGTTGAGACTCCTTGAGATCCCACGATAGGGTGTTGACCCTGGTCCTACTGGGAGAGGTGGAGGTGTTGCCCACCGTTTATCCTCCAATACCTGGAGTCATGGGAGGACTGTGCGAGTCACGCTCCCCTAGATGTGTGATGATGATTGTCGGATGCTTACAAGCATGTCAGGTCGACGTAATCGACACTGATATCCTTGAGGTCTATGAATGGAACAGTAATGGATCAGTAAAACTGATGCCATGGCATATTCCTGTAGAGGACGGATAGGATGGGAGTGGAAGAGATTAGGAAGGATAGGATGATTTTAGAATAGTTTGGAGATTCGGTGAAGATGGGAAGTAACAATTAAATTATAGATACATACTTATTTAAACGGAAATTCAATCTTAAAATACAAGCATTCTACAATCACCCTAATCTCTAAAAACACAATATTGATATGAGTATATAAAACCCTAAACTTCGGGACGAAGTTTTCTGAAAGGAGGAAGTATGTAATGACCCATTCCCAAGTTATACACAAAATGATGTTAGCGTGTGTACGATATAGGCATTTGATAGCTACACCTGCCTATGTCGCACACATCGCACTAGTACACCTACCTACTAATATCAAGATTACATAAATTGGGAACTTAATATTAAGATTTCAGATTAATATTAAGTTCAACTAAGTATAAATTTTATGAAAAGAACTAATAAAAGAAAATGATATAATAAAGTTAACTCCTTAAGTTAAAAATGATTATGCAAATATTAAAGATTAATATTAAAAGTACTTAAATATAAAGTCCCATGCTCTATAAATAAAACAACTATATAATCCCACCTCCATAAATATATTCGTACCCACATTAATTTGCATCACATCACCATAAAAACATGTAATACCAACATTCAGGTGGGATAAGACCTCGAGAGGAAAGAGACGGTAGGGGAAGATTATTTAAATCCACATTAATGAAAAGATCACACCACCATAAATACATATAATATCACCATTAATAAGGATAAGGCCTCGGGAGGTAAGAGGCGGTGGGGAGAGATTATTTAAGTATGAAACACGGAGGAGAAGGGGGCGTTTTTTTTTTTGGGGGGAGAACAAAGGAAAATGAATTCTGCTTGAGTTAGATAAATGGTCTGGGAAGGAGTCTCGGGGTCCTTGGAAATCTGGGCACGGGGACAGAGGAGACATCCTCTGGGTCTAGGATTGTTCCTGGATTGGCTGGGAGGATTTGATTGTTCCGGTAATCTGTTCACGACATCACCAGGAGCTCAACAAATCTTCAGCCCGCTTCAGGATTTGTAAATTTGTGTTGATTTTCAGGTATTCCTCTATGTATAGATTAATCATGCAAGATGAAATTTCAATTTAACTGTTACAATGTTTCATTGGATCTATTTTTACTTAAATCGAAGTTCAGATAGGTACAATTAAGAAATCAGGGGACAGAGTCATTACAAAGAGAATTTTGGCCTAAAGTCTTACCACCTAATCAGCCTATAATCCACCTACAAAAATGCTTCCAAATCCTCATGATATGGGCCTCTAATTTTCCCAGAACAATCTCTGGTTTGTATCTCTCTCCTCCCACAAGTACGTTGTCCTTTCCTACGCCTAGTCTACTTTAGAATAGCTACTCTAGAATAGCTCGATTTCACTTGTAGAATCACTCTAGTGCAGCCTTAGATGTATAGCAATGCTCCCCTAGGATGTCACTCGAAGTCCACCAAAGGTAGAGGTGGAATTCTCGGTTGGGAATTCCTTATGCTAAACAACATTGGTTTTACTTGGCTAAACAACTCAAAGAAATTTGTCTTCTAAAGTTAGATTGTCAAAAGATTCCAAAATAGAGGCCACTTTTCCTATTTATATTTGTTTCTCCTCTTCTCTCCTTGTGGGCTCTACAATTTGACCTCCTTGCCTCTTCCCTCTTCCCTCCAATTCAATTTCCTCAAGGAGTGCGTATCTCCTCATGGGATGGTCCGCACATCCCACTATGGGATTAATCTTCCCTTTGTCTAATGTTTGGGGCCTCCAATACCACACAAAATTAAATTAATTAATTTTCACCCACTTTTCCTAAGTTTGTACCCAAAATTTTCTCCATCCAAAATTTTCAAAAATTGAGAAAGGCACTTAGAAATTTTTTATTGGAAGGGATATTACACTTGGCAAATCCTTCTGAGTATCGACTATTGATTAGTGCATTGATGTTCCTCGTGAACACCCATCCGAACATATGCTTTGTAGTTTACACTTTGAGTCAATTCATGACTGAGCCACTTCATGCACATTGGGTTGCTGCCAAGCATGTGGTAAGATATTTGCATGGGACGATTAATCTCGGTCTAAGATATACTACCGGAGAAGTGAGACTTCATGGGTACACTGATGCTGATTGGGCTACAAATGTTATTGAAAGGAAAATCCCATCAAGGTGTTACTTTAGTTTGGTTTTTCCATGATATCTTGTATGAGCAGGAAACAAAAGTCCGTAGCTTTGAGCATGGTCGAGGAAAATTACATGTTGCTAGCATGGCTAGCTATGAGGCAATATGTTTGAGGAAGCTCTTTGGAGTGTTATTTGAGCAAGTCCTAGATATGACGGTGATATATTGTGACAACAAGAGTGGGATTCGAATAGAAGAGAATCTCGTGTTTCATGACAAGTCCAAGCACATTGAGATCAGGTATCACTAAATACGAGACATGGTGCAAAGAGGAACTGTGAGACTCTATCATATTTCGACTGATGAGCAGATAGCAAGGCTTTTCCGAAAGGGAAGTCCTTGGTCTTAAGAGAGATGCTTGGACTGATGGATGTGACTCTCCCGGGTAAGGGTCCCAACCGATCGAGGACACTGAGTTATGCTCTTCCTCCCTGTCTGAGCTCCCAAGGAGAGAAATTGAGTCGGAGGTCCCAGGGTTGAGGGAACTCGTGGACAATAGGTATGTTTGATCCTTACCCTATGGTAAGTGTGTATCTCGCCTATTGTCATTGTAGGGTTGTGTTTGATCCTTACCTCATGGTAAGTGTGTATCTCCCCCTACCGAGTATAACCCAGTATGCATCCTACCCATAAGTTGGGCTTGTCGAGATTGTCACCCATCTGGCCAATGGGTGAGGAGACTTGGGTGTGTCTGATCCTTACCTCTCATGGTAAGTGTGTATCTCCCCCAAGTGCCTTGGGTGTGTCTGATCCTTACCTCGCATGGTAAGCATGTATCTCTCTCAAGGTAGTGGATGTAGTGTTCTACCACTGACTTCTGAGGGTCAAGTTAGGAACATCAACAGGCAATAGGATCGTTGTGATCCTTATCTCATGGTAAGTAGTATCCTGACTATTGTCCTTGGATAGAGGTGGTAGTTTGAGCTCCCCTATCGTGATTCTTCTTCTTTGAATTCGAGTGTTTAGCAGATGAGCAGAGATGAGCAGAGACGAGATATGACTTGAACACAATGTCGAGACTTTTGAGATAAGATTCATGATGCAGTCGGAAATTTCTCCCTACCTGGGAGGGAGTGTTAATTTCACAGCTCAAGGACAAATTTCTTCCTTTGGAAAACTTTCCTCATCCAATGAAGACCCTCTTTGCCCTTGGAAGAATTTAATTTGGTCCAACAAGTACACAAAAGTTCAAGTCAGCCTGGGCAAGTGAATTCAACCACCTAAGAAGCATATAAATACATCATTTGTCACATCACTTTGGAGCATATCATCACACATCTTCGTCTTCTCTTGGAGGTTGGACTTCTTCTAAAAAATGCAGGTCTTTTCCACACATGCAAGGAGGAGAGAGACTATTTCTGATTGGGCTGAATTCTACTTTGACCAGCCTTTGACTAGCGTTGATTTTTGGAAGTTTGGGATTGATTTGACTTGGGATTTTGCATCTGTTTAGGAGGCCAAATTCTTTGGCAAGGAGGACAAACTATTTTGGGCATTTTGACCTTGGTTGACCGCAGATCTGAAGCTGCCTCTTGTCTGCAGAATTTGACTTTGACTTTGACCAGTTTTGGAGACATTTTTGGGACTGTTTTGACTTGACTTTGACCAGCAAGAGAGGCCGAAAATTGTGGCTGCCAGGACTGAACATTTTGGAGCTGATTTGACTGCTGAAGTTGACTGGTTAGGGCATCTTTCACTGTTGTTGACTGCTGTTGACTTTGAACAAAAATTGCAGACCTTGGATCAGATTTGATTTTTGTGTTGAAATTTGATTACCGGAGGACAGGTGGTTCCCTAAGGCTTTGATCTTTGGCCTAGGGAAAAGTGTCCAAAAGAATTTAATTTTTCTCCTAAAGTGACTTTATAAAGTTATAAAGTCAAATCTAATTTAAAAGTGACTTTAAGTGATAAAGTTACTAAAGTCTAATTTTAAAGTAACTTTAATAAAGTCAATGTAAAATTAGAAAGGAAAAGTGACTTTGGAAATAAATGACTAAGTGGGTCTTTATTAAAGTGGGGTGAATTAAAAAATAGAAAGTGAGATTTAAATGAGCATTTAATCTCAGCCCTAGATCTCAATCTATTTCAGCCATTTGATTTAGGGATTCCCCAAAAGTCACTTAGGGTTAGGTTAAAGGAGGAAAAGGAGGAAAAGGTCATTCATTCTTTCATGAGCAGATTGGGAGAAGGAGAGCAAGAGAGCAGGGGAGATTTCTGGGCAGTGAGGAGAAAGAGGCAGCACTTTGGCACACATTCCAAAGCAGTGTTTCAGCAAGTCCGTACAGCAGAGTTAGCACACACTGAAAGGCATATTTTGGGCACGATTTTCTAGAAAATCCGTATAGTAGTTTTGGCTCAGTTTCCAAGAAGGCTGTACAGCAAGTTGGCACGAAAATTGAGGAGCAGAGAAGCTGGTTTTGCTGGCACATTTTTCAAGGGAGGCTGTACAGCAAGTGGCTGTACCCTTGCACAGATTTCGAGGCAGAAATCCGTACAGCAGCTCTGCTGTTTTTTTTTTCTGCACGGAAATTGAGAAAAACAATACAACAGCATTTATGGCAGCTTGTACGCATTTCTAGACAGTCCGTACAGCAGCATTTAAGACTGCAAATTTGGGCACGAAAATCGAGGAGGCCGTACAACATTTATTGCTGTTCTGTTTTGTTGTTTACACGTTTTTCGAGGTGGTGGTAAAGCACGAAAAACGAGATAAGTTGTAATCTATACTTGCTGATTTTTTTTGAGTTTTTCTCTCACTGTAAAAGCATTTTTCCCAGAAATAAGGAGCTTTCGAACTGGTTTTCCCTAAGAGTTGTAGGGGGTTTTTCCAGGGTCACCTTGACCAAAAATCACTGTGTTATAATGTGTTGAATGGCTGTTTGTATCTGCTGATTTTTATTTCTGCATTTTCCAGCATTCTGTAAATTTTCCAGAATTTGTGTTTTCAGCAAAAAAAAATTATTTTTCTGTTGTTGAAAATAAGGATATGGGAAAGGGCATTTAACTAAAACGAGAAATAAGGTGAAACTGAAAACCGGGGTGGGAAAGTCAAAAAATTTCTACATGGTATCAGAGCTTGAGTGCTGAAAGTGCAGTCTGGGACAGCAAGAAGAAAAATACAGTCTGCTGATTTTTCACTCAGAAAATTCTAGCAAGCTGATTTTTCACACACAGAATTTTTTATCTTTACTACAGCAGTGCTATTTTTCAGTTTTTAGGATAGCAGGATGTCATTGGGACTGATGGTGGAGGATAGGTTGGATGGGCATACCAATTACAGCGTTTGGAAGGAGAGAATGCAGAGTATCTTTGAGGAGGCAGAAGTCTGGGACATCATGGTGCATACCACACAGAACCCTGTTGTTGTGCCTACTGATGTTGTTCAGTTGGCAGCATATAATAAAAAGAACAACAAGGGTAAGAGACTGATTCTAGACGAAATCAAAGACCATTGCATTCCTCATGTGAGAGGAAAGAGAAATGCTCATGAGATGTGGACAGCATTGTCCAATCTCTACCAGAGTACCAATGAGAATCGGAAAATGGTCCTGAAAGAAAGGCTGAAGACCATTAAGATGGGTAAGACTGATAGTGCAGCTGGATATCTCACAAAGATTACTAATGTGAGAGATGAGTTGGCAGCAGTTGGAGAGGTCATTCCACCACTGAGTTGGTGCGGATTGCAGTGAATGGCCTCCCCAGTTCATGGATGAACTTTGCTGATGGGGTTTGTGCATGTGAGACCCTTCCCACATGGTAGAGGTTTTGGGATGATTGCATTCAGACAGAGATCAGGAAAGGTCAGCTTGGGGCAGCTAAGCCAGTTGAGCAGGATGAGGATGTAGCATTGTTGGCAGGAGGCAAGAAAGGAAAAGGGAAGAAGCAGGCTTCCACAAGCAATGGTGGGGGCAAAGGCAAAGGTAAAGGTAAACAGGGTAACACACAGAAAGACTATTCCAAGGTGAAGTGTTGGAATTGTCAGAAGATGGGACACTATGCAGTTGTGTGTCCGGAGAAGAAGAAGAAGAAGGGGAAGAACCAGAGCATGGCAGCTTCAGCCGAGGTTGAGGACTTTGCAGATCGTTTTGACCGGGAGTTTGGGTTCACTGCGTGTGAGTCCTCTAGTGCGGGATTATCTGCCATAGAGGTTCAGAGGGAGCATGCATTTCCCTCGATTAGCGGAGCATCTTCGGGTATCTGGTATGTGGACAGTGGGGCTTCACGTCACATGACAGGAGTCCGTGAGTACTTCTCAGAGCTTTCAGAGAGTGGCATTGATATAGAGGTAGTACTCGGTGATGACAGAGTTGTTAGAGCAGTCGGTGTGGGAACACTGACATTTCATAGGGAACCCAAACCTCCCTTGAAGGTGTCAGATGTTCTTTATGTGCCAGGGATGAGGAAGAACCTCATATCCGTCTCAGCTTTGGAGGATAGAGGATATGAGATACTGTTCAGGGGAGGACAGGTGCTGATATATCCCAGGGGTGCTCCAACTGATTCAGCTAGAGTGATAGGTGTACGCCATCTCAAAGGTGTACAAGTTTGCATTTCAGCCCCTTTTGGCATTGAGTAGTAGTACCGACAGCAGAGCTAGCAGTTCTGAGCTGTGTGAGATTTGGCACCGCAGGATGGGGCATATGTATCATAGAGCCTTGAGGACTTTGCGGGAGATCACTACCGGGGTGCCATATTTCAGTACTGATCACTTTGATATTTGCAGAGGATGTGCGATGGGCAAGTTTGCCAAATCCCCTTTTCCCAGCAGTGACAGCAGAGCGACTGGGATACTTGATTTGACTCATTCCGATGTGAGCGGTCGGATGTCTCATGTTTCCTTGAGTGGATATGAGTACTATGTGTTATTCATTGATGATCACTCCAGGAGGACCTGGATTTATTTCTTGAAGACCAAGAGTGAGGTCTTCAAGCGGTTTCAGGAGTTCAGAGCTCTTGTGGAGACACAGACAGGTCGGAAGATCAAGTCCCCGAGGTCGGACAATGGGGGAGAGTACACCCTTGGAGAGTTTGTTGACTATTGTGCAGAGGCAGGCATTAGGAGGGAGTTCACTGTTCCTTACAACCCCCAGCAAAACGGGGTTGCGGAGAGGAAGAACAGATCCATCGAAGGGGCTGCCAAAGCCATGTTACATGATCAGGGGTTGCCATTGTTTTTGTGGGCAGAGGCCTGCAACACTGTTGTTTATTTGCAGAACAGGAGTCCGCATCATGCCTTGGGGCATATGACTCCGGAGGAGGCTTTTTCTGGGAAGAAGCCTGATATTGGTCATCTTCGTATCTTTGGGTGTATTACATACTCCTACATACCCAAGGAAAAGAGGACCAAACTAGAGCCCACCGCAGAGAAGGGTATCTTTGTGGGCTACAGTGAGACCTCAAAGGCCTTTCGGATTTACATTCCTGCACAGAGGAAAGTTGTTGTCAGGCGGGATGTGAAGTTCGAGGAGGACAGGGCCTTTAGGAGGTCACGGGAGTTAGAGTATCTCGATCAGCCAGACCCTCAGCAGCAGTTGAGTCAGTCGCAGGGATCCAGTGGGCAGGGATCAGGAGGATCCGGAGGTACATCTATGACGATGTCAGGTCCGTCAGTGGGGAGTGGCTCGCAGAGTCAGAGGGGTGGTGCTATGGGCAGCACGCAGAGCAGTCCACAGAGCAGTTCACTGGGGAGTCCACCGATGGACAGTTCACACGGTACCTCAGCATCTACAGGTTCAGGTGCAGGCAGGAGGACAGCAGACAGACAGTCAGGAGTTCAGGCTCCTGATGTTGAGGAGGAGGAGTTTTATTCTCCAACGGGAGAAGTGTGCTCAGGGAAGAGGAAGCCCAAGTGGCTTCAGAACACCTTGAGAGATGCCACATCTGTTGCTGAGCCTAAGAGGCCGGTCAGAGAGAGCAGACCACCTGAGAGGTTTTGTAGCTATATGGCAATGGCTACCAGCATCCTTGACTCTGAGCCTTCTAGCTATGAGGAGGCAGCTAGCCAGCAGGTCTGGAGAGAGGCCACGCAGGAGGAGTATTCTTCTATCATGAAGAATGATGTTTGGGAGGTGGTGCCGAGGCCTGAGGGCAAATCCGTGGTTACTTCCAGATGGCTTTACAAGGTAAAGCATGCTGCAGATGGCAGCATGGAGAAATTCAAAGCGAGGTTTGTGGCTAGAGGGTTCTCCCAGGTAGAGGGAGTTGATTATGAGGAGACCTTCGCTCCCGTGGCTCGATATACTTCGATCCGCTCCATTATATCGATAGCAACAGAGATGGGTTGGAATATCCACCAGATGGATGTGAAGACCGTATTTCTCAATGGATTCATATAGGAGGAGGTGTACATTGAGTAGCCACAGGGCTTTGAGGTGCATGGGAAGGAGTCCCATGTGTGCAGACTGAAGAAGGCCCTTTATGGCCTGAAGCAAGCTCCCAGAGCTTGGTACTCCAGGATAGATACATACTTGCAGGGGATGGGTTTCACAAAGAGTGAGGTAGATCCAAACCTTTACTATATTGTGATAGGTGAGGAGCCTCTCATTCTGGTGTTGTATGTGGATGACTTGGTCATTACGGGTGCAGAGAGACTCATAGAGCACCGCAAGAGAGATCTTGCGGCGGAGTTTGAGATGAAGGACATCGGCTTGATGCATTACTCTTTGGGTTTGGAGGTGTGGCAGGAGGAGGGGCATTTCTTCCTAGGGCAGGGGAAGTATATTGTGGACATCCTTGGCAGATTCCACATGGAGGATTGTAGACCCATGTCGACACCGATGATCACTAACTGGAGGAAGCTTCATGCTTCGGATTCCGAGTTGGTGGATCCCACATTGTACAGACGGCTGATTGGTTCCTTGATGTATTTGGTCAACACTAGACCAGATATTTGTTTTGCAGTCAACACGATGAGTCAGTTTATGTGTGAGCCTAGGAAGGTTCATTGGGTGGCTGCAAAACACATTTTGCGGTACTTGCAGGGGATAGTGGATTATGGTCTGGACTACAGGCAGGGGGATGGAGTGAGATTGGCAGGTTACACTGATTCTGATTGGGCAGGTTGTGCTTTTGATAGGAAGAGCACTTCAGGGTGTTGTTTTGGGTTGGGTTCGGCAGTGGTGTCATGGTTCAGCCGAAAGCAGCAGTCAGTAGCATTGAGTTCAGCGGAAGCAGAGTATATGGCAGCCAGTCTAGCTAGTTGTGAGGCCATCCGGCTTCGCAAGATGTTGTTTGGCTTATTTGGTCAGCTGTTGAGACCTTCAGTGATTTACTGTGATAATCAGAGTTGCATTAAACTCACGGAGAATCCAGTATTTCATGACAGGTCAAAGCATATCGAGATCAAATATCATTTCATTAGAGACTATGTTCAGAAAGGAGCTGTGAAGCTTGAGTATATTCCCACTGATGAGCAGGTTGCAGATATTCTTACCAAAGCCTTACCATGGGGCAAGCATGTCTACTTTAGAGACAAGATGGGTGTGGTGAGGAACACCTTCCTCGGTAAGAGGGAGTGTTGAAAGTTGGTTACCGGAGGACAGGTGGTTTCCTAAGGCTTTGATCTTTGGCCTAGGAAAAGTGTCCAAAAGAATTTAATTTTTCTCCTAAAGTGACTTTATAAAGTTATAAAATCAAATCTAATTTAAAAGTGACTTTAAGTGATAAAGTTACTAAAGTCTAATTTTAAAGTGACTTTAATAAAGTCAATGTAAAATTAGAAAGGAAAAGTGATTTTGGAAATAAATGACTAAGTGGGTCTTTATTAAAGTGGGGTGAATTAAAAATAGAAAGTGAGATTTAAATGAGCATTTAATCTCAGCCCTAGATCTCAATCTATTTCAGCCATTGGATTTAGGGATTCCCCAAAAGTCACTTAGGGTTAGGTTAAAGGAGGGAAAGGAGGAAAAGGTCATTCATTCTTTCATGAACAGATTGGGAGAAGGAGAGAAAGAGAGCAAGGGAAACTTCTGGGCAGTGAGGAGAAAGAGGCAGCACTTTGGCACATATTCCAAGGCAAGATTTCAGCAAGTTCGTATAGCTAGGAGAGGCACACATTCCAAGGCAGTTTCGGCACGATTTTCTAGAAGATTGTACAACAGCTTTTTGGCACGTTTTCTAAGAGGTCGTACAGTAGTTTGGCTCAGTTTTCGAGGCAGCAGAAGGCTGTTTTATTTGGCACGAATTTTGAGGCATGCCGTACAGCAAGTGGCTGTCCTCTTGCATGAAAATCGAGGCAAATTCCGTACAGCAAGGTTTTGTTGTTTTTTCTGGCATGGAAATCGAGATTCTGTACAGCAGCATTTATTGTTGTTTGCATAGAAATTGAGGAGGCCGTACAGCAGCATTTATTGCAGAAAATTTGGGCACGAATTTCGAGGAGTCCATACAGTATTTATTGTTGTTTTGTTTTGTTGTTTGCACGTTTTTCAAGGTGGTGGTAAAGCACGAAAAACGAGATAAGTTGTAATCTGTACTTGCTGATTTTTCTGAGTTTTTCTCTTACTGTAAAAAGCATTTTCCCAAAAATAAGTAGGAGCTTTCGAACTGGTTTTCCCCAAGAGTTGTAGAGGGTTTTTCTAGGGTCACCTTGACCAAAAATCACTGTGTTATAATGTGTTGAATAGTTGTTTGTATCTGCTGATTTTTTATTTCTGCATTTTCCAGCATTCTGTAAATTTTCCAGAATTTGTGTTTTCAGCAAAAAAAAATTATTTTTCTGTTGTTGAATGTAAGGATATGGGAAAGGACATTTAAGTAAAAGGAGAAATAAGGTGAAACTGAAAACCGGGGTGGGAAAACAAGAAATTTCTACATTTTGGACTCATCTCTCATTGAATATTGGTTAGTTGAACTGATTGGTCAAAGATGTTGTCCTTTGACTCATTATTGGATTGGAAAATTGTATCTCTCTGCTGAACATTTGATGACAATCTAATAGAAGAAGAATTTGGAAAGGGTTTTCCCCCGTGTGGGGTTTTTCCCTGGTATTTGACCAAATCTTGTGTCTCTTGTTATATCCACTTGGCTGTCTTCTATTGTATATCGAATTTACTGTTCTATCTACAATTGCTATTTATCATTAGAAGATTAAATTTGATTGCTTATTGAAGAAAAGATTGGGCTAAATGATTGTACTAAGCATAGAACAGTAGAAAATTAACAGCAAGCTCCCATAAAACCATGATTCCTCAAGAGATTTCACATAAGGCCCTCCAATCCTATACAGGACGAGAGTAACCTGAAGTGACACTCAAGGGACCAGCCATGGTCCAACCAAGACAACAAGATACAGACTCAAAAGACATAGATCTACGATGCCCAATACAAGGCCTCACCTGGTCTTTATGTTGCTTCTAACTTGTGACCTTGGGCTTACAATTGTGGTGATAAATGCTGCATAGTGTTCATATGTACCCCTGTGTACATGAGGGGTAACATGTCCTAGACTAAATTGTTCATCATCCCAATGTCATTAAAGGCTCCTCATTAGAGGAACAAACAAGACCGATGGTTAAACTTAAATACAAACAGCATTAAGAAATTGCAAGCGTATGTTTTCTGTGCTTGAGCTTTTTTGCAAGTATTACAGCTTTTCAGCAACAGCTAGGAACGATACATGCATTTAAGAAATCTTGATAGCTACTATTCATAATCGCTTCCTCCTATTAACGAAATTATCCTGAAAACTATTATTATAAATGCCTTACCTATTAAAATGCATTCTCACATGGAAAACAGAAACTTATATGAGATAATTTAACGACACAATCTATGAACCAAACAGCCATACCTGAAAATGCCATTAGTCCATCGTTCAAGCATATCCCCAATGTTAACAATGAATGCTCTGGATGTAAGCAAAATGACAGTCACAATTAATATCCTTCACAGCTATTTTTCACTCATATGCATGAAAATATGCTACAAGAACTGACTAGAAAAACAATTGTCACAAGAAAAATATACATCAAATGCTTCCAACACAAGAATTTAGATCTCATTCATTAAATTTTAGGCATGATACTAACAATACAAATTTATCAATAATTAAGTTAAAGGATGTGCAAATTCAACGAAAAATGCTACAAGCAATTCGTTATTAGAACTGTATTATCATAGCGAAAAAGATATGTTGATTTTGTTCACCTTGGCAAACCATGTCCATACATATCTAAGAAATATGTATATACGATGATTCTTAGAAGATTACAAATAGGCTCAAATAATACAAGAAAAGTCAAACAAAAAAGAGTAATGTAAAGTAGGCTCGGGTATAATTAGAAATGGTGAAGGGAAGAGAGAAGTGCTTTATTATTTAGACCAAGAAAGTCGAAGGCTGTGTACTATTTCTATCACATGCACAGATAGAAATATACACATGTTTATGTAACATTATGTATGCATACATGCATATACATACACTTGCAAATATTGTTTTCAGGAAATATATTGCAAGGACCTACACAGAAACAAGCTGGAAATATCAGGGAAAATATTGGAAAATATCTGAAAATATTAGCAAGCATAGACTTGGCCCTAAAAAACTTGAAAAGTCCCAGAAAAATAAGCAAGCTCAAAACCTCTGGAAAAAGCTTTTAAAAAATTTCAAGAGAATTTAAAGATGTTTGCAACATTGGTATACAAACACAAATGCATCCCAACAAAGGCATTACAAATACATACCCTTTGAGACATGCAGACAGACAAACACCAATACATAGATATGTACACACCATATTTCCAAAATAAATGGCAAAGCATGGCATCAAAAATCTCATCCATATGCATTTCTCACACCTTCATGTGCCATCAACACCAAATAAAATAATTATTCAAATAGAAAAAAATAACAAAATAGTAGTAGTAATCAGTGTTGAAAAAGTCAGCATTGGCAAAAAATTGGCGAGGGTCCTGAAAACAAATTTTCGGCCACATCAGCGAAAAAATTGGTAAACATTAAAAAATGCAAAATATATTCATTTTTTTCGAATTTTTAAAATTATAAAGCAACAATAACATGAAATAAACACATTGGCACATAAATATGAAGAAAGTACTGATATATACGATGTAGTGGATGTCAAATAAAAATGATACATCAGAGGCGATACCAAATCCTATTGATCCCTGATAATTATCCAATCAAAGACTCAAATGTGGAGAACCAATACAAAATAACATCACATATATAAATGTATCTCATCATCATGAGTTGTATGTAGCAAAAAAAACAAAACTAGCAACTAGCTATTTGAGTTCAGTGCCCTCTCCCCCTTTTATGAGAAAACATGATGGGTTGTGTTGACACCTAATCCTATGGATGGGTGTGCATTTGTATTTTTGTATATTATTTATTATTAGGAAATAAGGAATTTTTAGGCCTGCCCCTAGTAGTAGGAGGCCCTGGCCCCACACCTAATGTCAAACAATGATTGTTGGGCATGGACCTATGCTCCCCTATATCTGTGGAAGATGGTGTTGATGCTCCCACATTCTCCTCCTCCTCCTCCTTGGCAAACATTAAAAAATGCAAAATATATTCATTTTTTTTTAGATTTTTAAAACTATAAAGCAACAATAACATGAAATAAACACATTGGGACATAAATATGAAGAAAGTACTGATATATACGATGTGGTGGATGTCAAATAAAAATGATACATCAAAGGCGATACCAAATCCTGTTGATCGCTGATAATTGTCCAATCAAAGACTCAAACGTGGAGAACCAATACAAAATAACATCACATATATAAATGTATCTCATCATCATGAGTTGTATGTAGCAAAACAAACAAAACTAGCAACTAGCTATTTGAGTTCAGTTCCCTCTCCCCCTTTTACGAGAAAACATGATGGGTTGTTTTTCAGGCCTGCCCCTAGTAGTAGGAGGCCCTGGCCCCACACCTAATGTTAGACAATAACTGCTGGGTATGGACCTATGCTCTCCTATATCTGTGGAAGATGGTGTTGATGCTCCCACATTCTCCTCCTCCTCCTCCTACACCTGCTTCTCCTCCTCCTCTTGCTGCCCCTGTACTAATGGTTCGTTGTAATATTCCTACTAGGAACTAATAGTGATAATCAAAACAAAAGCACCACATGCAACACAAAATTCAACATGCAATTAGAAACCCATAAATTTAGCAAAAAACTGCACCAAGTTGAGCCATTTTATTATCAAAGAGGAGTGTACAATATATGTATGGAATATGTGCACCTGGGCTTGCTAAAGCAAGCTAGACAAACCCCAGGTGAGAAAATGTGTTGCCCGAATGCTAGAAAGTACTTCCTCTTCAAGCTCTACACTAG
This sequence comes from Pinus albicaulis, assembly GCA_034641835.2. Taxonomy (NCBI): domain Eukaryota; kingdom Viridiplantae; phylum Streptophyta; class Pinopsida; order Pinales; family Pinaceae; genus Pinus; species Pinus albicaulis. The sequence goes on along the minus strand of CM076580.1, from coordinate 677,681,740 downwards.
CCTTGGAAATCTATTGTTGTTGGCTCGAAAGGGATTGTTGTTTTACCCTCCTAGAGTGCTCAAAAAAAATTATAAAATTAATCATGGGCTCTCCTCACCAAACCCACAAAGACCCATACATGGTTGGGTCGAATTCCAAACTTTCGAAATTACCCTCAATTAGTGCGAGTTCCTCCTCCAGTTGTGTAATTCGCACTAATTGAGAATTTGCTGCCAAAGACCTCTAAAACAGATGAGAAAACCCTCCAACAATTCTCCTTATCTCCCCTAGCAAAACTCAGCCTCAAACTCCAGGTCAAGCCTCCACAACTTTTGCACTCCTCTAGTGACTGCGCAAGCCCAGTCAAGCCACCTTTGCGCATGGCCAGGAAGAAGAAATTCGGCCAATATGCCCGCCAAACCACTGCAAAAAGGTTGCTAAATACCAAAAGGAATGTGCCCCTAAATTCCCAGAACCAACTTTGCCCTGAAGTTCTCTTCCCATAAGAGTGCATGGTCCCTTTCTGCACCTAGTCTACTCCAAAGTAGGTCAAATCTCCCTATGAAATTCCTTCGAAACAACTCTACAAATGCAGCAAAGGCTCCCCTAGGGTGTCACTCAAATTCCACCGAAGGATTTGATCTCTCCCCTCGGAAACCTCGTGTGATGAACAACACTAGTAAACTTCGCTCAACAACTCAAACGTATAAGAGAGTTTGTTTTTCGAATGATCAGAATCCCCCAACTGATGTCTTCTCCTCCTATTTATCCTTTGGCTCTCTCTCTCGCTCCATGTAGGCCCTGTTACACACCACTTTGTGGGTGATATCCCTAGGAGAAATTTTTTCTATGATGGACCTTAGCCAGCAGCTAGCAACCCCTTGCAACCCTCAACTAGCTCATTGTGTCATTTCTCTGCCACCTGAGCCAGCCATGTGGTCCCTCGGCCATCTATATTGATCGTATATTTGAAGGTGGGCCTCCCAAACCTAAAGGTATGTCTTGTCATTTGGTAATTGAGTATTGGGTTTACTTATCATGGACACTTTTGGACATGGATTGATGGGGGGATTCGGCGGAAAGAGTGGACTTGGTTTGTGCTCATGTCCCCTTGACCTCTACTGGATGTTACTCTTGCATTTTAGTCCAGTGGGATCTCCTTTACTGACCATTGAGTTTTAGGGTGGTACTCCTTGGGAAACCCGACTTTGGTTGCATGGTTCCAACTTCCACCCCCCATCCACGTAAATCATCCCATTTCCACTCACTATAATCCCATTCATCATATCTCCCACTTGGGCCCACATTCCCTCATTGGGCCCACATAGGCTAGCCTCCCTTTTGCATGCCCCCATTGTGGGTTAGGCTTGGAACGATGCCCTGGAGGTTGAAGTAGCTAAAAGGAAAAGTAAAAGGATAAATGGCCACATTCAACAGGAAAATGCACTGCAAAATGCAAAAGATGGTAGAGACAAATATATTTAGCACATGAGATAAAGCCAATGCCTGAGCTCTAACCCATACCCATGGCTATCACGCTAGTTCTATAGGCACTAGATGAGCCTCCTTTATCATTTAGGAACCCATGAATGTCCCAACCCATGGAGGACAATGAACTGCCCTACCAAAAAGGGGGTAATCACTGCCATATCTTACACATCATGCTCTTATCCTTTGAGGCTTGAGCAGCTAATCGAAGAAAAATCATAAAAGGAAAAAGGCATATAAAGAAGGGTTTTGTCCTTAACCAGCCGGTTAGCACCGGTTTGACTGGGAAAACTGGCGAAGAGGGGTGTCTGAGCGGGTTTTTTGACCGGTTTAGCCCGATTGGCCTCCTGACCAGCCGGTTTGATCGATTACCGGGTTTGACCGGCTACTGGTTGAGTTGGGATCCCCATGAGGTCATTTGTGTGCCCCCACATCCACTGGGAGCACCACAGGTTTATTTCTTGGAGAACGAGGGGCCACCCCCTTGTCCATCACTTTTGAGAGTCCCATGCATCATTATGACACTCATAGACCTCATCGTGCCTCCTAGAAGGCCCTACGACATCAGTTGACCTTTGGAAAGGCTTATTATTTCATGTATGAGCTATTTTAGTGGGCTTGTCACCAAAAATTATGTCTATTTGCACATTATTTTATTATTAGGGGCTAATGTAGGCCCATTAGGGAATTCAAACTCCTAATTGGTGTATAAATAGGAGTTAAATGGATTCATTTATATCATCGCTTGGATTGGTATCTCTCTCTCATTAGAGAACTTCGCATTTTTTCCTTGGTAATATTTTTGGACGATGGATGAATTTTGATGTACGGATTTGGGTACTTTCTATCTTGGAGCTTCTTATATTGCAAATGTGATGTTGGTTGGATATATTCTCTAAAATGTAAGTGCAAATTTGATGCTATTTTTCATTTTGCTGAATACATTTGAACCTCACTATTATTAGGGCTAATTGTTGCATGTGTTTAATGTGGAATTATGTGTCTATTTAGCGTATCTATGTGTATGGGTCATGTTTGATGAATGAAATGTCCTAGAGATCATGTTATCTTGATAAGGCTTCACCATTTGCAAGAAGTACAAATGTTTTAAAGTCACTTTTCTTCTGTTGCACATTAGACAAAGTTGAATTTGAAGCTTCCTAGTGGAGCGTGGGAGCCACCCCATGGAGAATTATGACCCACATGAGGAATACCCTCTCATTGGAGCGAAGTTGGTGGGGGGAAAGTCAAGTTGGGCCCACAGGGGTATTTTGGAGGGTCTTTGATAAAAAGAGCAAGAGACACTCATTTGGGGCATTCATGATCATTTGAGAATTTGTCTTAGACAAGCACGCTTGAGCTGAAGCCAAGTTTGTAAGTGATGTTCAGCACACGGGTGTTTCTGAGCCCAAGGAGGGAGTCTCATCTATTCCAGTTCGTACCAGCAACAAAGGTTGCGAGTTTGGTGAAGTTGCAACAGTAGTAGCGCAGTGACTGCGTAGTCCTTGGAAGAGCCACGCTTGGAGGTTGAGGAGTGAAAGGATTTAGGGGGTGAAACTTGAGGTGGAGTCGGGAAGTCTTGTGGGGGATTTTCCAGCATTTTGGTGGAGCAGAAAATGCAGCATTTCCTACAGGTTACATCTACTGCTTGCGGAGGAGGGCCAAGCATTTGGGGGTCAATTCTGAAGCGTCAATACTAGGACAAACCCTTTCTGGGTTTTTCTGTGTTTATTGAGGAGAGGCCAAGATTAACTTGGAAAATTTTTTGGGCAGATTTGAGGGGTCAAACAGGGATCCCAACTCAGCTAGCAGCTAGAGGAGCTAGGGAAAAATTGGGCCGAAATTCCGAGGTCAACATTAGGCCAATTCCTTCGAGGCTTTTGTGGGTTATTGGTTGAGAGCCCGGGGTTAATTTCTTGGAATTTTCTGAGCATCAAAGGAGGCCATAACAACAATTCCTTGCAAGCATCAGTGTATTTCTGGGCAGTTTCAACACAGTATTCAGGAGAGAGCAACAACAGATCAGAGAGGGGTTTCATATATTTCACTTCGGCTTTGCTAGCTTGCCTTGTGCAAGCCCAGGTGCACTCTTTCCAACACCGAATTGTACCCTCTTATTTATAAATAAAATGGCTCAACAACACAGTTTTTGGTTTATTTCATGGCATCCAACTTGCATGTAAATTTCACATGTGTCCTTGTTATGTTTGCTTTGTTTAGCAGTGTATATTTCCATTAGAAATATTGCATCTAGCTACATATACTAAATTCAGAAATGCACAACCATTCATCACATTTGAACACGAAAATATGGGCAAAAACTCTGAGTCATTGTATTAATTCTGATAAATATGAGTACAATAAATGAGATCAGAGGAACCTGGGCTTGCTACCCAAGAACCAAGGTTGGAATTGTGATGCCCAACTGTTGGAATGGCTCCACCAAAAACCTCTACGTTGACCCAGAAAATTACTGTCATTGCTGTTATAGGTGAACTAAGATTTCGGCCCTCAAATCTACTCCAAAAATTCTGCAAAATTAAATGTAGGCCCTCCACACCAGCTCTAACAAAACCCAGAAATATCTCATAGACCCAAGTGGTGGAAATGGTCCCGAGATAAATTGCGCCCTCCTGCAACAATTTCCACTGCTAATAGTTATATGGAACTAGGAATTTTTCCTTCAAAAGCGCTCAAAAAATTCTGTAAAATTAATCCTTGCCTCCTCTCACCAAACCCACAAAAACCCAGAAAGGGTTTGGGATGAGTCCACTGACCCCCAGTGACCCCCAACAAGTGCAAATTGTTCAATTTGGCCAAAAGACGCCCCACATTTCAGATACTACTAAATTAGGCCCAAATCTCCCTCCAAGAAATCCTTCCTAACTCCTGCGAATTCTCCCCTCAATCACCAAGCAAATCCCAGCTCGAATACTCCCCAAATTCTAAATCTCTGCAAGTGCATAGAAGTTGCTAGTAAACACTTGCGCAAGCTCTAGAATAGACAAAATCAACCCTGTAAAATGCAGCACTATCACCCTTTCAAATCACCAAGGAAAACTCGTTCTCCCTTAGGATAATTCTCTGCAAATTCTCTGGCCAATACTCCATTGATTGCTAGCTTCTCTTAGCCCCCACAAAATTCTTTTGCGCCCTTTGAGTAGCAAGCACCAGCGGAAAGAAACACATAAAATAACTCCTCAATGATCTAGAATCAACTCCCCAAATTCTCTCCTAGGGTGACACTCGAAGTTCACCGAAGGTAGAGTTGGAATTCCCGCTTGGAAACTCCTTGTGCTAAATAGCATGGTTGTCTTGGCTAAGCAACTCAAGATAACTAACATTTGAATTGTAAAATGACAAAAGATGCCAAAAGTGAGCCCTCAAGCTCTATTTATAATTTGTTGGCCTCTTCTCCCCTTGTGGACCCCTCTCTCTCTCTCTCTCTCTCCCCTAATTCGCACTTCTTTTTCTTTTCTCTTTCCTCCAATAGTGTGAGTTCCCTCCTTGGGTCGAATTTCTCTTTTTTGTGGCCCGCACATTCCACCAGAGCTGCATTTTTCCCTTTTTCTCCCAAGTCGCAAAACCAAAAATGTCCCCTCTTTCCAAAATTGCTTCTAAAGCAGAAAATAAAAATTGGGGATATGACACAAATGCTCCAACTCCACAACTTGGTAAGGCCAACAAATGAACTTTCACATGGTAATAAGTGCTCTTGAAATGATTGTTGCAATAGTTGCATTTCCAAGCAACATTGTCTCCTCCCTTCAACTTGCTGTCTGGCCCTTGATCTCTTGTGGCATACTTCCACAAGGGATATTTGCTTTCTTGAGCCTGCTGTCTTTCTAGATTTATTCTGCCCTCAACATTTGAAGTTGTTATTGCAGCCTCACTTCCAATAGAGGGAACACTAGCATACCCTGATGAAATTGGAACAAGAAGGGCATCACCAAGGAGGACATTCTTCCCCTTCCTTTGCCCCTTCCCTGGTGCCCTTGATTGAGCCATGAATGTTGTAAAAAAAATAATAAAAAAATGCACAAACTTGTAAAAAATATGGACATGCAAACTGTTATAGCAAAAATGCAAAAAAAATAGAAGCAAAATTCTCTTACCTGTTGCTTGAATCACCTCCAAAATGCTCCCAAACCCTTTGATAGTCGCTCCCACACGCCCACAACAAGAGAGACACCCAATAATGAGTGATAAATGGGCCCAAATCGGGCTTTAAAGGCCATGCGCCACAATTTTCAGAGGGACACATGTCCCAAAATCGGGACTCACGTGCCCTTCAAATCTGACCCGCATGCCCATCGAATTCCACGTGCCACAACATGTTGGACTCATAAACTGGATGTGAAAATTTCTAAATATAGAAACCCTACTGAAGTATCTTGATTTACTTCTACTTGTTTGATTTAATTAACAATTTAGTTTCTGAAATATTTAGTAAAATATCAAAGTAAACACAACTACAGCCTACACATACATACAGATCATTTACTGAAGCATAACGCACACATGATAAAGGACATAGTAGTTTTTGGACAATGTCCCCGGAAAAACCCAATGTAGGAAAACCGGTGTGGCGGCTCTCTGAGGGTTTATATATTAAGCAAAATATCTGAATACAATCAAGGGCACCAGTAGTGGTTTGCCAAACAGAGAAATCGCGGCAAATGTACCTCTATCACTTAGAGACAAAAATATAGCTAATTCAGCTGAGGCTCCACACCTTTTGAATAATGTTGAATACAAGCCCTTTCTGGCCCACTGGAAATCCCAGGGTTGCCTCTCCCGGCACTGCGTCAGCTCTGCATAGCTGCTAGAGCATCTACGCAACACAGGTTGCTCCTGCGTCACCCCTCTGGGTCAGGTCCTCGTCACCCTGAAGGCCCTACGTCAGCCTCTGCATCAGCCTGTCTTGGTTGCGTCCCTCCTACTGGGTCTCTGCGCTGCCTAGTATGGATTTGCCTCTCTGCCTATGTATTCTCAGCCTCGGATCTGAATATCCCTCATTGATCTGCCCCTCACCAGCACTACAAGTTTATTCGAAAATTCTCAGCAAACTGTGCCCGAGAATTTCGACTTAGCTTAAGCGCTACCACCTTCTGTGTCTTCTTCAACTGACCCCAAGCCTTCCTTTAATACTTTTCTCGTTGAACATTCAACAACCGTTATCTAATCTCTAATCAACGACTAAGATTAGAAAAGACTTGATTCATGTCACTTAGAAAATTCTCACCATTATGTCTAAATTAATTCACTTTAATTATTTAATTTCCTTAAGTTAGACTTAGGGTCTCCATTAAAATAATTATTATTTTGAATAAATTAGGTTTCGGGTGGAATTTCTCCAAACAATTTCTGGGTCTTGGAGATCTCATGTGTTCTAGCCCCTCCACAAAGTTTCGAAGCTAGAGCACATCCGATGCTACCCAAAATATCAACACTCCCTCTTAGCGAGGAATGTGCTCTAGTAACACTTCACTCTAGAAGCGTTACTTTGATCCATAGCATCGGTCCCCTGCACTGTTGATGCTTGGCCTGTTGCCCTTCATCCTCTGCATTGTTTCCTTATATACTGCTGCACATGTCATTGCCAATAACACTGCCTCATATGTACTGCAGCTCCCTCTCAAATGTTGCATTATGCTGCCCATAGCACTACCACTGCTAAATGTTGCACTGCAACTCAGTTGCTGAGAAGTAAGCAACTAAAGCACATCACCCAAAATACTAACAGACAAGTAAGTTTGGCTGCATCTTGATACTTGAAGCACCCTCTGCTGCTGCTCTGCGTTGACCCTCCGAAGCTCTGTGTTGTTTGCTGCTTTGCACTGTCTCTACGCTATTGAATTCCCATCAGCCTCTCTGCTGTTGATGCCTCTCCTCTGCGTTGCTCCAGTCTTCAGCGTCCCAGCACTTGCTAAAGTGCCTCCATGATCCTCTGCACCAACTAACTCTAGTCATCCTGCTATTGTCTTTAAGGGCTCCTGTAGCTCGTATGTGATCCAAGAGTTTGGGCACCTAAAGGACCCTGCCCCTCTCCATCTATAGCTCACTCTATAGATCTTTGTCGCCCCCACCTCTTCTCTCGAGGTATATGAGCACTCATGGCCACATCATCATTGTTGTCATCATGCCCTTTCGCTGTTGCTGCCTTGGAATCCGAATTTTCCTTGCCTTTCTTCTTCAAAGTGTTGGCGAAGTGTCCTAATTCGCCACATCTGAAGCACTGGACATTGGATAGGTCCTTCTTCTTCCCTTGCTGCCTCTGTTCCTTAGATATTAGGGCTGCATCTTCCTCCTCTTTCTTAATTGTGACTCCTCTGCTGCTGAATTCTCTCTCAGTTATTCTCCACATCTCCTCTTGTCGAAGGATTGCCCACATGTCCCCCCAGTTTGAAAGTTGTGCCCTACCCAAGATACTTTGGACAAAGGTCTCCCAATCATTGATGACTGCATTTAGGGTTAGTCCTCACCATGAGTCCATCATCATGAGTTTCCCCCATGGCAATCAGCTAATCTCAGATAGTCTGCAATCTAATGAGGAAAGGATTGATCTCCTCTCCCTTGTGCATCTGGAACAACCACATCGGATTCTCCAAAAGCATCTTCCTGTAGACTGAGCTACCTTGATACAATGTGGTAATGTCGTCCACACCTCATTTTCCGTCTTCTTCTCGGCAATCTACAGAACCATGTGATCTTTTACTCCATCCATGATCAAGCGTTTAGCTCATGCCCGATTTTCATTAAACTTCGCTAGAAGAGCAACATCTATTGGAACAGCCAAGACGTTCTCGACATGATCTCTGATGCCATATTCATCAAGGACTAACAGGATTCTGGCTTTCCAGATGGCAAAGTTAGACACACCGTCTAACCTATCCTGATCTCTCAATCCATGCGAGACCATCTCTGCTCAAACTCTCAAAGAAAATGCTCTTCTCCCTTCTACTGTTTCTACACTCAGCAAAAGATCGGATCTAGATTTCTTGGCAATAGAAACCCTCTAGAGAATATGCTCCTTCTGACAAATGAATTCCCTCCCAGAAATCCTTCACCAATTCTGTCGAATTAACACTATACGATCACTCCACTTAATCGAATCTCAGATCTCTTGGCTAGAAAATCTGCTAAGGAACTGTTTCCCCTTACTTTTCAACCCTGCTAGGCACTGTTCTAAGCCAACAGAAACAATGCCCCAGCAGCAACTTCGAAGATCAGAAAACTACACTTCTAGTCACGGCAATCGACACAACGTCACTCCCGCTTGGACTGCGTCACCCTCTTGGGCCTGCGTTAGCCTCTGCATCAGCTCAGCGTGAGCTTGATAGGCTCTGCATCACCCTTTTGGGCCTGCGTCAACCTTTGCGTGAGCAGACTGGCTCTGCGTCACCCCTGCAGGGCTTATGTTGTCCCTTTGGTGTTGCGCTGCCTCTTTCTGAATTTGTGCAGCTTCAGCTGCCCTCCTGCAGCAAAAAATTCTTCAGCCCTATGTTGATGGCTTCAGCTTGATCTACAATCACTCTGATACCATGTGAAAAATTTTGAATATAGAAACCCTACTGCAGTATCTTGATTTACTTCTACTTGTTTGATTTAATTAACAAGTTATTTTCTGAAATATTCAGAAAAATATTAAAGTAAACACAACTACAGCCTACACATACATACAGATCATTCACTGAAGCATAACGCACAAATGACAATGGACACTATTTTTTGGACAATGTCCCTGGAAAAAACCAATGCGGGAAAACCGGTGCAGCAGCTCTTTGAGGTTTTGTATATTAAGCAGAATATCTAAATACAATCAAGGGCACCAATAGTGGTTTGCCCAAAAGAGAAATCATAGCACATGTACCTTTATCACTCGGAGACAGAAAATATGGCTGATTCAGCTGAGGCTTCACACCTTCTGAATAATGTTGAATACGAGCCCTTTCTAGCCCATTGGAAATCCCAGTGCTTCCTCTCCCGGCACTGTGTCAGCTCTGCGTAGCTGCTAGAGCCTCTGCGCAGCACAGGCTTCTCCTGCTTCACCCCTCCAGGCTCAATGCTGCATCTGCGTCACCCTGAAGGCCTTGCGTCAGCCTCTGCACTGCCTCTGCATGAGCCTGCTTGAGTTGCGTGAGTCTCTGCGCTGCCTGGTATGGATCTGCCTCTCTGCGTATATATTCTCGACCTCGGATCTGAATATCCCTCATTGATCTGCCCCTCACCAGCACTACAAGCTTATTCGAAAATTCTCAGCAAACCGCGCCCCAGAATTTCGACTTCGCTTAAGTGCTACTGCCCTGTGTGTCTTCTCCAACTGACCCCAAGCCTTCCTTTAACACTTTTCTCGTTAAAGATTCAACGGCCGTGATCTAATCTCTAATCAACGGCTAACTTTAGAAAAGACTTGATCCACGTCACTAAGAACATTCTCACCCACATTTCTAAATTAATTCACTTTAATTATTTAATTTCCCTAAGTTAGACTTAAGGTCTCCATTAAAATAATTAATATTTTGAATAACTTAGGTTCTGTGTGGAATTTCTCCAAACGATTTCTGGGTCTTGGAGATCTCATGTGTTCTAGCCCCTCCACAAAATTTCGAAGCTAGAGCACATTCGATGCTGCCCAAAATCTCAACAATGGACACGTGTCCTAGAGAATCGTGTCTGATTCGTGGGATTCAGGACATGGGGGCGGGAGGACAAATATGGTTTCTTAGATGTCAAATAATGACTGTTGAGTATGGAGTTGTGCTCTCTTTTATCTATAGTAGATGGTGCTGACGTTGACGCTCCAACACTCTCCTCCTCCTGCTCCTCCTCGTGCTGCTCCTCCCCCGAGTCCTCCTCCTCTTGTTGCCCCTGTACTAATGGTTCCTCTAACCATGTAGGTGACTCCTTGAAGATGGGCACCTCAAACTCCACCCTCCACTAAGACAATACATCAATATTGTATAAGGAAATGGTATTTGGATCCTTTGTTTTCTCTATTTGCTTCACTCGACGTCGGAGATTGTAATGCACATACACTAAATCATTGAAGCATGAGCAAGGTTACTTGGGAGCGGGAGTGAAAGCGGGGAGCGGGAGCGCCATTTTCAAAAGCTCCCGGTTCGAGAACGTTTTTGGGAGCGTTTTTTTTTTAAATATATATATATTTTATATTTGTTTATATTTTGATGCATATATGTCAACAAAAGAATGTAGAATGATGAATTAGACATAAAAACATAAAAACATAGATTGAACCATATAACATCAATCATCTAGAAGTTATAATCTTCATCAACCACGTCCATAAGTTAGAAACATACAACATATTGACTCTTGAGTCTCATGATTCATCAATTTTAAAGTTTCAAGCTTTCAGAATTCAATATATAACATTTATCATCATTGAATCATTGATCACCATAGTTGTACTTGTAAGCTAAGTGTAACCATTACAACAAAGAATATTTAACATGAAATGAAATGTTATAAAATGAAACGAAATGAAACAACTTTCAACGTTCATGAAGCATCATATTCATAATTCATAATGACTTATAAACTTATAGGTTATAACTGCCAACTTCAAAGTTTCAAACTTCAAACTTAAGTTGTCATATATTTTTTACAAAAAATATCTTCCATTAAATATGAAAGAGTCAAGTTTCAACAGTTATAAAAATTTAAAAACTACTAGAAATTAGAAAATACTAGTAAACTGTAAATCTATTTCATCTATTGCTTGTCCTCTTGCCACGAGAAATGTCTAATTTATGAGCAGATCCACGAGGTAATGGTGGTCTTCCAGCAGTCTCCTCGCGGGAACTAGAAGTACCACAACCATGACTAGAAGCCCCATGCCCTCCACGTGAGGATGGGGGTGGAGGTAGCAAAGGAATAACAGTCGGAACTCGAACACTGGCACTGGCACTGCTATCGGATGGTGGGTGTGGCGATGACATGCCTGTTGCTGCTTCATCCTCATCTCTCAAAAGTTATGCTTCCAATTCTTCCAGATGTATAGTGTTGTCCTCCAAATTATCATCCTTTGGGTTGTTGTCCCAAAATTTATATGAGAGATCCTCATAACCCCGATCACAATAATGACTCAACAACCTCAAGTTGTAGTGCACATAAACCAAGCTTTCTGCTCGGTTTTCGTTGAGTCTTTTTCTTCTCACATTATGGATAAAGTTATAGGTGCTCCAACACCTCTCTGCAGAAGAAGTATTTACAACCTGTGAGAGAACTTTTTTTTGCCAATTTTGGTGAACGTCCCATGCCGCCATATGTAGCCCACCATGTGAGAGCATCAAACCTGTCCCTATCTTCCATTGCATGAAAAGAACCAAAAAAACCAGTGCAACTGAAGTATCTGCCTAATTCAAGGCACAGATTAGCACACACCTCCCTTTCAGGGACCAACTTGTCTAATGCTTTCAGGTATCCCTCTTGTACCCCGTGATATGTATGAGGTCTGATCCTAACACCACCCCCAGGTGTAGGTTGGCCCAACCAAGATGGAAAGTAGTATTTTGGCATAAGGATATATGTAAAAGCATGTAGTGGAACATTCAGTTTATTCCACCGTGCACACACGCAATCGTGAATCATTGAATACAGGTTTGGATCTTTGTCCTCAACAACATCTTTTATTTGCCCCAACATGCTATCCATCTGCTCATACACCTCCCCAATCACTGGTTTATCTATATCTGCAAAATGAATCATGTTATAAATGGGCTTGGTGATTCTCAAAATTTCCTTCACACGTGCCCAAAACAAAGGATCAAGAGCGGTCTCCTCCACCTGTACAAAACCTTGCCTGTCAACTGTTGTTGTTGCCCTGTCCTTTAATACCTGCTAGTGTGCACTTGATACCATGGCAGCCAATGACTCTCTTACCTTCAAAAGGCACCTGAAGGTGAGGTAATAGCTAGCAAATCTAGTCTTTGCTATCTTCAACAACTCCAATGTTGAGTGACTACAGAAAAGACCATGGGTATTGCTATGATTTGTAATAAATCTTATCATTTTTTTCCTCTCTTGTACAAATCACCAAGCCATCTATATTGAGGTAGCTTGTTTTTAATTATATCATCCATCAAAAGGTTCACTGTGTGAACCAAACACCCAGACCAAAATATGTTGGGGTATTTATCCTCAATAATTGCTCCCGCTGCCTTACAATTAGCAGCATTATCAGTGATGACTTGGATGACATTGTATGGTCCAATACGTTCAATTGTTTCAGGTAATGGCTCTGCAATGTTGATGCCGGTCTTGAACTTATTTGAATAATCATGAGATGAAAGGAATATTGCACCACTAATAGACACAGCAAGAACATTGATCAATGGCTTGCCTTTTACATATGTCCATCCATCAGATACAATGGACACCCCATGCTCATTCCAAAAACTTTTCATTCTACTCAAAGAATGAGTTATTTTTTCTTTTTCATGATCAAGGCCCACGATTCTAGCCTTGTCATACCCAGGGCTCTTGTATCCTTTGGGGGCATCATTAATGGCAGAAACCATTTCATGCCAATATGGTGAGTGAAGAACATTGAATGGTACCCCACATGCATAGAGAAATCGGAAATTTTTTGAGTCCACATCACTCCTGGACCCTTCATCAACGAAATCGGATATGGTTCTACGCCTTAAAGAGATGTTTGGTCCAGGTATGCCTCCAAATCCACTGCCATGGGTGGAAGTTGATTGACTTCTTTGTCCATGTTGTGATGGTGAATAAGAATCAATGAAACCCTTAGATCTTTTAAATTTGTATTGGGCTTCCTCCTCCTCCCTTATGTATTGGCTCTATCTGTTGCTGACACACTTACACAAGTTTTGATTCCTATATTTTTATCTCCATCCCATGGCCTTTTCCCACAAAGGTGCCTTTTGGCACGAGTGTATGAACCTATGTATTGTGTATTGCAATGGGGGCATATAAATTTAGTGGTTCCACCCCCTTTCCTTGCTTCAGGCCTAGTAAAATATTTCCACAATGGTGTTTGATCAATTTTAGTTGGTGTCACTGTGGTCTCATTATCCCCACTCTCAGCTAAGTCCCCTTCCTCCTCAGGTTGGTACTCCTCTTCAGGGTTTTCATCATATCCACTGTAACCCACTTCTTCATCCTCCAGTTCTGGATTGGGCCTCTTTCTCCTACTCTCCAACACCATAATAACAAAAACATAACCAACATGAAGAAAATGCCAAGAAATATAGCCATGTCCATGTTGTTTCAACTTTCAAGTTTCAAGTTTTTAACCTGCAAAACAATGGAGAAATGCCAAATGGGATTAGGAAATAATGCAATATAGAAAAAAATCAATTTTTCAATTTTCAAGAAATTAAAATGCAACATATAAATAAAAAAAATCATTTTTTTCATTTTAAACAAATGAAAATGCAACATAGCAAAAAAAAAAAATCATTTTTTTCATTTTTCAACAAGTTAATTATCAATTTATCAAACATAGAAAAAAAACAAATTTTCATGTTTAAAAAAATTAAAAACACATAGAAAAAAAAAATTAAATCATTGGGGATTGGGGTCCTACCTCTTTGTCCTTCGATGATTTGATCCAAGCAGAGGCCTCCTCTCCTCTCCTCTCCTCTTTTCTCTTCTTCCTCTTTCTCCTCTAGCTCTCTTCTCTCTTCTCTCTCAAACTGAAATGAAAAATGAAATGGGTAGGGAGGGCTTTTATCCCCTACCCTACCCTTCCCTCCTTTTCCACGGTTGTCAGTCAATTTTTTTTTTCCACGCAAAAATCGAGTCGAGAGCGTTTTTGACACTCGAGAGCGAACGCTCCCTGAGCACTCCCTCTTTAAAAAAATTTCTCCTAGAGCATTTTTTTTAAGAAGGGAGCGCTCAAGGAGGGATCGCTCAAGGAGCGCACCCGAAAAGGCAGGGAGCGCTTTTGGCAGCGCAGAGAACGCGCTCCCAAAACGCTCCCGCTCGAAGTGTCTTTTGGGAGCGGGATCGAGAGGCGGGGGGCGCTCCCCTGCAACCCTAGGCGTGAGAACTCCAACATATAAGAGTGTCAAAAAAACTGATGAGTCTTGACTATTGACACTTGAGGATCATAAATTAAAATTAGAATAAATGTAATTGCTCAACTAAACGCTGAAGCTCAAAGTTATACCCGTTTCTCTTTTTTGAGTTTATTTTATAAAAATTCACTCCAATTGCGCTCATACCCGGAAGAGCTACAGGTTTGACTTGTTGAATTTCCAGGACATTGGGTCTACGTTAGAGTCTTAAAATCACTGATGCTACCAAACCAATAATCTCAACCATGAACTACTTTGCACAACAGAAAAAATAAAGAAGTAAATCACACATGCACAAATATATACAGTTTTTAACAAATTGTACAATAATGTACATCCCCAATCTTTGTTATATTAAATCAAATCTGAATAATACAATAGTCTACGGTATACAAGATACAATGAAAAACTTTGTTGCAGCTTCGATGTCGTATCTTGTCCTACCGGTCCTTCACTTCCGTACTGCTCACTAGTTGCCCCTTAGTCCTTCAAAGGACAACACATCGAGACTCCAGGAGGGCTGCCACCCAACACTGTTGCATGTCACTTTTGTAGCATGTACACGGGCTGATCCAATTTGCTCTCTGAGTAGGCCTAATTCCCGAGCTCCAATCTGCCAGGCTAGCAGTCACCTTTGTCCATCAAGGTGTTGCACTTCGGCACCAAACTTCACCAAACCTTCAGCTCCGGTCCGTCACTTCAAGATAACTCGTCTAGGACTACTTTGGGCTATCAACATGCTACACTCCATCGAACCAATGATGCCCAATCCTTCACTACGAAATATGCTCCTAATTGAAGTCTTCTCGGCACCCAAGTCAACTCCAATACATGGCTTCCACATCTTGCAATAATTTTGATCCAAACTGGTCAACAAACTGTGACCCAACACATACCAACATTGTTGTTTTGAACTTGCTGCAATGTTGCAATTTTGGGTCTGGTTAGGGCACTCACCACAGTCCCTAACAACCCATCAAACTGGCCCAAAATTGCTCCAATTCACTGCGGTTGTCCTCCAATGGGATACTTCCCTCCATGCTACTCCTTTAGGACAGTTTCAAGCCCAACTCATAGACTTGTATCCCTAAAACAGTTGTGGCACTCTACAGGACCTTAACTAGGCCTATGGCAGCCTCTTAGGAGGACTGTCCACCCTCAAATAAGCCCACAAACGTACCTCCCTGCCTTGGCCTCCAAGAACAAGACCTCGACCCTCCAACTAGCAGCTTTTTGCTCTAAACGAACCCCTGAAACAAACTCTATAACCCTCGTTGTTCAAACCTTTCCTTGCTGCGGCTAGGGCACAGAAATCTCGTCTCCAACGAACTCTTCTCCAAGGTATGCGTTACACAAATGGATGTGAAATAACCTCACATATCACCCTCTATTTATACCAGAGGGAGGGGCTTCTAAAATGTCACCATAAGGGCTTCCACAACTGTCATATGTCAACTTTACACTAAGTTGGCCTTGACACACGTGTAAACTCCATAATTAATCTTCAAAAATTCATATCTCCACTTCTACAACTCGAAATTCGATGATTCTTGAAGCGTTGGATTCTCCTTTCTGCCCTCTATTGTCTCATGCCATCACATGTAGAGATATTCTCACAGAAATGCCCAAAACACGATTTGGTGCAAAACCCCATACTTGGGTTCCAAGCCCACAAGTGACCCTTGTGGCACTTTGCCCTCCAATCCCAGAACCCTAGGGCTTAGAGTACCTCCCAAGCTACTCAAATAAACACTCCCTCTTAGCGAGGGAGGTACTTCCAAGCTAGGAAGTATCTTGTCATCATCATCACTACTCGCAACACTTGCCCAAATCCTGGCGCTCACAATCGTAGCAATCCTTGTTCTATGAACTACGCCCTTCTCAGAAGTGTTGCTGTCACTGGAAGCATCCTGCTTCTTCTTCTCCTATATCGCTTTCCAGTCCCTCCATGATTCCTTCTTGGTAGATGTGGAAGCACCCTTACTCCCCACAGACCACGTGCTCTTCTTGGGTTGCAAAGTCTCCCTCTGAACCTGCAAGCTTCCGGTAGCACTTGACTCCCTCTGAGTCTCTGGAACATTTACCTTCTTCTCAAGAACCTATAGCTGCTCCTTTGAAGCTTTCACCTGCACCCGCTCCTCTGGAACTTGTACCTGCTTCACCTGCTTCTTTCCATGATCCACGGGCTTGCTCGTCAACCTGTAGAGACCACGCTCTCTAACTCCGAGTACAATCTCGTCGAACTTAGAGCATCTGGGCTTGAGTCTTGCCTTCCCATCCTGGAACAAAACCTCAAACCCCTTCCTCTTGATCATCGAGATGGAAACATGTTATATTTGAGTCCTGGTACAAACAGTACATCCTCTGTTGATTTTTTTGGCTAGCATCGGATGTGCCCTAGCTCCGAAATTCTGTGGAGGGGCTAGAACACATGAGATATCCAAGACCCAAAAATCATTTGGAGAAATTCCACCCGGAGTGCAAGTCATTCAAATAATTAATTATTTTTAATAGAAGCTAAGTTAAAACTTAGGGAATTAAAATAATTAAAGTGAATTAATTTAAATGTGGGTGAGAAGCTACCAAGTGACGAGGATCAAGTCTATTTTAATCTTACTCGTTGATTAAAGATTAGATCACCACCGTTGATTTATCAACTGTAAAAGTATAAATGAAGACTTGTGGGTCAGTTGAAGATAATTCGGGAAAATACTCAACAACCCACGGGAAGTCAATACTCTGGGAGAAGAGTTCAATTTCAGAGGGATAGTTGCAAGGTGAAGGAAGAGGAGGGTATCAACAGCAATTAGAGATAGAGGAGGAGGGACGCAAAGTAGCAGAGAGACAGTGCAAAGGGACAATGCAGTGAGGCAGCACAACAAAGGATGCAGTCCTCACGCAAAGGCGAGGCAATGGAAGCTGGAGGGTCTCTAGGGTGTCAGAATTTCTCCAGTGACTGGAGGAAAACTATTTTAGGTGTTTTAACAAATGTTTCTCCATGATTCTGCAAATCATTCCTTGTAAAGAGATTGTTTCTGAAGTATAATAAATAAACCCTCATTTGTTGCACCGATTTTCCCGCATTGGGTTTTTCCGAGGATAATTGTCAAAAAAAACTATATTGATGTGATTGATTCTTGTGCTTGCATTTCACTGTTATTTTCTCTATGTAATTATGTGATAATTACAGTAGAATTTATTTTGTTGTTTACTGAAGCATTTTCGTAAATAACTTATTGTGGAAATAAGTGGGAGAAATAAATCAGTTACTGCAGTAGAATTTCGAGTTAGAAATTTTCACATGGTATCAAAGCAGAGATCGGGCAACAGGGTTGGAGATTCTGCAATGAGTTGTGGTCTTGATGTTGTTGGAGCAACAACTTGAAGGGACTCATGTAGTTCTCCTGGGAAATAGGAAAGCACGAAAGGTACGATGGATCACGAAATTTTTGTATTGACTTCCAGATTGGAAGAAGAAGTCACTTGTTTGTCAAGCATTGCTTCCTCTGAGGTTTGGTATATTGATAGCGGGGCTTCTGCGCACATGATGGGAATAAAAGAATGTTTCTCGAGCTACAAAGAGGAAAAGATGAATTTCCAAATCACCATGGGGAATAAGGCTAAATGTATTCTTGTTGGAAAAGGTACTATATTTTTTCAAACAGAAGCAGGAGATCGGCTTCGAGCTACCAATGTGTTGCATGTGCCTGGATTGGGGATGAACTTGCTTTATGTATCTCAGTTACAAAACAAAGGCTATGATGTATACGTCATTGGAAAGAAAGTATATGTCAAACACCCAAGTTGGCAGAAGAAGGTCCAAATTGGGGTCATAAGAAACAAACTATACAAGTTGCAGCTAGAATCTGCAATGGCACTGATAGGCAGTCATGAGGAAAAAGATTTTAATGAACTATGGCACAGTAGGATGGGACACTTACACCATGGGGCTCTAAGAATTCTCAGAGAAACTGTCACAGGAGTTCCAGAATTAAGCACCAAATGAGATGATGTTTGCAGAGGGTGCGTACTAGGCAAGTACGCCAAAGCGGCTTATTCCAAAAGTAACAATATGGCAAAGAGTGTTTTGGGATTAATACACTCAGATATTTGCAGATCTATGTCCACTAGAGCTCTTAGTGGTGTCGAATATTTCATCACCTTCATTGATGACCATTCCAGGAAGACTTGGATCTACTTTCTAAGGACCAAGGATGAGGTCTTTGTTCGATTCAATGAGTTTAAGGCTATGGCTGAGAATCTGATAGGGAAGAGGATAAAGGTGTTGCATTCAGACAATGGTGGAGAATATATTCATAAAACTTCACTGAGTTCTGCGCAAGGGAAGGCATCAAAAGAGAATGGACCGCTCCATATAATACAGAGCAGAATGGGGTTACAGAGAGGAAAAATAGAGCTACTGTTGAAGCAGCGAGGGCAATGTTGTATGATCAAGATTTGCCCAGATTTCTATGGGCAGAAGCATGCAACACAGTTGTGTATGTTCAAAACAGGATTCCTCACAAGGCACTAGGTAAGATTACACCGGAGAGTGTCTTCACTGGCAGAAAGCCAGAAGTGAGTCATTTTAGGATCTTTGGGATTTTGGCATACTGCCATGTACCTGAAGAAAAGAGAAAGAAGTTGGATCAAACTGCAGAAAAAGGATATCTGGTGGGATATAGCGAGAATGCTAAGGCATATAGAATCTACATTCCTGGCAGTAGGAAAGTAGTAGTATGACGGGATGTAAAGTTCATGGAGGACAGAGCTTTTAGAAAATCCGGAGAAATGCCTTCCGAAAAGTAGTCAAAGGACAATCCAATGGTTCAGCCACTTCGACTAGTCGAAACTAGTATGAGCACTTCTCCAAGGCATAAGAATCTAGAAGTATCACCGCAGGAAGATTCGCAGGAGGAGGTGCAAGAAGATGAACCCACTAGAAGTAGAAGAACGAGCTGGGAATTACAACAGATACTAAGGGACGCAGAGGAGTTCATTGGAGCTCCTAGAACCGAGAAAAGGCAGCCTAGACAACCAGACAGATACCAAGCTTTAGTAGCTCAGGTTGGAGAACCCTCTAGTTCTCAAGAGGCAGCTCAGCATCAAGTGTGGGTAGATGCTATGATGGAGGAATACAGTTCCATTATTATCAATGACGTCTGGGAAGTGTAACCTAGACCTCAGGACAAATCAGTTGTAGGTTCGAGATGGATCTACAAGATCAAGTATGTTGCAGATGACAACGTGGAAAAGTACAAAGCCAGGTCCATGGCCAAGGGGTATGCTCAAAAGGAAGGAATAGACTACGAAGAAACCTTCGCCCCAATAGCCAGGTGATACTTCTATCAGATCCATGATATCCCTTGCAGTGCAGATGGGGTGGGATATTCACCTGATGGATGTCAAGATCGCTTTCTTGAATGGGGTGATAGAAGAAGAAGTGTACATTGAACAACCAGAGGGCTTTGAGACACACGAGAAGAAAAATCATGTATGCAAGTTGAAGAAAACTTTGTATGGGCTTAAGCAAGCACCTAGAGCTTGGTATGGTCAGATTGATGGTTACTTACAGAAGATGGGATTTGTCAAGGGTGATGCGGATCCCAATCTCTAATATCTGACAGTAGAGGATGAGCCTCTAATACTGGTATTATATGTAGATTACTTGTTTCTGACAGGTTCATCTAGGCTCATCAAGGACTGTAACGAGAACCTAGTAGCAGTATTCAACATGAAGGATTTGGGGCTGATGCATTATTTCCTGGGGTTGGAAGTTTGGCAGCAGAAGGGTGAAATCTTCCTTGCACAAGGGAGATATGCTACAAAATTTTTGAAGAGATTCAGGGTACAAGATTGTAGACCCATGGCTACACCAATGATTACCAACTGGAAAAAGATTGATGCGTCCGATGACAAAGAAGTAGACCCCACCTTTTCCAGACAGCTCATAGGATCTCTTATGTATTTGCACCAAACCAGACATCTGCTATGCAATCAACACCCTCAGTCAGTTCATGGTGGAACCGAAGAGGGCACACTGGGCAACAGCCAAGCATGTTCTCAGATATAGACGGGGAACAGTCAAGCATGGATTAAAGTACATCAGAGGCAATGACATCAGACTAAGTGGATTCATTGACGCAAATTGGGCTGGTGATTCAGTGGACCAGAAAAGTACCTCAGGGTATTGTTTCAGTATTGGATTAGGAATGACCTCTTGGTGCAGCAGGAAAAAGATATTCATAGCACTGAGCTCATCTGAAGCGGAATATATGGCAGCAAGCACGACTTCGTGTGAAGCCATATGGCTTAGAAAGATGCTTGTGAATCTATTCAAGACAAAGATGGAAGCGACTAGTATAATGTGTGATAACCAGAGTTTTATCAAGCTCTCTAAGAATTGGGTTTTTCATCATCGGTCGAAGCACATTCACTTCAGGTGTCACTTTATCAAAGACTATGTCCAGTGGCGAGTAGTATAGTTACAGTACAATCCTACAAGAGAACACGCGACAGACATTCTCACCAAGGCCCTCGGGAAAACAAAGTTTGTTTATTTCAGGGAGAAGATGGGGATGGTTGAGAATCCATTTTAGTAGAAGCGGATAATGCAACACTTGAGAGGGAGTTGCAGTACAGAAGCAGTAGCAACTGCGGCAGTGTTGTGGGCAGCAGTACAAATAGTAGCAGCGCGTCAGATGAGGGACAGTAGATCGAGCATTAGCAGCGCAAAGGACCGATGTTGTGGATCAGGGTGATGTTTCTAGTGGGAAGTATTGCTAGAGTACATTCCTCGCTAAGAGGGAGTGTTCATTTTTTTGGGTAGCATCAGATGTGCTTTAGCTCCGAAATTTTGTGGAGGGGCTAGAACACGAGATCTCCAAGACCCAGAAATCATTTGGAGAAATTCCACTCGGAGTGCAAGTTATTCAAATAAATAATTATTTTAAATGGAATCTAAGTTAAAACTTAGGGAATTAAAATAATTAAAGTGAATTAATTTAAATGTGGGTGAGAAGCTTCTAAGTGACGAGGATCAAGTCTATTTTAATCTTAGCCGTTGATTAAAGATTAGATCACAGTCGTTGATTTATCAACTGGAAAAGTATAAATGAAGACTTGTGGGTTAGTTGAAAATAAGTCAGGCAAATAATCAGTAAACCGAGGGAAGTCGATACTCTAGGAGAAGAGTTTGATTTCAGAGGGAGAGTTGTAGGGTGAAGGAAGATGAGGGTGTCAGTAGCAGTCAAAGACAGAGGAGGAGGGACGCAGAGCAGTAGAGATACAACGCAGAGGAAGAGCGCAGTGAGGCAGTGCAGCAGGTCCTCACGCAGAAGAGCACGCAGAGGTGACGCAGTGGAGGCTGGAGGGTCTCTAGGGTCTCAGAATTTCTCCAGTGACTGGAGGAAAACTATCTCAGGTGTTTTCACAAATGTTTCTCCATAATTCTGCAAATCATTCCTTGTAAAGAGGTTGTTGCTAAAGAATAATAAATAAATAAACCCTCATCTGTTGCATCGGTTTTTTCCGCATTGGCTTTTTCCAGGGACAATTGTCCAAAAACAACTGTGTTGATGTGATTGATTCTTGTGCTTGCATTTCACTGTTATGTTCTCTATATAATTATGTGATAACTGTAGTAGAATTTATTTTGTTGTTTACTGAAGGCTTTCGTAAATAACTTACTGTGGAAATAAGTAGGAGAAATAAATCCGTTACTGCAGTAGAATTTCGAGTTAGAAATTTTCACATCCTAGGCCCGCATCATACGTCTTGTCTCCATCCTGAATGACACAACTCCTCATCCTCAGATCTCCAACTAACTCTTGTCGCCCAACACCATGTGCAACTTCGAGTCCCATATAGCTATAGTCTCAAAAACATCTTGTGACCATGTCATATGCTTCGTTGCATCATTGTCCACGTACCATCCATCCTCATTGATAGTATCCTGCAAGAAATGAGAGATGATAGTAAAGTCCTCCTCCTCCAATCTCCTGGTGAGATCATCTATCTCAGTTGAAGTGGCAACACCATGACCTCGCTTTCCTTCTCTTTTCTCACATTCCTTCTTCTTCATCACAAAATGATCTTGTAAATAATCTGTGGCCCCGCCTGCTTGTGCTGAAAACATTTGACTTACTCGTGTCCTTCTTCGCTACCTCATTTCTCCTTGCAAGTGCCACTGCCCTAATTCTGTTTCGATGAGATCCTCATCTCGCAACTCTTCCCGAATGAAGTCATCCCAAAGTCTATTCCAGTCTGGCAATTTCTCTCTGGCAACAATTCCTTTGATGAAGGGCTTCCATTCCTCAGTGAACCCTTTCAAGGCAATCCACACCATATACCCATCTGAAATTTTCACACCGACGGCAGCAAACTCATCTCGGACCTGAGACAACCTCGCCAAATACAAAGTCACTCCTTCACCCTTTATCATCTTGGTGGACTTCAACTTATCCTCCAATACCAACACTCTATTCTCGTGCTTATTGTTGATTTTTGGTAGCATTGGAAGTGCTCTAAGTCTCCAAATTTGTGGAGAGGCTTAGGCACTGGTATTCCAAAGAACCCAGAAACTATTTGTGAAAATTCCACTCGGAATATGTTTTATTGTAAAAATTAATTATTTTAATGGGGACCCTAAGTCTAAACTTAGGGAAATTAAATAATTAAAGGGTATTAATAAAACAAAGTGAGAATAATCTAGAAAAAGCAAAGATCAAGTCAAGTTATAATCTTAGCCTTTGATTAGAGATCTAATCTCGGCCGTTGATTTCTCAACGAGAAGACTATAAAGGAAGGCTTGAGGGTCATTTGGAAAGACACACAGAGTGAATCAAGTGATCAAATTCTTCTAATGAAGCAAGTGCTCGGACGAAGATCAGATCTAAGTGATTCCAGTTGCAGTGAGGGGCAAACATAGTTATTGGTTGAAGGATCTTCTTTGGGACCAAGAATACATATCAGAGAGGCACCAGCAGAACCAACAGAGGAAGCAGCGTAGCCTCCAAAGGTCTGACGCGGGCCCCAAAAGGGGTGACGTAGACCCACGCAATGCCCACGTAGAGGTTGCGCAGCGTTTTTGTGAGATAGTCCGAGATTTGTCAGGAGATCGAGGTTCTAAGCCAGGAGGGCTAGAACTCGACTTTCTGAGGAGCATATTGATCTCAGAGAAGAGGTGACGTAGTCCACAGAGGTCCCCACGCAGGCCTACGCAGCTGCTGTGCAGAGGGAGCGCAGAGGGTGTTGGGGTTTCGTAGTTCAGCTACCAGATCAGCCGAGACTTGCAGTGTGAGTTAAAACTCACTATATTTTTATCTGTCGTGATTTCTCTGTACTGGATAGCCAACAAGGCACCCGGAGATTGTATTCAAGAAACTATTGCTTAATATTATAAACCCTTAGATCTATTGCACAGGTTTTCCCGCATTGGGTTTTTCCGGGGACGTTTGTCCAAAAATAAAGGTGTCCTATGTGTGATTTGTTCTTTGCTCAGTTTCCTTGTTTCAGAATCATTTGCTTCCATAATTTACTGCAATAATTCATGAAGAAATTTGCATTAATTCTGTAATGTAATTTACAAAATAGTAGTAAATTCAGCTAGTTGCAGTAGGATTCCTGAGATTGTTAGATCTAGGAATTTTCACATGGTATCAGAGGATTTGATGTGAAACAGTAAGAGTGGATCTAACACTGAAGTGAAGGCCAAATTGCTGCAGCAATAGTAGATCGAATCCCCAAAGGGATTGCGCAGTTCTAGCCAAGAGGGCTAATTTTTAGAGGTTGTCTCTCTTTGAGTGAGTCGACAGAGAGGAAACACTTCCAGATCGAGATCTTGCCGAGGCAAAGGGAGCAGCGCAGAGCCTTCACACAGAGCCAGTGAGATGCAGTTTTTGTGCAGGTTGTTGTTGGGCAGAGAAGCGTCAGAAGAAGAAGAAGAGCACATACTGGGGAATTCTTCCTCAGTGAGTTCCTTGCCGAGGAATTCAACATTTTTCCAAGATCTGAGCAGCAAATCTACGAGCTCCACAAGGAGTGCGTAAGCCTGCCTAGTGTTGCGCACTGGGGGAAGAAGAGGAGCAGTTCGACAGTTTTTGGCTGAAATGGCATCTCATGGACTGAGAGATCATGGCTGGTTGGAGGGATCCTCCAACTACGTAATCTGGAAGGAAAGAATCAAATTCCTTCTAGACAAATATGATCTCAAGGTGTTCGTGGGCAATGTGGTTGTTGTAACTACAAATTTGTATCAAAACAAGAAGTACAAGTCCGATATGGCAAAGGCCAAGAGACTTATCCTTGATGGTGTCAAGGATCATATAGTCTCACATATGCTGGTATGAACATAGCCAAGGAGATATGGGAGGCCTTGGCCCTGTTATACGAAGGAACTTCTGAGCAGCGGAAGATGTATTTGGGGCAGAAGCTCCAAATGATCCAGATGCAGAAGGGGGAGCATATTAATCCATTCCTTACAAGACTCCAGGATATTCGAGACCAATTGGTAGTCATAGGATCCACCCCAACTGCTACAACTATGGTGAGGCTAGCCCTTAGCGCAGTCACAGAGGAGTGGCAAGTTTTTCTCCAAAGTATTTTGGGCAAGGCTACGCTTCCTAGTTGGGAGCAGATGTGGGAAGCACTTCAGGAGGACGACCTTAGGAGAGATCTAATCAAGTGCAATCTTGACAGCAATAGCGGTAGCGGATCAAAGAATCCGGAGGAGGAGAATGCAGCCCTCGCATCGAAGGGACAACAAGGGCAATAGAGACAAAAGAGAGATGTCTCAGAGGTGAAGTGTTTCAGATGTGGTGAGATGGGCTACTTTGCATCACGATGTCCTTTAAAGAAAAAGGACAAGGATGAAAAACACGATCCTAAAGTTACAGCTGCAAAGATCGAGTAGGATGAATTTTCCATGAGTGCCCACACTTCTCCAAGAGAGAAATGGGGTGACATAGAACTGTAGCTCATCTTGAATTTTAGTTGGGCAAGATCCTTGAGGAGCCCACCTCTTGGATCACAACCTTGTTGTGGGTGCCCTTGATCAACAGTAGCAGGATGGAGGAGTTTTCAGTGGGAGCCGAGGAGCGATGGAGCGACAGTTGCAGTAGGTAGCAGCGCCTACTTTTGCAGCAGCATTGAGCAGAGCAGCAACAGCGCAATGCACAGCAGTTCAGTGCAATGCAGAGCAACAACAACACAATGCATCAAAGGGACAATGCAGTATCTATCAGCAGTCAGAGTCTTCAACATCGAGGAGCATCCACTGAACACTTGTTCTGGTTTTGGGTGATTTTAGTTGCTTCTCTCAACAACTGAGTTGCAGTGTTAGCAGTGACAATTCTAGTAGTGTAGTAGATGCAACACTTGAGAGGGAGTTGTAGTACGGATGCAGCAGTGGCAATGGCAGTGTCATGGGCAGCAGTACAATTGTAGTAGCAGCGCAGTGGTTGATGGACATCTTGTCATACTTCAATAGCACAAAGGATGCTTCAAGGTCAGAACAATATGCAGTAGGCATGTTGTTAGAGCACTTTCCTTGCTAAGAGGGAGTGTTGATTTTTAGTAGCATCGGAAGTGCTCTAAGTCTCCAAAATTGTGGAGAGGCTTAGGCACTGGTATTCCAAAGAACCCGGAAACTGTTTGTGAAAATTCCACTCGGAATATGTTTTATTGTAAAAATTAATTATTTTAATGGGAACCTTAAGTCTAAACTTAGGGAAATTAAATAATTAAAGGGTATTAATAAAACAGAGTGAGAATAATCTAGAAAAAAGTGAAGATCAAGCCAAGTTATAATATTAAACGTTGATTAGAGATCTAATATCGGTCATTGATTTTTCAACGAGAAGACTATAAAGGAAGGCTTGAGGGTCATTTGGAAAGACACACTAAGTGAATCAAGTGATCAAATTCTTCTGACGGAGCAAGTGCTCAGAGGACAATCAGATCTAAGTGATTTCAGTTGCAGTGAGGGGCAGAGATAGTTATTGGTCAGAGGATCTTCTCCGGGACCAAGAATACATAGTAGAGAGGCAGCAAAACCAACAGAGGAAGCAGCGCAGCCTCCAGAGGGTGTGACGCAAGCCCCAGAAGGGGTGACACAAGCCCACGAAGAGGTTGCACATTGTTTTCGTGAGATAGTCCGAGATTTGTCAGGAGATCAGAGTTCTGAGCCGGGAGGGCTAGAACTCGACTTTCCAAGGAGCAAATCGATCCTAGAGAGGAGGTGACGCAATCCACAGAGGTCCCCACGCAGGCCTACGCAGCTACTACGCAGAGGCAACGCAGAGGGTGCTGGGGTTTCATCAGTTTGCTACCAAATCAACTAGGACTTGCAGTGTGAGGTAAAACTCACTATATTTTTGTCTGTTGTGATTTCTCTGTACTGGATACTAGCAAGGCATCCAGAGATTGTATTTAGAAACTGTTGCTCAATAATATAAACCCTCAGATCTGTTGCACCGGTTTTCTTGCATTGGGTTTTTCCGGGGATGTTTGTCCAAAAATAAAGGTGTCCTATGTGCGATTTGTTCTTTGCTCAGTTTCCTTGTTTCAGAATCATAAAGTATTAAGTGTAGGTTGCTTCAGTAATTTACTACAATAATTCATGAAGAAACCTAAATTAATTTTGTAATGTAATCAACAAAATAGTAGTAAATTTAGTTGGTTGCAGTAGGATTCCTGAGATTGTTAGATCTAGGAATTTTCACACTTATTCTAGAACAAATTCTGAAGAGCCATCCACATTTCATGTGCATAGTTCTTCCCGGATAAATGAGGTATTAAGGAATCCTTCACACCACCAAGGATGATCAATCTCACCTTTGTATCCAAATCTTCCCATATATCCAGCTCCTTAGGGTCGGTTGACTTCTTGATCTCTTTTTCGGTGAAATCCCAGATCCTGTTGACCTGCAAGACCAACTTGATCCATTCCTTCCAAGGACTATAGATGGAAAACCCCTCCAACCTATCCTCATACTGGAGACCTGCCTGTAACTTCGACATTGTCACCTACAATGTGACCAACTCCCTCTCATGTCATACTTCGCTGCGCACAACTCTGATTCACTGACTTCCAAAGTAGTTCAGACACACTCTGATTAATTTGTCTAGGTTAGAGTGTTAAAATAAATAACGCTACCAAACCAAGAATCTCAACCATGAACTACTTTGCACAGCAGAAAATATAAAGCAGTAAATCACACATGCACAAATATACACGGTTTTTAACAAATTGTACAATAATGTACAACCCCAATCTTCGTTATATTAAATCAAATCTGAATAATACAATAGTATATGGTACAGAAGATAGAATGACAAACTTCGTTGCAGCTTCGATGTCGTATCTTGTCCTGTCGGTCCTTCGCTTTCATACTGCTCACTAGCTTCCCATTAGTCCTTCAAAGGACAACATATCGAGACTCTAGGAGGGCTGCCACCTAACACTATTGCACGTCATTTTTGTAGCATGTACACGGCCTGATCCAATCTGCTCTCTGAGTAGGCCTAATTCCTGAGCTCGAATCTACCAGCCTAGCAATCATTTTTGTCCAAGAAGGTGCTGCACTTCGGCACCAAACTTCACCCAAACTTCAGCTCCTCTTCGTCACTTCAAGATAGCTCGTCTAGGGCTACTTTGGGCTATCAACATGCTGCCCTCCACCAGACCAATGATTCCCAATCCTTCACTACGAAATTTGCTCCTAATTGAAGTCTTCTCACCACCCAAGTCAACTCCAATACATGGCTACCACAAGTTGCAATAATTCTGATCCAAATTGGTCAACAAACTGTGACCCAACACATACCAACACTGTTGTTTTGAACTTGCTGCAGTTCTGAGTCTCGTTAGGGCACTAACCACAGTACCTAACAACCCATCAAATTGGCCCAGAATTGATCCAATTGGTTGCAGTTGTCCTCGAATGGGATGTTGCCCTCCACGTTGCTCCTTTAGGGCAATTTCAAGCCCAACTCATAGACTTATCTCCCTAAAACAACTACGACACTCTACAGGACCTTAACTAGGCCTGTGACAGCCTCTTAGGAGGATTGTCCACCCCCCAGCAAGCCCTCAAATATACCTCCCTACCTCGGCCTCTAGGAACAGGGCCTCGACCCTCCAACCAGCAGCGATGTCCTCTACCGGACCCATGAAACAGACCCTATAACCCTTGTTGTTCAGACCTTTCCTTGTTGCAGCTAGGGCACAAAAATATCCTCTCCAACGAGCACTTCTCCAAGGTATGCATTGCACAAATGGATGTGAAATAACCTCACATATCACCCTCTATTTATACCAAAGAAAGGGGCTTCTAAAATGTCACCATAACAACTTCCACAACTGTCATATGTCCACTTTACACCAAGCCGACATTGACACACATGCATAAACTCCATAATTAATCTTCAAAAATTCATATCTCCACTTCTACAACTCGGAATTCAACGATTCTAGAAGCGTTGGATTCTCCTTTCCGCCCTCTATCGTCCCATACCATCACATGTAGAAATGTGCTCGGAAATGCCCAAAACACGATTTGGTACAAAACACCATACTTGGGTTCCAAGCCCACATGTGACCCTTGTGGCGTTATTCCCTCCAAACCCCAAACCCTAGGGCCTGGAGTACCTCCCAAGCTACTCAAATCAACATGACTCTGGATTCTTATGGCCAATTTCTACAAATTTGGTGCCCTTGCACCATAGCTTCACCACCAAATATCTACAACAATATAAAGAAATTAAAAAAGTAAACACTTAGAACATAATTATGTGAAAATCTCTCAAAATTACTTATGCAAAAACCCTACTGTTAAACGCATTAATAGTCTACACAGATACAGATGTAAACTGAATACATACACCACGACAAAGTGACACAAGATTTTTTGGACAACTGTCCCCGGAGAAACCCAATGGGGGAAAACTGGTCTTTTGGCTGCTGGAGGGTTTATATTATTAAGTAGAATCTAAGTACAGCAAATCTGGGCACATTACTGGTTAACCCGACAGAGAAATACAAAATCTGCAGTAATACCTTTGTTCCGGAGACAGAAAATCTGACTAATTCACACCCTCAAATGGGATTTACAAAACTCAACCTTTTTCAGTCTTCAGAAACCCCACCGATGCTCTGAAGCCCTTTGCATCAGCTCTGCTAGGTTATGGCTGCCGCTACGCTGCTTAAGAAGGGCCTACGTCACCCCAGACTGGGTTACACTGCCCCTGCGCTGCTCAAGAAGGGCTTACGTCACCCCAGACCGGGTTACGCTGCCCTGGTTGGACCTTTGTCAGCCCTACTAGGCTCCTGCTGCCTCTATGCTACCCTTTCTGGACCTGCGTAGCACCTACGTAGAACCTGAAGCCTTCTACGTTGTGCAGCTGCTGCTCCCTTTGCGCTATTCTGATTGTTGCTTCTCTGCCTCTTGCTAACTCTTAGCCTGGGATCAAATCATCCCTCTCGCCAATACTACCTCTCGCTACAGCTAAAACACTTCTGGAAATTCTTAGCAAACCACGCCTTATAATTCCAACTTAGTCTCAGTGCTCTGCCACTGTGTGTGTTCTCCAAATGACCCCAAGCCTTTCCTTTATACTTTTCTCATTGGGAAACCAACAACCATGATCTAATCTTGAATCAACAGCTAAGATTAAAAGAAAGCTTGATCTGTGTGACTTAAGTCATTTCCATCACATGTTTAAATTAATTACCTTTAATCTTTTAATTTTCCTAAGTTAGACTTAGGGTCCTTAATTAAAAATATTAATTAATTAATTTTCTCTTAAACAAGATGGAATTTCTCAAATCCCTTTCTGGGTCTTGGAGACCTCGTGCACTCTAGTCCCTCCACAAAGTTTGGGAGCTAGAGCACATCCGATGCTACCCCAACACTAAAAAATCTCAACACACCCTCTTAGCGAGAAATGTGCTCTAACACAACACTTCACCCCGAAGTTCTGCATCGATCTCTAGTGTGGGTCTCTGCGCTGATGCTTGTCCTACTGCCCATCATCACTGCACTGCTGTTGCTCTCCCGTACTGTTGCCCATGACGCTGCCACTGCTACATCTGTACTACAGCTCCCTCTCAATTGTGGAAATTTATGAATCTTTACACTTTATGCAGAAATTATTACTATTAATCTAGTTATGGTCCTAATTAAACAAGTTATTAATTGAATAAAATTCAAGTTAAAATCGAAGCAGAACACATAACAGATCTCCACCAATTCAGATCTAGAACAAGTTCATGCACACATAGACAAAGTGACACAATTATTTCTGGACAAATAGTCCCCGGAAAAACCCAATGCAGAAAACCGGTCTTCTAGTTGCTGGAGGGTTTTATTATTAAGAATATTCTGAATACAACAAGCCTGGGTTCCAGATCTGGAAAACCCAACAGAGATATAATAGATCTACAGCTCACTGGCTGATCTAGGGCCAAAATAATGATTGATCCACAAACTCAAACAGGATTTACAGAACTCAGCCAAAATTAGGGCCTAGAAACCCTAGCGTTGCCCCTGAAGCCTCTGCGTCAGCCTTTGAAGCCCTTCTGACCCTTAGCGCTGCTCCGGAAAGGGCTGCGTTACCCCAGACTAGGTGACGCAGTCCTTACGCTGCCCCTTAGGGTCTCTGCGTAACCCTTGAGGGTTTCCTACAGAAAATCACGCTGTCCTCGAGAGACTGCGTAGCACAGTCGCTACCCTTCCTGTTGCTGCTCTCCTGCTTCTCTGCGCTGCCTCTCTGAGCTGATCTCTACCTCTTTCTGATTATAGACCCCAAGATCAGATCATCCCCTTGGCCTAAATTCCCCTCTTTGCAGCTGAAACACTTTTCAGAATTCTTAGCAAACCTGCCCTAGAATCTCAGCTTAGCCTCACTACTCTACCTCTCTGTGTCTTTACAAATGACCCCAAGCCTTTCCTTTATACTTTTCTTGTTGGTAAACAAACGGCCATGATCAGATCTTGAATCAATGGCTAAGATTAAAAGAAAGCTTGATCCGTGTGACTTAAGACAATTTCATCACATGTTTAATTAAATTCACTTTAACTATTTAAGTTCCCTAAGTTTTAACTTAGGAAATACATTAAAATAATTAATTAATTTAATATCTCCTAAACCAGATGAAATTTCCCAAATCAATTTCTGGGTCTTGTAGATCAAGTGTACTCTGTCCCTCCACAAAATTTGGGAGCTAGAGCACAACTGATGCTATCCCAAATACACAAAATCTCAACACTCCCTCTTAGCATCAAGGGTGTGTTCTAGCAATACATCACAGTATGCATTACATGATTTTGGGCACTAGTTCTGTGCTGCTGATGCTTGGCCTGCTGCCACTCAACTCTGCACTATTGCTGCCATTCTGTACTACTGCCCATGACTCTGCCACTGCCACTACAACCTTTGTACTGCAGCTCCCTCTCAATATGTTGCATTTGTGCTGCTCATAGCACTGCCACTGCTGATCTGCTGCACTGCAACTTCATTTGTTGAGAGAAACAACTGAATCTCCTGCCCAATCTTTGAAAGACAAGTCAGATGGGCTGCATCCTTATCACAGAAGCTCCATAGGCTACAGATCTGTGCTGGCATTTGAAGGATGATGCACAACTATAGCGTTACACTGTGTAAGCAGACTCCCTCTGCACTATTGAGGTCACATCAGCCACTTGTATTGAAATCTCTCACGATGTTGTTGCACTGCGTTGTCCCTCTGAAGCCTTCTGCGTTGCTGCAGCTCTGCATTGCGTAAGAAACTCTACTCTGCGCTGCTGAGGTCACATCAGCCTCTGCACTGCTGCTTCTACGTTGTTGCTGCTCTGCTCTGCGCTGCTCCTCCCAATCTTTAGATCTGCCTCTGCCTCTGCTTCATCTGTGATCTATGCACCCACTGCTCTACTTATCTCGCTAATGTCTTAAGGTTGTCGTAGCTCGCATGTGATCCAAGAGATGAGCTACTCAAGGATCTCGCCTCCCTCTATGTAGCTCCTCTACATATCCATGTTGCCCCACTTTCGTGGTTCATAAGCGCTCATGGCTGCATCATCTTTTGACCCATCATCTGCCACAACAACCTTGGAAGAAGAAGCTTCTATGTCCTTTTTCTTCTGAGGACAATTGCTGGCAAAATGTCCCATTTCACCACACTAGAAGCACTTGAGCTTTGACAGATCCTTCTTCTTCTTTCCCTCCTGCCTCTTTGATGCCAAGGCTGCATCTTCCTCATCTTCCTTCTTCACTTTGCTCGATCCTGAGCAATACTGCTTCTTGGTGAATCTGCGAAGTTCTTCTTTACGCAAAATTGACCACAAGTTGTCCCAATCTAGGAGGTCCGCTCTGCCCAAGATACTTTGGACAAAGGTTTCCCACTCATCCGTGACTGAATTGAGGGCAATCTTGACCATCACATCATCTTCCACCTTAGCACCAGTTGCAGTCCATTGATCTCTGATCTACTGCAGTCTGAAGAGGAAATGTTCCATGTCTTCTCCCTTGGTCATCATGAATGACCTCATTTGTGTCTCCAACAACATCTTTCTCGGGAGATTAAGGCCTTCCACATATTAGTCGTCTTTTTCTCAGCTAAGTGTGGTACAATATGCTCCTTAATTCCATCCATAATCAACCGCTTGACATGCCCAGCAGCTTCCTTGTGCTTCCGAAGGAGATCCGGATTGGTCGATGTGGCTAGAGTTTGCTCTGCATGGTCTCTAAGATTGTATGCCTCAAGGACTATCAGGATGCTTGCCTTCCAAACCGAAGAGTTGGAGAGGCCATTTAGCTTGTCCTGATCACGCAGTCCATGAGGAGCCATTTGCTCCGAATGTGTCGGAACTTCCTTTCCTCTTAGCTAGAGAAATGGATCTAAGGTACTTGGAGAAACAGGCACCTTCTGCTCCCTCTGACAACTGATTTCCCTCTGCTCCCTCTGACAACTGATTTCCCTCCTTGGAAATCTGCCAAATCAACTATGATTCAGCTCTCTTTGATCCTCTAATCAAACTGCAAGTTTCTTTGGCTAGAAGCTCTCTGAGAAGTTGATCTCCTCCTGCTCTTTGTCAACTGTGCTTAGGCTAAAAATCTGAAAACTTTAGAAATGTAACCCCACCAATACCTTCTGAATTTCTGCAGCTAATCTTCAGTCTTTTCTGGATCTGACAGATTCAGATTTGCATCACAATGGTTGGCTTCAGACCAATCCAGCGTTGTTTCTGAGCTGCCCTTGCACAGTAATTGCGTGGGATTGCTAGGAGACAGCATTAGACTGCGTCACCCTACCCTCTGCGTGAATCTGCCTCTGAAAACTGCGATGTCCCTTCAGATCTCCGTTTCTGCTGCTTTTCCAGCTGCTTTCTACAGCTAGAACCTTCAATCTCTCGCTGGTGACCCTCCTAGATATGCAATTGCTCTGATACCATGTGGAAGTTTCTGAATCTTTACACTTTATGCAGAAATTATTACTGTTAATCTGGTTATGCTCCTCCTACTTAAACAAATTATTAACTGAATAAAATTCAAGTTAAAATCGAAGTAAAACACATAACAGATCTCCACCAATTCAGATCTAGAACAAGTTCATGCACACATAGAAAAAGTGACACAGTTATTTCTGGACAAATAGTCCCTGGAAAAACCCACTGCGGAAAAAACGATCTTCTGGTTGCTGGAGGGTTTTATTATTAAGAATTTTCTGAATACAACAACCCTGGGTTCCAGATCTGGAAAACTGGATAGAGATATAATAGATCTACAACTCACTGGCTGATCTGGGGCCAAAATAATGACTAATCCACACCCTCAAACGGATTTACAGAGCTCAGCCAAAATTAGGGCCTAGAAACCCCAGCGCTGCCCCTGAAGCCTCTGCGTCAGCCTCTGAAGCCATTTTGATCCTCAGTGCTGCTCCGAAAAGGGTTGAGTTACCCCAGACTGGGTGATGTAGTCCTTCCACTGACCCTTAGGTTCTCTGCGTAACCCTTGAGGGTTTCCTGTAGAAAATCACGCTGTCCTTGAGGGACTGCGCAACACCTGCATAGCACAGTTGCTGCCCTTCCTACTGCTACTCTCCTGCTTCTCTGCGCTGCATCTCTGAGCTGATCTCTGCCTCTTATTGATTCTAGACCCTGAGATCAGATCATCCCCTTGGCCTAAATTCCCCTCTCTGCAGCTGAAACACTTCTGAGAATTCTTAGCAAACCTGCCCTAGAATCTTAGTGTAATATTCCTAATTAGCGACAGCTAAATGGAATATTCGACTTTGTATTGTTTTGTCATATGTGGTTTGTAGATAAATAAAAAAAGTGAGTAAAAGGGGGATCTAACTTACTTTAGTGGGATAAAACACCTTCCTAGTAGCACAACGTTGTAACTTAAGGGGGGAGCCAAGGGGGGCCACATACCACGTGGAGGAGAGAGAGACTACGTTGGTTTTGGAGGGAAACCAATGCTATAAAAGGTGGAGGAGCCTCCTCATTTGGGCCATTCTTGTTGTTGATGATATTTGAGCTAGACTTTTGTCTTCTTGAGCACGCTGGCTGTTTAGCTTGTCTGCAGCACTGTTTAGTGCGTTGAGTGTCTCCGGTCAGAGATCTCGCCCTTAGCCCCGGGGGACTTCGAGTGCCTGCTGGGCATATGTTTTTCTTCACTTTTACTTTGGATATTTGCTATTTGCTTGGTGACTGGGGCCTCGGGGAGAGAGGACGGCAGCTCTCTTGTTGTTGTAAATCCGGCATGGGTTTTCTACAGAGTTTCAGTGAGATCCGGTGTGGAGGCTCAGTCTTTACCAGTTGGAGATTTTCCGGCGAGTTTGTGGCTCTGTTTCAGCATCTATCATTTGGCATCTGCGCTGGGCCTGGAGGGACAGCGTAATTCCTTGAGGAGGGTTTCCTTGGTGATTTTCGGAGGTGGTCCATTTTTGCTATGGTTTCTGGGTTTGGTCCGGGTTGGCGAGTACAGGTGATTTGCAGATTTTCAGCCCATTCCGGCAAGGGGATCAGCCCCTAGTTTCAGTTCATTCCCGCAGCAGCAGCAGTTTACGGCAGTTTCCTAGCAGCTGGGACGCAGTTTCTGGTGGAAGCCATTTCCTATCTTTCTGAGAGAGTTCTTCACTTGCCTTGAGCAAGAATAGGTGCTATCATTCTGATTATCCATTTTATTTCATTATATTCTCAGATTAATAAAATGGCTTAGCATTCCCGGCATTTTTATGAGTATTTGCTTTATGTTCTATTTCTGGCATTTTCCATATCATTGCATGATTGTATTGCTATCTATTTTCCTTTCGGGATATTGCTGCTGGTATCAAAGCATAATTTGTCAAATTTCGTATTCATGACATCGGGGAAGAGATCATACAGAGGTTTGCTGGAATTTTGGAGAGTAATAGTAGTTGCAGTACCAAAAACGAAATTGGAAAAAGGGCCAAAATAAAAAGGGTCAAATTTTGAAGTTCGGAATTAGAAGAAACCCTTTTCAGGTTTTTCTGGGTTTTGGGCAAGGATCACCTTCCCAAATTTCTAGAATTTTCTGATTAGTTTTCAGTGGGTAAATCGGAGGTTGAAGACAAGCAGCAGTATAGTCTTGGAGCAGCAGTGTAGTTTCATGAGGAGCCTGTAGACACATAGCAGAAAGAGCCGATGGCAGGTGATGATGGTACGAAGGAATTTTGGGAGATGCTCCTCAAATCAGTACAGGATCTGTCGAGACAGATGGAGACGATGGGGCAGAGATTTGCTGCCATTGAGGCTAGACAGCGTGAAACCCCAAGGGGTTTTCAGATTGGTGAGGGATCGGGCACATCCCACCATATGCCGGAGCGTGAGGCTACCCCCCTCATGGCATCGCATGCACCCACGCGATCCACTATGCCTACCTTCCTAGGAGAGGACACAGGGGCAGGAGCACAGCAGGAGCCCGAACCGGGCCACATGGGAGACTACCTTGCAGAGTACCGGGCATACGGGCCGGAGTTCAGAGATCTTATCTCATTCAGAGATTTTGTTCAGCTCCAGTGGGACAGTAGACCCCACAACCTTCACAGAGGGAATAGGCGCTCACATGACGGAGGCTTACAGTGCACCATGGACAGACTCCATTTACCGACATTTGACAAGTCATCCAAGCATTCAGAAAAAGCTTGTGTGGAGAAGTTGGATACCTCTTTCCAGCTTGATCGAGTATCGGAGCGGGAAACCATCAAAATGGTTACCTCGCACTTGGAGGATGAGGGCACATAGGATTGCAGGGAGTCCGAGGATACACCTAGTGTGACACAGGACTCACCCTCATTGGAGACCTCCTTGACCGTGTCGGTTGATATCGTAGTGGAGAAGGTAGAGCCTACCCCAGTAGAGCCATCCATTGAGGTGATGACCGAAGTCATGTCCGAGTCTTTGGGTGGTAGCAGCACACGACAGATGGGTGAGGTGTCAGGAGATGTACCCACATTCGATGAGGCACTAGGGGATACAGAGGTATTGGATGATGGTCGCAGACAGCGGTATCATCGGCTTCGGACGGACCTTCGAGTTTTGAAAGGGAAGGCCACATCAGTACGGGAGGCCATTTTGTTGCAGGACAAGGAGCTTGAGGGCATGAGAGTGGCTTGTGTCGAGTCGGCAGCCAAGTTGGTTCGCATTGGGGAACGACTGGATTCCCTGATGGTACAATCAGAGGGCACGTTGGAGCGTCAGATCATTCCCCTTCAGGCATGCATGGATGGGACTAGCAGTGTTGTTGGGTCATCTCTTTCCGTTGGAGAGAGAGAGGCAGAGCCACCTAGTCAGATCTCATATGTTGACTTGGATAGCGGTATGAGACGATCAGAGTTGCATAGGGTACAACATCCACATGTTGAGGTTGGATGGCGAGAGATTTTGAGTTGGTACTCGGTGGAGCGGGCTATGGAGATAGTGATGGATCCGAGTGTAGCTCAGCAGGATTTTCTATGCATGGGGAATACAGGAACCCCAGATTGGCATTGGGATCCAGGTGGGATCACTTATCGTTTCCCAGGCAGGTCGGCTGACTATGTCTTGGAGAGTACAGTTGGCCTAATAGTAGAGCATGTGCAGTTTCAGTCAGCTCCAGTGGCCAACCAGTTTATGGGCAGACTCCCTAGGTTGTCTTGGCATGACATTCATACACGGGATCACGGGGTGGTCAGCACACCTTGGCTGGAGCTTGTTGGAGGAGGTGGCATTGGCAGGCCACCAGATGGCACCTTGTACGGGGCCAAGGATTCTTCACCTTTGTGTGGGGCACAGAGGACGCAGCGGAGCCGAGCAGTGGTGGTAACACTACTGACACACAGGGAGATTCACTTCTCGGACCCCTTGAGGAGGATTTGGAGTGATGTTCCATTCGTCGACAGGTATAGTGATGCGACGGTGGAGACGATGATACCGATTGGTGGTAGTCCGACAGGTAGGGGCATGGCTCTAGGTCATCACATCCAGGGATGTGTGGGAGCCTCTAGCATTGAGCAGTGGACTGCCGGTGGACATGGAGTTGCATGGTGTACTACCGTAGTGTGTGGGATTGCATTGTGGAGTAGGAGTGTCCTACATCACATTGAGAGCTCGCGAAGAGTGACCGATGCCTGGACGCAGTCAGGGCACGCGACGGTACTGGGTGGTACGACAGTAGCATGGGGTATCCAGCAGTATACAGGGGTATACCTCAGTGTGCAGTGGCATGGCGAGGAGTACATGGATGATCGGTGGTATGTGAGGGCATACGGTGCTGCACAGCAGGATCTTAGAGCATTGCCGCTAGGGAGACTCATGGACCGGGACACCGAGCTCACCTTTTCGAGGAGTTCACCCAGGATCGATGGGGAGATGGATGAGCGATACTTGGCGGTATCTGTGGAGACTCATACACCTGCCTCTCTTCTACATCACTCACTGGCACATCCGATTTTGTTGTTGTCCTTTGGCACTTTGGGCATGAGCAGCGGGGTACGCGAGGCTCACCCAAGATATTTGGATGACACTCAGCACACTAGGGGAAAGACTTCTCAGTAGTGGCACTGGGTTGGAGCGCTAGTTGACAGCCACAGGTTAGGGGATGAGATGATCCGCTGCAGTGTTGGCACATCAGTCATTGTTGGGCCTACGCTTGGGGAGCAGGTCATGAGGGAGACATGCATCATTTTTCCCTCAGGGCATGTTGAGATCATGCATGAACAGAGGATACTGGGTTCAGCAGAGGTAGCATCCCGGCATACGTCTGGACTCCAGACATTGTATCTACACTCATCGAGAGGGTGGATGGCATATTCAGTGCAAATGAGGTGGCGGAGGTAAAACAGGAGGGCATTCCTTCTGTATGCCAGGGTGAGGACTCTTTTCCATATGAGTCCATAGGATCGATTGAGGTCGCTTCTGGGGAGCGAGAGCAGTCATGCAGAGATGGTGACAGTAGACCGGAGCTGCATTCCAGTGTCCAGAGTGAGCAGTCACGGGACTCTTTGAGAGATACTCTGGGTGATGAGTCACTTGTGACAATTCAGCCAGAGCAGCATATGATGGAGCCAGAGTCAGCAGAGGAGGATACTATGGACATCAGGCATGACACTTCCTTGGGTGAGATCCAGATGGGTATCCACATTGAGCCTATGATGGATATGCAGCTAACATTGGGGCCAGCCTTTGAGGAGGAGCAGTCAGATGCACAGACACCAGTTGCAGATCCATATCCTCTAGAGATGTTAGAGGATGATGGGATTGTTATGCAGGGGGATAGTAGACAACAGGAGCTGTTGGATATGGTGGAGCATCCATCTTTTGGCCGACACATTGATGAGATACAGATAGATGTACATACAGTCGGTCGAGCTGCAGTACTTTCAGTCAGTAGTACTCTCCAGGAGTACATCGATGGAGCTTGTAGCATATCTTGCCCACTCTGGCCCATTATAGAGAGAGGGGTTTCCTTCTATAGGCAGCTCTCATTGGCAGACAGGGCAGAGCAGTGGGAGTTGATTACGGGTTGGCGGCAACACTTCAGGCGTGTTCCATATGCCGTTGTTATTGCTACATCGGATTCTTCTTCCAGGATGGACTGGCGGGAAATCATGAGTTGGTACCCTCTAGATGGTACGGTATTGTTCGTAGGGAGCACAGTCGAGCAGGGGCCCTTGGACATAACAGAGGTTATAGATTCCAGCTGGCAAGGTGGCACAGGACATCATTTCTTCAGCACTCCATCCCGATTTT
The DNA here is from genome assembly GCA_034641835.2 of Pinus albicaulis. Taxonomy (NCBI): domain Eukaryota; kingdom Viridiplantae; phylum Streptophyta; class Pinopsida; order Pinales; family Pinaceae; genus Pinus; species Pinus albicaulis. The sequence goes on along the minus strand of CM076580.1, from coordinate 677,641,949 downwards.
AGGAGAGCAGGATCAGCATGGGATTGAGTCACAACTTGGATTGGAGAGAGGTGATGAGTTGGTATGCGGTTGGAGGGGTAGCATATGCAGCTACAGGTACAGCGCAGCAGGAGCCCGAGAGCAGTGATGCTTGTTGGTGGTCTTCACCTCTTAGAGCATTGGTCATATCTAGAGGCAATGCACAGTCCGAGCCGTGGGACTTGTGCGATTATTGGCCACGGTGGCGATGGGATCCGGGAGGATTATTGGTTGGCTGGTACTGTGAGAGGTCACTTTGGGATCCTGGCATTGAGATATCCCTTCGTATCAGGGTGATGCAGAGGTCAGAGAGGTTTCAGTGGGACCCAGGCACATTTTGCAGTATCGGTGGGGAGCATCGGCTAGAGAGGAGGCTTGTTCAAGCTTTGCTTGAGGACAAGCAATTTTTGCCGGATGAGGATGCCACCTGGGAGAGCGAGCAGATTTTGCAGCATCCATCACTTCAGTTGCTTGAGGGCAAGCAACATTTTTCCGGGAGGGACTGTAATATTCCTAATTAGCGACAGCTAATTGGAATATTCGACTTTGTATTGTTTTGTCATATGTGGTTTGTAGATAAATAAAAAAAGTGAGTAAAAGGGGGGTCTAACTTACTTTAGTGGGATAAAACACCTTCCTAGTAGCACAATGTTGTAACTTAAGGGGGGAGCCAAGGGGGGCCACACACCACGTGGAGGAGAGAGAGACTACGTTGGTTTTGGAGGGAAACCAATGCTATAAAAGGTGGAGGAGCCTCCTCATTTGGGGCATTCTTGTTGTTGATGATATTTGAGCTAGACTTTTGTCTTCTTGAGCACGCTGGCTGTTTAGCTTGTCTGCAGCATTGTTTAGTGCGTTGAGTGTCTCCGTTCAGAGATCTCGCCCTTAGCCCCGGGGGACTTCGAGTGCCTGCTCGGGCAAGGTTTTTCCTTTAGTCTTTTATGGGAGATTTGGTTGTTTTTTTTGCGGAGGAGCTGGGCTTCTTTTGGTGACTGCGCAGTCCCTGGGAGAGAGGACGCAGCTCTTGTTGGAGGTGTTCTGGTGCGGGGTTTTCTGCAGGAGTTTCAGTGAGATCCGGTGTGGAGGCTCAGTCTTTACCAGTTGGAGATTTTCCGGCGAGTTTGTGGCTCTGTTTCAGCATCTATCATTTGGCATCTGCGCTGGGCCTGGAGGGACAGCGTAATTCCTTGAGGAGGGTTTCCTTGGTGATTTTCGGAGGTGGTCCATTTTTGTTATGGTTTTTGGGTTTGGTCCGGGTTGGCGAGTACAGGTGATTTGCAGATTTTCAGCCCATTCCGGCAAGGGGATCAGCCCCTAGTTTCAGTTCATTCCTGCAGCAGCAGCGGTTTACGGCAGTTTCCTAGCAGCTGGGACGCAGTTTCTTGTGGCAGCCATTTCCTATCTTTCTAAGAGAGTTCTTCACTTGCCTTGAGCAAGAATAGGTGCTATCATTCTGATTATCCATTGTATTTCATTATATTCTCAGATTAATAAAATGGCTTAGCATTCCCGACATTTTTATGAGTATTTGCTTTATGTTCTATTTCTGGCATTTTCCATATTGTCGTATGATTGTATTGCTATCTATTTCCCTTTCGGGATATTACACTTAGCTTAGCTTCAGTGCTCTGCCTCTGTGTGTCTTTACAAATGACCCCAAGCCTTTCCTTTATACCTTTCTCGTTGGGAAACCAACGGCCATGATCAGATCTTGAATCAATGGCTAATATTAAAAGAAAGCTTGATCTGTGTGACTTAAGACAATTTCATCACATGTTTAATTAAATTCACTTTAATTATATAAGTTCCCTAAGTTTTAGCTTAGGAAATACATTAAAATAATTAATTAATTTAATATCTCCTAAACCAGGTGAAATTTCCCAAATCAATTTATGGGTCTTGTAGATCAAGTGTACTCTAGTCCCGCCACAAAATTTGGGAGCTAGAGCACAACTGAAGCTACCCCAAATACACAAAATCTCAACATCAATTTGCTACATCGTGCTGCCAACTGCTGCACTGCAACTCAGTTGCTGAGCGAAACAACTGAAAACTCCTGCCCAATCTTTGACAGACAAGTCAGTTGCGTTGCATCCTCATCACTGAAGCTCCATAGGTTGTTGCTTTGTGTTGTCATCTGCAGGTTGCTGCATAGCTACAGCTTTGCATTGTGTAAGAAGACCTTCTCTGCACTGAAGTCCCCTACGCTGCTGCTGCACTGCGCTGTCCTCCTAAAGCCTCTACACTGCTGCAACTCTTCTCTGCGTAAGTAGGCCTACTGCGCTTTTGAAGTCACATCAGCCCCTATGCTATTGTTGCTGCATCTGCACTGTGCTGCTCCCTTCAGCTTCCAGCTCTGCCTCTGCTCCATCTATGATTCTCTGCACTCACTGCTCCACTTGTCCCACTACTATCTTAAGGCTCCCGTAGCACAAATGTGATCCAAGAGTTGAGCTACTCAAGGATCCCGCCACCACTCTGTAGGTACTCTACAGATCCATGTCGCCCCATTTTCATGGTTCATGAGCGCTCATGGCTACGTCATCTTCAGATCCATCGTCCGCCAAGCAGCCTTGGAGCTAGAAGCTTCCTTGTCCTTCTTCTTCTGAGGACAATTGCTGGCAAAATGCCCTAGTTCGCCACACTAGAAACACTTGATCTTCAACAGATCCCGCTTATTTCTCCCTTGTTGCCTCTTTGATACCAAGGCTGCATCTTCCTCTTCTTCCTTCCTTACTTTACTCGACCCGGTGTTGAACTATCTTTTGGTCATCCGACGAATTTCTTCTTGTCGAAGGATTGCCCACATATTGTCCCGCCCACATATTGTCCCAGTTGGGAAGGTCCGCTCTACCCAAGAGACTTTGGACAAAATTTTCCCAGTCCTCTGTGATAGCATTTAGATTCATCCTCACCATAACATCGTCCTCCATCTTCACCCCCATGCCAGTGAGCTGATTCCGAATCGCTTGAAGTCTGGACAGAAAAGGCTCAATCTCCTCCCCCTTGGTCACCATGAATAATCTCAACTGGTTCTCTAGAAGCATCTTCCTCTGGATGGATCTTCCTTCATATAGTGTGGTCAGAGTCACCCACATCCCATGAGGCATCTTCTTATCGGCTATGTGTGGAACCACATGATCTTTGACCTCGTCCATTATGAAGGGCTTGGCATGTTTTGTTGCTTCTTCATGCTTCGCTAGGAGATCCGCATTGGTCGGCATGGCCAGGACTTTCTTTGCATGCTCCCTCAGACCGTATGCGTCCATGACTACCAGGAGTCTGGCTTTTCAGATTGCAAAGTTGGACAAGTTGTCCAACCTATCCTGATCACGTAGTCCATGTGGTGCCATCTGCTCAGCAAATCTGTCGGAATGAATCCTCTCCTTTATGCTTGAGACTTGGATCTAGGGTCCTTGGCGAAAGAGGCACCCTCTGCTCCCTCTGACAACTGACTTCCTCTCTTGGAAGTCTGCCATATCAAAACGAATCAGCTCTCTTCGATCCTTTGATCGATCTGCAGAATTATTTGGCTGGAAATCCTCTGAGAAGTTGTTCTCCTCCCGCTCTTTGTCAACTTGCTCAGGCTAAATTCTAAACCGACAAAATTTTAACCTCACCAGCAACTACTGAAGCTCTGCAGCACTGCTTCCGACACTCTTAATCAGCAAGCAACTTCAAGACTGTCACCCTGGCTGGCCTCTGCGTGAGCGGACAGTCCCAGCACAACCTCTGGGCTGCCTTTGTGCAATAAGTACGTGGGCCTGCGTGGAGACTGCGTAACTCTGGCCTCTGCGTGGCTCTGCTCCCTTCTGCTGCTACGTTGTCCTCTCTGGTCCGACTTTCTGTGGCTGCTGCTGCTTTCTTTGTTGCTTTCTGTAGCAAGGATTGTTTATTCTTATTGTTGATCATTCAGCTAGATCTGCAACCTGGCTCTGATACCATGTGAAAATTTCTGAATATTACTTATGCAGAAACCCTACTGTTAAATCTGGTTATACTTCTACTTAATCAAGTTATTAATCTGAAATATTCAGCATTAACATCAAATTAAACACATTAACAGTCTACACAGATACAGATCTAAACTAAATACATACACCATGACAAAGTGACACACAAGATTTTCTGGACAACTGTCCCTAGAAAAACCCAATGCGGGAAAACCAGTCTTCTAGCCGCTAGAGGGTTTATATTATTAAGTGGAATCTAATTACAACAAATTTGGGTACCTTACTGGTTAACTCAATAGAGAAATACAAAATCTGCAGCAATACCTCTATTCTGGAGACAGAAAATCTGAGTAATTCACAACCTCAAACAGGATTTACAGAAATCAGCCTTTTTCAGCCCCAGCGCTACTCTGAAGCCCTCTGCGTCAGCTCTGCTAGGCTGGCTACCCCTGTGCTGCTCAGGAAGGGCCTGCGTCACCCCATACTGGGTTAAGCTGCCCTGGTTGGGCCTGCGTCAACCCTGCTGGCCTCCTGTTGCCTCTGCGCTGCCCTTTCTGGGCCTTCATAGCACTTGAAGCCCTTTGCGCTGTGCAGCTGCTACATAGCTATTGCTCCCTCTCCGTTGCTCTAGTTGCTGCTTCTCTGCCTCTTGATAACTCTTGGCCTTGGATCAGATCATCCCTCTCACCAATACTACCCCTCCCTGCAGTTGAAACACTTTTGGGAATTCTTAGCAAACCATGCCCTAGAATTCTAGCATATTCTCAGTGCTCTTCCACTGTGTGTGTTCTCCAACTGACCCCAAGCCTTTCCTTTATACTTTTCTCGTTCGGAAAACAGCAACCATGATCTAATCTTGAATCGACGGCTAAGATTAAAAGAAAGCTTGATCAGTGTGACTTAAGTCATTTCCATCTCATGTTTAAATTAATTACCTTTAATCTTTTAATTTTCCTAAGTTAGACTTAGGTTCCTTAATTAAAAAGATTAATTAATTAATTTTCTCTTAAACGAGATGGAATTTCTCAAATCCCTTTCTGGATCTTCGAGATCTCATGCACTCTAGTCCCCCCACAAAGTTTGGGAGCTAGAGCACATCTGATGCTACCCCAACACTCAAAAATCTCAACAAATTAAACTTTTTAAATAAAACATAAATGAATTTAAAAAACCTAGAATTATAAATAAGTAAATTGAAAATTGAAAATTCTAATGAGTCATGACTTGTGGCATGAAGAGGGTCCTTTCCCAAATAACCTCATCAAATACAAAGAGGCCAATACAATCCCGATAAAATTTTATATCGCAATTGATTTTGCTACGAAGCTCAAGATCAAGTACCATCCTATGAATACATGAATGGGGCCCTTCCATCACTTCGCCATCAAAATCAAAACCGCATTTGTATGAAAATGAGGGGTTGAGGAAGAGTGTTGTTGCATGAATGGGTCAATGAAGCATCCTTGTCCAGCAACTATCAATCGCATCCCACAACATCATCTGTCTATAAAGCCCAACAACACTCTTGTCTGCGTAATAAGCACGAATGGCTTCCTTGGCTCTATTAATGGCCTCATACAAATAAGCCATTGCAAGCTTCTCCCCATCTACCAATCTCAGAACCTTTACTATAAATTCACTAATTAAGCACACTTATTCTACTCCTTGCCAAAATGTGTCAGTGTACACCATTTTTGCAATGGCTATCCCATCCTATCCCCTGTTGTATCTACAATCACGCCACTCATCAAAAACAAACATTTGTTTCAACTCAATCTGGCATCGAAAAAAAGAGTGGAAAGTAATAAAGTTGGTGGCAAAACTTTTGATTGCAGAACGTCGCAACTCCTTGTTTCTAGTGTATCTCCTCATGAGGCTAAGAACAAAAGCATGGTTATATATAAACTTGGGGACCCTCCTAGCCATATCAATCACCTCCTTGATGAAGGAGAGTTTCACCATATCCTCAAGTGACAAATCAATACAATGTGCTGCAAATGGAGTCTAGAACAATGTGTGGTGCCTCTCGATAAGCATCCTGCCAACAAACTATTAGAGAAATAGCAGTTAATTATTTCTCTTTATGATGACATTATCTTGTGATGTTTAGTTATTATTATTTGTTCCTTCTTTATCATCAAGAGTAATGCCAATAAACAAAATAGAAGAAGACATAAGATGTAGGCACATGCCAGGGAAAAACCCCACTCTTTGGGGAAACCCTAGTCAAAACTCTTCCTTAAATAGTTTGAAGATGAGACGACCAAGATGTAATATTCCCTTTTTGGGTGTCACCTATGAAAGTGCTAGGAGGGACTCCCAGAGTTAGGAGCAGACCGATCACAGGTACAGGTTGGTGTCATCAACGGGCCCAGGGGATTTTTGGAGGAGTTTTGAGGAGTTTCTATGTGGTCGGGTGGCATTTGCTTGATATATTCCATCATCCGAGCAGTTTGACTTTCGTTCCGGTGCATTCCAACAACTTTCAGAAATTTGAGGTATTTATGGGCTTAACTCAGCTAATTATGCTCACAGTGGCATTCCGAGAGGAATACATGAAAGAACACCATAGTGTAATAGCTCATTGGAACCGGCATGAGGATACCTCCATGATGGAACAATTGGACATGAGTTTCAGTGACCGGAGGAGATGTGGTAGCCGATTTACTCTTTTTTGCATTAAAAAGGAATATTTTAATAAGAGGGAAAAGTGCTCCATGAATAAAAATATAATAAAATAATACTCTAGAAGGCTCCAAGAGATCTATTAAAGAAAGGGAGGAGGCTTTTGAGGGATATATTTGGATCATATCATTTTCTTGTATGAGAGGTTTGAGACGTGGTTCTCTACTTTAGCCGTAGCCCTAGGACGGAAACCCAACTCTCTTTGAAGAGACCTCATTCAGAAGTTTCGCAGAGCTTCAGGGATATTGGAGTGAGGATCATTCAGATCTTCAATAGGTGCTTCAGTGGATTCAATGGTAGTTGTTGCCGGAAGGAGAGTGCAGCAGTTCAGTTTTGGAGGCCATCACCGTGTAGCAGTGCAGCAACTTGTATTGTTGGCCAGTTTTCCATCTCAGCTCTTTCTGGGTCAGATTCATATGTAAACCCTGTTATTATTTATAATAAAAGCTGAGATTCTTCCTGTTCTATGTGGTATTGGATTGCACTTTTTACGGGTTTTATTTTACATGGCAATCTTATGTTTATTAATTCAGTAATTTTATGTTAAAATGTTGGGTTAGTGTGATTTCTGCAAATTTAGTAAAATATCCCATTTGGGGATATTACACAAGACCCTTAGACAATAGGCTTCCTCCATCAAGTCATTCCTTCAGTGTGTTAGCACCGAGATCTTTTTGCACTGAGATCTCCCTTATTTGCACTTGAACCTTCATCCTTCTTCATTGCTTACATAGTACTGAGCATTAAGATAGAGATAGCATCACTGAGATACATAGAGAATGTCATTGTAGTATCATGTCACTGAGTCACTATCTTACTGTCTAATCTTCCTTTCTTATTCTATCACCGAGCCACTATGTTAGATGTCACACCAAGCCACTATCATAGATAGCACACCAAGCCACATTGCACTTGTCACCGAACTGTTGCACCACTCTAATTTCATCGAACCTAAACTTGCACTTGAACCAGCACCGAGCCATTGCACCACTGTATTCTTGCACTAGCACCGAGCCACTGTACCACTGTAAATTTACCAAGCCCTGTAATGAGATCCGAACTAAATTACAAAGAACAATCTGAGGTTCTGAGATTGACTATGAGAAGAGCCCAGCTGGGTATATATAGTGGTTGTCCACATTAATAAGCCGACATGCGGTTTTAAATACTCCAATTATGTTAGTTTTTGTAGCATCAGATGTGTTTTAGATTTTAGCCTTGAAATTTTGTGGAGAGGCTAGAATATATGAGATCTCCAAAACCCAAAAATATTTTCTAGACATTCCACCTAGGAATGACTTAATTATATTATTGACCAGTTATTTAATATTTCTTAAGTCTAAACTTAGAGAATATGGTTAATTAATCAGAATTAATTAAGTCCATGTGTGAATGTTCTAGAAACTCACACGGATCGACTTCAAGTTAATCCTAGCCATCTATTAAGGTTTAATCTTGGTCATTGGAGTCCCAACAAAGGATTATAAGAAGAAGTCGATGGACACTTGGAGAAAACACTTGAGCAGTTCAATTTCATTGGCATATCGATTTCCAGAGTAGCAGCAATCAATTGTCAGAGAGAGAGCTAGTGATATCGAAGCAGTGAGGAAGAGGGTTAGAGACAGTGAGGCCAGAGGAAGAATTCCAGATCCGGTGAGTACATTTCCAGAGAGGAAAAAAATCCATAGAGAGGCTAACACAGAGGCAGCGTAGTAACCTCTAGAGACAGTTTTGATTTTGCTGGGGAAAGACAAGTTTCAGTTCCGATTTGACAGCTGGGCTCCTGGAGGCCAAGAGAGACATTTTCCAAAGCAACACCAAAAGTGACTGAGGAGAAGTTATTCAAACGCTAAGAAGAAATCGCTAGTGTGACGAAACAGGGCCGCCAAAGCCGCTTGACAACCACCTAGAGTTGAGAATAAGAGCTCCGATCTGCCAGGAGCAGGGGAATTTCCTTACCAGATTTTTCTTTCCAAAAGATTTCTCATAGGACTGCCGTCGCATCCGCTCCGCATTATTTCACCGTTGCTAATAACAAAACCCTCAATTGTTGCACCCGCTTTCCAGTTATGTTTTCCAAAATAATCGTGTTGATTTTATGTGTGTGTGCTAGCATTTCTTCTAGCATTTATTCTTTCTCGCACCCAAAGCTGTGTAGGATTGGGTGCAGAGAAATTTAGCATTTTGTCGTAGAAAATCGCAAATAAATTGTTAATTTAAAATAAACAATTAGGAGAATACTAGTTGTTGCAATAGGATTCGGTTTTCTAAATTCACTTGGTATCGTAAAGCAAATGATCACGGAGAGCTCGGTAGGTTTATGAAGAGGAGTTTTGTTGCTCATTAAGGAGCAGCAGGTCAAAACCCCAAAGGCAGCGTAGTCACCTTGGCCAAGAGGTCAAATTTCTTGAGGAGAATCGATTTTTCTGAGAGGGACAGAAAAATTCAATCTCTCCAAATTGAGGCATTCCAAAGGCGGAGGGAGCAGCCAGTATTTTTCGCAGAGCATATCTCTAGCTGGACGCAATAGTTTAGCAACAGCAGAACTAACGTCGAGTGGAAGAAGAGCACACACTGAGGGAAAATTTTCCTCAGGGAACTTCTAGCCTCAAGAAGTTCAGTTTCCCTTGCAGATCAACAGTCATTGTGAGTAGAATTCCTCACTCCAGAAGGGAGTGCGAATAGACTAGCAGCAGTTGAGCAGAAGGGAAGAGGTGATTTTCGACATTGTTTGAGATGGCCACTGCTTTGCTTCGAGATCAGGATAGGTTGGATGGTGCTTCCAAGTTCCAAGTATGTTATCTGGAAGGCAAGGATGTCCTTCCTTCTAGATGAATATGGCCTGAAGCCATACATAGATACAATGGTAGCTATCCCCACGGATGCAGATCAGCTGAAGGAGTACAAAAAGGAGATGGCACGGGCGAAGAGGTTGATCCTTGATGATGTTCGGAATCACATTGTTTCACACATAGCTAGCAAAGGGACAACTAGAGAAATGTGGGAGACTCTCACCACGTTGTACTAGGGAACTTCTGAGCAACGGAACATGTACTTAGAGGAGAAGCTGAGATGCACCAGGATGCAGAAAGGGGAACGCATAGACCCCTTCCTCACTAGGATTAAGGAGATCTTGGATCATCTTGCAATTGTTGGGGCAGCGCCTCAACCCATAGAGCTAGTACGATTGACACTCAACAGTGTCTCAGAGGAGTGGTAGGTATTTTTCCAAAGTATCTTGGGCAGAGACACCTTGCCAGGGTGGGACAAGATGTGGGTTGATTTGCAACAGGAGGAGTTGAGAAGAGACCTAGTAAATTCCTCCATCACTGGCAGCAGCAGCCGATTGAAGTGGGCGAAGGAGGAGGAGAATGTGGCCCTCGCATCGAAGGGTCCCAGTCAGGGACAGGGGGAGAATAGAAGGAAGAAGAAGGACTTGTCGAAGGTCAAGTGCTTCAGATGTGGTGAGCTTGGTCACTATAGTACCCAATGTCCTCTTAGGAAGAAGAACAAGGAGGAGAAGCAGAATCAACAGGCAGCATCAACAAAGATCGATAGGTTGTCCTCCAGGTTCGAGGAAGACTTTGTTATGTCTGTCGATATACCTCCAGGAGTGAGGTGGGGTTATTTGGAGTTGTAGCCCCAGAGTGCTACAAATGGGAAAGATCCTTCAGGAGTCCACCTCTTGGATTAGTACCTAGCTACGGGGGCCCACAGTGTTCAGTAGCAGGATGCACCAGTGGCAGTTGGTGCAATCAGATACCAGAATGACAGTTGCAGACTAGCAACAGTCAAATGCTGAGGAGCACAGTGCAAAGTTGACAATAGTGCAGAGTGGCACAGTGCAAAGTCAGCAGCAACGCAGAAGCTTCAGTAGACAATGCAGATACTAGTAGCAGTCAGGGCTCGGGTGACAAATGCATCATACTGAACACAATTGGTTCAGTATTTAGGATGTTTTTCAGTTGCAGATGTTGCAGTAGCAACAACAACAGAGTTGCAGTGCAGATGCAATGTTGGCAAGGTCAGCAACAGCACAGTGCAGTAGATATCAAAGTTTCGTGGTGGTTGGTGGACAGCAATAGCCGTCATCAGCGGCGTGACAGGAGATGATGCAGAGACAGGGTGTTGTGGCAGCAGTTGCAACGCTAGAACACATTCCTAGCTAAGAGGGAGTGTTAATTTTTTTAGCATCAAATGTGTTCTGGCCTTGAAATTTTGTGGAGAGGCTAGAATACATGAGATCTCCAAAACCCAGAAATCGTTTCTGGAAATTCCTCCTAGAAATGAATTAATTAGATTATTGACCATTTTTTAATATTTCCCAAGTCTAAAACTTAGGGAATATGGTTAATTAATCAGAATTAATTAAGTCAAGGTGTGAATGTTCTAGAAACTCACACGGATCGACTTCAAGTTAATCCTAGCAATTGATTAAGTTTTAATCTTGGTCGTTGGAGTCCCAACAGAGGATTATAAGAATTCGTCGATGGGCACATGGAGAAGACACTCGAGGAGTTCGATTTCATCGGCAGATCAATTTCCAAGGTAGCAACAGTCAGTTACCGAAGAGAGATCTAGTGAGATCGAAGCAGTGAGGAAGAGGGGCAGGACAGTGAAGCCGAAGGAAGAATTCCAGATCCGGTGCGTGCATTTGCAGAGGCAAAAAATCCATAGAGAGGCTGATGCAGAGGCAGCCCAGTAGCCTCTGAAGGCAGTTTCGATTTTGCCGAGGAAAGACGAGTTTCAGTGCTAGAGGCTACCTAGAGGTTTCGGAGGCCAAGAGAGACATTTTCCCAAACAGCTGCAGACCAGATAGTTTGAGGAGAAGCTGGTTCGAACTTAGTGCAGAAGAGACTACGCAAGTGTGACGCAACCAGTTTGGACGGCTCCCCTGGAGTTGAGGTCAGAATCCGGGTTCTCTTGTGAGTGAGGAAAATTCCTCACTAGATTTTTCTTGCCAGTATTTCTCTGTAGGATTGCCAGTTTCGGCATTCAATAGTACTCAGATTATTTCACTGCTGCTTAATAATAAAACCCTCAATTGGTGCACCGGTTTCCCCAAGTTGGGTTTTTTCGAGGACTTTTGTCCAAACATAATTGTGTTGATTTTATGTGTGTGCTAGCATTTCTTCCAGCGTTTATTCTTTCGCAGCTTTATTTGTGTAGGTTGCAATGTTATTTAATCAGTATTTGCCGTAGAAAACTGCAAATAAATTGTTAAGTTAAAATTAACAATTAGGAGAATAATTTCGAGTTGCTGCAATAGGATTCCGATTTCAGAATTTTCACAAGTTAAACTTATGGAGAACACTTTTTCCTTTTCTCCAACGGCCATAGGAGGCCCTTGAAATTAAATATTGACAGATTGTTATTTCCATTTTAAGGCGACAACATACAAAAGGAGGAATGTTGTAATGTCCCCATTTTTATTTTCCTCCATAGTATAGCCAGGGTGGATTTCTAGGACAAGGGATGGCCAGGCCATTGGAGTAGGTTTGTGTCATTAGGGGTTCCGAGAGAGTTTTGAGGAGTTTTTATGGGATCCGATGGCATTCATTTTGCATATTTCATCATCCGCACAGTTTGTCTTTCATTCCGTCGCATTTCGACAACTTTCAAAAATTAGCATTATTATGGAGCCTAAATTAATTAATTATGCTCGAGGTAGCATTCCGAGAAGATTATTTGATGGAACACCTCAGTGTAATAGCTCGTTGGAACCCGAATGAGAAGATCTTCAGGATGGGATGCTCCGAAGTGACTTATAGTGGTCGGAGAGAGTACGGTGGGCGATTTACCATTTTCCCTAATTAGAAATTACTTTAATTAGTCATTTAATTAAGGAAAACTAATTAATTAGAGGAAAAAGCCCAAAAGTGACTTAAGTGAAATAAAATAAAATTAAAAAATTCACTAAAATAAAGTCAATGGAGGAGCTTCTAGAATAATAATAAAATAATTTAATAGGATGCTTCTAGAGGCTTGGAGATCTATCCATCAAATCTATAAAAGAGGAAGAGGAGGTCATGTGGAGACATATTGGATTTGTGTATTGTCTTTGTGGTGAGATTTCGAGAACCCGGTTCTCTACTTCAGCGGTAGCCCCAGGACGGAAACCCTTGGGCGATTCAGTGAGAGCGGGCGAGCACCCATCTTTTCCATTGGTGGATCCATTTAGGATTCACAGGCTGCAGTTTATTGATTTTCAGTTAGTTTTGGAGGCCAGTTGTGGTATTATTGTAGATCTATTTGGGGTCATTACCTCATCCATTTCCAGTTTTTGTACCAGCATTTTCTATATTAATAAAATAAGGCTGAGATCTTCTACATGTTTATATTGTCTATTATTCAGTTGTAGATCCTATTTTCCGTTTTTGCCATAAATATTGTGGTTTATGTTATGCAAATTGTTTATGGTGTTGACGGCTTAAATTTCTGAAGCTATTTTACATGGCAATCTTTGTTTATGGATGAAGAATTTATCTGAAGTATTTCTGAGTTAAGATTTCAAGAACGTTCCAAATTTCTAGCATTTAGGACACTACAAAAGTGAGCAAGTGGCAGCCAATATTTTGGTCAGTATCTGTTCCTATAGTTAATGACATGGACGGACACTGAAGACCAGGGACCAATTATACTCTCAAATTTATGGGGTATATTCTCCCACATCAATAGGAGATATCGCAATGCTAGAGGTATATCCAAGAATCTGCATATCTTCCCTGGTTGAATGTAGAAGGGAAAAACATTTGTCAGCAAATGGGGATGAAGGTGTCATCCATTATCCAAGGAATAGGGTCTTCTCTGTTAAATTCTAGATTCAGGGAAAGTGTTGAAGGTTCTAGTGGAATCATGCATGTCACATCTCATGCTCCTCCATCACAACCATAACAAAGGAGTTCACTGGAAAGTGCTATCTACAAGCTATCAGTCACGCTCTTTGGCATTAAAATGCCATTACGTCTAATAACTTCTTTTTTTGATAAATACATCCTGTAGAAACCCTTTGTCTAAGCTACCACATTATGAGGGGCATATCTAGGCCATCAAAGTCACCCAGTGCTTACACCTTCCCTCATCCACACCCACTCAAGGGATTTTGAACCCAGGTCTCCACATTAATACAAGCCCAATCACCTCATTTCTTGCAGCTAGACCTCACTGCCATGGGAAAAACGTTATGTTTTAGGGGGAATGCATCACTTTTCATATTCTACAGTGCAAAAATTAAAATACAATGCAGTAGAAACTATAGTGGTTTCATAATATAAAGAATACGGAATGGTGTAAGTTGTAACTCACCCTCTCAACGGATGCACATCTTCCCAAATTTGTGGCTCAGCATCCTTGTTTTTGCAGATCTATATGCAAATAGAAAATTATCCATTTTCATCTCATATCAAGTCAATTTATATTGCTGCGGAATAATTCAAAATCATCCTCTATCAGGTTAAATCGAATACCTACTTGGAGACCTGATACTTCATCTGTTACCAGCAATGTGAGCAAACCAAAGTCTGAATGTGCCCCAGTGCCATATATTCCTAGTTCTGGCTTAGATATTTCATCTGCGCAAACATAGAAACTTAAAATTTTCATTCTTAACTGCATAAATTGTTTTGAAATGCAAAATAAATCTCAATTTTGTGCAGTTCTGGGACTTGACATCAGTTTCCAAACTTGCCCGAATAATGTAGAAGCCGCAATATAGCAATTGGTTCCTCAAGAATCTCTGGCTTGTCAAAGAAATCTGCCTCAAGATTCAAGGCCAAAGCTATCAGCCTGGCGACCCTCCTCCCCACACTTCTGCAGAGGTAAAGAACACAAATAAGTTAAGAGAGATCAAATCATCAAACCCACCAATAATGACCACTATGTAGTATGGAGTAACCATTGGGATAAATAATATCAATTAAATGCATTAACTGGACTGTGTATATCAACATTCCCTCAATTGAAAAGCAGCAATATTTCAGTTACACAATAAAACAGAACATTATAGCAGAAGAGAAGATAAGCTGAATACATGGAACCGGTCAAATACTGTATAGGAAACATTATCAATAAATCCTTGACTATAACATGCACAATGAAATTTATGCTTTGAAGGCCACTCCATTTGTCCTTTACTTGATCCAGGAAATACAGATCTTCAGACTTTACTCCTATACTTCTTTCTGATGGTGTGAAAAATTCAAATAGAAAAACAGGGCCTCTCTTCTCTGCTGTATATGTAATCATTTGGATCCTTTAAACTATGGCATAATTATAACAACTTCAAATCGCAATATACCTTCCAATAAAATAGAACGGTCTTTGCAAGCTTTGGCTGAATTAATCTCAGATGGTTCCATAGTTGATTGTAATCAAAATAAAAATGGGATAGTTCTGATAAAGATGACATGTTGCTACTACTAGTCAATCAACTTTTTTCCAGTTTGGTTAATTACAAATCACTATATGCTGGTACAAAAGAAATGAGGATCTATAAGGGCAGAAAGAGAGGGACAAGCAACGAGGACAATAGCATCCAAGCATAAGAGTTTAATGCCCTATTACAAGGTAGATATGTCAACAGGAAACCAATCATAAATGCTGAAAAACTGTGATATTTGATTTAATTAATGGATACTTCTTAGATGTTAATTAGTGTTAATTTTTGGGTAGCATCGGATGTGCTCTAGCTCCGAAACATTGTGGAGGGGCTAGAACACATGAGATCTCCAAGACCCATAAATCGTTTGGAGAAATTCCACCCGGAGCTTAAGTTACTCAAATAATTAATTATTTTATGATGATGATGATGATGATGCTGGTTAACGTCCACTAAGACCAAACTTTGGTCTATTGGACCTATAATTTTCTTAGTTCTTAATTGTCTGACTTCTCGTCTTTCTTTATCTTGCAACTCCTTCATCTCTTCTGATTCTTGGGACACTGGTGTCTTATCTTCGGGATTTGGGAGATCTGCTTTGCTGCTAAATGAAGATTTCCTTTGCGCAGTATTCGAATCCTCATAGTTGTTGATGCTTGAGGGGCTCTCGAGTTCGTTTTTTTGTTGTTGGGCGGGGCTTTCCCCCTGCTTGTCTTGAGGGTTGTTTCTTTCTTGCCTGATTTCTTGCAATTCAGAGTTTTCTAGAGAGTATTCTTCCTTGATGACAGTGTAGTGTTCCCTTTGTGCTCCTTCCCACCATGTAGATCTATCGTGATTCTTTCTAGCAGAATTTTTCTGGGAGACTTTTGGGCAATTTTTGGCTAGATGGCCTATCTCAAAGCAGGATCGACATCTAAAGAGGACACTTTCATAGTCAAGTTTCTGGTTCCAAACATAGTCTTTTCTTGTTAGGATTATTTCAGCTGGGAAACCGGCGCTGAAGTCCATTTCTACACAAATGCGTGCATAGGTGGTTCTGACATAGGTGGTTAATGGGGACCCTAAGTCTAACTTAGGGAAATTAAATAATTAAAGTAAATTAATTTAAATATGTGGGTGAGAATGTTCTTAAGTGACGATGAACAAGTGTTTTCTAATCTTAGCCATCGATTAGAAATTAGATCACGTTCGTTGATTCGTCAACTGGAAAAGTATTAAAGGAAGGTTTGGGGTCAGCTGGAGAACACACACACAGAGTAGCAGTACTTGAGCTAAGTCGAAATTCTGGGGCGCGGTGTGCTGAGAATTTCGGAGTGAGCTTGCAGTGCAATGAGACGCAGTTCGGCAGCAGAATTTTCATCCAAGACCCAGAATACAATAGCAGAGAGGCAGATCAGCAACAGAGAGCCTGCGGAGGCATAGGAGGGGTGACGCAGAGCCGGCAGGGTTCACACAGAGTTGACGCAGAGCCAGTCGGGCTCATGCAGAGCCAAAAAGGGTGACACAGTCACTCATAGAGCTGCGCTGGTATTTCTGTGGGGCAGATTGAGCAGCCATCCAACGTTTTGATTTTTGAGTCGGCAAGGCTCAAGGACATGCTGAAGCAGATCCTAGAGAAGGTGACGCAGTCCAGCCTGTTGTAGCCATTACTCAACAACACTTGGAGGTTGCGTAGTCACCTATGGGGTTTCTTCATCCAATTGCTGGAGCAGCCATAATATCTGTCTCCGGATAGAGGCACTTTTGCTGAGGATTTTCTCTATTGTGAGCCACATTGGCACCCTAGTTTGTATTCAGAAATCTGCTTAATAATAAAACCCTCAAGAGTTGTTGCATCGGTTTTCCTGCATTGGGTTTTTCTGGGGACATTTGTCCGAAAAATTTGTGTCCTTTGTCTGCATTGTTGCTTATTCTTCAGTACTTTATCTGTATAATTGTGTAGGCTGCATTGTATTTACTTCGATGTTTTCATGAATAATTCAGAAAATAACTTGTTAAGTAAATCAACAAGTAGGAGAAGTAAATCAGATTTACTGCAGTAGGATTTCTATTTAGAAGATTCATAAATTTTCGCATGGTATCAGAGCATTTATAGATCAAGAAGAGCTAAATCCATCAACAGAAGATAGAAGAAAATTTGTAAGGTATCTGTCCCAAGTGACAGCGCAGATCCAGAAGAGGCAAGGAAGCGTGACACAGTCACCAGAGGGGCTCACACAGAGCCTGCGTCAACCATCTAAGGTGACGGTGTAGCTGCGCGGATGCAGGCTTGCTGGGCCAGCAAAGGGGTTTCGAGCCTCCGTCTTTCCGGTTGTCGTGGTTGTAAGTGCAAATCATTTTTCTTTAGTAGTCGCTGGTGGGGAATTGTTTCTGTTGGTGCAAAACAGTGTCTAGCAGGGCGTGGCAAAGTAAGGGGAAGTAGTTCGTCAACAGACTTCTTGCCAAGGAGTCTAGATCCGGTGTTGATCATCAACAAAGAGTGATCGGCGAGGGCTGATTCGACATTAGTTGGCAGAGGATTTCAGGGAGGTTGATTGTTTTTCAGAGGGAGTGGGTTCCTTAGAGAGTTTCTAGCGCCAAGAAACTCAGATCCGAGTTTGTTGGGGCAGCAGCAAAAGAAGGAGAAGAGAACGAGTTCGACATCTTTAGTTGAGCAGAGATGCCCACACATGGAGTGAGGGATCAAGACAGGTTGGATGGAGCATCCAACTTTGTCATCTAGAAGGCCAGAATTC
Organism: Pinus albicaulis; assembly: GCA_034641835.2. NCBI lineage: Eukaryota > Viridiplantae > Streptophyta > Pinopsida > Pinales > Pinaceae > Pinus > Pinus albicaulis. The sequence continues at coordinate 677,624,181 of CM076580.1, read as the reverse complement.
TATCAGTTCTAGATGAGCATCGTTTCAAGCATCTCACCAAGAGCGTGGTTGTTGTTCTTGTTGACGTTGATCCGTTGAAGAAGTATGAAGAAGCTCAAGCGAAGGCTAAGCGCTTGATCATGGACGAAGTCAAAGATCATGTGGTCCCACACATTGCTGAGAAGGCAACAACACATGAGATGTGGACTTCCTTGACCACATTATATCAGGGGACTTCTATTCAGAGGAGAATGCTTCTGGAGAATCAACTTCGACTATTCCAGATGCTGAAGGGAGAAAAGATCGACCCCTTCCTCATTAGATTGAAGGCAATTCGTGATCAACTGGTTTCCGTGGGGGCCACACCTGATGAAAGTCTTATGGTGAGGACTGCTCTGAATGCAGTTTCCGATGAGTGGGAGAACTTTGTCCAAGGCATTTTAGGCAGAGCAACGCTTCCAAGTTGGGAAAACATGTGGGCAGCTTTTCGACAATAAGAGATCAGGAGGATAACCAAGGCAGGCATGAGCACCGGAGGGATCAAGATCAAGAAGGAGGAGGAGGAAGATACGACTCTCTCATCTAAGGGACAACATGGGCAGTAGAGGAAGAAGAAGAAAGACCTTTCAAAGATCAAGTGCTTCCAGTGTGGTGAACTAGGACATTTCGCCACACAATGCCCTCAAAAGAAGAAGGGTGAAGACAAGTCTGATTCAAAGGTTGCCGCAGCTAAGGACAATGATGGACATGATGACGATGTGGTCATGAGTGCTCATGTGCCTCGGAAGAATAGGTGGGGCGACATTGATATGTAGTTCTTTCAAACTATAATGATAAAGGGGCAGGATCCTTGAGCTGCCCAAACTCTTGGATCACATACGAACTACGGGAGCCCTTCATGACAGCAGCAGGATGACTAGAGTCGGTTGGTGCGATGGATGATGGAGCAGCATTGGCAGAGCTACGACGCTGAACTCTTGAGCAGCGCAAAGCAGAGGCAACAACAGCATAGCAACAACATAGAGGTTGATGGACTTCAACAGCACAGATGCAGTGCTTACGCAATCCAAAGCAGCAGCAGCGCAGAGGCACCAGTAAGTCAGCGCATATTAGCAGCAGAGGGTGCTTCAGTATCGAGGTGCACCCAAACTGACTTATATGTCAAGTTTTTGGGTGGATTTTTTAGTTTCTTACTTCTCAGCCACTGAGTTGCAATGCAATAGTTAGCAGTGGCAATGCTATGGGCAGCATGATGCATCATTTGAGAGGGAGTTGCAGTATAGATGAGGCAGTGTCAGTGGTAGTGACATGGGCAGCAGTATAGATAGCAGCAGCACAATGGATGAGGGGCAACATCCAAGCATCAGCAGCGCAGAGGACCAATGCCAAGGATCAAAGTAATGCTTCTGTTGAGAAGTGTTGCTAGAGCACATTCCTCGCTAAGAGGGAGTGTTGATTTTTGGGTAGCATTGGATGTGCTCTAGCTCCAAAACTTTGTGGAGGGGATAGAACACATGAGATCTTCAAGACCCTGAAATTGTTTGAAGAAATTCCACTCGGAGCTTAAGTTATTCAAATAATTAATTATTTTAATGGGGGCCTTAAGTCTTACTTAGGGAAATTAAATAATTAAAGTGAATTAATTTAAACATGTGGGTGAGAATGTTCTAAGTGACGAGGATCAAGACTTTTCTAATCTTAGTCGTCGATTAAAGATTAGATCACAGTCGTTGATTCTTCAACAGGAAAAGTATTAAATGAATGCTTGGGTCAGTTGGAGAACACACACACACAGTAGCAGCACTTGAGCTAAGTCGAGATTATGGAGCACAGTTTGCTGAGAGTTTCAGAGTGAGCTTGCAATGCAACGAGGGGCAGTTCGGCAGCAGGATTTTCATCCAAGGCCGAGAATACAATAGCAGAGAAGCAACGCAGGCATAGGAGGGGTGTTGCAGAGCCAGGAGGGCTCACGCAGAGGGGATGCGGAGCCAGAAAGGGTGACACAGTTACTCGTAGAGCTGCATTGGGGTTTCTGTGGGGCAGATCGGGCAGCCATCCAGCATTTTGATTTCTGAGATGGGAAGGCTCAAGGCGAGGGTGACGCAGCTCCTGGAGAAGGTGATGCAGTCCAGCTTGTTGTAGCCATCGCTCAACAACACTTAGAGGATGTGTAGTCACCTATGGGGTTTCTTCATCCAGTTGTTGGATCAACCACAATATCTGTCTCCAAATAGACGTACTTCTGCCAAGGATTTTCTCTGTTGGCTGAGCCATATTGGCACCCTAGTTTGTATTCAAAAAACTACTTAACAATAAAACCCTCAAGAGTTGTTGCACCGGCTTTCCCGCATTGGTTTTTTCCAGGGACATTCGTCCGAAAAATTTGTGTTGTTTGTCTGCATGGTTGCTTATTCTTCAGTACTTGATCTGTATAATTGTGTAGGCTGCAGTGTATCTACTTTGACGTTTTCATGAATAATTTAGAAAATAACTTGTTAGGTAAATAAACAAGTAGGAGAAGTAAATCAGATTTACTGCAATAGGATTTCTGTTTAGAAGATTCAGAAATTTTCACAATTAGAGGGCACAAAATTAGCCTTAGGGAAAAAAACCCCACTGTGAACCACATGAAGTGGTACATGCCACATTTTAAAGGACTAAGCCAGTACAGATCAAAGAGGTGACCCAACTGAGGGTATCATACAATGGCCAAAGACTACCTAGGCCAATGTATAAGACATATACATTCTCATTCATTTTTGCATCATTAGAATTCAATATGTATTTTGGCTGAGGAGGATTTTTCTGTATCTACTATAAAAAGGCAATGACTTGGTAACTCGTGCAGTGGCCTCCTTGAATAGCAATTATTTTAGAAGATAGCAGCGTGACTAGAGAGTGCAGTAATTTTGATTAGAGAGGGATTTTTCTTCTCATGTGGGGCAGATGCATCCTATATTACATTGTGTAATATCCCGAATAATAATTTGACGAAATTTTTCTAGAAATTTTCATCAAAAAACCACACCACAAAATTGTTATTTAAAACCCAATGAACTAATGGCACAAGTAGTGTTGTACATATTGACCCCTGCCTATAGATTTTTGGTCCGCTGCCTCATTCGAATCCATTTCAAATCTCTGCCGTAGCTTAAAATCCTCATGCTCCCGTTTAATATTACCATTTACGTTCATAAAATACACTTTGCCAAGGTTAAAAACCCATAATTTAAATTTATCGGGCCCAGTCCTAAGATCTTAGCCCCCCGTGCTTTGGCTACCATATGACCCGAGCGCAAATTAATATGCCAAAGGAAAGGGAGCTTAACAATAGATGTTATCGGGCGCAATTGTAACCGTCCGATCGAGTTCAATCAACGGAGCGGCAGTCGTTTTATGTGGTGGTCCCCGCGCATGAAAACCAGCGGTAAATCCCGCACCACTTCCACCGAGCCGGTGGTTTTAAACCAAATGCCAGCGATTCCATTGAAAACGCGCCGCGTGTCCTTTGGTACAGGCCCAAGAAACCACTTTTCCGCGCGTTAAAGGTTGTACAAAGGTCGGGCAGCGGAACTCACCCGCGCCGTTGGATCTGTCGACGTCCATCCAACGGCGGACGTCCTCCGGAGCTGCACATGTTATAATATATGTCCATCGCGCCCCTGGCCCACTCTAATCGCTCTCCGACCCGTTTTAACCGTCGATCTCGTTTTTGGTCGTGTGGCCCAGATCATCCGTCTGACTGCCCGCTGGTCAAGTCCTCTGCCACGTCATTCTTCCTTTTGTCCCCCGTACACCCATGTGTCATATTCCCGTGTGTCCGTGGCGTTCTCCCGCCGTATATATATATGTGTGTGTTTTATTCGTATTCATCGTTTTTCAGTTATCACGTTTAACACTGTTTCACGCGGAAAGTTTACGTTCCATCCATTGTTTTTCCTTCGTCACCCTGCGTGTTCTTGTCGATTGTCCATATCTGCGATCTCATCACCGTCCTCACCTCCTCGTCCACCCCACTTCTACCTGGATTTTCTAATGTGTTTGTAAATTTTGCAGGGTTTCAACATACAGAGAGATATTTTAATTCACAGTTTCGGTTGCAGCGATAGAACATCTCAGAAGGCAATTCAACTGAAACTGCCATTTATGAAGAAGGGTCCTGAAAGCCGCCATGATAAGACATCCATCGCAGGAGCTGGATATAAAATCTTTCGGACTCTCCAAGGACAATTTAAAGATGCCGGTTGGAGTATGGTGATATAAATGTTCCAGCAAAGAACAACAACAAATAATTAAAGATTTCAACAACCACATTGAAGATTATGAGCTCGTATCTGGTGTTAAAAGACAAGGGTATCGGACCAGAGATTTTCCAGATCAAGCCGAGGGTACAATGCACTGAAAATCATATCTTACAGATTGTATTTCAGCCAATCTTCTTCTCAGGAAAGTACAGAAAGTTCATGAAGATTTCCCCTTGTGCCGAGCCTCTACAGAGATCTTCTTCCCAGTTCATTTATTCTTGCAAGCAACCTCAAGGTTTTATCACAGCAGATTTTCCTCCTCCAGCCAAGTACATAGCATTTGTATATTTTATTATTTATGTCTTGTTCATAAGGAGATCTTTATCTTCAGCATTTATTTCATGAAGTGATAGCTGAAGTACGTACATCAGTTCAGCCCCTCCAAATAGCATAGGCGGGCCTTTCCTTCAAATTTGTTTAAACGAGACCATTAAATGTATATCACCTACCTCATTCTCTAGAGTTTTCTCCTTCTTCTATAAAAACTAGAAGGAAAAACATTGTAGGGGTTCCAGATTTCAATCAGCAAACTGTGCAGTGAAAAGGCTTCTGTATACATTTTGTAATACCTCTGTATGAAGGCTCAGAGCCCGTAGGGTCTCAGTGAGGAGGAGTTATAACTGTAATGAGGATTCTGGTCTCTAGTATCTCACAGTATGTAATTTTCTCTTGTGTGATTAATACAATATCTCATTTCATGCTTATTATCTTCTCGTATCATGTTCTAGAATGCGAGTGGCTCACTAATCTTGAGTAAGGATTCATCCTAGTTGATGCCCATACTGGGGTTAGTCAAGCGCTTTAAATAGGCCTAGTCATGATATACTGTTCCATGTTCATTTCATCCATGTTTTCTACTATATTAGCTGCATGAGGAGGGTGCTTTTAAAACGCTATTGTCATGTATGGATTCTTAGTAAGTTAAGCCCATATATGGTTCTGTTGTGTATCTGGGTATCAGTCTCATGTCAACTAATATCTTCTTCATGTTTCCTCACTGCGCTCACTTCCTGATATCCGATTTCTGTGGTATATTATCTGAACCGGCCCTCTTTGCAGTAAGCTGTCTCTTAACTGTCTGATGCCTCTGTATTGGAGTTTTGCATAATGTTCCTACACTATTCTTATCTTTGTATCAGCTTCTGAGAGAGATTGGTCCCATTTAAACTAATTTCCTTGTTTTACAAGTGATAGTAAGAGAGCTTTTGGATTGACCACCCAAGCTATATGATGAGCTCCTTGCTATATTAAGATGTCCTAGGCACTGGTCTATGGCAACTCTAGACTGTCTCTAGGGGTGACAAAACTGTCGCCAACAAGTAGTAAATTTGGATATCTGAAATATGGCAATTTGAAATAAACAAAGCCACATGGAGCAAATCTCAGCCTTGTCATTTATTAATATGGAATTTGATATTTCATGCCAATACAAAATAACTGGAATATAGCTGAGGTGATGGCCTCCAAAATAACTTCTGCAATACAGCTTATGGCCTCCCAAATTGTAAGTAGAAATGATGCTCAAGTTGGAGATTTGGGTGATAGCCACTCCAATCCATAGATCTGCTCACCAACTGATGTCGATGAAGCCCAATGAGATTTCTAAATGAAATCTTCACAATAGTCAGTTGGGGTTTCATCAAACACACAAAGAAACGAAAGGGTTTTCGTCCCAGGGCTCTCTCAACCTGAAAACCAAGTTCTCAAAAGAACTCTCCAAGAATAATATCTAAATTCAAGATGTCCCCAATGACTTGCTCTCCCCTCATTTAAAGACCTAATGGATCTCTCTCCAACTTTCTAGAAGCATTTTTATTTTATTATTTTATTTACTTTGTAATATTCCAAACAGAAAAATACAGTAGATAACAGAAGCAAAGGACTAGCTATAGTTATAGAAGTCATAAATGCACAACCATACACATTAAACACTAAAATATGAGCAAAAATTCCGAGTCATTATATTAATATGGGGAAATTTGTGTACAAAAAACGAGAGTAGAGGAACCTGGGCTTGCTACTGCAAGTTATGACAAGAACCCAGGTGTGAATACAATGCTCAAATACTGGAAAGATACCACAGGAAGAATTGTTAGTTGCTGCTTGAGGGAAATTGGAGAAACTTCTCTGTAAAGTGCCCAGAATGAAATGAAACTGGGTAAGCGGCGTCCTCGCAGGAACCCCAGAAAAACCCAGAAATATCTCACGAACTTGTTAACCACTGGAGTGGCACCTGATGATAATGAGAAGACTCCATGCCCAAAGATGAACCAGAAGACATTTGTACCATCATATATCATCAATCCAACAGAGTTTTTGAACTTTGCTTCTATTTCTCATCATCTTTCTCTTGTACCCAAATTCCACGCCCTACGGGGAATTGTAATAAGTGATGCTAGTAATGATGAATTTGAGTCAGTATTGAGTTTGTAACAAGCCTAGGTAGCTTGAGACCTTGCCAACAAGTGAGTATTACTTTGGGAGGTTTTTTCACTCGGTTAATAATCATCTCCCTATCAGGGCTTAATAATTAATTGAGTTTTTTCCTCCAATTTTACCCCAAATCCGGAGTACGGCTTGATGGTGAGGCCTTGAGTGAGTCCTAGTGTCTAGAGTCAATGTATATTACCATACTAGATCACACAAAAAATTTCATGGAATTTGGTTAGGTCTAGGTAGTGATTTTTTAATTTTTTAGATTTCAGGCAAGTCAAAAATTTCAATAAAAATTGTAATTGAATTGTGATAAGTGATGCCTAGAAAAGTTGTGTACACCTCTCACCCTCAACTTTCTACCATGACGCACTTTGAGGGGTTAAAAATGTCTTCTGAACACTCAAAACCCACTTTTCCTAGGTTTAGTGGGAAATCTGGCAATTAATTAAGCTAGAAATTAAAGAAATAGAGAAAAATAAATATTCACACATGCTAAATGAGGAGGAAATGAGGTGGAAAATTATGGAGTTAAAGTGAGGTCCCAAGGAGATGTGGGCTCCTAAAATCAAAGAAATGACATGTGCTCAAATAAAATCAAATTTCTGGCATTAAATGAGAGTTGCTTACTTGAAAATTCGAATTTGTGAAGTCAATGCACATTTGGGAGGATTTGGGAGAATATTTGGTGGATATTTTTGTGGGAAATTGTCCCTACATGGGGTACCACCCATATACACTTGTCATTCCATCATAAAAATTGGATTTGGCACACAAGGGAAGAAGAAAATGATGTCCACTTGCCAGAATCCGATTTTTACACTTGGCAATGGAGCTCCACTTATCAAATTCAAATTTTCCTTGAGATCTCCTCCTTCTCACCACATAGCATTTGGTTCTTCATTGGATTTTCTCCCAACTTTCTATATAATGGAGCCATGGGCTCTCATATTTGAACTTGATATGAGCTATCGTGCTTGTAGAAGCTTTGCTCTTTTCTGTACTCTCATTATAAATAAAGACTCTGGGGTTTCATTCATGAAATGTTCTTCCTCCTTGAGTGTGGTATGAATGTTTGATTAATGCTATTATTTCCTTCTACTTGTGTTATGATCTTATTTGTTTCCATATACTCTTAGAGATGTGTTGATGTAGAGCTATCTTGCATTGACATATGATTTAGAGTTTCACTCTAGATATAGAATGCTCTAGTTGATTTCACATAAATCTCTCGAATTTCCTATCATTGTTTATTGCTAAATCTATATGGTGTTGAAAAGTGTAACTAGGATTGGTCTTCATATTGACTATGTAATTATGTATTTATGTAAAGAAGAAGAAAAAGATAATAAAATGTATTTTTGTTGTACTTGCTTCATGGGTTTCATCAGCAAGATTTTATTATAGGTTAATAGACTTCTTCTTGATGTTTATTAGGGTTTTGTCTTCTAGGTATAAATATAATTAAGTGTCATACATATGAAGGATCTAGTCTAGAGAAAATGCTCGAAGACCTTGTCAAAGTAGCTCAACAATATGGTTGAAGAATGGTGAAATTCTTGATGTAAATACTCTTCAAGACAGGCTACTATACGCTTTACAAGTCGGCTCATATACCTCTCCTTGTCCACCTATAAACAATGCACATGAAACGTCATACCCTTTCATTGGTCAGGTAGGCTTATTTATAGGCACAGACAACTATATATACCCCACTATACTGCGCAAAAAATAGAAGGACAAAAAACTGCTCATCACTCTGAAACAGTACAACAGGAGCCCTTAGATGAGAGGGTCACTACATATTTCAATGGGTAGTGGGATGTGGACTGACAGTTCATCAGTATTTCAGTAGAACTAGCCCATTATCAGTAGAGTGGGGTTGACCTCATCTTGTGCCAGAGGTTGGATTGGAGAGAGGTGATGAGTTGATATTCACTTGATGGAGCAACAACTATAGCTAGAGACACAGCACAGTCCGAGCCATGGGACTTGGGCGATGATTGGCTATGGTGGCATTGGGATCCAGGTAGGTCTACTGATAGCAGGTTGAGGAAGAGATGGCATGGGATCCAGGTATTAAGGGATCCAGTCATGTTTGGATTGCTTGGAGGCATGACGTGGACCAGTGGTTCATATGGGATCCTGGTATCAATGTTTAGATGCCTCTACAGTGGACAAGTGTGGATTGCTTGAGGGAAATCAATCTTGGGGTGGGAGGATTTGTCATATCCCCATTTTTATTTTCCTCCATAGTACAACAAGTGTGGATTTCCAGGGAACGGGATGGCGAGATCATGGGAGCAGGTTTATCTCATCAAGGGTTCCGAGGGAGTTTTGAGGAGTTTTTATGGAATCTGATGCCATTCGCTTGGCATATTCCATCATCCGCACAGTTTGCCTTTTGTTCTGTTGCATTTCGACAACTTAAAAAGAATTGCATTATTATGGGGCCTAACTTAATTAATTATGCTCGAGGTGGCATTACGAGAGGATTAATTGATGGAACACCTCAGTATAATAGCTCGTTGGAATCAGAACAAGAAGATCTACACGATGGGATGTTGAGAAGTGGCTTTTACTGATCGGAGAAAGTATGGTGGCCTATTTACCGTTTTCCCACATTAAACAGAATATTTTAATTGAAATAAAAAGAGGGAAAAAACCTCAATGGATTCTAGAGGGGTCCAACAGATCTATAAAAAGAGGAGGAGGAGACCATTAGAGGGCATCTTGGATTTGACATTTATTCTTGTATGAGAGGATGAGAACCTGGATTTTTACTTCATTGGTAGCCCTGGGACGGAAACCCTCAGGTATGTTGTTGAGTGTTGGATGAAAGCCCAACTCTCTTTGAAATGACTTCATCCAAGAGTTTCATAGAGCTTCAAGGATATTGAAGTGAGAATCATTTAGGTCCTCAATTGGTGCTGCATCAATTGATTCAGTGGCAGTTGTTGTTAGAGTGAGAAGGCAACAGTTGTGGAGTTTCGAGAGATCAAGATCAACATATCAGTAGAATATTTGGAGGTCCACTCAGCTATCATCTTTCCTATTTTGTCTCAAATATTTCCAATTGTACTTTGCATACTATATTATAATAAATGAAGTCTGGTCATTTCTTGTGCTGCATTTTCAGATATTATTTTAGTCTTTGGGTTTACATCTGCAAATTGTCAATGTATTTTTCATTCTTGTATAATTTTTGGGTTTCTATTTACTGGTGCATTTTCGGGCAATTTCGTGGGTTTTGGGCGAAAATGTCGACACAAATTTTATAAAGAAAATTTTCAAGAAAATACCACAAAATTCCTGAAAGGGATATTACACTATACCAAACCTCCTTTCCACTATGCAAAGGTGGCCTAATAGTATCGCAAGCCTTGTCTATGAACTCCGAAAGAGGGCTACTCTGAGACTCCAAAATGTGCTTCCCTGGCTCCCCAATTGGGGACGTTAGTTGTTCTCCAACGCTAGATAGCTTAGCCGCTAACTTGGTGTGAAAATTTCTGAATCTAAACCAAAAACCCTACTCCAATAAATCTGATTTACTTCTCCTACTTGTTTTTCTTTAATTAACAAGTTATTTTCTGAATAATTCAAGAAAACATTAAAGTAAATACACTGCAACCTAAACAATTATACAGATCAAGTGCTGAAAAATAAGTAGAGCACATAGACAAAGGACACAAGTTTTTCAGACAAATGTCCCCAAAAAAACCCAATGTGAGAAAACCAGTGCTGCAGTTTAGAGGGTTTATATTATTAAGCAACAGTATTTTGAGTACATCTAGGGTGCCGTGATCCGGCACATCCAACAGAGAAAACCTTGGCAACAAAGATAAATCGTGAGTTTTACCTCACTCTGCAAGTCTCGGTTGATCCGGATCAGACACTGGTGAAACCTCAGCTACCTCTGCACAGTCTCTATACTGCCACTGCGTAAGCTTGCCTGGGTCTGGCTGAGGGACTGCGTCACCCTTCCTATGTGCTCATCTGCCTCTCCAAAAATTGATTTTCAGCCCTGCCGGTTTAGAAACCCCGATCTCTAGCTGATTCTGGACTGCCCCTCGGAGCCTCTGCTTTGCCCTTGCATGAGCCCTGCATGGGCCTGCGTCACCCTCTCTGGGGTCTACGTAACCTCTCCTGGTGGTTGCATTGCCTCCTCTGCGTCTCTGTTGCCCTTGCTCTGTAATGTACTCTTGGTCCTCTCACCAATTACTGCATCTACCCCTTACTGCTTCTCTGAATCACTCAGATCTGATCTTCGTCTGAGCATTGCTCTGTCAGAAGAATTCGATCTCTTAGATCCACTGTGTGTTCTCCAACTGACCCCAAGCCTTCCTTTAATACTTTTCAAGTTTACGAATCAATGGTCATGATCTAATCTATAATCGACGGCTCAGATTAGAAAAGACTTGATCCTCGTCACTTAGAACATTCTCACCCACGTGTTTAAATTAATTCACTTTCATTATTTAATTTCCCTAATTTAGACTTAGGGTCCCCATTAAAATAATTAATTATTTGAATAATTTAAGCTTGGTGGAATTTCTCCAAACGATTTCTGGGTCTTGAAGATCTCATGTGTTCTAGACCCTCCACAAAGTTTTGAAGCTAGAGCACATTCGATGATACCCAAAAATCAACACTCCCTCTTAGTGAGGAATGTGCTCTAGCAACACTTCTCACCAAAAGCATTACTCTGATCCCTGGCATCGGTCCTCTGCATTGCTGATGCTTGGTCGTTGTCCCTCATCCACTGTGTTGCTGCTATCTGTATTGTTGCCCATGTCACAGCCACTGACACCGCCTCATCTGTACTGCAGCTCCCTCTCAAAATGTTGCATCATGTTGCCCATATCACTACCACTAGTAACTGTTGCACTACAACTCAATTGCTAAGAAGTAAGCAACTAAAAATATCACCCAAAAATCCTGACATACAATTCAGTCTAGGTGCACCTCGATACTGAAGCACCCTCTGTTGCTAATCTGCGTTGACCCTCTGGTGCTATGTGCTGCCGCTACTTTACACTGCCTCTGCGCTGTAGCTGGCCGTCAACCTCTATGTTGTTGCTACCTCTGCTCTGTGCTGCTCCAATCTTCAGCGTTCTAGGTCTGCCAATGTTTGTCCATCATCCTCAGACCAATTGACTCCAGTCATCCTGCTACTGTCATTAAGGGCTCACGTAGCTCGTATGTGATCCAAGAGTTTGAGCACCTCAAGGATCTTGCCCCGTTTACTGCAGCTCAAAAGAAATACAGATCAATGTCTCCCAACCTCTTCTCTCGAGGCACATGAGCACTCGTGGCCACATCGTCATCATCCCCATCATCGTCCTTAACTGCAGCAGCCTTCGAATCAAACTCTTTTTTACCCTTCTTTTTCATAGCGCATATCATGGCGAGATGTCCTAATTCACCACAATTGAAGGATCTGACCTTTGAAATGTCTTTCTTCTTCTTCCTCTACTGCCCATGTTATCCCTTAGATGCGAGAGCCGCATCTTCCTCCTCCTCCTTGATCTTGATCCCTCTGCTACTAATGCCCGCCTGGTCATCCTCCTGATCTCTTCTTGTCGAAGAGTTGCCCACATGTCTTCCCAACTTGGAAGCATTGCTCTGCCCAAGATGCCTTGGACAAAGTTCTCGGACTCATCGGAAACTACATTCAGAGCAATCCTCACCATAAGACCTTCATCAGGTGTGGCCCCCATGGCAACCAGTTGATCACGGATTGCCTTCAATCTAATGAGGAAGGGGTCGATCTCTTTTACCTTTAGCATCTAGAATAATCGAAGTTGATCCTCAAGAAGCATCCTCCTTTGAACAGAAGTCCCCCGATACAATGTGGTCAAATAATTCCACATCTCATGTGCTATGTTCTTCTCGGCAATGTGTGGCACCACATGATCCTTGACTCTGTCCATGCTAAAGCGCTTAGCTTTCGCTTGAGCTTCTTCATACTTCTTGAGCGGATCAGCATCAACAGGAACAGCAACTGCATTCTCACCGAGATGCTTGATATCATGCTCATCCAGTACTGATAGGATTCTAGCCTTCCAGATGACAAAGTTGGATGCTCCATCAAACCTGTCCTGATCCCTCAGTCCATGTGTGGCCATCTCTGCTCAACAAAAGATGACCAATTGGTTCTCTTCTCCCTCTTCTGCTACTGCCCCAACAAAACTCAGATCTAGGTTTCTTGGTGCTACAAACCCTCTAAGGAACCATGCTCCCTCTGAAAAATGATTTCCCTCCTGGAAATCTTCTGCCAACTGATGTCGAATCAGCGCTCTCCGATCACTCTTTGTTGCTGATCAGCACTAGATCTAGACTTCTTGACGAGATGTCTTCTAATGAACTAGTTCCCTCTACTTTGTCACAGACCTACTAGGCATTGTTTTGCACCGATAGAAACAATGCCCCACCAGCAACTCCTGACGAAAAACAAACTGTTCTTCCATCCACGACAACTGGAAAGACGGAGACTCAAATCTCTACGCTGGCCTAACAAACACAGTGTTGCCTCTACTGCAGTTACAACGTCACCCCAGCTAGCTGACGCGGGCTCTGCGTGAGCCCCTTTTCTGGCTGCATCACCCTTCCTTGCCTCTTCATGGATCTGTGTTGTCAGTCGGGACAACTGCCTTCCTGCAGCAAAATTTTCTCCTCGTCTCTTCGCTAATGGCTTCAACTCTACCTAATCTGCAACAACTCTAATACCATGTGAAAATTTCTAAATCTAAACCAGAAACCCTACCGCAATAAATCTGATTTACTTCTCCTACTTGTTTTTCTTTAATTAACAAGTAATTTTCGAAATAATTCAGGAAAACATTAAAGTAAATACACTGCAGCCTACACAATTATACAAATCAAGTGCTGAAAAATAAGTAGAGCACACAGACAAAGGACACAAATTTTTCGGACAAATGTCCCAAGAAAAACCCTATGCAGGAAAACCGGTGCAATAGTTTTGAGGGTTTATTTTATTAAGCAGTAGTATTTTAAGTACATCTAGGGTGCCGTAATCTGGCTCACCCAACAAAGAAAACCTCAGCAGCAAAGATAAATCGTGAGTTTTACCTCACTTTGCAAGTCCCGACTTATCCGGATCAGACATTGGTGAAATCCCAACTACCTCTGCAGAGTCTCTATGCTGCCACTACGTAAGCCTGTGTGGGTTTCGCTGAGGGACTACGTCACCCTTCCTTTGCGCTGATTTGCCTCTCCAGAAATCGAGTTTTAGCCCTGTCGGCTTAGAAATCCCGATCTCTAGCTGATTCTAGACTGACCCTCGGAGGCTCTGCGCTGCCCCTGTATGAGCCTAGTGGCTGTGCTGCCTCCTTTGCATCTATGTTGCCCTTGCTCTGCAATGTACTATCGGTCCTCCGACCAATTATTGCATCTGCCCCTCACTGCTTCTCTGAATCACTCAGATCTGATCTTCGTCTGAGCACTGCTCCATCAAAAGAATTCGATCTCTTAGATCCATTGTGTGTGTTCCCCAACTGGCCCCAAGCCTTCCTTCAATACTTTTCCAGTTGACGAATCAACAACTGTGATCTAATCTCTAATCGACGGCTCAGATTAAAAAAGACTTTATCCTCATCACTTAGAACATTCTCACCCACATGTTTCAATTAATTCACTTAATTATTTAATTTCCCTAAGTTAGACTTAGGGTCCCCATTAAAATAAATAATTATTTGAATAACTTAAGCTCCAGGTGGAATTTCTCCAAATGATTTCTGGGTCTTGGAGATCTCATGTGTTCTAGCCCCTCCACAAAGTTTCGGAGCTAGAGCTCATTCGATGCTACCCAAATATCAACACTTGTCACAAACAACTCCAAGCTCCTCAAATTTATTGATCTGCTACAAGATGGTGCCTCAGAGTGTTTGGGTCTTTTTCTTCATCTCCATAAGATTTGTCCTAAGATGCTCAAACTTCTCCTAGCAGCTATCATCTGGATGTCTTGCAGTCCTGCTAGATACCTCTGCATCTACTTGCACCTCTTCAATCACTAGCCCCAAAGATGGATGTTCAACTTCGTCGACCACAACTCCAACTTGAGCCTTAAACGAGCTCTCCAAAGATAAATCATAATGCACAATATGTGTATCATTCTCCTCTGCATGTTCATGCACCTCTAAGTGCTCTTCATGTTGGGTCATCACTAGTGGCTCATCCCTCCATTCTATAGTAGAAGAACCCATCTCCTTCTCATCAGAATTATCAGAAGGAGTCCCTTCTCGTTCTTCCCCTACTATCTCTACCATTTTACCTGTGCATGAGTGATTGGGCTCTCAAGGTCCCTTGCAGCTGAAGCAAAGATTTTTCCTCCTTGATTCATTCTTGTTGCTTGTTTAAACCTTTGCATCCATGTCTTCATCAACACCACTCAAGTATTTAGATGAAAAAGTTTGCTCCTTCATCCTCATAAGTGCCTCCTTGGTCAACTGCCTTTTGAACAACCTCATATTTTGCTCAACCAGCCTTTCTGCTAGTTCATAAGAAGTAGGTGAGACAATTTGTTCCTTCCTCCAAATGGCCAACAATTTCGATTGTACTTGCCTGCAAATGGCATCACGTGTTAATTTGGCAGCAAAGGGACAAATTCCCTCCTTTAGACAGCCTTATCCATCAAGAAAGACCCCTTCCAACCCTCGGAAGAATTTAATTTGGTTAAGGAAAAATGTATTTTTAAGGTCAAAACACACTTGTGCACAAAAGTACAAATCGACTTTCAAGAGAAATTGGGCACCCTTGGAAGCATATAAATACAAGAAAAACCAACCTCATTTGGACCATTGCTTTAAAACTACGTCGGTCTGAATCGGACTCGGCCTGGTCGACCGAGCGAGACCCCTGACCGAGCCGGCTTGGTAGAAAAACTGCTTTGAAGGTCGATTTGTTACCGAACCAGTCGAGCCAGACATCGACTCGACCGGTTCAGTAACGGACCAGTCGACTCGAGTAATATTCCTAATTAGCAGTGGCTAATTGGAATATTCGATTTTGCTCAATTTTGCTGTCTATAGTTTATTAATAAATAAAAAGTGAGTGAAGAGGGTCTAACTCACTTAGTGAAATAAAACACACTCCCTAGTAGCACAACGTTGTGACTTAAAGGGAGCTAAGGGGTGCCAAGCACCACGTAGAGAGGGGGCCCACGTATGCTCTAGAAACTACTGCGCAGATGAGGATGAGCACGTGGCAAGAGAGAGAGGCTACGTTGAGGAGATAGGCCTTAGGGTTTTGGAGGAAGGCCAACGTTATAAAAGAGGGAGGAGCCTCCTCATTTGATTCATTCGTTGTTGATGATATTGATTTGGTCATTTCGACTTCTTGGGCACGCTGGCTGTTTAGCCTGTCTGCGGCACTGTTTAGTGCATTGAGTGTCTCCGGTCGGAGATCTCGCCCTTAGCCCCGGGGGACTTCGAGTGCCTGCTCCGGCAAGGTTATTTCTTCAGCATTTTGTGGGAGGTTTTGGTGTTTGGGTTTGTTGCGGAGCCGAGCATTCATAGAGACTGTGCAGTCACTGAAAGGGAGGACGCAGTCCATCTAGGAGGTGTTCCAGTTTGGGATTTTTGCAGGAGATTTGAGCGGAGATTTTGAGCAGAGGATCAGCCTTTGCCTTTCGGAGGATTTTGGTGGAGTTTGAGGCGGTATTTCAGTCATTCCTATTCAACCTCTGCGCAGAGCCTTGGAGGCCAGCGTAATTCCCCAAGGGGTGTTTTTCGGAGGTCAGCCATTTCTGATATGGTTTCTGGGTTTTGTCGGGCTTGGTGAGTAGAGGAGGATTCCAGATTTTCAGCTCATTCCGGCAAGGGGAACAACCCCTAGTCATCAGTTCATTTCAATGGTAGCAGCTACACGGCAGTTTTCCAGCTGCTGGGACGCAGTTCAAAGAGCAGCCATTTCCAGTGTATTCTGAGAGTATTTCTTCACTTGCCTTGAGCAAGTTTAGGTGCCATCACTCTGATCACCTATTGTACTTCATTATATTTCTCAGTTTAATAAAATGGCTTAGCATTCTCTCTCTATATTTCTGGATGAGTTGTCGTACATTCTTTCTATGCTATTGTATGTTTGCTGCACTGTTATATATATATATTTTCGTGCATTCTAGTTCTGTACCACTTGGTGTGTTTGTTTCATACTCTTAGACAGAGTCTGGAAAGGCCAGGTAGCTTCTAGATTTCGCCCTCTTTCAGAGGCGGCATATCTGGTAAACGCCCTCCCAGTCCATCTCTAGTTGGAGTTTGTCGTGTTTTAGAGATATCCCTGAAATGAGATATTACAGTGGTATCAGAGCATAGTTCTGGTTCAGCCTGTGGAGCTAGTTGTCTATGACACCGGGAAAGAGGCCATATATTTGTTACAGAGGCAGGAAGTACAGAGATCGTGAGCGTAGGTTGGAGAACACCTACGGAGAGGGAGACTGTGTTCGGGTGGTGGACACAGAGTAGGAGGAACCTGTGACAGACGCCGAACAGGAGGAGCCTGTATTAGATTCAGAGCAGAGAGAGCCGATGGCAGATGACACTGAGGCCAAACAGTTTGGGGAAGCACTCCTCAAATCGGTGCAGGATTTAGCGAGGCAGATTGAGGTGATGGATCAGAGATTCACTGTTGTAGAGGCTAGGCAGCGTGAGACCCCACGAGTATTCCAGGTAGGTGAGGGATCAGGTACATCTCACCATTTGCCAGAGCACGGTG
Source organism: Pinus albicaulis (assembly GCA_034641835.2). Taxonomy (NCBI): domain Eukaryota; kingdom Viridiplantae; phylum Streptophyta; class Pinopsida; order Pinales; family Pinaceae; genus Pinus; species Pinus albicaulis. The sequence goes on along the minus strand of CM076580.1, from coordinate 677,606,734 downwards.
CTGCTCAGCGTGATACTATTCAGCTGATGGCTTCTCATGCTCCTACACACTCTACCATGCCCACTTTCTTGGGAGCAGACACAGGGGCAGGAGCCCAGCAGGAGGTAGAGCCCCGGACACGGGCGAGTATTTTGCAGAGTATCAGGCATATGGGCAGGAGTTCAGGGATGCTCTCTCATTACGAGATTTTGTTCAGCTCCAGCGAAACAGTAGACCCCGCGACCATCATAGAGGGCACCGGCATTATCATGATGGAGATAGCCACCACACATCTAGCAGATTCCATTTGCCTACGTTTGATGGGTCGATGGGTCATCAAACAGTTCGGAAAAGTCTTGGGTGGAGAAGCTGGACATCTATTTCCAGCTTAACCAGATGTCGGAGGCGGAGGCCATCAAGGTGGCGACATTACATTTGGATGGTGAGGCCCAGGACTGGTGGTTCCATGGGATGGTTACACTCGGACATTTTACAGTGACGACATATGCCGAGTTTACCAAGAGGCTGATGGAGCGATTTGACCGGAGGGATCCGGAACAACATTTTGTTGAGCTGACGAGGCTCAAGCAGACTGGGAGCCCCCAGGCTTACATTGCAGATTTCTTGAGGGTTTCAGTGATGGTACCAAATCTATCCGCAGCTTGGATGATCTATATGTTTGTGGAGGGGTTAGCAGAGCCACTTCGGGGTTTAGTGAGATCTACTAGACCAGCTACACTCCAGGATGCTATTAGCAGGACACGGGATTTACAGGATGCATTGCCCAGGACTCGTACACCTTATCCCCAGAGACAGGGTTTCCAGCCCAAGGGGAAGGATGTGAGGATTCCACCTCCAAAGGGAAATCTAGGACGGGCACAGTTAGATGATGATGCCAGGAGGGAGCTGAGGAAGAAGCGATTGTGCTTCACTTGTCAGGAGTCGTGGGCACCAGGGCATAGGTGTGCTACTGGCAAAGCACACTTCATTGAGGTCTTCTCCGATGATAGCGGGGAAGAGGATGAGGAGGATGACGAGGAGGCAGGAGATAGTCAGACGGCCCAGGATCAGTTGCCACCTCCACCTCCAGGGACAGGAGGTGCAGCCTTTGCACCCACAGGAGGGACCCTTGCAGCCTTGTGAGGAGTTCCCAAGTATTTGATGCTGCGCGTACGAGGGACAGTACGTGGCCAGCGAGTATCAGTTTTGGTGGACAGTGGGGCAACCCACAACTTCATCGATGCACAGATGGTCGAGAGGAGAGGTATACCGACCCAGAGCTTCGATGGATTTTCAGTTCTAGTTCCAGGAGCTCAAACGATGCAGTGTGCCAGGTATGTTCCAGAGTTAGCAGTGACGATGGGTACCTACACCGTGACGGACCATTTTTTCGTGGTCAACATACCAGATACCAATGTGGTATTGGGTGTTCAGTGGTTGATTACTTTGGGGAAGGTCACCACTGATTGGGAGGCCTTGGAGATGGAGTGGGATGATAAGAAGACCGAGAAGCACGAGAAGATCCGCAGGATGCACACTTACCCACCTCAGACTGTTTCGGCACACCGAATGGAGGCAGATTTCCGGAAGGGAGACATAGAGTGGGCGGTTGAGTTGCGGGCATCAGAGGCAGAGACCACAGGTCAGGCAGTTCATCCTGATATACAGGCCATCCTTGACAGGTACGATGCAGTGTTTGGGGATATACCACCAGGTCGGCCACCGGACCGAGGGTTCGAGCACACCATTGAGCTTGAGCAGGGCATTCAGGCGGTGATTACTGCCCCCTATAGGCATCCCAAAGCCTATCGAGATGAGATTGAGCAGGCCATCCAAGAGTTGCAGGCTCTTGGACACATCAGACTGAGCACGAGTCCGTTTGCTTCTTCCGTGGTGTTGGTGAAGAAGAAGGACGACACCTTGAGGATGTGTATTGACTACAGGGCCCTGAACAAGAAGACCCTGAAGAACAGGTATCCTATACCCAGGATCGATGAGTTGATGGATGAGCTGAGAGGAGCCAACTTCTTCTCGAAGATCGATTTGAGATCGGAGTACCATCAAATTCGCGTGAGGGAACAGGACATTCCCAAGACCACCTTCAGGTGTCATAATGGGCACTTTGAGTTTTTGGTTATGACTTTTGGGCTAACCAATGCCCTAGCTACTTTTCAGTCTTGCATGAACCATATCTTCCGCAGTCACCTGAGGAAGTTTGTATTGGTCTTTTTTGATGACATACTCATATATAGCAGGACTTGGGAGGAGCATCTCCAGCATATAGAAGCAGTACTACATATCTTGGAAGAGCAACAGTTCTATGCTAAGCTCTCCAAGTGTGAGTTTGGGATGATAGAGATGTTGTATTTGGGTCACATTATTGGAGTGGACGGAGTGAGAGTCCATGAGGAGAAGATCAGGGCCATCAGAGATTGGCCAGAGCCGAGGAACGTGACGGAACTTCGAGGGTTCATTGGCATATGTACTTATTACAGGAAATTCGTCAAGAGTTTCTCACAACTTGCTGCACCCCTTACAGATTTGACGAAGAAGGGGGCATTCAGTTGGTCAGATACAGCGCAGCGGGCCTTTAACAGGCTCAAGGAGGTGATGAGTAGCTGCCCCGTACTTGTATTGCCGAATTTTACGCAGCCATTTGTTTTGGAGTGTGATGCGTCAGGAGAGGGGATCGGCGCAGTATTGATGCAGGGAGGACACCCTATAGCCTTTGAGAACCGGAAGCTCCTTCCACATGAGAGGTTGTATTCTATATACAAGGAGATGTTGGCCATTATGCATGCCTTGGCCAAATTCCGGCAGTATTTGGTAGGGAACAGGTTCAGGGTGAGGACTGATCACAACAACTTCAGGTTCTTTTTGGAGCAGAAACAGCTACAGGAGAGGTAGAAGAAGTGGATCAGTAAGATCCAAGCACATGACTTTGACATTGAGTATGTCAAGGGTAAGAATAACGTGGTAGCAGATGCACTTTCATGTAGACCGGCCACGTTATCTCTTATGAGCTTGGATATAGATTGGAGGGCTCGACTTTTAGTGGAGTACTCCAAGGACAAATTTGCATGTGAGGTTCTGGATGGACAAGTGGCTGATGACAGGTACAGGGTGGTCGATGAGATCATCTACTACAAGGACAGGATCTTCTTGACTGAGGGACCTCAACTCAAGAAGAAGATACTTCAGGCATCCCATGATTCACCATTGGCCGGCCATCAGGGGTTTACTAAAACCTATAGGGCCATTAGAGAGAGGTTCTCATGGAAGGGCCTCAAGGAGGACGTGCTCCAGCACATTAGGGAGTGTGATGTTTGCCAAAGGAACAAGGGGGAGATGAGCCATCCCGCAGGATTATTGCAACCTCTTCCCATTCCGGAGGGGAAATGGGAGAGTATCTCGATGGACTTCAACACAGAGTTGCCCATGGTGCAGGGCAAGCATTGTATCTTTGTCGTCGTTGACCGACTGACAAAGTATGCGCACTTTTTCGCCATATCCGCACACTACACAGCAGCACAGGTGGCCGAGCTGTTCTTTAGAGAGGTTTTCAGGCTACATGGTCTTCCTAAGACCATCATCAGTGACAGGGACAACCACTTCATGGGTGGATTTTGGCAAGAGCTTTTCCAGCTAGTGGGGACAGAGTTGACACCGAGTACCAGTTATCACCCATAGACGGATGGACAAACGGAGATAGTTAACAAGTGGCTGGAGGGCTACTTGCGTAAGCAGCAGAGAGCATGGCTGAAGTGGTTGCATCTGGGGGAGTACTACTATAACTATTAACATGACACATCATATGTCCATTGGTATGTCACCATTTTATGCTTTGTATGGGTATCATTCTTTATCTTTCGCTGATGTGATGTTCGGTGCTAGCAAGGCTCCTAGAGCCAAGATTTGGATCCAAGAGAGTCAGGACATTCTCCGAGCTCTCAAGGATAATATGCCTACAGCACAAAACCAGCAGAAGTTGTATGCTGATAGAGGTCGAGTGGAGAGACAGTTTGAGGTAGCGGACAGTCGTCACTGAAGCAGAAGGGAGCTAAAAAGCTCAAGCCCCGCTTTTACGGGCCATACAAGGTGATACGCAGGATTGGATAGGTTGCGTATGAGTTGGAGCTGCCCCAAGGCAGGAAGATCCATAACGTTTTTCATGTATCATGCTTGACGAAGGCACTGGGGCTGCAGGTGACAGTGACAGATGAGCTACCACCCACGGATGATGAGGGGCATTTGGTGTTGCAGCCAGAGGCTATTATTGATACCAGGGAGAGGCAGCTACGGAGCAGGACAGTTCGGGAATTCTTAGTGAGGTGGAAGAATTTATCGGATGAGGATGCCACTTGGGAGAGTGAGAAGATTTTGCAGCATCCATCACTTCAGTTACTTGAGGACAAGCAACATTTTACCGGGGGAGACTGTAATATTCCTAATTAGCAGTGGCTAATTGGAATATTCAATTTTGCTCAATTTTGCCGTCTATAGTTTATTAATAAATAAAAAGTGAGTGAAGAGGGTCTAACTCACTTAGTGGAATAAAACACACTCCCTAGTAGCACAACATTGTGACTTAAAGGGAGCCAAGGGGGGCCAAGCACCACGTAGAGAGGGGGCCCACGTATGCTCTAGAAGCTACTGCGCAGATGAGGATGAGCACGTGGCAAGAGAGAGAGGCTACGTTGAGGAGATAGGCCTTAAGGTTTTGGAGGAAGGCCAACGTTATAAAAGAGGGAGGAGCCTCCTCATTTGATTCATTCATTGTTGATGGTATTGAGTTGGTCATTTCGACTTCTGGAGCACGCTGGCTGTTTAGCCTCTGTCTGCAGCACTGTTTAGTGCATTGAGTGTCTCCGGTCGGAGATCTCGCCCTTAGCCCCGGGGGACTTCGAGTGCCTGCTCGGGCAAGGTTATTTCTTCAGCATTTTGTGGGAGGTTTTGGTGTTTGGGTTTGTTGCAGAGCCAAGCATTCATAAAGACTGCGCAGTCACTGAAAGGGAGGACGCAATCCATCTAGGAGGTGTTCCAGTTTGGGATTTTTGCAGGAGATTTGAGCAGAGATTTTGAGCAGAGGATCAGCCTTTGCCTTTCGGAGGATTTTGGTGGAGTTTGAGGCGGTATTTCAGTCATTCCTATTCAGCCTCTGCGTAGAGCCTTGGAGGCCAGCGTAATTCCCCAAGGGGGTGTTTTTCGAAGGTCAGCCATTTCTGATATGGTTTGGGTTTTGTCGGGCTTGGTGAGTAGAGGAGGATTCCAGATTTTCAGCTCATTCCGACAAGGGGAATAGCCCCTAGTCATTAGTTCATTTCAGTGGTAGCAGCTACACGGCAGTTTTCCAGCAGCTGGGACGCAGTTCAGAGAGAAGCCATTTCCAGTGTATTCTGAGAGTATTTTTTCACTTGCCATGAGCAAGTTTAGGTGCCATCACTCTGATCACCTATTGTACTTCATTATATTTCTCAGTTTAATAAAATGGCTTAGCATTCTATCTCTATATTTCTGGATGAGTTGTCGTACATTCTTTCTATGCTATTGTATGTTTGCTGCACTGTTATATATATATATTTTCGGGCATTCTAGTTCTGTACCACTTGGTGTGTTTGTTTCATACTCTTAGACAGAGTCTGGAAAGGGCCAGGTAGCCTCCAAATTTCGCCCTCTTTCAGAGGTGGCATATCTGGTAAACGCCCTCCCAGTCCATCTCTGGTTGGAGTTTGTCGTGTTTTAGAGATATCCCCGAAACGGGATATTACAGCTCGACTGAGACTGTCATAAACAGGTCGAGCCGGTCTACGTCGGAAAAGGGCGACAAAGTTGGACTTGAATGCAATTTTTTTTTGGTTTAGGGTTTTCCTCAATGCATCTGCCCTCTCCCAAGCCTATAAAAGTTACCCAACCCCCTCACATTTCCTCACAGTTATCTCATTGCCTTTGTGTGAGCATTTGTGAGGAGTTTGTGAAGAGTTCGAGTTGGTTTTTGGAGTAGCAGTGAGGAGCCTTGTGAGACCCAAATTTGACAATTTATCCAGACAAATAAACAAGAGAGTTTACTACAATTGCATAATAGTATAAAGACCTAATTTTAACATTTAGTTCAGAGAATAACTAGAATTTCAAAGAGAATTTCAGTGGAATACTTGGCAATCGTTTGTAGAAATTCCTAATACTGCACTTAACCAAACTAACCTTACCTCCCAGCCTATCTTGGGTCTACTTGTATGGTCCCCAGACCTAGAAGATGATTTTCTGGCCCTCTGTGCCTAGAATTCCAAGAACAAACAAGACTTTGTATCTGTATTACTGTCATAATTCCTCCTGCTCCCTTCAATCTCCCCAACAAAATTTCTCCCTTCTTTCAGCTTTCTTCATTTCCTTATATATTTACCTCCACCGTCCTTCAACCTTCTTGTTGTCTGCCTTCTTTCTCCACCGCTCCCTTACTCTTTGTTGTCATCCTCCTACTACTTTTTGGATGGAGGTGGTCTAGTTTGAAATTAGAACGGATGTATTGAAATGATTTGCTTTGACAAGATTCATGAAATGTTTTATAATAACAATTCTTAATAAATGACTTTATTTTTAATATATTTTATTTTATTTTAATTAAATCATTTTATTTACTTTACTTAATTAAAAGTTAATTCAGTTATAATTTATATTTAACTATCTTTATCACATATATAGATGTAGATATATGTTTTAATTTAAACATTTAATCATATATATATCTATTTGATAAGGGTGGTACTCATATTAATGCCTCACCTGGTATACTTATTATATTTTGGTGAGTTTTCAAGATTTATTTCAATAATTGATTTTTCAACCTAATCTTAAACTTCTATTTCAAGATTAGCTAGTAGGTATAGTAGTGCAATACATGAAGTCCATCCATATGTAGCTATCACATGGATGTCTCGTATGTATGCTAATATTCACATTCCGATAGTATTTGTATGCGGGTCATTACAAGCCTCTTGGGCAATCATTAGAGCAGCAGTGAGGAGCTTCTTGGGCAATCATTGGAGCAACATTGAGGAGTCGGTTTTTGTAGCAGAATTGAGGAGGCTAGAGGTATTTTTTTTTCACTTCTCAAATCTGCCCTTGCTTTTTTTTTCTTGCAAATCTGAAAATTGAAAAGATTAATTTTTCTAAAAGAAATGAAAATTGAAGAGTTGTTTTTTTTCTTTTCATTTTCAGACTTTTTTCCTTTCATTTCCAAGTCCAAATATCAGAAAATGGCTCCTAGAATGAAAGATGTTGCTTGGGCATTTGTTGAGATGATTGATAATCAAATGCATTAAAAATTTTGTCATAAAAAAATTAAGGGACGTGGAGGGGCTATTCATATGCCGAAACAACACTTGGTTGGTATTAGAGGTCAAATTGTTCCATGTGCAGCACCAGCAGAACAAATTGGGGAAATTAGGAAGGAGTTGCTAGAAAATTTTGAGAAGTTTGAGGAAGAAAAAGCTAGGCAAAAAGAAATAGAGGCTAAAATAGGGAGGAAGAGGAGTATAAAACACATGATGGCTGCCAACCCCAATTTTGATTATGAGGGCTCTTCATCTATCCCTTGCACTGATGCATCCAACCCCTTTCGCTATGTTCCTCCCTCTTTGGAGTCTATTCAAAAAAAGGATAAGGGTAAAATTTAAAAAAAGGGTGATATCAAAAGTTATTTCACTGTCACACCCTCCTCTCCCTCTGATGTTCACATGGTCCTCAAGCTAATAAAAGTCAAATGCAGCCTACTTTAGATGACCATTGGAAGAAATAATTGAGAGAAACTACTTGTGATTACATAGCTATATGGCAGTATGATGCTGATATCCCCTCCAATGCTTCTCGTTCACCATATTATGAACCTATGTTTGATGCCATATTTGTTGTTGGAAAGGGATTCAAAGGCCCTACTATGCATGAGTTAAGGGGATCTCTTTTGCAAAAAGAAGCTATGTCCATTGATGAATATTTGAAAGATTTCAAAATCTCATGGGTGAAAACAGGATGTACCATCATGTCAGATGGATGGAATAATCAAAGGAACAGTTCAATCATAAATTTTCTTATCTTTTGTCCACAGGGAACCATGTTTCTAAAATCAGTTAATGCCTTTGATAAGGTGAAAGATGCAACCTTGTTGTTTCAACTTTTCGATGAGGTTGTTGAACAGGTGGGGGTGGCTAATGTTGTTCAAATCATCACAAATAATGCCTATAACTATGTTCTTGCTGTGTAATGTTCCAAATGGAAAATTAATGGCAATATTAAGCAAAATATACATGCAACACAGAAAAATTCAAACAACAATTAAACACCCATAAAATTACACCAGAATTGCGCCAAACTGAGCCATTTTATTATCAAAGGAGAGTACAATGCATGGTGTTGTCGCACAGATTGTCTAAGCACTGCGACAACGGCTCAGATCGGGGGTTGTCACCCTGATCCCCAATCTCTCTATCTAAGCTGTCACCTTGCAAGCTAAGGGAGGTAGACCCTATTATAAATGAAGAAGAAAAATCTAGGAGACACAGCTAAAACACCAAATACTTGATAAAATTAACAAGATTTCACAGATTGATTATGTTAAAACCAGTGCTTTATGGAATCAAACAAGACCCCATTAAGCAATTAAAGATAAGTATTGGATGTATAACTGCTGCTAAATGAACACAATGATATTCAATAGAAAGTGCCACGCTCATTCATTAAGATACTGAAGAAAAGCTATCATGAAACGATCATTAAGTGTAAATGCCAGATGCTTGAAACATTTTCGAAATTATGATATTCCAATATAACCCGATTCGAAAATTAAAAAGCTCCACAGTCAAACTTAGATAAAAAATTTAAGGCTCATTTGACTATAGGAGTTTTAAAAAAAAAAAATAGAATTTTTGAAATTTTCTAATATTTATTTATTTTTTTTAATATTTTCAAAAAAAAAAAAAAAAAAAAAAAATCTAAACTAAATTAAAACCTAAGTCAGATCCTAAATCAAACTAAATTAAATCTAAAATAAAAACCTAACTAGAGCCTAACAAAATCGAACCACAATGAAAAACTAATGCTAAAATGAAACCATACACTAAAAATCTAACGCCAGCCAAAGTCTAAATCTAATCTAAATTAAACAAACCGAAATTTATTAAAAACCGACCAAACTAAAACTAAACTTAACACTATTAAAACTAAAAGCTAACAAATCGAAGATTGAATCAAAACCTAACTAAAGTCAGAACAATACAAATTAAAATCTAAAACCTACGATATCAAATAAATTCCAACAAAAATCGAATTAAATTAAAATTAGAACTAAACAAAACGAAAATCTAAAAAAAACTAAACTATTAAAAAAATTGAAAGCGATCAAATCAAACGCATATACATTCAACGTTTCTATGTGTGCGTTCTTTGTTGTTTTGCAGGTTGGAGCTGGACAGCGGAGAAGATAAGAAGGTCGGTGGCTTGCAGAGGCTCGGGTGACGACGTGGGGGAGTGCGGCTAGCAGACAAGGAAGGGCTGAGTTTGCGTAAAGGAGATGAATGCAGACGGGAGAAGAGGCTCGATGGATTCAGATAAGAGACAGCGTGAGAAGGGTTCGATGGGCAACGAGGGTTCGATGAAGGATAGGCAACGTAAGAATATGGGTCACGATGGCACAATGGATTCGAATGGCAGAGTTTAGATGACGGCTAGGGTAGATAACCTGAAGTGAGGGCAACGTTTGAAAGAAGAAGCAGCGTGAAGACTGGAAGGCAGGATGGTGGATTGGTAAGGACGGCAAATAGAGAATTGATGAAGCGTAGGCTGGAGGCAGAATTATGCAGTAATCAAACCCAGTACTTTTAAATTCCTTCCTTCAAATTTTAAGAAAAATTCTCCCTGCAAACTCAGATTTTCAATGTTCTTTAAATACAATGACGTCCAGATTTTCCCACAAAGGTGATTTGAGGCCAGATCTGGTCCTTGGGGGCTGGATCTGGCTCAGATCTAAAAAAAATTCTGAGTGAAACATACAACCTGCAAGAAACCAGTCAGATCCTGAAGATATACACACCAAGAAAGTTATTAAACCCTTACAGCCCTAAAATTACAAATTTACAAAATAATCTACAAATCTGAGGCCCTCATGCCCAGATTTGAATCCATTTTAGCACAGTTTTTAGAGATTTAAAATTTTAAGGAGAGGCACAAGCCTTAAAACCTTGTAAAAACACAAATTTCGTAAGATAGACTTGGAATTTAACAAATAATGAGCTTTTCATATTTATGTTATATGAGAGTCGGCTGGTCCAACCGAAGACTTCCCCAGACACTCAATCCCCGAATACTGTGGCGTACCTGTCAAGGATGGTCTGTACCTCTGGGTGCACTGCCTGTCCCGTAGTCGCTGCCTCTGATGCCCGCAGCTCTACTGCCCACTCTATGTCTCCCTTACGGAAGGTTGCCTCCATCCGATGAGCCGAAACAGTATGAGGCAGATATGTGTGCTGTCCCCGTATCTTCTCATGCCTCCCTGTCTTGGCATCATCCCACTCCATCTCTAGGGCCTTCCAATCCGTCGTGACCTTCCCTAGAGTGATAAGCCACTGAACACCCAGTATCATGTTGGTGTCCGGAATATCGACCACAAAAAATGATCTGTCAATGTATAGGTGCCCATCGTCACTGATAACTCGGGAACATATCGAGCACACACCATGGTCTGATCTCCTGGGACCAAAACTGAAAATCCATCGAAGCTCTCAGTCTGTATACCTCTCCGCAACCATCTGCGCATCGATGAAGTTGTGGGTTGCCCCACCATCGACCAAGACTAATACTCGCTGGCCACGCACTGTCCCCCGTACGCGCAGCGTCAAATACTTGGGAACTCCCCGCAATGTTGCAAGGGCTCCTCCAGTAGGTGCAAACGACGTACCACCTGCTGGTGGTGGTGGAGGTGGCAAAGTATCCTGCACTGCATGACAATCTCCTGCCTCCACATCATCCTCCTCATCCTCTTCCCCGCTGCTCTCAGAGAAGACCTCAATGAAATGTGCTTTCCCAGTAGCACATCTATGTCTTGGTGCCCATGGCTCCTGGCAGGTGAAGCACAACTGCTTCTTCTTCAGCTCCCTCCTGGCATCATCATCAATCTGCACCCGTCCGGGATTCCCCTTGGGAGGCGGAATCCTCACGTCCTTCCCCTTAGGCTGGAAAGCCTGTCTCTGGGGATAAGGTGTCCGAGTCCTGGGTAAGACATCCTGTAAATCTCGGGTCCTGCTAATAGCATCTTGAAGTGTAGCGGGTCTAGTTGACCTGACTAGGCCATGAAGTGGCTCTGCTAATCCCTCCACAAACATGTAGATCATCCGAGCTGCGGATAGATCTAGCACCATCACTGAAACCCTCAAGAAATCCGCAATGTAAGTCTTTGGGCTCCCAGTCTGCTTGAGCCTCGTCAACTCAACAAAGTGCTGTTCCGGATCCCTCCGGTCAAGACGCTCTATCACCCTCCTGGTAAACTCGGCATATGTCGTCACTGTAGAATGCCTGAGTGTCGTCATCCCATGAAACCACCAGTCCTGGGCCTCACCATCCAAATGTAATGTTGCCACCTTAATGGCCTCTGTCTCCGACATCTGATTAAGCTGGAAATAGATGTCCAACTTTTCCACCCAAGACTTTGCCGAACTGTTTGATGAACCATCAAACGTGGGCAAATGAAATCTGCTAGCTGTGCGGTGGTTGTCTCCATCATGATGATGCCGGTGCCCTCTGTGATGATCGCGGGGTCTACTGTCCCGCTGGAGCTGAACAAAGTCTCTGAACGAGATAGCATCTCTGAACTCCTGCCCGTATGCCTAGTACTCTGCAAAATAGTCACCCATGTGGCCAGGCTCCGGCTCCTGCTATGCTCCTGCCCCTGTGTCCGCTCCTAGGATGGTGGGCATAGTGGATCGCGTGGGTGCATGCGATGCCATAAGGGGGGTAGTCTCGCGCTCCGGCATATGGTGGGATGTGCCCGATCCCTCACCAATCTGAAAACACCTTGGGGTTTCACGCTGTCTAGCCTCCACGGCAGCGAATCTTTGCCCCATCGTCTCCATCTGTCTCGACAGATCCTGTACTGATTTGAGGAGCATTTCCCTATATCTCCTCGCATCATCATCGTCCCCTGCCATAGGACCCTGCTGCTCTGCGTCCACCACAGGCTGCTCCTGCTCTGTATCTGTCACAGGCTGCTCCTGATCCGTGTCCACCACTCGAACACAGTCTCCCTCTCCGTAGGTGTTCTCCAACCTACGCTCAATGTCTCTGTATTTCCTACCTCTGTAACAGATGTAGGGTTTATCCATTGGTGTCATAGACTGCTAGCTCCACAAGCTGAGCCAGATCTATGCTCTGATACCACTGTAATATCCCGAAAGGGAAATAGACAGCAATACAAGCATACGACAATATAGAAAATGCCAGAAATAGAACATAAAGCAAATACTCATAAAAATGCCGGGAATGCTAAGCCATTTTATTAATCTGAGAATATAAAGAAATACAATAGATGATCGGAATGATAGAACCTATTATTTCTCAAGGCAAGTGGAGAACTCTCTCAGAAAGACAGAAAATGGCTGCTCTAAGAAACTGCGTCCCAGCTGCTGGAAATCTGCCGTAAAACTGCTGCTGCTGGAATAGACTGAAAACTAGGGGCTGATCCCCTTGCCGGAATGAGCTGAAAATCTGCGGACCACCTGTACTCACCAACCCGGACAAAACCCAGAAACCATATCAAAAATGGTCAACCTCCGAAAATCACCAGAAAGTCCCTCCTCAAGGAATTACACTGCCCTCCAAGGCTCAGCGCAAATGCCAAATGATAATAGCTGAAACAGTGCCACAAACTCCTTGGGAAACCTCCTACTGGCAAAGACTGATCCTCCACTCCGGATATCAACTGAAACTCCTGCAGAAACCCCGCAACGGAACACCTCAAAGTAGAACTGCGTCCTCTCTCCCAGGGACTTCGCAGTCACAAGAGAAGCCCAGCTCCTCAGCAAAACAACCAACCAAACCTCCCGCTAAAGACTGAAGAAATGACCTTACCCGAGCAGGCACTCGAAGTCCCCCGGGGCTAAGGTTGAGATCTCCGACCGGAGACACTCAACGCACTAAACAGTGCTGCAGACAGGCTAAACAGCCAGCGTGCTCAAGAAGACAAAAGTCTAGCTCAAATATCATCAACAACAAGAATGCCAAATGAGAAGGCTCTCCCACCTTTTATAACGCTGGCCCCTCTCCAAAACCTTAACGTGGTCTCTCTCTCCTCTACGTGCTCCTCCTCCATCTGCGCAGAAGCTCCTAGAGGCTACGTGGGCCCCCTCCTCTGCGTGGTGTTGGACCCCCATGGCTCCCCATAAGTTGTAACGTTGTGCTACTAGGGAAACACTTTATTTTATTTAAGTGAGTTAGACCATTCCTCTCACTTTTTAATTTATTAATAAACTAATAGTCGGCAAAACTATACAAAATTCGAATATTCCAATTAGCTGTTGCTAATTAGGAATATTACAGGCTTGCAGAGGCTCGGGTGACGGCGTGGGGGAGTGCGGCTGGTAGACAAGGAAGGGCTGAGTTTGCTTAAAGGAGATGAATGCAGACGGGAGAAGAGGCTCGATGGATTCAGATAAGAGACAGCGTGAGAAGGGTTCGATGGGAAACGAGGGTTCGATGAAGGATAGGCAACGTAAGAATATGGGTCACGATGGCACAATGGATTAGAATGGCAAAGTTTAGATGACGACTAGGGTAGATAACCTGAAGTGAGGGCAGCGTTTGAAAGAAGAAGCAGCGTGAAGACTGGAAGGCAGGATGGTGGATTGGTAAGGACGGCAAACAGAGAATTGATGAAGCGTAGGCTGGAGGCAGAATTATGCAATAATCAAACCCAGTACTTTTAAATTCCTTCCTTCAAATTTTAAGAAAAATTCTCCCTGCAAACTTAGATTTTCAATGTTCTTTAAATACAATGACGTCCAGATTTTCCCACAAAGGTGATTTGAGGCCAGATCTGGCCCTTGGGGGCTGGATCTGGCTCAGATCTAAAAAAAATTCTGAGTGAAACATACAACCTGCAAGAAACCAGTCAGATCCTGAAGATATACACACCAAGAAAGTTATTAAACCCTTACAGCCCTAAAATTACAAATTTACAAAATAATCTACAAATCTGAGGCCCTCATGCCCAAATTTGAATCCATTTTAGCACAGTTTTTAGAGATTTAAAATTTGAAGGAGAGGCACAAGCCTTAAAACCTTGTAAAAACACAAATTTTGTAAGATAGACTTGGAATTTAACAAATAATGAGCTTTTCATATTTATGTTATATGAGAGTTGGTTGGTCCAACCGAAAACTTCCCCAGACACTCAATTTTTAAAAAAAAAAAATTCCTTGCACACTTAGATCTGAATTTTAGATTGATAGAGATTCAAGAAAATAACATGAGATCCTTCAGAAAAATCAAAATGTCATCTTATGAACCCAGAAAACTGCACAAGATACCTGTATGCAGATTAATCCATGAAGGCCATCAACCATAAAATGCCAAATTAAGTAGCAGAGTTTAGAGACAAATCACCACATAGATCCGAAAAGGAACATCAAAATTTGTAACCCCAAAGTCTTTATGCTTTATTCCTCAAAAAAATTACAAGAGCTTCCAAGACAAGTGCATGATCCTAAGATCGGATGACTTAAGACTGACAATGACCTCTTAACTTATAGGACAAAATCTCCAATGGCTAGTTCGGTTGATCCCCGTCAAAATAACCTCGACCGTCGATAAGATTTGATCATCTTTTAATCTCGACGGTCGAAATTATAAATTTGGGGAAAAAACGAATTTATCATTTAAATTCATTTTAATTAACTCAAAAATACTATTTTTGAGTTAATTACCCCAAAATTTTGACTTTGACTTAACCACCTAGGCCCAAGGGTCCAAAATTTCTTAAAATTCTCAATATTCCCTTGACCTGGGGCCTTTAAAAATCCATTTTTTAAGGACCAAAAAATTTTGCCCTTGAAGAATTTTATCCTAACTTAGAACCCTAAATTAATTAAATTTCTGGCTTTTGATTTTTTTAATTAATTGACCAGAAAATTTAATTAATTGACTGAGACGGGATTTTAATTATTTTTCCAACCCTCTTTACATAAGATAATACATTTAGACACATGAAGGGGGAATACCCATTCGGACAGACCCTCAAATAAATACCCAGTTCTACGACTCAAAACATGATCTAGTAGACCAAGTAGCTCAAACTAATTTTACAAGGACTCGATAGAAAACACTAGGACTCACTTAGCATGCTGATAAAAAAATCCACCCTAGCTTTGGGGTGAGGCTGGAGGGAAAAACTCTGCCAATCACTTACGTGAATCAGTGAGACAAAAAACCTCCTAGGATAGAAATCATCACCAACATACTAGGCTTACCTAGGTTGTTACATACATTGATGGTCTTACTTAGATCATTTACATCATAACATGCAGAATGGGTTTACATCATTTATAACAAAATGTCGTCTATCGATGAAATCTGGATGACGTGAACCTCGAACATGATAAGTCCCATTTGAAAAAATGGGGGTGTACTGCTATGGGGTCGTTGACAAAGTGTGGTCAACATCTGGCTCTTCTTGGGGACACGTTGCTTCATTGAAGGAATGTGAGAATCCAAAATTTGCATCTAAGCAACACACAAAATTACATAAGTAGTGTCCATCCAAATATCATCATATAACATTAAGCACATGAAAAATAGAAGCTCTTCTATCATTTATTATTCTACTTAACATGAAAAGTAAATCTACTCTAACTGCAGAATGAAATGTTGAAATAACAAGGTGTAAGGTTAGAGATACAATACAAAGGATGCCCTGTGGCATCAGATGTGCTCAATATAGTGCATGCTAAGCATTTGCCTGCTTTCAGGCAAGTCTGTAGGCTGCTTTTCAGATGTGCCATGTCCAATCTTGCTAATTGTAGAACTTTGTCCTATTTGAATGTCAAGCTGCTCTTGACCATCAGACGAATCAAACCACTTACTTCTTCTTTTCTGCTTTTTTCTCTTCGTCTGAGTGGGTTGTGATGTCAGCAATGAGACCATTGTAGATTTCTTGTCCTTATCTTGAAAATGCTTGTACAAAACATTTGATGAACCTGTAGTGTGACCAATCTTATTCTGAATATACTCTGTTAAAGGTGACACATAAGCTTGGTCTTTCTCAACGTCCTTTGTAGCCATAGTTAATTCTTCCTTAATGGGAAAAGTGACCTCTGTGTGATGAGATGGAAATCGCTTCAGCAAACTGGGAGGCTTATGATCTGTTGATGAATTTTCATAATCAAATTTCGGCTGAAACTTT
This sequence comes from Pinus albicaulis, assembly GCA_034641835.2. Lineage (NCBI taxonomy): Eukaryota > Viridiplantae > Streptophyta > Pinopsida > Pinales > Pinaceae > Pinus > Pinus albicaulis. The sequence goes on along the minus strand of CM076580.1, from coordinate 677,590,317 downwards.
TGCATATGTAATTTTTCCATTTTTTCTAACTTTTCTGTATGGAACTCATCTCCCTGGCATGCCTTACTATTAATTTTTCTTGATTGATTTCTGTTTTCACGAATCTGTCTTGTAGATTGGTTTGATTTGCCTCCATATTTTTCATTTCCAACAAGTGATTTTCCTTCATGGTAGTCATTTCCTGAGTGCGTCTTGCTTCCATTGCAATCATATGATTCTGTATAATGGACATCTGATTAGAATGATTAACTTCCATTATCTTTAACCTGTTTTGCATGACATTTATTTCCTGTGCATGACTTGCTTCCATGGAATTTATCTTATTTTGAAGATTGATTTGGTTAGCATCCATGTTTTGAATCATTTCCGTATGATTGGGTTGCATATCCTTAATCATCTGAGCTGGTTCCTTAACATGACTTTCATGATCTTCTATATGCATGTGATAGTCCTTACCAACAACATTAATTTGATTGCCCGACCCTGCCATTCTACTATCTATGATTCTTTTGACAACATTGCAAGTAACCTCTTCATGAAGAGCATTACAGGCTCTACAATAAGGCAAAGCTTCATCCACAAGATTTGCAAACTCAAGTTGATTTGTCGGTCTCTACTCATTGGATAGGCCTCTCTTCTGCAAAGAATTATTATTTCTAGGTTGGAAATTTTGTGCTTGAGATTCTTCCATTTGGACCAACCTAGACTGTAAAGTACTTATTTCCTTAGCATGGTCAGAGATCAATTTTGCTTGATTAAGCTCCATGCTTTCAAGCTTTTGCATTAATTTTTTCATAGGGTCATCATCAAATTTTTCAATTTCTTTTCCCTTAGAATCTGTCAAAGACCTATCAAAATCTGGAGTTTTGGACATTCCAGATGCTTTCTTATCCTTTTCAATCTCCTCAGCTAAAGATTGACAAGCCTTATAATTTGCAGTTTTAGCCCGCCTTAACTCATATGAAGTATCATAATTAAAAGCATCAATGTAAAAATTCAGAAGAGATCCATCAGGAGGTTTATGAGTTTGAGATATTTCTCTAAGGATACCATTAAATCTCCTGTTAAACTCTTCAATCGTTTCATTTTCTTTCTTTTTTATGGTACTGATCTCTCTTACCAAATGCCTATCTTCCCTTTTATCACCGTACTTTTCCTTAAAGGCAGTTACAATTGATTCAAAAGTATCAAATGAATTATCAGGCTTTTCCGTAAACCATTCAGCAACATCCTCGCCAAAAGTAAGAACAAAATTTTTCATCTTTACATCCTCGAAATTATTTTTTGCAACTGCAAATCTATTCCACCAGTTAGTGAAAGCAAACAAATGAGACTTGACACTAACTGCATCATTTCCTTGAAAAGAAGGTAATTTATCCATTTGAGGGACATCATGGGGATAACCCTGAATATTAGCAAAATTACACGGGGCAAAAATATCCATGATGTCGTTTTTAAGATTTTAGAAACAGATCCGTGTTCAAGAATAGTTAAAAGGTCCTCAAGAAGCGAACTTCTTAGCAGGAACTCTTGTAAGAAATAAAAGAATTGGAGTCACCACTTGAACATGAAACTAATTCTAAAACAGAAGAAATAATCGAGAGATAACAGATGGATATCAGGGGGGGATTCTTGTCTCGGAATAAAAAGATAAATAAGTGGAGTCGCCACCCAAACAAGAAGCCAACCGAAATGTCCAGGTGCTAAAGATGAAATGATTAGTGAGATGATGAAAGATAAGATGATGAAGAGATGAAAGAATGCCAGAAAATGTGATCCCTCGTGACAGGGTAATGAATGGCGAGGAAAGATTAGAAAATGTCATTAAGACCAAAGACAGAAAAACTCTATCCCCAGCAATGGCGCCAAAAAATGTTGTCGCACAGAATGTCTGGGCACCGCGACAACGGCTCAGATCGAGGGCTGTCACCGTGATCCCCGATCTCTCTATCTAAGCTGTCTCCTTGCAAGCTAAGAGAGGTGACCCTATTATAAATGAAGAAGAAAAATCTAGGAGACACAGCGAAAACACCAAATACTTGATAAAATTAACGAGATTTCACGGATTGATTATGTTAAAACCAGTGCCTTATGGAGTCAAACAAGATCCCGTTATGTAATTAAAGATAAGTATTGGATGTATAACTACTGCTAAATGACCACAATGATATTCAATAGAAAGTGCCATGATCATTCATTAAGATACTTAAGCCAATCAACAGAGCTTATCATGAAACGATCATTTAAATTAGATGCCAGATGCTTGAAATATTTTCGAAATTATGATATTCCAATATAACCCGATTCGAAAGTTGAAAATCTCCACAGTCAAACTTAGATAAAAATTTTAAGGCTCATTTGACTATAGGACTTAGAAATTTTTTAGAATTTTTTATATTTTTTATATTTTCAAATTAAGAAATCTAAATCTATATTAAAGTTCTAATCTAAGAAAAGTTAGAATCTAAATCTAAACAAAACTAGAATTAAAACTAAATTGAAACTCAGTTAAAATAAGATTAAATTAAAATTTAAAAACTAAAACTAAACCTCAACTAAACAAAATCAAAATCAAATTCTAACTTAACCTTACGCTACCCTATCAAAATCGTAAATTAGAAATCTAAATCTAAAATCAAACTAACACTATCACTAAAATAAAACTACATTAAAATAAATCAAAATTTAAAACAAAGAAAAAAAAAAAAAACGAATTTAAATCTACAACTAAACTAAACGCTCTAACCTTTATTAATCGTCCAACTAAAAAATGAAATCGAAACCTCAAGCAAAAATGAAACCCGATCATATATACATAAGGTCTGGAATTTTTTAATATGTGCGTTTTGATTTGTTGTTTTGCAGGTTGGAGCTAGACGGCGGAGAAGATGAGAAGGCCGACGACTTGCAGAGGCTCGACTGACGGTGTGAGGGAGTGCGGTTGGATGGCAGCAAAGTGGCAAATCGATGGAGGACGTTGGACGTAAGGGAAAAGCTAGACGGGGGCGGGCAGAGATAAAGGCTGGACCCAGAGAAATGAATGGAAGCTAAGAGACGTCAACAGCGAATGGAGGAGGGGAAAATTTGAAGCAGGATGAAGGGACGGAGAAAGAGGAAGGGCGTGAAGAAATGGAGGAGCGAGAGAAGGAGCTGGCTACGGACAAGATTGAGTGCGGATAACGGAAGAAAAGTGCAGGTGCGGTTATGGCAGAGAATGAAGAAAACGTAAGGAAAAAGCTCGGACAGGGGCAGCGAAGATCAGAGTGAGGAGAACCCAGTACAAAAATTCGCCCAACAAACTTTAAAATTTCTTCAGTTTAAGCTCAGATTCTTATGCTCCTTTAAATCAAATAATGTCCAGATTTGCCCACAGTAGGGATTTTGAGGCCAGATCTGGCCCTTGGGCGCGGATCTGGCTCAGATCTTTTTTAAAAAAAAATTTCTGAGTAAACCTGTAACCTGCAAAACCAGTCAGATCCCAAAATATATATACACCAAAAATTTATAAACCCTTACAGCTTACAACAAATATACAAATTTACAAACTAATTTACAGATCTGAGGCCCTCATGGCCAGATTTGAATCCATTTTAGCACAACTTTTAGAAATTTAAAATTTTAGAGAGAGGCACAAGCCCTAGAAAACCCTGCAAAACCACCAATTTCGTAAGATAGATTTGGAGTTTAATAAATAATGAGCTTTTCAGATTTATGTCATTTGAGAGTCGGCTAGTCCAACGGAAGACTTTCCCAGACGCTCAAAACCTTAAAAAAAAAATTCCCTGCACACTTAGATCTGGACCTTAGATTAATAGAGATTCAAGAAAATAACATGAGATCCTTCAGAAAAATAGGAAACTAGTCTTTCCGTTAAATCAAAGATGCTATCTTATGAATCTAGAAAACTGCACAAGATACCTGTATGCAGATTAATCCATGAAGGCCATTAACTATAAAATGCCAAATTTAGTAGCAGAGTTTAGAGACAAATCACCACATAGATCCGAGAAGGAACATCAAAATTTGTAACCCCAAAGTCTTTATGCTTTATTACTCAAAAATTTACAAGAGCTTTCAAGACAAGTGCACGATTCTAAGATCGAATGATCCAAGAATGACAAAGACCTCCTAATATATAGGACAAAATCTCCAACGACTAGTTCGGTTGATCCACGTCAAAATAATCTCGACTGTCGATAAGATTTGATCATCTTTTAATCTGGACGGTCAAAATTATAATTTTGAGGAAAAAACGAATTTATGATTTAAATCCATTTTAATTAACTCAAAAATACTATTTTTGAGTTAATTACCTCAAAATTTTGACTTTGACTTAACCACTTAGGCCCAAGGATCCAAAATTTCTTAAAATTCTCAAAATTCCCTTGACCTGGGGCCTTCAAAAAATCATTTTTTAAGGACCAACGAATTTTGCCTTTAAAGAATTTTATCCTTACTTATGACTCTAAATTAATTAAATTTCTGGCTTTTGAGTTTTTAATTGATTGACCAAAAAGTTTAATTAATTGACTGAGAGGGGATTTTAATTATTTTTCCAACCCTCTTTACACAAGATAATACATTTAGACACATGAAGGGGGAATACCCATTCATATAGATCCTCAAATAAATACCCAATTCTGCGACTCAAAACATGATCTAGTAGACCAAGTAGCTCAAACTACTTTTACAAGGACTCGATAGAAGACACTAGGACTCACTTAGTATGCTGATGACAAAATCCACCCTAGCTTTGGGGTGAGGCTGGAGGGAAAAACTCTGCCGATCACTTACGTGAATCAGTGAGACAAAAAACCTCCTAGGATAGAAATCATCAACAACATACTAGGCTTACCTAGGTTGTTACATACATTGACGGTCTTACTTAGATCATTTACATCATAACATGCAGAATGGGTTTACATCATTTATAACAAAATGTCGTTTGTCGATGAAATCTGGATGACGTGAACCTCGAACATGATAAGTCCCATTTGAAAAAATGGGGGTGTACTGCTATGGGGTCGTTGACAAAGTGTGGTCAACACATGGAATATGTGCACCACAGAAAAATTCAAACAACAATTAAACACCCATAAAATTACACCAGAATTGCGCCAAGCTGAGCCATTTTACTATCAAAGGAGAGTACAATGCATGGAATATGTGCACGTGGGCTTGCCAAAGCTAGCTAGACAATCTTAGGTGAGAAAAATGTTGCCTGGATGCGAAGGAAAGACTTCTCATCAATGTATTGTGCTAGCTCTGGAATTTCTACCACTGTTGGCTGGAAGAAACCCTTGTTTGAGCCTCCAAAAGTGCTCATAAAATTTTGCCAATTTAAATTTGGGCTCTCCACGATAAACCTAGAAAAACCCAGAAAGAGTTTTGGCAAATTCTACCAGCCACCCAGGACCCAAAATTTCAACTCACTCCTCCCCCATTGGCTGCCAAATAATTATGTTGTTTGGGGCACCAAAACTCCCCCAAAAATTCTGAAAAATTAGGATACAACTCCATGACCCCTGAACGACAAAACCCATAAATGTTTTGGGCTAATTCCGACCTCCCGGAATTACCCAAAATTGGTGCTACACACTCCTCGACAAAAATTACGTCCCCAGTGACTCTATCAGCTGCAAACTCTCCCTATTTCTCCTCAATATGCAATAGGAATGATATAAGAAATTTTCCTGAATATAGGGGAAAGGTTTCACATCAAATCCTGACACAAGATAACTAAACCCAACTCCACAAAAACATTTTCTAGTGATCCCCTGCGTAGGCCCTAGGCAGATAAATTCATTCCCCTCAATAGCAGTCACCTCTAGCTCCAAAATTTTCCACAAAGGCTAGAATCCCCCTTAATCAACCCCACTGATTTTCTCTCAGAAGCTAGCTAAACTGAGTGGTACGATTTCTCTACTTCGTCCTACCTGGAGTACGAAATGGCTGAAGGAATCTGCTAAAATGTGCTACAATACTCCACAAGCCCTCTCACCAAATTAGCGATAGCTTGCTTCCCTAAGGTGGCACTCGAAGTCCACCGAAAGAAGGGTGAGTTCTCCCCTTGGAGAACTTTGTGCTAAGCAACACTTGTGACCCAGGTAAACAGTGTGAGAAATAAAGGAAATAGACAAGTGAACAAAAGACCCCAATAGCTTCTATGCTCCTTTTATTTATAATTTTTGTTGCCTCCTCATGTTGGTCCCTCAATCCAATATTTCAACCTCCTTCCTTTAGAAATTCGATTTTCTGTCCAAGTGGTGTGTATTTCTTGTAGGTGTGGGCCCCACACTCCACTAGCAAATTGATTTTCTATTTCTCCTAGGTCCCATGTGCCAAAGATGTCTCCAATGCTCAATTTACAAAATTGTGTTATGCTTAGAACCTCCCCAATAAACTCCATTAACTCCCTCGTATGAAAAATCAAAATTGGGGACATTACAGTCCTTCCCACAAAAAATTGTTTGTCCTCGAGCAATGCCTGAATAAGCACCATCTCTGACTGTGGATCCCAACTGTCACTGCAAACATCAGCAGGGTCCCAAATGTGCCATTGGATCATACTTGACCTCTGTACTTTCCTATAGTGAAGGAGTCCCTCGATACCAGGATCCCAAGCCAACCTAATCAACGTGATCACTGTCTGTCTAGCATGCTCACACCAGAGCCTCATCTCCCATAACTCTAGGCCACAATCTATGCGATGATCGAGGTTAGGCCCAACCAGCGAAAGCGACTCAATAGTGCCAGCGTCTATCACTCCATGGTTGGCCCCAATCCTGAGCAACAATCTGCCTCGCCCTATGGTTAGGGCTTTAGTGATTCCCCATGTGTCCTCCTGTGAATGAATCAGTTCGCTTGTTATCCTGACCATGCTCACTAAGGAGTGGAGTATCCCACCAATCCATTGGATCCCTGGATCCCATAATCATATTGGAGGTCCACAACCCCCAATCCTCTCTGCCTGCTGTTGTGATATGTTGCTAGCTGTTGGGACCCCTCTGGGCCCCATCTCTGACTCTTGTAGGTATCCAATAGGGAGGCATCAAGCATCAAGAACATGTATCACAAATAACCAACTGTTCTACCCCTGCCAAATCACACAACAAGATTTGTTATCCTAGCTCCTGACGATGGGCCCGGGTACTGTTGGAAGTCGAGGCATCATCCTGCCAACAAGGACTACCATCCCCTGCACCTCATGCTCACCTAATGCCTCGAGTTGTCCAGTTGAAAAAGCACCATGCAACTCCCTCTCGGTCACCTCCCCAAGTGTGAGCCCAAGGGTGGAACATATGCTACCTCGACAATCAACCATGCCATCCCTAAGCCTGTATCCGTCAACTCGTGCACCTGCCAAGTGTCTCAACTGGAAAGTCTCCTCCCGACCTTGATACGCAGTGTCTCATCCAACTGCCTAGGGTGAGCCTCCCATGCCCTGCTGCTTGAATGGAGAGTGTCAAGGGGCAACAGCCAAACACTCTACGGCTGTAAGCAACACTGGAGGAGGATGGGTAGGGATGTACCAAACAGTATGATCAAGAGTCTGCCGGAATGCTCAAGAGTAATCCTACAAAAGACACTCTCTCCGCCTCGAATCTATTGATAACCCCCTCGTAGCCCTATCTCCACTAAACATAGTGTCCCCAAATGCTCAACAATGTCCTCATCGATCCTAGGTGAGCTGCATCCAATGGTACACCTAATGCCCCTATCCATAAGTCTTCTTGGAGGCAACGCTCCAAGACCCAGTTGCGCTGCATCATGCGTCACTGCATACCACCAAGTATCACCGCACTCCTCGACATACCCCTGTACGCCGCAACCTGTCGCGGTACACCACTGGATGCCCCCAGCTACGGCCATACCATCCTGTACCGTCCTGTGTCTCGCCCGTGCCACTGCACCTATCACTCCCCGCATGTACTCAATGCGATGTGAGACACTCCTACTCCACAATGCAGTCCAATGTACTAAGACACACCCCCATACCTCTCCATGCCCATCTATAGACCGTTGCTCCACCGTAGATGCTCCTACCCATCCCTGGTGGTGATGGCCTAATGTCGTGTCCATATGCGTCGGCCCGAACCCAACCGGTAGCATCACCTCGACTATAGCATCACCATACTCTCTGATGAATGGATCTCCCCTCCAAATCCCCCCCTGAGGGACACAAGAAGTGAATCTCCCTAGGTACCAATGTTGATTTCTGGTAGCATCGGATGTGCTCTAAGCCTTAAAATTTGTAGGGAGGCTAGGACACATGTACTCCATAATACTTAGAAATTGTTTTGGGAAATTCCACCCGGAGGAGGTTTAATAAATTTATTAATTATTTTTAATGGATTCCTAAGTCTAAACTTAGGAAATTAAAATAATTAAAGTGTATTAATTAAACTAGGTGTGAAATTTCTAGAAAAAAGACGGAGATCGAGTCAATATGATATGAGCCATCGATTAGAATCTAATCTGGGTTGTTGATTAATCAACGAGAAGATTATAAGGACTTCGATGGGCATTTAGAAATTACATCAAGTGAGATTCAGAGATCGATTTCTCAAGAGAGCAGCGCAGCAATTGTCAAAGAAGTCATCGAGGAGATTTCTTGTAGTGAGGGGCAGGGATAATTTTTTGGTTGGAGGTTTCCTGATCCGGGGATACATTGCAGAGAAGGCAGAGAGAGACCTAGAGAGGCTGTGTAGTGCCACGCTGGGCAGCGCAGAGCCTGTAAGGAGATCCACAAATCCACTGAGGAGTAGATCAGATCCAGTGTCGGGAGTCGGGGTGTGAGACTAGAGGGCCAAAGGATCGAGCATCTAGCCAGCAGATTGATCAGCCAGAGGGAGTGACGCAAACCCTATTAGTTGTGACGTTGTAATATTCCTAGTGGAAAATAAACTATGATAACAGAAAAAATGCAAATACAGCAACATAAAAAAATTTCAGGAATTGACACATCAACCAGAAAATATGCACCACTCCATAAACTGGCCAATTTTATTATATGATAATGTTGTGGTACAAATAGTTGGAGAAAATGCACCTGGGCTTGCACAAGGCAAGCTACAAGAACCAGGTGATGAGTACAATCAAATCCAACAGCTCCAATAGCAAGCTCCTCCAGAAACCTGCATTGTTTCTCCAAGACTACATTGTTGCCTGACTTCGGCTTTTGATTTACCCACTAAAAACTGCCAAGAAAATTCTAGGAATTTGGGAAGGTGGTCCTTGCCCAAAACCCAGAAAAAACCTAGAAAGGGTCTCCTCTAGTTCCAACATTCAAAATTTGACCCTTTGTAGCTTGGCCCTCCTCCAAATTCGATTTCTGTTACTGCAGTTGTTGTTGTCAATCATTGCCCTTCAAAATCCCAACAAACCTCCTCAAATGAACCTCCAATCGATTCCCCAACACCTCAGCTCCAAAATCCCTCAAAGGTAGCTCCCACAAATGAGCCTCCTCCCATGACTGCGCAGTCCAGGGAACTGCTTACGCAGTCTCTGTGTATACTAACTAAAAGGCTGCTCCTCTACGGCTGTTGTTGTTGCTACACTCCAACAATGGGCCCTCAATCACTCTTGTAGCTCCGCCGATGAATCCTCTATCAACCCCACTCCACAACAGCAAGATGGCTCCAACCACTCCGTAGTAGAGGCTCTAGATTGTGTCCCAATCTCCCCAGAAAACCGTAGAACCTATAGGTACTCACTCCTCCAAATTCAAGGCAAGGAAAATGCCTTTCTTGGGTGGCCCTCGAAGTTCATAGAAGAAAGGTTGAGCTTCACTCCTTGGGAAGCTCTTGTGTTGAACAACACAACGTTGGCTCAGCTAAGCAGCTAAGGCAATTTGGTTTCTTCAATAGGCAAAATATGCAAATGGCTCCTCCATTCCTTCCTTTTATAATCGTTGGGCATGCTGCTTTGTGGGTCCCTCCACAATTTCGATTTTCCTAAAGGAATTCGAATTCCTTTGTCCTCTAGTGCGTACTTCATGTGGGTCCCATATTCCACTATCGATTACATAATTTATTTCTCCTATGTTTGCCACCCCCAAATTGCCTTGTGTTAACTTTAATCAAACTTTACAAAATTTGATTTCTTAAGACATTAGGAAAATCTAGGAAGGGACACTACAGTCCTCCCCTTTCGAATGTTGCTTGACCCCAAGCAACTGTAAATTGGAGGCTGCAAGTTCTACTCATTCTCCCATGTAGCATCCTCCTTCGGCAAATCCTTCCATTTGACCAAATGCTCTCTGACTACCCTATTCTTCAGTCTCCTCTCTCGGGTCTCCAGTATGAGCTCTGGTGTCAAAACCAAATGCTCCTCATCATCCAATGGAAGCAACTCAGCTGCTATTACAACCTGTTGTCCCAATTCCTTTTTCAGGCATGAGACGTGGAAGACATTATGGATCTGGCTCTCGAAAGGCAGCTCCAGCTCATAAGCTACCTCACCTACTCTCCTCACCAACCGGTAAGGTCCATAGAATCATGGCCGCAATTTCTCTACACCCTTCTGCTTAAGGTTAGACTACCTATATGGCTGCAAATGCAAGTAGACCATGTCTCCTACCTCAACCAGAGACATGTGCTTAACCGCCTCATGTGGATCCGTTAACTTTGGTGATGCATTTGTTTACTAACACCTGCAGGTTTTGGTGTAACAGCAATCGTGAATCCAACAAGTGGTATCAGAGCCAAAGGTCTCGAATTTGAAGCACAACTAGCTCCCGCTAGGGGGAGATTGTTGGACATTGGATAAACCAGTGGTCCCCGTATATTTCCCGACATGTGCTTAACCCTGGCGATGCATCCATTTACTAACACCTGCGGGTTTTGGTGTAACGGCAGTCGTGCCTCCGACAATAACATGGCTACATTATCCATGAGCCATTGCCTTGCTTTTTCTCATGCCATCACTTATATTGATAAACCCTTTCCCCCTCTCGAGTATGATGTAGAGAAAGTGCCCCTCATTAAGTATATTTTCCCTTCCCAAACATACCCTCAGGGTTATGAGCATACCACCATTTCCTCTCTCCAATATGACCATCACATTGACCAATCCATTTGTTGTGTCTCCCCTTGTCTTGGGTCACCCTTTCCTTCCCATCATAATCTTGAGGTGGCCACGATGCATGTAGTTATGAAAAATGATCATGATAGGAAGTTCTTGAGCTTGGACATTCATTCTTCCATTTTATGATTACAAGAAAGGCTTCGGATGTCTAAATTGATATCCTTCCCCTCAACCAGGATCCCTTTCTACATCATATTAATATCATATTTTCCCACCTCCCATCTGCGTCATCCTTCATGTATTTCTTTCTATGTTGGCTTTGGGGTATGTTTCATAAGTAATCATATGGGAAAGAATTCTTATATTGATCTAATGATGTGTTGGTTGCACTGGCTGTGTGATTACATCTAGTCTTTGCCTTGGATAATATGCATGTTAGAGTAGGATGCATTGCATGCTCATTTTCTCCTTAAAACTAACATCGTATTCTTTATAATGCTAGATTAGTTGCACTTAGACTAGAATCACATTTAGAATCAATTTTATTTCTTGTTGATTTTATGGTATAATATAAGCCTGGGCGATCATGAGACGCCATGAAAACGTGTTGCCAAGTGTGCTTTGTCTGTGATGTGCAGGTAACAGGTCGACCGTCCCAAGAGATTGTTGGTGTTCTCATGACCTCCCTGTTTGGGTACATTCATGCACTCTACTGAGAGATCATGTCCCAGTTGGAGCCAGATGATACCCACCTGCGTCATCCTTCATGTAGTTCATTCTATGTTGGCTTTAGGGTATGTTGCATAAGTAATCATATGGGAAAGAATTCTTACATTGATCTAATGATGTGTTTGTTGCACTGGCTATGTGATTACACCTAGTCTTTGCCTTAGATAATATGCATGTTAGAGTAGGATGCATTGCATGCTCATTTTCTCCTTAGAACTAACATCATATGCTTTATAATGCTAGATTAGTTGCATTTAGACTAGAATCGCATTTAGAATCAATTTTATTTCTTGTTGATTATATGGTATAATATAAGCATGAGCGATCATGAGAAACCATAAAAACATGTTGTCAAGTGTGCTTAGTCGGTGATGCACAGGTAACAAGTTGACGGTCCCAAGAGATTGTTTGTGTTCTCATGACCTCCCTGTTTGGGTACGTTCATGCACTCTACTAAGATATCATGTCCCAGTTGGAGCCTGATGTTACCCACCAACTCTAGGTGACACCCATAGGAGTGGAGCTAGATGTTACCCACCAACTCTGGGTGACACCCATAGGAGAAATTTTTCTCATAGATGGTCCTCAGTCGACAGCAAGTAGCCCCTTGTAGCCAACAAATAGCTCTATGTGCCATCATCTCCGCCACCTGAGCCAGCCTTTATGCTTCCTCGCCCATTTGTTATGATCGTATGCTTGAAGTTGGGCCTTTCAACCCCGAAGGCATGGGTTTTCATTATGTAGTTGGGTATCTTTTCCTACTTATCATGGACATGTCTAGACATAGATTAGTGGGGGGATTCGGCTGAAAGAATGAGCTTGGTTTCTACTCTTTTCCCCTTGTCCAATTTAGTGGTTAACCTTGTATTCTAGTCCCGTGGGGTTTCTTTTATGGGCTACTAGCTTTAGGAGTGTCACTACATTGGAAATCGTGATTTTGGTTGCATGGTCCTACATCCCAACGCCACATACATCACTCCCCTCTGCTCATTATAACCCCTTTTCACATATTTCCCATTTGAGTCCACATTTGTCCAATGTGTCCACAAGGAATTAGCCTCCACCTCCCCTTTTTCCATACTTTGGTCGAGCTTGGAACGATGCCCCGGAGGTTGATGCAGCTAAAAATAAAGTAAAAAGCATAATTTGGCCACTCTCAATGTACCATAAAATGCAAAAGATGGTCGGGACATAAAAATTTAGCATGGGAAAAAGTCATCAAGAGCTCTACCCCTATCATCATGGCCATCACCTTGGTTCCTAGGGTCCTTCATATTGGCCCCTTACATCATTGAGGAACCCATGATTGTCCCAACCCCTAGTGGGCGATCAACTACCTAACCTTAAGGGAGTATTCACGATTATATCATTCATATCATGCTCTCATCCCTTGGAGCCTCGAGTAGTTTTAAAGGAAAAGTCAATAAAAGGAAAAAGTTATATGAATAAGGTTGGAAAAACAAAGGTCGGGGCAACCCATGTACCATGATTTCTCTCTCCTACATTCATACACCCAAGTGTGGGCTTCCCTATCTTAGCTACCCTTGTACTATGGCATGTGGCTTGCAGCCTTCCCCTAATTCCCCATTCCATTGCATCATCATATCACATGACACCTACCACTTGATGGATCTACTATGGACCTGTCACTCCCTTAGATGTTGAAACCACCTAATAGGGTGCTTGATTAACCTCTTCCTTGAACTTAGGGACACCTGTATACTCTAAAGCCCATTATGAAAGGGCATGCCACTATAAAGTGTCCACTTGGTTCCATGATTTGTAAGCTTATTTACTCAATTGCACTAATGATTTGTTGTCCTTGAAGGTGAGGAGACGCATTGGATCTTATACAGGATTGTAGGTGGGTCTTCATCTAGGATTTGGTCTCCCTATACGAGGTCCAAGCCCTCCAAAGGGTCATATTGGCATTTTTGGGTAAGCATTAAGAGTCATGGGCCTCTACTATAGCAGAGAGCAAATTGCCATATCATGGGATCCATTAGTACCATCCATTGCTCACTCGTATTCCACTTATTTGATAATGATGATGCACTTTTACCACCTTGCCCAGCCGGCTACACTCTTGCAGCACACACTTGAAGTTGATCCAGGGCCCAGATGAAGTTGTGTCTCACCATGGGAGACAAAGGGTGGGCTTCCATCATTCTTCCAGCCATTACAGATGGGATACAGGCTAGTTCAATCCATTTGGAGACCCATGAGGATGTTTTGTTGCCCCACAGCCACTTAGGAGCACCACAGGAAATTTGCTTGGAGATCAAGGTGCCACCCCCTTTATTGTAATATCCCCAAAGGGAAATAACCAGTAATACACAGAAATATGCCAGACAGATATAGAAAATACAATGCTGAAACCAGATCATGGAATAAGTACACATAGAATGCCAGAAAGCTGAGCCATTTTATTAATCTGAAAGTACATAGAGAGGAGTACAAGAAAATCAGAATGGGTGCACCTATCCTTGCTCAAGGCAAGTGCAGAATCCTCTCAGAAAAATAGGAAATGGCTACTACAGAAACTGCATCCCAGCTGCTGGAAGAAACTGAAGCTAGGGGCTGATCCCCTTGCCGGAATGAGCTAAAAATCTACAGACCACCTATACTCACTGCTCCGGACAAAACCCAGAAACCATTTACCAAACGGACCACCTCCGAAAATCGCCCCCAGAAACCCTCCTCCTACAAAAACGCTGTGCCTCTAGGAATAGCACAGAAGCTCAAGAAACACGCTGAGGAAAGGGTCTGAATCCTCCTGCAAAACCTCCGGCTGAAATGGCAACCTCCTCAAGGCTGGATCTGCGTCCTAGCTGCCCAGATCTGCTGGATCTGAGTCCTCCTTTCCAGATCTGTATCCTGTCCTCCCAGATCTGCGTCCTCCTGTATCAGATCTGCTGCTTTCTCCGTACCTGCTAGATCCGGGCACATTCTCTCGTATCCAGAACCCCAAGGTTGGATCTCGATGTTATCTCTTATCTAGTCGATCTCGCTGGGTCATCTCCTCGCATCCGTAATCTCCCAAGCCTCGACCCAACACTATCTCCGTATCCGCCACTCATGCAACTGCATTCATAAACATATGCTCGCATACCTGGAAGAGGTCAGATCTATCATGCAAGCCTTCGCATCTTCACAATTTTCTTCTCCTACAGAACAAATATTCTCACTGCATCGAGGCTTTGCACGTTCCTCCTTAGATCTGCGCTGCCACAAGAGGGCTTCTTCCTCTCCAATTCTCCTGCTGAAGATGCTACCAATTCCCACTGAAACTGAAGGGTGTTACTCAGAAAATAACCTTACTAGGGCGGGCACTCGAAGTCCCCCGAAGCTAAGGGTGAAACCGAAATAACCTTACCAGGGCAGGCACTCGAAGTCCCCCGAGGCTAAGGGTGAGATCTCCGACCGGAGACACTCGGTTGCACTAAACAGTGCTGCAGACCGACTAAACAACCGGCGTGCTGAAGCAGACAGAAGTCTAGCTCACAATATCAATATAGAATAATGGATGTCCAAATGAGGTGAGAACCCCTCCTTTTATAATGCTAAACTCCCTCCAAAACCTTAACTGCGTCCTTCACCTTGCAGTTACCCTTGGGTCAGCGTGAGGCCTCCCAACATATACGTGTGGACCCCCAAGGCCCCCTCTTTAAGTTATAACGTTAATCAACTAGGAAAACACTTTATTTTATAAAGTGAGGTGACTAAAGTGAGGTGACCCCTCTTATTTCTCACTTTATTTATTATTTCTAACTAAAGCGGCAAAATTCAACAAAAATGAAATATTCCAATTAGCAAGGCTAATTGGGAATATTACAGTCTCCCCCGGCAAAACGTTGCTTGTCCTCAAGCAACTGAAGTGATGGATGCTGTAAAGTCTGCTCGCTCCCCCAAGTGGCATCCTCATCCGGCAAAAATTGCTTGTTCTCAAGCAATGCTTGAACAAGCCTACTCTCTAGCTGATGCTCCCTGCCGATACTGCAAAATGTGCCTGGGTCCCACTGAAACCTCTCTGTTGAGGAGGTAAATCCCCTCTGCGGACAGAGGCGATCCCTACTAGCCCAGCAGGGGTCTAGCAACAAACAAACAATGCTATGACGCAAGCTCCTAGTTACGAAATGAAAGACTTGGGATAAGAGCCTACCTGGATTCCAACGCTAGATCTGAAGAAGAAGATGCCCCCGTCCTTCAGCCCTGGCAGATCACAATCCTTCCACGATCTCCGTGGACGAACACCTGCACACAGAAGAGACGAACAAATACATGCATAGGAACCAGCATACGTAACTAAATATCGGTCAAAAAAGATATTACTCGCATTAACATGATTGCAAAAGGAGTGGAACCATAATCATAGTCATCTATTAAAGTGATAAACGAATAGAAGTTACAACCGAGTTCTGACGTCGCAGCCTCCTTCGAACGGGTCCCCGGTTGTCCACGTCTCGTAAAGCTCGCCAAGGAAAGGGAAACCTCTCCAGAGTCTCGTAACAATGGTCTCCTTGCTTAATGGGCCTTAAGGGAAAGAAAGGATTCTTTACAGCACAAAGGCACTTGGGAATAGGGAGATGCAAAGCTTCAGCACTTCAAGACTAGCTTGCCATGGATCTGAGCAAGCTTTTATAGATGGGGAAGGAGGGAGTTGGGATCCCTATTATTATGGGATGGGCCCTATCAACAAGGAAGGTTCCATAGAAGGTGGCAAAACTACTTCCTTCCATAGAACTCCCGTAGCCAAACCTCCCAACTCAAGATAGGCAGTGGTTGTGAGTTTGTTTGAACTCAACTTCCGCCATCCATATATAAAAAACAGTCCCTAAAATGGGTGGCGCGATTGCCGCTCTATGACAGAGCGCCAAGTGGCGCGACCTCTTTACAGGATTTCCCTGAGTGGCGCGAGTACTGAACTGTCTACCCGCGCCAATGCAAAAAGAGCTGTTTTTCATGGTTTTTGCAAGGAGATGTCTCAAGGGGAAATGAAGCTCATACTCGGAGGATGCAATGATGATGTTTTCAAGGTAATGGCGTTGTTCACAGGTCACATTATGGGTCCTCCATTTCCAGGCGGGGATTCCGGGAATGGTAGGGACGGTGACAAATTGCCGTGTAACACTTCTCTCTGTCTCCTGCATCACCCTGATACGAAGGGATATCTCAATGCCAGGATCCCAAACTGGCCTCTCATGGTACCAGCCAATCAATAGTCCTCCCGGATCCCACCGCCATTGTGGCCAATAATAGCCCAAGTCCCATGGCTCGGACTGCTCACTGCCTCTGGCTATGACTAAAGACCATGAGTGCTGCTGCTCTGCATCTATGAATGTGTAAGTTGGCCCATCAACTGTGAACCAACTCATCACCTCTATCCGATCAAGGCATGGAGTCGGAAATATAATGAGGAATATCTCCCTCCTGTGGATCCTCCATCTCCCAGCAATCATCCAGACAAAATGAGCCACCTCCCAACAAGGCAACTCCTGAAAATCTCCTTCCGCCTCAAGCTTTGGTAATGAAGGTGGGCTGAAAATCTGAACTTGGAAAGCATCATAGCTTACCCCATGCTGTCCTTCTCTCCACTCATGAAAAGTGTAGAGTGTATGCTGATCCTGGGCTGCAAAATCATTGCCTTCCAATGGCAAAGTGAAAAACAATCCACCATAGAAGGTTCCTCCATCAATGAAGAACAAGCTGGCCCAAAACAAACCATAGTGCAGTCTCATCCACTCCAACCTCAGAAAATCACATGGCAAGCAATGTACAAGATCCAACACATCTACTAATGGATAGCAAATGGCGGAATATGACAACAACATAGGTCCAAACACTTGCCCACAGCTGTAAATATCAATCTCATGGCCCACATCAAAAGAGAACGCATACATAGTAGTGGTGGCCATGCCTCCTCCCATGCTCCCATTAGAACATGTAGTGCGTAAATCGTGAGAATTTTTCCCACTCACGTACAACACATCCAAATTTCATGTGTCTCTCTCATAATCAAGCCTCCCATACAAATCTGACCATATGCTGGAAGTAAGATGGCACATGGATCCATAAATGAGCCCTCCATAGTGTTTTGGCATGCTAAGACGAAGAATGAACCATGTGTCAGAAGAAGATGATCCTCCTTATGCTCGGAAACCCAAGTCAAGAAGGATATGCCATAGATGTCCCTATCATCGCATTTCTGTAAGTGCAACAAATGTGAAGTGATCCTGGGACCTATGGGTTATAGATCCACCATATCTCTGCCGCGCACACTTCATCCATAATGTTCTGCTCCCAGGTGACAACGCTGTGAGCTCATGCAAACAAGCTCCTGTCAATACAAAACTCTGTTCTTTGACATGCTCCTTGTCAAAGATTCCTCTAATAATGCTGCAATGGATATGGAATTCCTTCCAAGATAGAAGTGCTTCCCAGTCATCATCAAAGACCAAGGAGATAGTGCCATCCCCTCTTCCTGCAACATCGTACAAAGTGTGAGAGCAAATCTGCCCTTGCTCTCCTAGGAACAAACCAAGCAACCCGACATTGTGTTGCCTCTCCATACCTCCATCAAAAAACTCATGTGATGAAGACACAATGAATGATATGAGTAACACATCAACACCATGCATCCATACTCTATGCTACTCAATGATGCAAGTATCCATCCATATTTTCCCCATCCTCTTACTCTTAGGAAGAGTGTTTGCCAAGTGATGGCCAAACTCTTTCAAGAGTAACCAGCGCAGCCAAGCCTCCTGCTGCCTGGTAGCATAGATCTGCAAGTAGCCTCCTAGCTCCTTGCTCATCATCCCCATCCACTCAATCACTTGTGGAAGCCTCCTTCTCCTCATCCAGTTACTCCTCCCATGAGGGCTACCATCCTCCCAAATCAAATTTCTGATTTTGCACTTCATGGGATTTTGAAGTATAAACTTCTCAAGGATCAATGAGACCCTATCAAAAATCAAATAGGTGGTAGGCAAAAACCTCCCATCATGATGTGTATGGCTCAAGAGATGTCCAACACAAGCATGAGAGATGTTATCCATCCGAAGATGTCCCCCATCTTCTATCTGCTCTTGTGAGAAGGGAAGAAAGTCATTGCCCCCCATGGTGTGTCGAAGTGCATCTCCAGTGAGATCTCTCCTTGAGACCTCCCCTTTATCCATAGCCTGCTCCACCGAGTACCAACTCAAAATCTCTCGCCATCCAATCTCAATACGTGGCTGCTGTACCCTGTGCAACTCTGATCGTCTCATACCACTATCCAAGTCAACATATGAGACCTGACTAGGTGGCTCTGCCTCCCTCTCTCCAACGGAAAGAGATGACCCAACAACACTACTAGTCCCATCCATGCATACCTGGAGGGGAATGATCTGATGTTGCAATGTGCCCTCAGGTTGTACCATCAGGGAATCCAGCTGTTCCCCAATGCGGACCAACTTGGCCGCCGACTTGCTGATCGCTCTCATGCCCTCGACTCCACGGTCTGCCTTAAAACGGTCTCCCGTCTTGTGACCTTCTCCCTCAAAACTCGAAGGTCCGTCCGAAGCCGATGATACCGCTGTCTGCGACCATCATCCGATACCTCTGTATCCCCTAGTGCCTCATTGATAATGGATATATCTCCTGATACCTCACCCATCTGTCGTGTGCCGCTACCATCCGAAGACTCGGATACGGCTCCAGTCATCACCTCGATGGATGGCTCTACCGGGGTAGGCTCTACCTCCACTATGATATCAACCGGCACGGTCAAGGAAGTCTCCAATGATGGTGAGTCCTGTGTCACACTAGGTGTAACCTCAGACTCTCTGCAATCCTGTGTGCCCTCATCCTCCAAGTGCGAGGTAACCATCTTAATGGTTTCCCTCTCCGATACTCGGTCAAGCTGGAAAGAGGTATCCAACTTGCCCACCCAAGCTTCTTCTGAGCGCCTGGATGACCTGTCAAATGTCGGTAGATGGAATCTGTCCACTGTGCGCTGTAAGCCCCTATCATGTGAGGGCTTGTTCCCTCTGTGAAAGTCGTGAGGTCTACTATCACGCTGGAGCTGAACATAATCTCTACTAGCTGTGCGGTGGTCATCACGGTGGTACCCGTGCCCCTTGTGCTGGTGCGGCTCAGGGGGTTTGATGCCGCATCGAAACCAGAGATAGCGCTCGAAGGGGAAATTATCCATGAATCCCTGGCCTAAGCCCTGCCATTCTGCAAAAACGGTTGCCCGTCGAGCTGGACTCACATCTCTCGGTGCTGTCGACCCCTCGTCCTCTACCGGGAAGGTAGGCATGGTGGGTCGCGTGGGTGCTGGATTGACCCTCTGTGCACCACCCCGCACTCCTGTCTCTGTGTCTTCGGGTGTGAATGTGGGCATATAGGGTCTCTGCGCTGTCACAATAGGAATAGCATCTGGTATGTGGCGAGACATGCCAGATCTCTCACCGATCTGGAAAACCCGAGGGGGTTTTCTCTGTCCTACCTCTACAGCTGCAAGCCTCTTGGATATATCCTGTACGTGATGGATGAGTGCATCCAACTTCTCAGCTGTGTCTGCCAGCGGATTCCGCTGCTCTGTCTCCCTAAATCTCCTCTTATCCACATCACCTGCCATCAGCTCTTTCTGTTATGTGTCTACAGGCTCCTCAGAAACTGCACGGCTGCTGCAAAACCATACTGTTGCTTAACTTCGACCTCCGATTTACCCACTGAAAACTACTCGGAAAATTCTAGGAATTTGGGAAAGTGATCCTCACCCAAAACCCAGAAAAACCCAGAAAACGTTTTTCCTAATTCCAAACTTCAAAATTTGACCCTTTTTATTTTGGCCCTTTTTCCAACTGCGTTTCTGGTATTGCCATTGCCATTGCTCTGTATGATCTATTTTCTGATTTCATAGACCACAGGCTGAGCCAGAATTATGCTCTGATACCACTGTAATATCCCCAAAGGGAAATAACCAGTAATACACAGAAATATGCCAGACAGATATAGAAAATACAATGCTGAAACCAGATCATGGAATAAGTACACATAGAATGCCAGAAAGCTGAGCCATTTTATTAATCTGAAAGTACATAGAGAGGAGTACAAGAAAATCAGAATGGGTGCACCTATCCTTGCTCAAGGCAAGTGCAGAATCCTCTCAGAAAAATAGGAAATGGCTACTACAGAAACTGCATCCCAGCTGCTGGAAGAAACTGAAGCTAGGGGCTGATCCCCTTGCCGGAATGAGCTAAAAATCTACAGACCACCTATACTCACTGCTCCGGACAAAACCCAGAAACCATTTACCAAACGGACCACCTCCGAAAATCGCCCCCAGAAACCCTCCTCCTACAAAAACGCTGTGCCTCTAGGAATAGCACAGAAGCTCAAGAAACACGCTGAGGAAAGGGTCTGAATCCTCCTGCAAAACCTCCGGCTGAAATGGCAACCTCCTCAAGGCTGGATCTGCGTCCTAGCTGCCCAGATCTGCTGGATCCGAGTCCTCCTTTCCAGATCTGTATCCTGTCCTCCCAGATCTGCGTCCTCCTGTATCAGATCTGCTGCTTTCTCCTCAGATCTATGCTAGATCTGGCAATATCTCTTCAGATCTGCAACCCCCAAGGTTGGATCTGATGTTATCTCTTCAGATCTAGGCTGGATCTGCCAATATCTCCTCAGATCTGTAATCTCCCAAGCTGAATCTAACACTATCTCTCCAGATCTGCCACCTACAGAACCAGATCTATAAATATATGCTCAGATCTACAATCTCCAAGGCTGGATCTATCAGTGTGCCTTCAGATCTGCGTCCTCTTCTCCCGGCAGGAACAGCGTCCTCACTCTCAGACTGATCTGCGTCCTCTTCCTCCTTAGATCTGCGCTGCCACAAGAGGGCTTCTTCCTCTCCAATTCTCCTGCTGAAGATGCTACCAATTCCCACTGAAACTGAAGGGTGTTACTCAGAAAATAACCTTACTAGGGCGGGCACTCGAAGTCCCCCGAAGCTAAGGGTGAAACCGAAATAACCTTACCAGGGCAGGCACTCGAAGTCCCCCGAGGCTAAGGGTGAGATCTCCGACCGGAGACACTCGGTTGCACTAAACAGTGCTGCAGACCGACTAAACAACCGGCGTGCTGAAGCAGACAGAAGTCTAGCTCACAATATCAATATAGAATAATGGATGTCCAAATGAGGTGAGAACCCCTCCTTTTATAATGCTAAACTCCCTCCAAAACCTTAACTGCGTCCTTCACCTTGCAGTTACCCTTGGGTCAGCGTGAGGCCTCCCAACATATACGTGTGGACCCCCAAGGCCCCCTCTTTAAGTTATAACGTTAATCAACTAGGAAAACACTTTATTTTATAAAGTGAGGTGACTAAAGTGAGGCGACCCCTCTTATTTCTCACTTTATTTATTATTTCTAACTAAAGCGGCAAAATTAAACAAAAATGAAATATTCCAATTAGCAAGGCTAATTGGGAATATTACATTTATCATTATGTTTGGAGCCCTTCCACTCATTTTGGCATATATTGGACTCCACTAGGCCTTTCAATGGCCCTTCGACTTATTGTATCTATCATTTTAGCCCTCTTGAGAGGCTTGTTTTCATGTTATGGAGTTATCTTGGTGAGCTTGTCATCAAGTAATGTTATTTTGTACATTATTTTATTAGTTGGGGCATCATTAGACCTAATTAGGAAAATTGAACCCTTAGGGGATGATATAAATAGATGCGAGGCTCATATTGAAGATTCATGTCATATGGTTGCAAGTAACATGGATCAATGCTCTATCACATAATCAAAGGACGGATCTCCTCCTTCGAAGGAATGTAGAAATGCATGGGTCGCCCATTCACTAAAATCAACATAATATGTCTTCGTATGTAATATGAGGTGGTTGTATAATTAAAGAATTATGATTGGAAATTCCTGGGAATGAAATATGTGAAGAAAGGAAGGAAAAGATCGAGGAATATGCAACCACGGTAAAGGCAATCAACATCAAGAAGACCAAGAAGGTATAACTAGGACATCTTCGTGAAAGATATGAAGACTCTGATGGAGTCTGAAAAAGAAAGAGACCCTTCACAATATATATCTTTCGGATATGTCCCGATATGTATGCAGGATGTTGATGCGAACTAGAAGATGTCATGATGAAAGACCATCACAAAGGTAATCTTAAATTTAATGTCCATTCCTTTATTTTTGAACAAATATCTAGATGGGTTTACGTAGGGTTGCCAAGGGAAGATCTATGGATGTCTTCCACCACCGATGTGCATGTAATAGGATGAAATGTCCTTGAGTAAACAAGGAATGAAGAAAGCAGCATGGCATGAAGGAAGGTTGGATATCAACAAATGGATCACTTTCCAATGATGACATGGCTGACTCATGGATGAAATTTATGGATAGTCGGTGCCCTATGTAGAAGTCCCAAACATGAATACTACTAGATAATGAAAATAAGTTCATGACATCCTGAGGAGGAGTTCTTCAAGCAACTAGTTGTCCCATCATCTCCACCTAAGGAGTTGTTGTAGGTCCCTAATTAAGAGGGAGCCTGGAAACAAGTTTCTTATGAAATTTGGAAGAAAAATTCCCAAGCCAAGAAGGAGCTTAAGTACATTTCTTCCATAGGAATGAGTACATTCCTTTATTGGAATAGATATTTCCTCCCTAATAAAGAGGGAGAGATAGACACATCATTCTTTCTTCACTTGCGAAGACAAAATGGAGGATTGGGTAAACATATCACATCCGATGCTCTTTGAGGATGTATTAGGGCATCGAAGATAAGAGTAGTCGTTGAGGACAGATATTTTTTGAGGACTGGGAATGGGAATCCAAGATAAGAATAGTCCTGGTGGAACACACCCTGAGAACCCGGGTGGGATATTTTCTGATAGAGACAATGGTGAGGGTGTCTAGACTCTATACTGTGAAAATTTCTGAATATTACTTATGCAGAAACCCTATTGTTAAATCTGGTTATACTTATCCTACTTAAACAAGTTATTAATCTGAAATATTCAGCATTAACATCGAAGCATTAACGGTCTACACAGATACAAATCTAAAATGAATACATGCACAATGACAAAGTGACACAGGATTTTATCGACAACTGTCCTCAGGAAAACCCAATGCAGGAAAACCGGTATTCTGGATGTTGGAGGATTTATATTATTAAGTAGATTCTAAGTACAGCAAATTGGGTACCTTACTGGTTAACCTGACAGAGAAATACAAAATCTGCAACAATGCCTCTGTTTCGGAGACAGAAAACTAGACTGATTCACACCCTCAAACGGAATTTACAGAACTCGGCCCTTTTCAGTCTTCAGAAACCCCAGCGCTTCTCTGAAGCCCTCTGCGTCAGCTCTGCTAAGCTGTGGCAACCCCTGTGCTGCTCAGGAAGGGCCTGCGTCACCCCAGACTGTGTTACACTGCCTCTGCGCTACCCTGGCTGGGCCTGCGTAGCACTTGAAGCCCTCTGCGCTAGGCAGCTGCTGCTCCCTCTGCGCTGCTTTGATTGCTGCTTCTCTGCCTCTTGCTGACTCTTGGTCTGGGATCAGATTATCCCTCTCGCCAATACTACCCCCTGCTGCAGCAAAACCACTTCTGGAAACTCTTAGCAAACCATGCCCTAGAATTCCAACTTAGTCTGAGTGCTCTACCACTGTGTGTGTTCTCCAATTGACCCCAAGCATTTCCTTTATACTTTTCTCGTCGGGAAACCAACGTTCGTGATCTAATCTTGAATCGATGGCTAAGATTAAAAGAAATTTTGATCTGTGTGACTTAAGTCATTTTCATCACATGTTTAAATTAATTACCTTTAATCTTTTAATTTTTGTAAGTTAGACTTAGGGTCCTTTATTAAAAATATTAATTAATTAATTTTCTCTTAAACCGGATGGAATTTCTCAGATCCCTTTCTAGGTCTTGGAGATCTCATGTACTCTAGTACCTCCACAAAGTTTGGGATCTAGAGCACATCCGATGCTACCATAACACTCAAAAATCTCAACATATACATCAATGGTCTCGCCAGCATTGTGCTCAGATCTCGTGGAGAGATAGAGTTGTTAGTCAAGGCCTTGCTATGTGACAATGTTGTTAGTCAAGGCCTTGCTATGTGATAATTGAGAATGACCAAGTAACATTATGAATACCTCCCTAGTTAAGAGGGAGTGTTGAAAAGTGTAACTAGATTCGGTTTTCATAATGACTTATGTAAATGTGCTTTTAAGTAATTGATGTAAAGAAAAATAAATTTATGTTTGTAATGTTTGTCTCTTGGGTTTCATGAGCAAGGAATTTTATTTTTAGTGATGGCTCCCATTGTGAGTCGTTAAGATTGGTCATAAAGTCAAAGAGAATCAATGTCATGTATGAAGTACCCTTCTTGGGCATGTTGTATTTTGAATGAGTCATTAGATAAGTATAAATAGCCCTCTAAGACCAAGCAAAGTGTAATATTCCTAATCAGTAAATTACAGTAATAATAGGCTAACAAGACATTAAGCAAACAACAAAACAAAAACTGGAATCAATACACCATTGGAGCAATAAAATACTGCTGAGCCATTTTATTAATATCGGTAAATTGTGTACAATAGAGGTGTTGGAATGAAGGCACCAGGGGTTGCTCAAGGCAAGCTGAATATAGCCTCGGAACAAGCCTGAAATTTCCCTCAGAAATTTACACTGCGTGGCTTTAGCTCTGCGCAGTCCTTGGCTAGAATGTTGTTGTTTCTCCCGAAGAAATGATGCTAGGGCTTGCTACACTGCTCAGAAAATTCCAGGCTTTTAACCGTGGACTCTACTCATGAAACCCACAATAACCTGCGAAGGAATTGTGGAACGGTTGACCTTGGAAATTGGCCCTCTTAAGCTTGGCTCTCTGCGCTGCTGGATAATTTTGTGCACCTAAAAATGTTGTTGCAGATTGCTTCCAAATGATGTGCAATAACCCTGCTAGGAAGCTATTAGCCTCCCCACCAATCTCCTCCTCAAAATATCCTGCACTCCTCAACACATGGATGAGCTCCCTCTAACTACTGCACAGTGATTGCGTTGTTGGAACTGTGTTTTACAGCCTCTGTTGGTGCAAACGCTATGAATGGATCCCATAGCTCCTCCCTGAATCGAAATGGTGAATTCTCCTCCCTAGGGCGGGCACTCGAAGTCCCCCGAAGCAAAGGTTGAGATTCCCGCTCGGGAAAAATCGGTTGCTAAACCGTATTGCAGACTTGGCCTAGCTCAAGCATGCTCTGTCAAAAGACAAGTTCAATAGATGATGAATGAATGACCAAAAATGAGTTGCATGTTCCCTTTTGTCTCCAAAGGCCTAGCGTTCCTTTTGTGCCCCACCAAATTCTGCGTTGCACCTCCTTGAGACACTTCTGCACTATCTCTCCCTATCCAATCACTGCGCTGCCTTTTTGGATGGCGTAGTGCCTCCTCAATGGCTCATCGTGCCCCCATGTAATATTCCCAATTAGCAATAGCTAATTGGAAATATTAAATTTTGATTAATTTACTTTAATAAAGTTAAGTTAGAAATAAAGTGGGTGAAGAGGGACACTTAACTCACACTTAGGATAAAAGCATTTCCTAAATTCACTTGAGAGACATAATTAATGGACAGTGTGGGGCATAGAGGTTGAAGTGGCAACGTGGGAAAGATGACAGTGTGGGCAGCGTGGGACCAAGCCAACGGAGAGCTAGAGGGAAAGCGTGGCTCAAGAAGACAGCGCAGTTGATGGTGGGGCCTAGGTGAGAGCAAGGCTCTCCAAACATAAAAGGGAGAGGGTCTCCTCATTTGGATCATTCTAATTATGCATCTATGTTATTTGTCTTTTGGCATTGAGCACGCTTTTGCTGTTGAGCAAAGTCTGCACGTACTTTTCAGTACATCGGGTGTCTCCGTGCGGAGATTCCAACCTCAGCCCCGGGGGACTTCGAGTGCCTGCTCAGGTGAGGAGTTCCATCCTTGTTTTGCCGCAGAGAGTTGCAGCAACCACAGTTGGGAGCATTCACTAGAAGAGACAGTGCAGTCCGTGAGAGGGAGGATGCAGTCTTGGAAGGAGGTGATTCCGAATTGAGGATCTATCAGGGGATTCAGCACAGGAGAGTTGCAAAGGGGTCAGCCCTTCCCTATTCCATCATTTTGGTAGAGTTGGAGGCCATTATTTGCAGCAGATCTTTCAGGGCCAGTGTTTATCATTGGGACAACGTAGTGCCTCAAGGGAGGTCATTTTCGGAGGTCAGCCATTTACGGAAAGCTCTTTGAGCTTTTCTGGGTATTGGGTGGAGAGGCTATTCCCAAAGTCTCACAATTTTCCGAGGAGGGGAGCAGCCCCAATTAGTCATTTCATTCCAGCAGTAGCAGCAGCACCAGCAACACTGGAGATTACGCAGTCACTGAGGGAGCAGACATTCCAGGTTATATTCTGAGAGTATTTCTACGCTTGCCTAGTGCAAGCCAAAGTGTTATCATTCTGATCACCTTTGTACTCATTTCATCTTTCAGTCTTTAATAAAATGGCTCAACGCTCTCCATATTGTCTATTGTTCATCTGATGTCTCTCTAGTTGCTATAGTTCTTTGTTTATGTGCTTTATATTGCTGTTTATTTCTATTCAAAATATTACAGTGGTATCAGAGCTCATAGACTTGGCTCAGCCTGTGGAGCAGATTGTCTATGACACCAGCAAGAAAACCATACATCTGTTACCGAGGGAGGACATACAGATTCCAAGAGCAGAGATTAGAGATCACTTTCGAGGAAGATGATTGCGTTCCAGTAGTGGACACAGAGGAAGAGGAAGCAATGGCAAAAGAAAGAGATGCCGGGAAGGAGTTCGGGGAACTTCTCCTCAAATAAGTGCAAGATTTGTCGAGACGGATAGAAGAGACAGGGCAAAGGTTCACGGCAGAATCTAGACAACGTGAAACCCCAAGGGGTTTCCATATCGGAGAGGGATCGGGCACATCCCATCATTTATAGGAGCACATCATAGCGTAGCAGATGGCATCACATACACCTCCACGTTCCACGATGCCTACATTTCTTGCCACAGACACTGGGGCGGGAGCACAGCAGGAGCAGGAACCGACCCACATGGGAGATTACTTTGCTGAGTGTTAGTCCTACGGACAGGAGTTCAGAGATGCCCTCACATTCCATGACTTCGTACAGCTCAAGCGGGACAACAAACCCCGCAACCATCACAGGGGGGACAGGCATTCACATGACAGGGATGCACAGCGCACTGTAGGCAGATTCTATCTACCGACATTTGACGGATCATCCAAGTGTTCGGCAAAGGCTTGGGTGGAGAAGTTGGACATATATTTCCAGCTTAACCAGATGGCAGAGACAGAGGCCATCAAGGTGACAACGCTGCACCTAGAGGGCGAGACCCATGACTGGTGGTTTCACGGGATGGGTACGCTGAGGCACTCAGGAGTGACAACATATGCCAATTTTACACAGAAGTTGATAAAGCGATTTGATTGGAGGTATCCAGAGGAGCACTTTGTTGAGCTGACTAAGCTCAAGCAGACCAGGAGTCCAGACACATAAATTTCAGAGTTCTTGAGACTCTCCGTGATGGTCCCTGATTTATCCGCAAACCGGATGATCTATATGTTCATCGACGGTTTGGCAGAGCCTCTACAGGGGTTAGTCAGATCCACGAGGCCAGCTACACTCCATGACGCAGTTGGCAGGACTCGGGATTTGCAGGAAGCACTACCCCGGGCTAGATCTCCCTTTCCCCAAAGACCGGCATTCCAGCCGAAGGGGAAGGACGTGAGGGTTCCGCCTCCAAAGGGGAACCAGAGCAGAGGGCCCTTGGATGATGAGACCAGGAGAGATCTGAGGCGGAAGAGGTTATGTTTCACATGCCAAGAGCCATGGGCACCAAGACACTGTTGTGCTGCAGGGAAGGCACATTACATCGAGGTTTTCTCCGACAGTAGCGGGGAAGAGGAGGAGTATGAGGAGATAGAGGCAGTAGGCAGCAGCGCAGCGCAGAGGGGAGATCATTTGCCACCTCTACCACCAGGAGCGGGAGGTGCGGAATTTGCACCTACCGGGGGAGCCCTTGATTCTTTGCGAGGGGTTCCCAAATACTTGACATTGCATGTCCAAGGCACTGTGCGAGGACAACATGTTTCAGTACTAGTGGACAGTAGGGCCACCCACAATTTTATTGATGCCTGGTTGGTAGAGCAGAGGGGCATACCAACGGAGAGCTTTGATTGGTTTTCGATACTGGTTCCAGGTGACAGGCCCATGCAGTGTGCCAGGTATGTGCCACCCTTGGCAGTGACTATCGGGACTTACACCCTGACAGATCACTTCTTCGTGGTGGACATTCCAGACACCAAGGTCACCACTGATTGAGAGACCTTGGAGATGGAGTGGATGGATAAGAAGACTGGGAGGCACGAGAAGATTCGGGGTATGCACACCTACCAACCACAGACAGTTTCATCACACCGGATGGAGGCAGATTTCCGGAAGGGAGACATAGAGTGGGCAGTGGAGCCGCATGTTTCAGAGGCAGGATCTATAGTGCAGGCCGTACACCCAGATGTACAGTCCATTTTAGATAGATATGCCACGGTTTTTGGAGAGATACCACCAGGGAAGCCACCAGATCGAGGATTTGAGCACACGATTGAGCTGGAGTACGACATCCAAGCTGTCATCACTACACCCTATAGGCATCCACCGGGATGAAATTGAGAGGACCATCCATGAGCTCTTAGCTCTTGGGCAAATCCATCCTAGCACTAGCCCCTTTGCTTCTTCAATGGTATTGGTGAAGAAGAAAGATGGTACACTGAGGGTGTACATTGACTACCGGGCCCTAAACAAGAAGACCATGAAGAACCACTACCCCATCCCATGGATAGATGAGTTGATGGATGCGCTGAGGGGATCGAAGTTCTTCTCGAAGATTGACTTGAGATCCGGGTACCATCAGATTCGCATGAGGGAGCAAGATATTCCCAAGACCGCTTTCAGATGTCATTACGGTCACTTTGAGTTCTTGGTGATGCCCTTTGGGCTGACCAACGCTCCGGCCACTTTTCAGTCATGCATGAATCACATCTTTCGCAAACACTTGAGGAAGTTTGTGTTAGTGTTTTTCGATGACATCTTGATTTACAGCAGGACATGGGAGGAGCACCTATAGCATATCGAGGCTATATTGCGCATATTGGAGGAGCAACAATTTTATGTTAAGCTCTCCAAATGCGAGTTTGGGCTGACAGAGATGCTCTACTTGGAGCACATCATTGGGGTGGACGGAGTGAGGGTCCACAAGGAGAAGATCAGGGCCATCAGGGATTTGCCAAAGCCGAAGAATGTGACGGAGCTTCGGGGGTTTGTGGGTATCTACACCTACTACCGGAAGTTCGTCAAGGGATTTTCCCAACTTGCTACACCCCTTACAGACCTTACCAAAAAGGGCGCATTCAGTTGGACTGATTGTAATATTCCCAATTAGCCTTGCTAATTGGAATATTTCATTTTTGCTTTATTTTGCCGCTTTAGCTAGACATAATAAATAAAGTGAGAAATAAGAGGGGTCACCTCACTTTAGTCACCTCACTTTATAATAAAGTGTTCTTTTCCTAGTAGATTGACGTTGTAACTTAAGAGGGGGGGCCTTGGGGGTCCACATGAGTATGATGGGGGAGGCATCAGGCTGACCCAAGGTAAACTGCGCAGGTCAAAGGAGAGTTAAGTTTTGGAGGGAGTTTGGCATTATAAAAGGAGAGGTTCTCACCTCATTTGGATCATCCATGATTTGATATTCTTATTGAGAGCTAGACTTCTGTCTGCTTCAGCACGCCGGTTGTTTAGTCGGTCTGCAGCACTGTTTAGTGCACGAGTGTCTCCGGTCGGAGATCTCACCCTTAGCCTCGGAGGACTTCGAGTGCCGGCCCTGGTAAGGTTTTCTGGTTTCACCCTTAGCTTCGGGGGACTTCGAGTGCCCGCCCTAGTAAGGTTTGTTACGAGTACACTTTTCGGTTGTGATAAGGTAGCGACGGTTTGCAGTGCACGGTCTGAAGAGAAAGCCCTCTTGTGGGCTGCGCAGTTCAAAGAGAGGAAGAATGTTGTTCTGCCCGAGAAGGAAGGACGATCGGGCGGGAGAGTAGGGGGCAATTCGAGGAGGCGAGTCAGTCCAGCGAGGAAAGCGGCCCCAGTAAGAGGAGAAAGGGCGCGGTTCGGCTTGAGGGGAGTGAGGACGGCTCAATCTTGAGGGGGAAGGACGCGGATACGAAGGCCATTGATAGATCCAGTCTTGGAGAGGGTAGATCTGAGCAGATATTTGCAGATCCAGTCTTGTATGTTGCAGATCTGAAGGTATAGCACTAGATCCAGCTTGGGAGATTACAGATCTGAGGAGATATTGGCAGATTTAGCCTAGATCTGAAGAGATAACATCAGATCCAGCCTTGGAGGCTGCAGATCTGAAGACATATTGTCAGATCCAGCATAGATCTGGAGGTTTGGTAGCAGATCTGATCTAGGAGGACGCAGATCAGGAGGGATAGGACGCAGATCTGATTGGAGGTTTCAGATCCAGCAGATCTGAGCATTTAGGAGGCAGATCCACCAGGTAGGACGCTGATCTGGGGAGCAGGCTTATGTGAGAGGGCTCAACAGCGTTTTTCTAGCCTTCAGTAGCTGATCTATCTGTCTGGAGTTTTTGGTGCCTAGTGCTTCATCTGTTTCTGCGCTGTCACTAGCAGAGACAACGTTTTTCATTGGTGAGGGTTTTGGAGTTGAGATCAGCTGTTTTCCAGTCTTCAGCCTTCAGAGCAGCTAGGACGCTGTCCTTGTTGCAGCCATTATTCTGTCCGAGAGGGTTTCCACTTGCCTAGGGCAAGGATAGGTGCACTTATTCTGATTTTCTTGTACTCCTCTCTATGTACTTTCAGATTAATAAAATGGCTCAGTTTCCTGGAATTCTATGTGTCATTATTCAGTGATCTGGTTCAGCATTGTATTTTCTTTATCTGTCTGGCATATTTCTGTTTATTACTGGTTATTTCCCTTTGGGAATATTACAGTGGTATCAGAGCATAATTCTGGCTCAGCCTGTGGTCTATGACATCAGAGAATAGATCATACAGAGCAATAGCAGTTGCAATACCAGAAACGCAGTTGGAAAAAGGGCCAAAATAAAAAGGGTCAAATTTTGAAGTTTGGAATTAGGAAAAACGTTTTCTGGGTTTTGGACGAGGATCACTTTCCCAAATTCCTGGAATTTTCTGAATAGTTTTCAGTGGGTAAATCGGAGGTTGAAGTTAAGCAGCAGTATGGTTTTGCAGCAGCCGTGCAGTTTCTGAGGAGCCTGTAGGCACCTAGCAGAAAATACCAATGGCAGGAGATGTGAGTCCAGCTCAACATGCAGCCATTTTTGCAGACTGGCAGAGCCTAGGTCAGGCGTTCATGGATGCTTTCCCCTTAGAGCGCTATATCCAGTTCTGATGTGGCGGCAAGGCCCATGAGCAGGACCAACACAAGGGAC
Source organism: Pinus albicaulis (assembly GCA_034641835.2). Taxonomy (NCBI): domain Eukaryota; kingdom Viridiplantae; phylum Streptophyta; class Pinopsida; order Pinales; family Pinaceae; genus Pinus; species Pinus albicaulis. The sequence continues at coordinate 677,557,983 of CM076580.1, read as the reverse complement.
GTGGATCCCACCGTGATAGTCACCGTGCAGCGAGTAAATTCCATTTGCCGATGTTTGATGGATCGCAGAAGACTACGGTAGAGTCTTGGGTGGAGAAGTTGGACCTCTACTTTCAGCTTAACCGGATGCCAGAGAGGTTGGCCATTAAGATGGCTGCATTGCATTTAGAGGGTGAGGCCCAGGATTGGTGGCTCCATGGGATGGCGACACTCGGGCATTCTACAGTGACGACATATGCCGAGTTTACACGGAGGGTGATAGAGCACTTTGACAGGAGGGATTCGGAGCGGCATTTTGGTGAGCTGATCAAGCTCAAACAGACTGGGAGCGCAGAGACATACATTTCAGACTTCTTGAGGATTTCGGTGATGGTACCTGATTTATCTGCAGCCCGGATAGTTGGCATGTTTGTGGAGGGGCTGTCAGAGCCACTTCGTGGCCCAGTTCGGTTGTACAGACCGGCTACCCTTCAGGACGCCATCAGCAGGACTCGGGACTTACAGGATGTCTTATCCAGGACTCGGACACCTTATCCCCAGAGATGGGCCTTCCAGCCTAAGGGTAAGGACACGAGGGCTCCGCCTCCCAAGGTGAATCCTAGACGAGGGCAGTTTGATGATGAGGCCAGGTGAGAGCTGAGGAGGAAGCGGTTTTGCTTCACTTGCCGGGAGCCATGGGCACCAGGACACAGGTGTGCGGCAGGGAAGGCACACTTCATTGAGGTCTTCTCCGAGAGCAGTGGAGAAGAGGATGAGGGAACGCAGGATTGCAGGGAGTTCGAGGATACACCTAGTGAGACACAAAACTCACCATCATTAGAGACCTCCTTGACCGTGCCGGTTGATATCGTAGTGGAGGAGGTAGAGCCTACCCCGGTAGAGCCATCCACTGAGGTGATGACTGGAGCCATGTCCGAGTCTTCGGGTGGTAGCGGCACACGACAGATGGGTGAGGTATCGGGAGATATATCCACTATCGATGAGGCACTAGGGGATACAGAGGTATTGGGCGATGATCGCAGACAGCGGTATCATCGGCTTCGGACGGACCTTCGAGTTTTGAGGGAGAAGGCCGCGTCAGTACGGGAGACCGTTTTGTTGCAGGACCAGGAGCTGGAGGGTATGAGAGCGACTTGTGCCAAGTCGGCGGCCAAGTTGGTCCGCATTGGGGAACAACTAGATTCCCTGATGGTACAACCTGAGGGCACATTGCAGCATCAGATCATTCCCTTTCAGGCATGCATGGATGGGACTAGCAGTATTGTTGGATCATCTCTTCCCGTTGGAGATAGAGAGGAAGAGCCACCTAGTCAGGTCTCATATGTTGACTTGGATAGTGGTATGAGACGATCAGAGTTGCACAAGGTACAGCAGCCACGTGTTGAGATTGGATGGCGAGAGATTTTGAGTTGGTACTCGATGGAGCAGACTATGGATGAAGAGGAGGTCTCAAGGAGAGATCTCACTGGAGATGCACTTCGACACACCATGGGGTGCGATGACTTTCTTCCCTTCTCACAAGAACAGATAGAAGATGGGGGACATCTTCGGATGGATAACATCTCTCATGCTTGTGTTGGACATTCCTTGAGCCACACACATCATGATGGGAGGTTTTTGCCTACCACCTATTTGATTCTTGATAGGGTCTCATTGATCCTTGAGAAGTTTATACTTCAAAATCCCATGAAGGGCAAAATCAGAAATTTGATTTGGGAGGACGATAGCCCTCATGGGAGGAGTACCAGGATGAGGAGAAGGAGGCATCCACAATGTATTGAGTGGATGTGGTTGATGAGCGAGGAGCTAGGAGGCTATTTGCAGATCTATGACACCAGGCAGCAGGAGGCTTGGCTGCGCTGGTTACTCTTGAAAGAGTTTGGCCATCACTTGGCAAACACTCTTCCTAAGAGTAGGAGGATGGGGAAAAAATGGATGGATACTTGCATCATTGAGCAGCATAGAGTATGGATGCATGGTGTTGATGTGTTACTCATATCATTCATTGTGTCTTCATCACATGAGTTGTTTGATGGAGGTATGGAGAGGCAACACAATGTCTTGTTGCTTGGGTTGTTCCTAGGAGAGCAAGGGCAGATTTGCTCTCACACTTTGTATGATGTTGCAGGAAAAGGAGATGGCACAATCTCCATGGTCTTTGATTGGGAAGCACTTCCACCTTGGGAGGTATTCCATATTTATTGCAGCATTATTAGAGGAGTCTTTGACAAGGAGCATGTCAAAGAACAGAGTCTTGTACTGACAGGAACTCATTTGCATGAGCTCACAACGTTGTCACCTTGGAGCAGAACATTATGGAGGAAGTATGCGCAGCATAGATATGGTGGATCTATAACCCATAGGTCCCAGGATCACTTCATATTTGTTGCACTTACAAGAAGTAATGATGATAGAGACATCTATGGCCTATTCTTCTTGACTTGGGTTTCCAAGCATAAGGAGGATTATCTTCTTGCACCACATGAGACCTTCGACATTTCCTTCATTTTGCTGCTGATCATGTCTTCATTTGCTGATATATATCAGATTTGTATGGGAGGCTTGATTATGAGGGAGACACATGAGCTGGATGTATCCGTGAGTGGGAAAAATTCCCACAATTTCTGCACTACATGTTCTAATGGGAGCATGGGAGGAGGCATGGCCACCACTACTATGTATGCGTTCTCTTTTGATGTGGGCCATGAGATTGATATTTACAGCCATGGGCAAGTGTTTGGACCTATGTTGTTGTCATATTCAGCCATTTTCTATCCATTAGTAGATGTGTTGGATCTTGTACATTGCTTGCCATGTGATTTTCTGAGGTTGCAGTGGATGAGACTGCACTATGGGTTGTTTTGGGCCAGCTTGTTCTTCATTGATGGAGGAACCTTCTATGGTGGATTGTTTTTCACTTTGCCATTGGAGGGCAATGATTTTGCAGCCCAGGATCAGCATAGACTCTACACTTGTCATGAGTGGAGAGAAAAACAGCATGAGGTAAGCTATGGTGCTTGCCAAGTTCATATTTTCAGCCCACCTTCATTACCAGAGCTTGAGGTGGAAGGAGATTTTTGGGAGTTGCCTTGTTGGGAGGTGGCTCATTTGGTCTGGATGATTGCTTGGAGATGGAGGATCCACGGGAGGGAGATATTCCTCATTATATTTTCGACTCCATGCCTTGATGGGAGAGAGATGATGAGCTGGTGCACAGTCGATGGGACAACTTACACAGCCATAGATGCAGAGCAGCGGCGGTCATGGTCTCCAGTCATAGCTAGAGACAGTGAGCAGTCCGAGCCATGGGGCTTGTACGATTATTGGCCACAGTGGCGATGGGATCCGGGAGGACTATTGATTGGCTGGTACCATGAGAGGCCAGTTTGGGATCCTGGCATTGAGATATCCCTTCATGTCGGGGTGATGCAGGGAAGGCAGAAGTTTGATGGGATTTTGTTGTCGCACAGTTGTTCGGGAACTTGCCGCGACAACGGCTCAATTTGGGGGCATGCCTTTATCCCCAATCTCTCTCTTTAAGCTGTCTCCTTGCAAGCTAAGGGAGGTGGACCCTGTTCGAAATGAGGAGGATAAATCCCGGAGACACAGCTAAAACATCAAATACTTGATAAGATTAACAGGATTTCACAGATCTAGATTAGATGTTACGCTTAAGACCAGTGCCTTATGGAGTCAAACAGAATCCCGCTATGCAATTAGAAACAAGCAATGACGATTAACTGCTGCTTATAATAAAAACACGATTGATGATGATGATATTCAATTAAAAACACCACAACCATGAATAATGAAAATGCCAGGATTTAAAATGCTCAATTAATTTCGATCCAGACAAATCAACGATTTTATATAGTCAGTCTCCAGATAAAATTTCAAAAGGCTCACTTGACCATAAAAGATATTTTTGAGAAATTTTAAAAAAAAAAATTATTTTTATTTTTTATTTATTTTTTTAAATTTTTAAATTTTGAAATTTTTTTATTATTTTTTAAGTCTAAATCTAAATCTAAAGAAAAGTTCTAAAATGAAATAAAATTTCTAATCTAAAAACTAAATTAAATTTGAAACTAAAAGCTAAGATTAAAGTCTAACTCTAGAGTTAACTAAATAAAAATTAAAACTAAGTTGAAAAATTAAAATCTAAAAATAAAATATAAAATCTAAAACTAAACGTATAAAAACTAAACTAAATGAAACAAAATAAAATGAAACCTATTTAAATTAAACTTACGCTAACCTAGGAACTAAACAAAATAAAATACAAACGGAAGAAGTCTAACTTACGCTATCCATATTAAATCTAAATCGAAATTTAACACAAAAGGAAGCCGACTCACTAAAATAAACCTAAGCTAACGAAATCAACGCTAAAACAGAAATCGGAAACCATACAAAAATTTAAACGAGGGTTTTATGATTTTGGTATGCGTTTGTCATTTCTGCGCTTGCAGGCTGTAAGTTAATGTTGGAGGCAGAGACAATGGACGCGGGTTCAAAATGCAGAAAATCGAAATCGAGGGTAGATTTGAAATGATCGTTTTGCTGTTTGTTGTTTCGTTTTGAATTGCAGGTGGGACGTCTTGAGGGAAGGTGAAGAAACTCGGTAGATAAAACAAATAAAACGCAGCAAGGAATGGACGACAGACTTGGAGAAAGCTGGACGGACGAAGGCCACACTCTTTTTTTTTAATGCGTTTTGCGGGAAGAGGGGAGCTGAGATGGACGGTTTAATGAATATTGCAGAGGAAAGGGAACAGCAAAAGAGGCTAGGGCATAAGGAGATCGATGGGCAGACAAAATGCAAAAATTGGATGAGGGCAGATTGAATAGGAAAGACAGCAATTGAACCCTGTGCACACAGATTCGCCCAGCAAGCTTTAGATTTTCTTCATTTAAGCTCAGATCTTGCCCACAGTGACAGTTCTGAGGCCAGATCTGGCCTATAGAAGCCAGATCTACCTTAGATCTCTAAAAAATTTCGATTTAAAACCTGTAACCTGCAACAATTAGTTAGATCTGAAGATACACACACCAATTTAATGATTAAACCCCGACAATCTTGAGAAATTTACAAATTTACAACTAATTTACAATTTGAAACCCTCATGGTCAGATCTGAATCAATTTAGCACAATTTTCAGAAATTTAAAGTTTAGATGAGAGGCACAAGCCTTCGAAACCCTGCAAAATCACAAATATCGTAAGATAGACCCGGAATTTAACAAATAAAGAGCTTATCAGATTTATGCTTATTGAGAGTCGGCTGGTCCAACCGAAGACTTCCCCAGACGCCCAATCTTAAAAAAAAAATTTCCCTGCACACTTAGATCCAGACCTTAGGTTGATAGAGACTTAAGAAAACAACATGAGACCTTTGCAGAAAAATCAGAATGTTATTTTATAAACCCAGAAAACTGCATAAGATACCTATATGCAGATTAATCCATGAAGGCCATCAACCATAAAATACAAGAAACCAAGTAGCAGAGTTTAGAGACAATTCACCACATAGATCTGAGAAGGAACATCCAGATTTGTAACCCCAAAGTCTTTTGCTTTATTCCTCAAAAAAGTTTACAAGAGCTTCTAAGAGCAAGTGCACGATCCTGAGATCGGATGATTCAAAAATGAAAAAGACCTCTAAATTTATAGGACTAGATCTCTAACGGCTAGTTTGGATGATTCTCGTCAAAATAATCTCAATCGTCCAAAAGATTTAATTATCTTTTAATCCGGAACGTTGAAATTAAAATTTTGGGGAAAAAACGAATTTATCATTTAATTCAATTTTAATTAACTTAAAAATATCATTTTTAAGTTAATTACCCCAAAATTTTGACCTTGACTTAACCACCAAGGCCCAAGGGTCCAATATTTCTTAAAATTCTCAATATTCCCTTGGCCTGGGGCTGTCAAAATCATTTTCCAAGGACCAACAAATTTTGCCTTTAAAGATTTAATCCTAATTTAGGACTCTAAATTAATTAAATTTCTGGTTTAGGATTTTATTAATTAATTGACCAGAAAATTTAATTAATTGACCAAGAGGGGATTATAATTATTTTTCCAACCCTCTTTTACATGAGATAATACATTTACATACATGAAGGGGGGAAAACCCATTCGTATAGACTCTCAAATAAATACCCAGTTCTGCGACTCAACATATGATCTAGTAGACTAAGTAGTTCAAACTACTTTTACAAGGACTCGATAGAACACTAGGACTCACTTAGCATGCTGATGACAAAATCCACCCTAGCTTTGGGGTGAGGCTGGAGGGAAAAACTCTGCAGATCACTTTCGTGAATCAGTGAGACAAAAAACCTCCTAGGATAGAGATCATCAACAACATACTAGGCTTACCTAGGTTGTTACATACATTGACGGTCTTACTTAGATCATTTACATCATAACATGCAGAATGGGTTTACATCATTTATAACGATGTCAACTGTCGATGAAAACTGGATGATGGAATCTGAATGGCGCAACCACGTCGAACATGACGAATCCCATTTGAAAAAATGGGGGTGTACTGCTATGGGGTAGTTGACAAAGTGCGGTCAACATCTGGCTCTACTTGGGGACACGTTGCTTCGTTGAAGGAATGTGAGAATCCAGAATCTGCATCCAAGCAACACACAAAATTACATAAGTAGCGTCCATCCAAATATCATCATATAACATTAAGCTCATGAAAAATAGAAGCTCTTCTTTTATTTATTATTCTATTTAACATGAAAAGTAAATCTACTCTAACTGCAAAAATGAAATGCTGAAATAACGAGGAGTAGGGTTAGAAATATGATACAGAGGATGCCCTGTGGCATCAGATGTGCTCAATATAATGTATGCTGAGCATTTGCCTACTTTTAGGCAAGTCTGTAGGCTGCTTTTCAGATGTGCCATGTCCAATCTTGCTAATTGTAGGACTCTGTCTTATATGAATGTCACGCTGCTCTCGACCATCAGACGAATCAAACCACTTACTTCTTCTTTGCTTCTTTCTCTTCCTTTGAGTGGGTTGTGATGTCAGCAATGATACCACTGTAAACTCCTTGTCCTCATCTTGAAGATGTTTGTACAAAAAATCTGAAGAACCTGGATCGTGACCCATATTGTTCTGGATATACTCTGTCAATGGTGACACATAAGCTTGGTCTCTCTCAACGTCCTTTGAAACCATAGTGAAATCCTCCGTGTGATGAGATGAGAATGGCTTTAGCAGACAAGAAGTCTCATGATCTGTTGATGAATCTTCATAATCAAATTTCGGCTGAAACTTTTGTGTATGTAATTTTTCCATTTTTTCCAACCTTTCCTGTATGGTATTCATTTCCAACAAGTGATTTTCCTTTGTGGTATTCATCTCCAATAAGTGATTTTCCTTCATAGCAGTCATTTCCAACAAGTGATCTTCCTTCACGGCAGTCATTTCCTGGGTGTGTCTTGCTTCCATTGCAATCATATAACTCTGTATAATGGACATCTGATTAGAATGATTAACTTCCATTATCTTCAACCTATTTTCCATGACATTTATTTCATGTGCATGACTTTCTTCCATGGAAGTTATCTTATTTTGAAGACTGATTTGGTTAGCTTCCATGTTTTGAATTATTTGCATATGATTGGGTTGCACATCCTTAATCATTTGAGCTGGTTCCTTAACCTGACTTTCATGATCTTCTATATGCATGTGATAGTCCTTACCAACAACATTAATTTGATATCTTGACCTTGCCATAGCTATGATCCTTTTGACAATGGGACAAGTAGCCTCTTCATGAAGATCATTACAAGCTCTACAATAAGGAGGAACTTCATCCACAAGATTTGCGAACTCAAGTTGATTTGTCGGTCTCTGCTCATAAGATAGGCCTCTTTTCTGCAAAGCATTATTATTTCTAGGTTGGGGATTCTGCGTTTGAGCCCTTTCCATTTGGACCAACCTAGCCTGTAAGACGCTTATTTCCTTAGCATGATTAAGCTCTATGCTTTCAAGCTTCTTAGCATGATTAAGCTCCATGCTTTCAAGTTTCTGCATTAACCTTTTCACAGGGTGATCATCATCTTCTAGAGGTTCTTTTAATTTAGTGTCTGTCAAAGATCTATCAAAATCTGGAGTTTTAGACATTCCAGATGCTTGCTTATCTTTTTCAATTTCCTCAGCCAAAGATTGACAAGCTTTATAATCTGCAGTTTTAGCCCGCCTTAACTCATATGAAGTATCAGAATCAAAAGCATCAATGTAAAAATTCAGAAGAGATCCATCAGGAGGTTTATGAGTTTGAGATATTTCTCTAAGAATACCATTAAATCTCCTGTTAAATTCTTCAGTCGTTTCATTTTCTTTCTTTTCTATAGTACTGATCTCTCTTACCAAATGCCTATCTTCCCTTTTATCACCATACTTTTCCTTAAAAGCAGTTACAATGGATTCAAAAGTATTGAATGAATTATCAGGTTTTTCCATGAACCAATCCGCAACATCTTCGCCAAAAGTAAGAACAAAAGTTTTCATCTTTACATCATCAAAATTATTTTTTGCAACTGCAAATCTATTCCACCAGTTAGTGAAAGAAAACAAATGAGATTTAACACTAACTGCATCATTTCCTTGAAAGATAGGTAATTTATCCATTTGAGGGAGATCATGGGGATAACCTTGAATATTAGCAAAATTACACGGGGCAAAAATATCCATGATATCGTTTTTAAGATTTTAGAAATAGATCTGTGTTCAAGAATAATCAAAAGGTCCTCAAGAAGCGAACTTCTTGGCAGGAACTCTTGTAAGAAATGAAAGAGTTGGAGTCGCCACTTGAACATGAAACTAATTCTAAAACAGAAGAAAAAATCGAGAGCTAGCAGATGGATATCACGGGGGGATTCTTGTCTGGGAGTAAAAAGATGAATAAGTGGAGTCGCCACCCAAACAAGAAGCCAACCGAAATGTCCAGGTGCTAAAGATGCGATGATGAAAGATAAGACGATAAAAATATGCAGAGATGAAAGACGCCAGAAAATGTGATCCCTTGCGACAGGGTAATGAATGGCGATGAAAGATCAGAAGATTATAAAATGTCGTTAAGACCAAGGACAGAAAAACTCTATCCCCGGCAACGGCGCCAAAAAATGTTGTCGCACAGATTGTTCAGGGCACCGCGACAACGGCTCAGACTGGGGGCTGTCACCTTTATCCCCAATCTCTCTCTTTAAGCTGTCTCCTTGCAAGCTAAGGGAGGTGGACCCTGTTCGAAATGAGGAGGATAAATCCCGGAGACACAGCTAAAACATCAAATACTTGATAAGATTAACAGGATTTCACAGATCTAGATTAGATGTTACGCTTAAGACCAGTGCCTTATGGAGTCAAACAGAATCCCGCTATGCAATTAGAAACAAGCAATGACGATTAACTGCTGCTTATAATAAAAACACGATTGATGATGATGATATTCAATTAAAAACACCACAACCATGAATAATGAAAATGCCAGGATTTAAAATGCTCAATTAATTTCGATCCAGACAAATCAACGATTTTATATAGTCAGTCTCCAGATAAAATTTCAAAAGGCTCACTTGACCATAAAAGATATTTTTGAGAAATTTTAAAAAAAAAAATTATTTTTATTTTTTATTTATTTTTTTAAATTTTTAAATTTTGAAATTTTTTTATTATTTTTTAAGTCTAAATCTAAATCTAAAGAAAAGTTCTAAAATGAAATAAAATTTCTAATCTAAAAACTAAATTAAATTTGAAACTAAAAGCTAAGATTAAAGTCTAACTCTAGAGTTAACTAAATAAAAATTAAAACTAAGTTGAAAAATTAAAATCTAAAAATAAAATATAAAATCTAAAACTAAACGTATAAAAACTAAACTAAATGAAACAAAATAAAATGAAACCTATTTAAATTAAACTTACGCTAACCTAGGAACTAAACAAAATAAAATACAAACGGAAGAAGTCTAACTTACGCTATCCATATTAAATCTAAATCGAAATTTAACACAAAAGGAAGCCGACTCACTAAAATAAACCTAAGCTAACGAAATCAACGCTAAAACAGAAATCGGAAACCATACAAAAATTTAAACGAGGGTTTTATGATTTTGGTATGCGTTTGTCATTTCTGCGCTTGCAGGCTGTAAGTTAATGTTGGAGGCAGAGACAATGGACGCGGGTTCAAAATGCAGAAAATCGAAATCGAGGGTAGATTTGAAATGATCGTTTTGCTGTTTGTTGTTTCGTTTTGAATTGCAGGTGGGACGTCTTGAGGGAAGGTGAAGAAACTCGGTAGATAAAACAAATAAAACGCAGCAAGGAATGGACGACAGACTTGGAGAAAGCTGGACGGACGAAGGCCACACTCTTTTTTTTTAATGCGTTTTGCGGGAAGAGGGGAGCTGAGATGGACGGTTTAATGAATATTGCAGAGGAAAGGGAACAGCAAAAGAGGCTAGGGCATAAGGAGATCGATGGGCAGACAAAATGCAAAAATTGGATGAGGGCAGATTGAATAGGAAAGACAGCAATTGAACCCTGTGCACACAGATTCGCCCAGCAAGCTTTAGATTTTCTTCATTTAAGCTCAGATCTTGCCCACAGTGACAGTTCTGAGGCCAGATCTGGCCTATAGAAGCCAGATCTACCTTAGATCTCTAAAAAATTTCGATTTAAAACCTGTAACCTGCAACAATTAGTTAGATCTGAAGATACACACACCAATTTAATGATTAAACCCCGACAATCTTGAGAAATTTACAAATTTACAACTAATTTACAATTTGAAACCCTCATGGTCAGATCTGAATCAATTTAGCACAATTTTCAGAAATTTAAAGTTTAGATGAGAGGCACAAGCCTTCGAAACCCTGCAAAATCACAAATATCGTAAGATAGACCCGGAATTTAACAAATAAAGAGCTTATCAGATTTATGCTTATTGAGAGTCGGCTGGTCCAACCGAAGACTTCCCCAGACGCCCAATCTTAAAAAAAAAATTTCCCTGCACACTTAGATCCAGACCTTAGGTTGATAGAGACTTAAGAAAACAACATGAGACCTTTGCAGAAAAATCAGAATGTTATTTTATAAACCCAGAAAACTGCATAAGATACCTATATGCAGATTAATCCATGAAGGCCATCAACCATAAAATACAAGAAACCAAGTAGCAGAGTTTAGAGACAATTCACCACATAGATCTGAGAAGGAACATCCAGATTTGTAACCCCAAAGTCTTTTGCTTTATTCCTCAAAAAAGTTTACAAGAGCTTCTAAGAGCAAGTGCACGATCCTGAGATCGGATGATTCAAAAATGAAAAAGACCTCTAAATTTATAGGACTAGATCTCTAACGGCTAGTTTGGATGATTCTCGTCAAAATAATCTCAATCGTCCAAAAGATTTAATTATCTTTTAATCCGGAACGTTGAAATTAAAATTTTGGGGAAAAAACGAATTTATCATTTAATTCAATTTTAATTAACTTAAAAATATCATTTTTAAGTTAATTACCCCAAAATTTTGACCTTGACTTAACCACCAAGGCCCAAGGGTCCAATATTTCTTAAAATTCTCAATATTCCCTTGGCCTGGGGCTGTCAAAATCATTTTCCAAGGACCAACAAATTTTGCCTTTAAAGATTTAATCCTAATTTAGGACTCTAAATTAATTAAATTTCTGGTTTAGGATTTTATTAATTAATTGACCAGAAAATTTAATTAATTGACCAAGAGGGGATTATAATTATTTTTCCAACCCTCTTTTACATGAGATAATACATTTACATACATGAAGGGGGGAAAACCCATTCGTATAGACTCTCAAATAAATACCCAGTTCTGCGACTCAACATATGATCTAGTAGACTAAGTAGTTCAAACTACTTTTACAAGGACTCGATAGTTACAAGGACTCGATAGAACACTAGGACTCACTTAACATGCTGATGACAAAATCCACCCTAGCTTTGGGGTGAGGCTGGAGGGAAAAACTCTGCCGATCACTTTCGTGAATCAGTGAGACAAAAAACCTCCTAGAATGGAAGTCATCAACAACATACTAGGCTTACCTAGGTTGTTACATACACTGACGGTCTTACTTAGATCATTTACATCATAAAATGCAGAATGGGTTTACATCATATAAAAACTGTCGATCGACGATGAAATCTGGATGACACGAGCCTTGAACATGATAAGTCCCATTTGAAAAAATGGGGGTGTACTGCTATGGGGTAGTTGACAAAGTGCGGTCAACAGGACCCAGGCACATTTTGCAGTATCGGCAGGGAGCATCAGCTAGAGAGTAGGCTTGTTCAAGCATTGCTTGAGAACAAGCAATTTTTGCCGGATGAGGATGCCACTTGGGAGAGCGAGCAGACTTTACAGCATCCATCACTTCAGTTGCTTGAGGACAAGCAACGTTTTGCCGGGGGCGACTGTAATATTCCCAATTAGCCTTGCTAATTGGAATATTTCATTTTTGTTTAATTTTGCCGCTTTAGTTAGAAATAATAAATAAAGTGAGAAATAAGAGGGGTCACCTCACTTTAGTCACCTCACTTTATAAAATAAAGTGTTTTCCTAGTTGAGTAACGTTATAACTTAAAGAGGGGGCCTTGGGGGTCCACATGAGTATGATGGGGGAGGCATCAGGCTGACCCAAGGTAAACTGCGCAGGTCAAGGGAGAGTTAAGTTTTGGAGGGAGTTTGGCATTATAAAAGGAGAGGTTCTCACCTCATTTGGATCATCCATGATTTGATATTCTTCTTGATAGCTAGACTTTGTCTGCTTCAGCACGCCGGTTGTTTAGTCGGTCTGCAGCACTGTTTAGTGCACGAGTGTCTCCGGTCGGAGATCTCACCCTTAGCCTCGTGGGACTTCGAGTGCCTGCCCTGGTAAGGTTATTTCTGGTTTCACCCTTAGCTTCGGGGGACTTCGAGTGCCCGCCCTAGTAAGGTTTGTTCTGAGTACACTTTTCAGTTTCAGCAGCAAGGTAGCAGCAGTTTCTGGTGCAGATCTGGGAAGAGAAGAAGCCCTCTTGTGGCTGCGCAGTTCAGGAGAGGAAGGACGCTGTTTCTGCAGGAGGAGGGACGTTGATCAGGCCGGGAAAGTGAGGACGCTGTTCCAGGGAGGACGCAGTCCAGATCTGAGCAGGGAAAACGCTGTCCAAGAGGAGGAAGGACGCAGTTCAGCTTGAGGAGTGAGGACGCTGTCCAATCTTGAGGGGAAGGACGCAGATCTGAAGGCCATTGATAGATCCAGTCTTGGAGAGGGTAGATCTGAGCAGATATTTGCAGATCTAGTCTGGTATGTTGCAGATCTGAAGGTATAGCACTAGATCCAGCTTGGGAGATTACAGATCTGAGGAGATATTGGCAGATCTAGCCTAGATCTGAAGAGATAACATCAGATCCAGCCTTGGAGGCTGCAGATCTGAAGACATATTGTCAGATCCAGCATAGATCTGGGGGTTTGGTAGCAGATCTGATCTAGGAGGACGCAGATCAGGAGGGATAGGACGCAGATCTGATTTGAGGCTTCAGATCCAGCAGATCTGAGCATTCGGGGGGCAGATCCACCAGGTAGGACGCTGATCTGGGGAGCAGGCTTATGTGAGAGGGCTCAACAGCGTTTTTCTAGCCTTCAGTAGCTGATCTATCTGTCTGGAGTTTTTGGTGCCTAGTGCTTCATCTGTTTCTGCGCTGTCACTAGCAGAGACAACGTTTTTCATTGGTGAGGGTTTTGGAGTTGAGATCAGCTGTTTTCCAGTCTTCAGCCTTCAGAGCAACTAGGACGCTGTCCTTGTTGCAGCCATTATTCTGTCTGAGAGGGTTTCCACTTGCCTAGGGCAAGGATAGGTGCACTTATTCTGATTTTCTTGTACTCCTCTCTATGTACTTTCAGATTAATAAAATGGCTCAGTTTTCTGGAATTCTATGTGTCATTATTCAGTGATCTTGTTCAGCATTGTATTTTCTTTATCTGTCTGGCATATTTCTGTTTATTACTGGTTATTTCCCTTTGGGGATATTACACTGATACAGCGCAAAGGGCTTTCGACAGACTCAAGGAGGTGATGAGCAGCTGTCCGGATTTGGCATTGCCAGATTTTACGCAGCCCTCTGTCCTAGAGTGTGATGCATCAGAGGAGGGGATAAGCGCAGTTTTGATGCAAGGAGGCCAGCCCATAGCTTTCGAGAGCCTGAAGCTATTGCCACATGAGAGGTTGTATGCTATATACGACAAGGAGATGTTGTCCATCATGCATGCATTGGCCAAGTTTCGGCAATACCTGGTGGGGAACAGGTTCAGAGTGAGGACAGACCACAACAACCTCTGATTCTTTCTAGAGCAGAAGCAGTTGTAGGAGAGGCAACAGAAGTGGGTCAGCAAGATCCAGGCATATGATTTTGACATCGAGTATGTCAAGGGGAAGAACAACGTGGTGGCCAATGCACTTTCACGCAGATTGGCAGCGTTGTACTTGATGAGTTTGGATACAGACTGGAGGGCTCAACTTCTGGTAGAGTACTCCAAAGACCGTTTTGCATGTGAGGTGTTGGACGGACAGGTTACAGATGACAGGTACAGGATGATGGATGAGGTGATCTACTTCAGGGACAGGATCTTCTTGACCAAGAGCTCCAAGCTCAAGGAGAAGATATTGCAGGCCTCACATGATTCGCCATTATCAAGCCACTAGGCGTTCACCAAGACCTATAGGGCCATCAGAGAGAGGTTCTCGTGGAAGGGCCTCAAGGAGGACGTACTCCAACATGTCAGGGAGTTTGAAGTTTGCCAGCGCAACAAGGGGGAGATGAACCATCCAGCAGGGTTACTGTAGCCTCTTCCCATACCTAAGGGGAAATGGGAGAGTATTTCGATGGATTTCATCACAGGGTTGCCCACTGTACAGGGCAAGGATTGCATATTTGTAGTCGTTGATCGGCTGACAAAGTATGCACATTTCTTCGCTATATCAGCACGTTACAATGCAGCACAGGTAGCGGAGTTATTTTTAGGGATGTTTTCAGATTGCATGGTCTCCCAAAGACCATTCTCAGTGACAAGGATAGCCACTTCATGGGCGGGTTTTGGCAGGAACTTTTCCGTTTGGTGGGCACTGAGTTGACCCTAAATACTAGTTACCACCCACAGACGGATGGTAAGACAGAGATAGTGAACAAGTGGCTGGAAGGCTACTTGCGTAACTACGTCAGCGGGCAGTAAAAGGCAGGGTTACGATGGTTGCACTTGGGGGAGTACTGTTACAACACCACTCACCATATGGCTATCGGTATGTCACCATTTTATGCTTTATATGGATATCATGCTTTGTCGTTTGCTGATGTGACGTTTGGTGCTAGCAAGGCCCCTAGGGCCAAGGATTGGATCCAAGAGAGTCAGGATATACTCCGGGCTCTTAAGGATAACATAGCTATAGCACAGAAACAGCAGAAGCTGTATGCCGATAGAGGACAGGTTGAGAGGCAGTTCGAGGTAGGGGACTTGGTCTACCTACGATTACAACCATATCGGAAATCCATGCTGAAGCAGAAGGGGGCTGAGAATCTCAAGCCCCGCTTTTATGGACCTTACAGGGTGACACGCAGGATTGGGGAGGTTTCATATGAGTTGGAGCTGCCCACTGGTAGCAGGATTCATAACATTTTTCATGTGTCATGCCTAAAGAAGGCACTGGGACAGCAGGTGACTGCAACTAAGGAACTCCCGCCCACGGATGCTGAGGGGTATCTAGTGCTACAGCCGAAGGCCATTATTGACACTAGGGAGAGGCAGCTGCGGAGCAGGACAGTCAGAGAGTACCTGATGAGATGGAGGAATCTACAGGATGAGGATGCCACCTAGGATAGTGAGAAGATTTTGCAGCACCCATCATTGCAGTTGCTTGAGGACAAGCAACGTTTTGCTGGGGAACACTGTAATATTCCCAGTTAGCAATAGCTAATTGGAAATATTAAATTTTGACTACTTTACTTTAATAAAGTTAAGTTAGAAATAAAGAAGGTGAAGAGGGTCACTTAACTCACACTTAGGATAAAAGCATTTCCTAAAGTCACTTGAGAGATGTAATATCCCGAAAGGGAAATAACCAGTAATACAAAGCATACAACAACATACAAAATGCTATAAACTGAACATGAAGCAGATACACATGAAATAGAGAGAATACTGAGCCATTTTATTATACTGAGAAATAGAAATGAGTACAAGAGGTGATCAGAGTGATGGCACCTCGACTTGCACCAGGCAAGTGTAGGAATACTCTCAGAATATCAAAGGAATGGCTGCTCTCTGCTCTGCATCCAGGCTGCTGGAAAACTGTCGTGTTGTTGCTACTGCTGGAACAAAATGAGTATTTGGGGCTGCTCCCCTACTCGGAATGAGCCGAAACTCTGGAATCCACCTCTACTCCCAATACCCAAAAAAGCCAAGAGAGCGTTTCTAGAATGGATGACCCCCGAAAATACCTCCCTTGAGGATCTACACTATCCTCCCAAGGGCTGCGCTGAGGCAGAATGCAATCCTCCAAAATTTGGCCTCCTACTCAGCCAAAAGTCTCCAATAGGCAAGAGTTGGCCCCTTGCTCAATCTCCAGACCAAAATCCTCCGAAATACTGCTACTCCGGAGCTCTCTCAAGATGGAATGCGTCCTCCCTCTCAAGACTGCGCAGTCTCTATGGCTCTGCTCCTCCAACGAAATGCCAACACCAATCTTCCTGTAAAATATTGATGAGACTACCTCACCCGAGCAAGCACTCGAAGTCTCCTGGGGCCGAGGGTGGGATCTCCAAATGGAGACACCCGATGCACTAAACAGTGCTGCAGACAAGCTAAACAGCCAGTGTGCTCTAAGTCGAAGTGACCAGCTCAATATGCATAAACTCGAATGAGGAAATGAGGAGGCTCTCCTCCTTTTTATAACGATGGGCCTCTCTCAACCCTAGGCCCCACCATCTCTTACGTTGCCTCCATTTGGCCCACGTTGCCAACTCCACTGCGCTGGCCATGCTCACGCAGTCCATGTGGGTCCCCCCTTCACGTGGTCACTTGGCCCCCCTTGGCCCATGTTAGTCACAACGTTGATGTTACTAGGTGACTTTAGGGAGTGCACTTTATTCTAAGTGAGTAATATCCCCCTCTTACTCACTTTTATTTATATTTTAACTATAGAAGGCAAAATTGATCAAAATTAATATTTCCAATTAGCTATCGCTAATTGGGAATTACAAGAGACATGATTAATTGGCAGCGTGGGGCCTAGAGGTCAAAGTGGCAGCATGGGAAAGATACAACGTGGGCAGCATGGGCCCAAGCCAGCATAGAGCTAGAGGGACAACATGGCTCAAGGAGACAGTGCAGTTGATGGTGGGGCCTAGGTGAGAGCAAGGCTCTCCAAACATAAAAGGGAGAGGGTCTCCTCATTTGGATCATTATGATTATGCATCTATGTTATTTGTCTTTTGACATTGAGCACGCTTTTGCTGTTGAGAAAAGTCTACACGTACTGTTCAGTACATCAAGTGTCTCTGTGCAGAGATCCCAACCTCAGCCCTGGGGGTCTTCGAGTGCATGCTCGGGTGAGGAGTTCCATCCTTGTTTTGCCGGAGAGAGTTGCAGCAACCACAGTTGGGAGCATTCATAGGAAGAGACAGCACAGTCAGTGAGAGGGAGGACGCAGTCTTGGGAGGTGATTCCGGATTGAGGGTCTATCAGGGGATTCAGCCCGGGAGAGTTGGAAAGGGGTCAGCCCTTCCCTATTCCACCATTTTGGTAGAGTTGGAGGCCATTATTTGCAGCAGATCTTTTAGGGCCAGCGTTTATCATTGGGACAGTGTAGTGCCTCAAGGGAGGTCAATTTTGGACGTCAGCCATTTCTGGAAAGCTCTTTGGGCTTTTTTGGGTATTGGGTGGAGAGGCCATTCCCAAAGTCTCACAATTTTCCGAGGAGGGGAGCAGCCCCAATTAGTCATTTCATTCCAGCAGTAGCAGCAGTACAACAGCAGCACCAGTAGCACTGGAGATTACGCAGTCACTAAGGGAGCAGCCATTCCAGGGTATATTCTGAGAGTATTTCTACGCTTGCCTAGTGCAAGCCAAGGTGCTATCATTCTGATCACCTTTGTACTCATTTCATCTTTCAGTATTTAATAAAATGGCTCAACATTCTCCATATTGTCTCTTGTTCATGTGATGTCTCTCTAGTTGTTGTAGTTCTTTGTTTATGTGCTTTATATTGTTGTTTATTTCTATTCGGAATATTACACCCCACCAAGGCCACAATACTTTCCTCTCCAATATAGGAGAATGCCATAGTTTTCTCTAATATAATTTGTGGGTCCCCGGCCCACATTATTTCTGGCTAACATTAGGAAATACAAAATTATCAAAACTTTAACATTTCTAATTAGCAGAATAGCTAATTAGGAACATTACAGTTCTTCCCGACAAGATGTTGCTTGTCCTCAAGAAACTGCAAAGATGGGTGCTGGAGAAACTGCTCTCCTTCCCAGGTAGCATCCTCATTTGGAAAATTTCTCCACTTGATCAGAAACTCCTTGATCACTCTCCTCCTCAAATGCCTCTCCCTAGTGTCCAAGATGGCCTCTGGCTGAAGTACTAAGTACTCCTCACATCCATGGGTGGCAACTCAACTAGTGTTGTCACTTGCTACCCCAAGGCCTTTTTTAGGCAAGATACAAGAAATATGTTATGCACCTGGCTCCCCGGGGGTAGCTCCAGCTCGTATACTACCTCCCCGACTCTTTGAGTGACCCTGTAAGGCCCATAGAAACAAGGCTTAAGCTTGTCGGCCCCTTTCTGCTTCAGTGTGGACTGCTTGTATGGCTGGAGGTAAAGCTATACTAAGTCCCCAACCTCAAACTATCTCTCCACGCGGCCCCTGTTAACTATCTCTGTCTGCACATATGTTTGGGGATGGTAGCTCACACTAGGAGTGAGCTTCGTACCCACCAATTGGAATAGCTCCTGCCAAAATCTACCCATGAAACGACTATCCTGATCATTGACAATGGTATTGGGGAGACCATGTTGTCGGAATATCTCTCTGAAGAATAACTCGCCCACTTGTGAAGTCGTGTACTTGGCCGAGATCACAAAGAAATGTGCATACTTCGTCAAGAGATCAACAACCACGTAGATGCAATCCTTGCCCTGCACCGTGCGCAACCCGGTGATGAAATCCATCGAGATGCTCTCCCATTTCCCCTTAGGGATGGGAAGTGGCTAAAGCAACCCCGTTGGATGTGTCATCTCTCCCTTGTTACGCTGGCACACATCACACTCCCAGATGTTCTGCAGAACATCATCCTTGAGACCCTTCCATGAGAACCTCTCTCTGATGGCCCTATAAGTTTTTGTGAACCCTGGTGCCCTGCCAATGGTGAGTCATGGGTTGAAAGCAGAATCTTCTCCCGCAGCTAGGAGTTGGCCACTAAATAGATCTGGTCTCGATAGTATATCACTCCATCCATCACCTCGTAGTGGTCATCAGTTACCTACCCCTCCAGGACTTCGCATGCAAAGTGATCCTTGGAGCACTCTACCAACAAATGAGCCTTCCAATCTGGCTCAATGCTCATCAGTGAAAGAGAAGCTGACTTCCTAGACAATGCACTAGCTACCACATTGTGCTTCCCCTTGACATACTCAATGTCGAAATCATTGGCCTGAATCTTACCAACCCACTTATGCTACCTCTCTTGCAACTTCTTTTGCTCTAGGAAGAATTTGAGGTTGTTGTGGTTTGTCCTCACCCAGAATATGTTCCCCACTAAGTATTGCCTGAACTTGGCTAGCGCATGCATGATGGCTAGCATCTCCTTGTCATAAATGGGGTACAACCTCTCATGAGGCAATAGCTTCCGACTCTCGAAAGTTATGGGGTGTCCCCCGTGCATCAGCATTGCCCCAACTCCTTCCCCAGATGCATCGCACTCCAGGACAAAAGGTTGCGTGAAATTAGGAAGAGTGAGCACTGGGCAACTACTCATCACCTGCTTGAGGCGCTCAAAAGCCTCCTGTGCGGTTATGGTCCAGTGAAAAGCCCCCTTCTTTTTCAAATGCATGAGGGGTGCTGCCAACTGTGAAAAACCCTTCACGAACATCATGTAGTAGGTACATATGCCCACAAACCCCCAGAGTTTTGTCACATTCTTGGGCTCTGCCCAATCCCTAATGGCCCTGATCTTCTCCTCGTGGACCCTCACTCCATCAACTCCAATGATATGGCGCAAATAGAGCATCTCAGTCAAACCAAACTCACACTTGGACAACTTTGCATAAAACTGTTGCTCCTCCAGGATACGCAGAACTGCCTCTAAGTGTTGCAAGTGTTCCTCCCCAGTCTGGCTATATATCAAGATGTCATCGAAAAATACCAGCACAAACTTCCTCAACTGGCCACGAAAGATGCAGTTCATGTAGGACTGTAATGTGGCTGGAGCATTGGTTAGCCCAAAGGGCATCACCAAAAACTCAAAGTGTCCATAGTGACACCCGAAGGCAATCTTAGGGACATCCTTGTCCCTCACCCGGATCTGATGATACCCAGACCTCAGATCGATCTTGGAGAAGAACTTAGCTCCCCTCAGCTCATCCATCAACTCATCGATCCTGGGAATGGGGTAGCGGTTCTTCATGGTTTTCTTATTCGAGGCCCTATAGTCAATGCACATCCTCAGTGACCCGTCCTTCTTCTTCACCAAAACAACTAAAGTAGCGAAAGTACTAATGTTGGGCCTGATGTGTCCCAATGCTAAGAGCTCGTGAATAGCTCTCTCAATTTCATCCCTATAGGCCTTAAGAAGCCTATAGGGGGTCGTGATCACTGCTTGCACCCCATGCTCCAACTCAATGATACGCTCAAATCCCTGGTCTGGTGGTTGTCCCGATGGTATGTCCCCAAATACTATCGAGTATCTGTCCAAAATAGCCTAAATCTCAGGATGAGGTGGCTTAGTCACACCTCTAGCCTCTGAGATCCTTAACTCCATAGCCCACTCTATATCTACACGCCTCAAATCAGCCTCCATCCTGTGCACAGAAACTGTCTGTGGTGGGTGTTATCACTTGCCACATACACCTATCTATAGTTAGCGGGAAAAGCATTTAACCCCGCAAGGTGTGTTTGGTGGTAAGGAACTCAGAGATGGGGTTGTCACACTAATCCCAACTCTCTCCGTTTAAGCTATCTCCTAGGCTAGCTAAGGGGGGTGGTCCCTAAATGGAAAACTAAGTTAAATATTTGAGTTTCTAGGAGAATGTTAGAGTGAAAATGGATTACTTTTAAAGATTCATGATCATTTATGAGCAACTTTGAAATAATAATGACAAACCATTTAACCAGTGCCTTTACAAATAATGTGCTCAAAAGTAAAAGTAATGCTCAAAGAGATGAGAGCACGATAATCCTGAAATGGAAACAAAAGATAGTTAGCAAAAGATATCATAAATGCTCTCAAAATGAATGAATTTATAAATCAAAGCACATGAAGCTATCTTGCTCACAAGAAAACAGTTAGTGATCTAAATATAAACCAAATGATCAAAAGACTTGAAAGTTAAACCAACATGCATTTAGCCTTGCAACATGAAATAAGAGTACTTGAAAGGAAATGAGATTCATCAACCATCCATGAACATGATGAACATTAAACATGAAATGGAGCTTTCTGAAGTAGATAATGTCCAAGTACAAGAAAATTAAGCTAAACTTGTTGCAAAAGAGATTACAATACCTGCATGAAAGTAAATGCTTCTTGAAAAAGGGAAATGATATTTCATGTGAGACTTCGAGCCATCAAGAAAGCAAAATTCAAGAACTTGCAAGTAAGCTAAATGTGATGAAAAATGCTCTTGGTTTATTTTATTAATTAGTTCTAAAGCAAGGTTATAATTCAACTCTTTAATCCTCAGAGCTCACCCTCACCCAAAGATATGTATCCCACAGTGAGAATTCAATAGAGGAATAGAGGGTCCCTAAAAATGTCTATTCAACCAACCTATTTTGGAGGTAAAATTTCAGTGATTTGCTTGGGGCATGTAAGTAAATTAATCAACAATTAAAATTAACTTTCAAACTTGAGATGTATTTGCATTTCATGAAGTAGAATGCTACTTTATGGAGAAATTTTTTCGAAATACTTATTGCATGTAAGATGTAATTAAAGGTGAAGCATAAGTGGTTTTGTAACAAAATTCATGACAAATTAAAAAGTGCATGGATGCAAAAGTTTGAACCTACTATGAAAGTAAAGAGACTGGAAATATGTAGCAAATTAGATTAAGGTGCATGCAAAATGAGTGTAATTCATGATTTTGTTAATTCCCTAATTAAATGATGTGCATGCAATTGAAAAAGACCAAGCCACAAAGTCTCTCCAAAAAGGTGGAGAGATATGGATACCAATGGGTAAAACCCACGCTCCCAAAACCAAGAATTTTATTAGTCATTACAAGAAAGAGAAAACTATGAAGTCTTTTATAAAATCCAAGGAAAGTCTTCACAATGCTGGCTTGAGCCATAGATTTTTCCTTTCTAAAAATCTCTGCTATTTGAGGCCCACAAAAGCCCAACAAAATGCAGATTTTTCGAGGAAGAAGAAGAAAGGCAAAGCCTCTTTGAGTTACATGGCCAAGAGAGAGAGAAGAGACCCCAAATGAACTCGGCCTCCCTTAAGAAGAACTCGGCTTCGTCCAATAAATGTCCTCTAATGCTCACGGCCAAGGGAATGAAATAATCTAGAAGTTGGAGCCCCAAGGTCCTGCATGCAAACTCTTAAGTAGTTTTCTGAAAATGAAACCTGCAAGTAGCTGCAAGACAACAGGTTCGAGAAAATCTACAACAAAAAATGTTAGCTAAAAAAAATAACAAAGTAATATTAAAAAAGTAATCTACAAGAGGCAAGGCCAAAGAGTCTGAGCAAGCTCTCCTCTTTGACTAACCATAGCTTAGCTCTTTGAAATAGCCAGATATTAAAGATATGAAGAGAAATACTTGAAAAAGAAAATTATTTTCAGTTTGATTTTTTTTAGGCAAGAAATAAGTACTTTGAGAAACTTAAAAGAACCTCTGCAAAACAAAATAAAATATAGATTAGACTTTGGAAATCAACACATGTGGGTTCTCCTTGAATATTTTCAAGAATGGGTTCCTCTGAGAACTTCCCCTCACGCTTGAAAAGCTTGACCAAGGACGGATCCTTCTACCCAATCTCACCACAACATATTAAATCCACATGAATTTAAATAAATGCAATGGAAAGAACTCCTATAGATATATTTGACATCAAATAGAAGATTTCTTATCCTAAAGCGATAAAATAACTCTTATGCTAATATGAGATAGTTGCATACTAACATAACTTCAAACAATCATGAAGGAAACAATAGCATGAGGAAATAAATAGAAGCATAACAAGAAGTCAAGAATTTACCAGATATGCAAGGAGAAGAACACCATCAGAAGTTACTCCAAATGCTTTTGTATTATATTGTAAGTACGTGTACAATCCTCAAGTCCAATAGCTCATATTACATGATACAATATGAGAATCCATGGCTCCATTATATGGAAAGTTGGGAGAAAATCCCAAAGACGAATGCATGTGAGAAGTGAACTTAGAGCAAATCCCAAGTAAAGATAAGCCAAGTTCCATGTGGAGAAGACTGAGACACCCAGAGCAAAATCGAATTTATTTTGTGCACACCAAGGGAAATCAAATTCCCCATATGATCTAGTGAACTCATACATAAGCCATACGAAGTCCCGTGCTACACCAAGTCCACCATTGCAAACTCGAACCAACTGAAACCATACCTGTAGATGACCCCAATGATCTTCTACGTAAGTCCCCGAGAACTGCGTGTTTCCTTTGAGTGACTACGCAGTCTAAGCTCAAGGAATAGCATAAATCCTCTGAGTGAAGTGTCAAGTGTTGTTGCACTCCAGATAGCTCGTGAGAAGAGGTCCACACTTGGTCTTCAGTCAATTGATCCTGTAGAATATTCCTTTTATGCTCAACTGCCTTTAATAAATTTGATTTTCCTTGTGTGTAGCTGCTACTTTATCTCTGGGAAATTCGATTTTGAATAAATAAATGATGAATTAATGATGCAGTGTACTCAGTCATCCTCCATATGTCCGTTGACTCAACTCTTTGACTTAGAATAATTTCCAAGTCATTTCCACGTCATTTTGTCACATGGAATATTTTTTTTTTCTCTATTTTATTTAATTTTAGCCTAATTAAATGCGACAATTTCCACTAAACTTAGGAAATGTGGGTTTTGAGGGTCCAAAACTCATTATTAACCCCTCAGAGTGTGTCATAGTAGAAATTTGAGGGTGAGAGGTGTAATTTTGATTACTCATACCCCATACAACTTCTCTAGACAACACTTATTACAATCCAATTACAATATTTATTGCAATTTTTGACTTGCGTGAAATCTAAAAAATTAAAAAATCACTACCTACACCTAACCAAATTCCACGAATTTTTTTGTGTGATCTTGTACGGTAGTATACATTGACTCTAGACACTAAGACTCACCCAAGGCCTCACCATCAGGCCGTACTCCAGCTTTGGGGTAAAATTGGAGGAAAAAACTCAATTAATTATTAAGTCCTGATAGGGAGATGATAATTAACCGAGTAAAAAAACCTCCCAGAGTAATACTCACTTGTTGACAAGGTCCCAAGTTACCAAGATCTGTTACAGACTCAATACTGATTCAAATTCATCATTACTAGCATCACTTATTACAATTCCCCGTAAGGCGTGGAATCTGGATATAAGAGAAAATGATAAGAAGTAGAAGTAGAGTTTAAAAACTTTGTTGAAATGATGATATCTGATGGTACAAGTGTCCTCTGGTTCATCCTTGGGTATGGAGTCTTCATATAATCATCAGGTGCCACTCCAGTGGTCAACGTTTGGCTCCATATGGGGATGCATGCTAGATATGAAGTGATAGTGTGCAAGAACCTGGAATCTGCATACACCGACCAAAGATATATATTAGCAGTATCCATTGAAAGTATCATTAAACAAAATCAAGTACATAAATGAAAATTTTATTCTAAGAGCATAATTTATTCATGAAATGAATCTACTTAAACAAAATTTACAAGGGATAAAGCTAGAAATATGATACAAAAAAATGCCCCATGGCATCAAATGTCCTCAACGAAGTTCATGCTGAGAAACTGCCTACTTTCAGGTAGATCCATGGGCTGCTTTTCTGATGTGCCCTGTCCAATTTTGAATATCTTAGGACTTTAATCTGTCCCAACACCGTGTTGTACATGGTCATCAGATTTATCAAATCCTTTCTGCTTTTTTCTTTTTTTCTTAATAGATTGTGATGTTGATGCGATCAAAGTAGATGTTTATGCCCGATCTTGAAGATACTCGAGAATTTGAAGTATCCAAGACTTTCGTGACCTGCCTTTCTCCATTCTACATCTGCTCTGGCATGAATGATGGACCAATCTGATAAGTATAAACCTGATTCCCCTCAGTTTCGTTGTGATCCAGGTCACCTTCGATCAACCATTTTTCAATGGAAGAAATGACCTCCTCATAATAAGATGAAGCTTGCTTCAATGGATCGGGAGGCTTGTGATCTGTTTCTTTGTTATTTTCCTATTCGTCATATGATCTAAGTTGGAATTTTTGTACCTGTGATATTTCCATTTCCTCCAACCTATTCTAAAAAATGATTTGATTAGCCTTCATAACATTTATTTCCTTAGCATGATTTCTTTCCATGGTGTTGATTAATTGCACTTGTTTTTCTTCCATGGCAAGCAACATGTTTTGAATAGAGGTCATCTGATTAGAATGATTGACCTCCATGGCCTTTATTGTGTGTGCATGATTTACTATTAATCTTGTTTGATTGAGTTCTATGTTTTTAATGAGTAGAGCTTCGTTGAGTTGCATATCCTTAATCATTTGAGTCAACTCCCTAATGAGATCCCTATCATTCTGATTTGCTTGAGTTTTCGCTTTGATATTTCTTTCATCTCCATGCTTTTCTTCAAAGGCATCAATGATCGATTTTAGAGAATCAAAACTATTAGCAGGTAAGTCTATGAACCAATCTATAGCATCGCCATCTAATGAAAAGATGAAAGTTTCATTTTAACGTCCTCATAGTTAATATCATGACACCATTTTCTCACACAAAGGTGGAAATTCCTAAGGTGAGTTTCGCTGGTAATGGAATTGTTATCTAGAAAACTAGGCAACTCATCAACAATGTCAATGGCTTCATCCAGAATAAAATTTGGATAGCCTGGAATGTTAGTAAAGTCACAAGGGGCGAACAGATCATTCATGATGTCATGCTCACTTGACCCTGAAAGAGAAAATGGATATCGGAGAGAGGATCCTGTCCAAGATTAGCAAGAATTTTACAAGAAGAAGACTTCAAATAGAAATCCTTGTAGAAAATTAAATAAGTGGAGTCGCCACTTGAACAAGAATCTAACTCCAAAATTCAACATGCAAAAACCAAAAGTTAGTTGATTTCCCAAGTAGAAGAAAGCTTGTCCCTGGCAATGGCGCCAAAAATGTTAATCGCTTGCCGCCTATGCCTAACTACATTTATCAAGAAAAGCTTTTAATCCCACAAGGTGTGGTTGGTGGCAAGGAACTCAGAGATGGGGTTGTCAAACTAATCCCAGCTCTCTCTCTTTAAGCTATCTCCTAGGCTAGCTAAGGGGGGTGCTCCCTAAATGGAAAACTAAGTTAAATATTTGAGTTTCTAGGAGAATGTTAGAGTGAAAATGGATTACTTTTAAAGATTCATGAGAATTTATGAGCAACATTGAAATACTAATGACAAACCATTTAACCAATGCCTTTACAAATAACGTGCTCAAAAGTAAAAGTAATGCTCAAAGAGATAAGAGCACGGTAATGCTGAAATGGAAACAAAAGATTGTTAGCATAAGATATCAGAAATGCTCTCAAGATGAACGAATTTATAAATCAAAGCACATGAAGCTATCTTGCTCACAAGAAAATAGTTAGTGATCTAAATATAAACCAGATGATAAAAAGACTAGAAAGTTAAACCAACATGCATTTAGCCTTGCAACATGAAATAAGAGTACTTGAAAGAAAATGAGATTCATCAACCATCCATGAACATGATGAACATTAAACATGAAATAGAGCTTTCTAAAGTAGATAATGTCCAAGTACAAGAAAATTACGTTAAACTTGTTGCAAAAGAGATTACAATACTTGCATGAAAGTAAATGCTTCTTGAAAAAGAGAAATGATATTTCATGTGAGACTTTGAGCCATCAAGAAAGCAAAATTCAAGAACTTCCAAGTAAGTTAAATGTGATGAAAAATTCTCTTGGTTTATTTTATTAATTAGTTCTAAAGCAAGATTATAATTCAACTCTTTAATCCTCAGACCTCACCCTCACCCAAAGATATGGATCCCACAATGAGGAGTCAATAGAGGAGTAGAGGGTCCCTAATAATGTCTATTCAACCAACTTATTTTGGAGGTAATTTTAGTGATTTGTTTGGGGCATGTAAGTAAATTAATCAACAATAAAAATTAACTTTCAAACTTGATATGTATTTGCATGTCATGAAGTAGAATGCTACTTTATGGAGAAAATTTTCCCAAATACATATTGCATGTAAGATGTAATTAAAGGTGAAGCATAAGTGGTTTTGGAACAAAATTCATGACAAATTTAAAAGTGCATGCATGCAAAAGTTTGAACCTGCTATGAAAGTAAAAATCTATAGAAAATTAGATTAAGGTGCATGCAAAATGAGTGTAATGCATGATTTTGTTAATTCCCTAATTAAATGATGTGCATGCAAGTGAAAAAAATCAAGCCACAAAGTCTCTCCAAAAAGGTGGAGAGATAGGGATACCAATGGGTAAAACACACGCTCCCAAAACCAAGAATTTAATTAGTTATTACAAGAAGAAGAAAACTATGACGTCTTCTCTAAAATCCAAGGAACGTTTTCACAATGTTGGCTTGAGCCATAGATCTTTCCTTGTTGAAAATTTCTGCAATTTGAGGCCCACAAAAGCCCAACAAAATGCAGATTTTTCGAAGAAGAAGAAAAAAAACAAAGCCTCTTTGAGTTACACGGCCAAGAGAGAGAGATAGAGACCCCAAATGAAATCAGCCTCCCTTAAGAAGAACTTGGCTTCATCCAATAAATGTCCTCTAATGCTCACGGCCAAGGGAAGGAAATAATCTAGAAGTTGGAGCTCCAAGGTCCTGCATGCAAACTTGTAAGTAGTTTTTTGAAAATAAAAACTGCAAGTAGCTGCAAGAAAACAAGTTTGAGAAAATCTACAACAACAAATGTTAGTTGAAAAAATTCACAAAGTAATATTACAAAAATAATCTACAAGAGCCTAGGCCAAAGAGTCTGAGCAAACTCTCCTCTTTGACTAACCATAGCTTGGCTCTTTGAAATTAGCCAGATAATAAAGAAATGAAGAGCAATACTTGAAAAGTAAATTATTTTAAATTTGATTTTTTTTATGCAAGAAATAAGAGCTTTGAGAAACTTAAAAGAACCTCTGCAAGACAAAATAAAATATAGATTAGACTTTGGAAATCAACACATGCGGGTTCTCCTTGAATATTTTCAAGAATGGGTTGGTTTCTCCAAGAACTTCCCCTCATGCTTGAAAATCTTGACCAAAGATGGATCCTTCTACACAATCTCACCACAACATATTAAATCCACATGAAATTAAATAAAATCAATGGATAGAACTCCTATAGATATATTTGACATCAAATAGAAGATTTCTTATCCTAAAGCGATCAAATAACTCTTATGCTAATATGAGATAGTTGCATACTAACATAACTTGAAACAAGCATGAAGGAAACAATAGCATGAGGAAATAAATAGAAGGATAACAAAAAGTCAATAATTTAACATATATGCAAGGAGAAGAACACCGTCACAAGTTACCCCAAATACTTTTGTATTATATTGCAAGTGCGTGTACAATCCGACAACGCGTCCTCAAGCCCAATAGCTTGTATTACATGATACAATATGAGAACCCGTGGCTCCATTCTATAGAAAGTTGGGAGAAAATCCCAAGGACGAATGCATGTGAGAAGTGAACTTGGAGAAAATCCTAAGTAAAGATAAGCCAAGTTCCATGTGGAGAAGACTGAGTCACCCAAAGCAAAATCGAATTTCTTTTGTGCACACCAAGGGAAATCGAATTCCCCATATGATCTAGTGAGCTCATCCATAAGTCAAACAAAGTCCCATTCTACACCAAGTCCACCACTACAAACTCGAACCAATTGAAACTATACCTGTAGATGACCCCAGTGATCTTCTGCATAGGTCCCTGAGAACTGCGTGTTTCCTTTGAGTGACTGCACAGTCTAACCTCAAGGAATAGCGTAAATCCTCTAAGTGAAGTGTCGAGTGTTGTTTCTGTTGAGATTTTGTATAGTTGGTGTAGCATCGAGTGCGTTG
Source organism: Pinus albicaulis (assembly GCA_034641835.2). Taxonomy (NCBI): domain Eukaryota; kingdom Viridiplantae; phylum Streptophyta; class Pinopsida; order Pinales; family Pinaceae; genus Pinus; species Pinus albicaulis. Next base: position 677,528,383 of record CM076580.1, on the reverse strand, counting down.
TAGCCCTGAAATTTTGTGGAGGGGCTAAGACACACTTGATCTCCAAAACCTAGAAAGGGATTTGAGAAATTTCAGTTGGTGTTCAAGTTATTCAAATAATTAATTATTTTAATGGATTTCTTAAGTCTAAACTTAGGAAAATTAAATAATTAAAGTGAATTAATTAACACATATGCTGAAATTGTCTTAAATCACATGGATCAAGCAATCTTTTCATCCCAGTCGTTGATGAATGATTTAATATCGGTAGTTGAAAGGTTCAACGAAAAGTATAAGAGAAAGGCTTGAGGGTTAGTTGGAGGAGACACACAGTTGCAAAGCTGAGGAATAGATCTGGAATATTAGGGCGGGTTTGCTAAGAATTTCTGGAGGAATTTCTTGTAGCGAGGGCTAGTATTGGCCAAGGGAATGATCTAATTCTAGGGCCAAGAGTCATTAAGAGGCAGAGGAGCAGCAACAAGGACAACGCAGAGAAGCAGAGCAGCAGCTATGCAGGACAGCACAGGGGCTTCAAAAGTTACGCAAAGGGCTTCTAAGCCAGCGTAAGGCCTGTGTCACCCTTCCAGGGGTTACGCAGTCCCTCTCTGGGCAACGCAGTGGCATTCTAAGGCTAGCAAGGCTGACGCTGGGGATTCAGGGGCAGCACTGAGGATTTCTAGGGCCATATCCGGGCTGAGTTCTGTAAATCCCGTTTGAGGGTGTGGATCAATCAGATATTTGGCACTAGAACTTTAGGTTAGCTGCAGATTTGATTTCTTTTATTCTGTGTCGTGTTTTCCAGATCTGGAACCCAGATTTACTGTACTCAGAACTACTTAATAATAAACCCTCATATATGTTGCACCAGTTTTCCTGCTTTGGGTTTTTTCGGGGACTTCTGTCCAAAAATCCATGTGTCACTTTGTTGCATGAGCGTATTATTCAATAAATGATCTGCATGTGTAGGCTGTAGTTGTGTTTATTTCGGTATTTTCTGAATCTAATTTCTGAAAATGACTTGTATTAATTAAATCAAGTAGGAGAAATAAACCAATACATTGCAGTAGAATTTTCACATGGTATCAGAGCGATAGCAGATCAAGCTAAATCTCTAGCAATCAGCTAAAGAATATTTTCTACAACGTGGTAGAAGAAGTAGCAGATCCAGAAAGGGCATCTTGACAGCAGGAAAACGCAGATCTAGAAGAGGACAATGTTGAAGCTGGAGAAGGCCTTTGGGCTTACGCAGACCCTTCCCAGGGCAGCGTAAGGACTGTGTCACCCAGTCTAGGGTTACACAGTACACTTCTGAGCAGCGTTGGGACTGTGCTGGGCCAGCCAGTGAGACGTAGTCCAGTCATTTCTCTAGTTGCAGAAGATTTTTTTCCAAGATTCGGAAGCAGTGCTTCAGATCTTCAGCAGCGCTGGTGGGGTAGAGATTCTGCAGGTGCAGAATTGTGCCTAGCTAAGGCAACAAAGGAGGGAGGAAGACAGTCACTCAACAGATCTGAGATTCGATCAAGAGGATCAGAGAGTACTGTCCGTTTGTGTTTTGTTGGAAGATTTCCAGGAGGGAAATCAGTCTTCAGCAGAAGAAGCTACTAGAGGGTTTCTAGTCACCAAGAAACCCAGATCTAGAGGGAGAAGTACTGTTTCTGTCAGATCTGAGCAAATATTGCTCGATATGGACTGAGGGATCAAGATAGATTGGACGGCATGTCCAACTATGTTATCTGGAGGGCCAGAATCCTCTCAGTTCTAGATGAGTATGGTCTCAAAGAGCATGTAGAGAAGGTCCTTGTTGTACCAACGGATGCAGATCCTCCCAAGAAGTATGAAAAAAATCAAGCGCAGACGAAGCGTTTGGTCATAGATGGAGTAAAGGACCACGTTATACCTCATATTGTTGGGAAGACTACAACAAATGACATGTGGGTAGCCATGGACATGATGTACCAAGGAGGCTCCATGCAAAGAAGAATGCTTCTTGAGAACCAGATGCAGTTGTTCCAAATGATGAAGGGTGAAAAGATAGATTCATTCCTCTTCAGGCTTCAAGCAATCCGAGATCAGCTGGTTGGCATCGGTGCTACTCCGGATGAGGGGCTCTTAGTAAGGACTCCTCTGAATGCAGTCTCGGAAGATTGGGAAACATTTATCCAGAGCATTATGGGAAGGGAAGCGTTACCATCTTGGGCTGACATGTGGGCTATCCTCTGCCAAGAGGAGATCAAGAGGGTCACCAAGCATTAGAATATTAGTGGAGGAAGCGGAAAGGCCAAAGTCAAGGAAGAGGAGGAGGATGCAGCCCTTACATCAAGGGAAAAGAAACAGCAAGGGAAGCAGAAGGACCTTTCCAAGATCAGATGCTTTAACTATGGTGATCTTGGACATTTCGCCAACAGTTGTCCTAAGAATAAGGACAAAGGCTCTTCTGATTCCAAGGATGCAGCAGCAAAGAATGATGTCTCTGATGATGATGCAGCCATGAGTGCTCATGTCCCTCGAGAGAAGAGGTGGGGTGACATGGATCTGTAGAGCATCGACAGACAGTGGCGGGATCCTTGAGTCAGCCCTACTCTTGGATCACATACGAGCTACGGGAGCCTTAAGACGGTAGCGGGATTAGTCAGAAGATGGTTGCAGGAGGCCACATTGAAGCAGAAGAGGGAGCTGAAGAGCTGAAGAGGGAGCAGCGTAATGCAGAGAAAGCAGCAGTTTGGAGGTAGCAGCGCAAAGGGGTTGATGGGACTTCAGCAGCGCAGAGAAGTTGTGCTCACGCAGTGCAGAGTTGCAGCATGACAGTGTCTCCTAGAGGACATCGCAAATCAGCATCCAGGGAGCTTCAGTGGTGGAAGGCAACTTGACTTATCTATCAAACAGTTGAGTAGAGTCTTTCAGTTTCTTACTTCTCAGCGACTGAGTTGCAGTGCAGCAGTTATCCGTGGCAGTGCTATGGGCAACATGATGCAGCAATTTGAGAGGGAGCTGCAGTACAAATGTGGCAGTGTCAGTGGCAGCGGCATGGGCAGCAGTTTAGAGAGCAGTAGTGTAGTTGATGGAGGGCAGCTGACCAAGCATCAGCAGCACAGAATCCAGCTTCAAGATTTTGTAGTGCATGGTGTGGATGCATTGCTAGAGTACACTTTCCTAGAGCACACTCCGTGCTAAGAGGGAGTGTTGAGATTTTGTATAGTTAGTGTAGCATTGGGTGTGTTGTAGCCCTGAAATTTTGTGGAGAGGCTAGGACACACTTGATCTCCAAAACCCAGAAAGGGATTTGAGAAATTTTAGTTGGTGTTCAAGTTATTCAAATAATTAATTATTTTAATGGATTTCCTAAGTATAAACTTCGGAAAATTAAATAATTAAAGTGAATTAATTAACACATGTGCTCAAATTGTCTTAAGTCACATGGATCAAGCAGTCTTTTAATCCCAGCCATTGATGAATGATTTAATCTCGGCCGTTGAAGGGTTCAACGAAAAGTATAAAAGAAAGGCTTGAGGGTTAGTTGAAGGAGACACAGTTGCAGAGCTGAGGAATAGATTTGGAATTCTAGGGCGGGTTTGCTAAGAATTTCTGGAGGAATTTCCTGCAACGAAGTGTATTACTAGCCAAGGGAATAATCTAATTCCAAGGCCAAGAGTTAGTAAGAGGCAGAGGAGCAACAACAAGGACAGCGCAGAGAAGTAGAGCAGCAGCTACGCAGGTGCTAAGAAGGACAGCGCAGGGACTTCAGGGGGATTCAGAAGTTACGCAGAGGGCTTCTAGGCCAGCGTAAGGCCCACGTCACCCTTCCAGGGGTTACGCAGTCCCTCTCTGGGCAGTGCAGTGGCATTCTGAGGCTAGCAGGGCTGACGTTGGGGCTTCAGGGGCACCGTTGAGGGTTTCTAGGGCCAGATTTGTGCTGAGTTCTCTAAATCCCGTTTGAGGGTGTGGATCAGTCAGATATTTGGCACTAGAACTTTAGGTTAGCTACAGATTTGATTTCTTTTATTCTATGTCGGGTTTTCCAGATCTGGAACCCAGATTTACTATACTCGGAACTACTTAATAATAAACCCTCATATCTGCTGCACCGGTTTTCCCGCTTTGGGTTTTTCCGAGGAATTATGTCCAAAAATCCATGTGACACTTTGTTGCATGTACATATTATTCAGTAAATGATCTGCATGTGTAGGCTGTAGTTGTGTTTATTTCGGTATTTTCTGAATCTAATTTCTGAAAAGAACTTGTATTAATTAAATCAATTAGGAGAAATAAACCAATACACTGCAGTAGAATTTTCACATGGTATCAGAGCGATAGCAGATCAAGCTGAATCTCCAGCAATCAGCTGAAGAATATTTTTCTGCAGGGTGGCAGAAGAAGCAGCAGATCCGGAAAAGGGCATCTTGACAGCAGGAAAATGCAGATCCAGAAGAGGATAGCGCTGAAGCTGCAGAAGGCCTTCAGGCTTACGCAGACCCTTCCCAAGGCAGCGTAAGGACTGCGTCACCCAGTCTGGGGTTATGCAGTCCACTTTTGAGCAGCGCTGGGCTAGCCAGTGAGACGCAATCCAGTCATTTCTCCAGTTGCGGAAGAATTTTTGCCAAGATCCGGAAGCGGTGCTTCAGATCTTCAACAGCGCTGGTGGGGTAGAGATTCTGCAGGTGTAGAATTGTGCCTAGCTAAGGCAACAAAGGCGGGAGGAAGACAGTCGCTCAGTAGATTTGAGCCAAACAGATCTGAGATTCGATCAGGAGGAGGATCGGAGAGTACTGTCGGTTTGTGTTTTGGTGGAAGATTTCCAGGAGGGAAATCAGTGTTCAACAGAAGCAGCTACTAGAGGGTTTCTAGTCACCAAGAAACCTAGATCTAGAGAAAGAAGTATTGTTTCTGTCAGATCTGAGCAAAGATGGCTCAATATGGACTGAGGGATCAAGATAGATTGGACGGAATGTCCAACTATGTTATCTGGAGGGCCAAAATCCTCTCGGTTCTGGATGAGTATGGTCTCAAAGAGCATGTAGAGAAGGTCCTTGTTGTACCAACTGATGTAGATCCTCTCAAGAAGTATGAAGAAAATTAAGCACAGACGAAGCGTTTGATCATAGACAGAGTCAAGGACCACGTTATACCTCATATTGCTGGGAAGACTACAACAAATGACATGTGGGTAGCCTTGGACACGATGTACCCTCACAAGCCTCTCTATAGCTGCAGCCACCTCATTCCCTGCTCGTCCTTCCTTCATTGGCTGTTAGGGCTAGTATCCACCCACGCTAAGGCCCACCAGCCCTCTCAACTCACCGTCTAGCTTGAGGAAGGTTTGTGACACCCTAAACAAATGATTTTCCCTTGTTTATAGGCATTTCATCCCTCTCCATAGGAAGCTACAAGTCTTGGCCTAGGTCTGCAACAAGATAGAGACTGTAACTGGAGAAAGACCACCCCAAACATACTCAAAAGAGTCCAAAACCTTACCTAATAAACTTGGCTTGCAATCTAATCCATCTCGGCCCTAAAACAGTCACAAGAAAACATGAAGATTCTCCTTCAATCTTCGCGGAGGTCTACTCATAGGATCTGTGGCCAAACATAAATTTTCTTCCTCTTCTATGACCTTCTTTCTTGACTCCTTTTCTACTCTTATGTTTCACTTTTGGATGTGTTCTAAGCCTCCACACATGAGCTCTATTTATATTTTTTCTAAGGGCTTCAACGAACTGCCCTTTGAGTGCTTGAAAAACTGTCACAAGGCTTATTAACTTCAAGTCGGCCTTGACCTTGTGCCACCATGCCCACACATAACTTTCAAAAATTCATAACTCCATTTCTACAACTCGGAAACGGATGATTTTCGATGCGTTGGATTCGTCTTGACAAGTGCTAGCATCCTCATCCATCACATGTCAAAATATCGTCATGGTTTTGGACCAAACATCAAGGGATTAAAAACCCCAAGCTTAGGTTTCAAGCCCACAAGGCCACTTGTGGAACTCCTTCCTCCAAATCCTTGATCCTCAAGGCTTGGTGTACCTCCCAATCTACAAAAATCAACACTCCCTCTTAGCGAGGGAGGCACTTCCAAGACTAGGAAGTAACCCTCATCATCCGACGACACTAGCCCATTTGGCGTTCATCACTGTAGCATACCCTATAGAATGAACCCGACAATCTCAGTAGTGCCTTTGCCTCATCATATTTAAACCTGAACATCCCAAATCTCCATAGGGCTGCTCCCTCTGAGGCTAGACTCCCTCTGAGCCTACACGATCTCCACTTGCTCAATCCTGCAAGCACTCATCCTCCTGGATCAAATACCACTCGTGAAAATCCCTCCAATCTTGGATATGAAACATCACGATCCGATGAAGACTCTAGCCTGCCAACTTGCAGTCCATCACATGAAGCCATCTCGATCAACCTGATTTCGTCCATGCTAAAGCAATCCTTGAGTTGTCCTAACCATTCATGACAAATCAACGCTGCCCTACAACAAACTACTGTTCACCAGGCTTACCACCAATCCACTAGAACTCCTAGCCAATCTCATTGTCAAGCCATTCAAGACCACATCTCCATGTCTTCAACGAAACCCTCTCCTCCATGATCTAGACACCCACAACTCCCTCTGAGTTGCTTCACTGTGCACACTCTACTTCATTGCCCCTCAAAGTAGCTCAGATATGCTCTAATTCCACGATCCTGGTGTCTGAGATAGAATCTTAAAATCTCTGACACTAAAACCAAGAATCACAATGATACTACTTTGCACAGCGGAATATAAACAATAGTAAATCATACATGCACAAAAGATAGAAACTTTTTTACAATTTTCAAGCCAACTTCACTATATTAATCAAAATGATATAATAAAATAGTCTAAGGCTCGCATACCAGGGATAATGGCCCTCATACATCCACTAGTACAGTAATACAAAACTGGGGCTTGGTGTCAATCCATCGACCGTGAAAATTTCAATTCTGAAATTCTACTGCATTTATAGATTTATTTCTTCTACTTTTTTCGCAGAATAAGTTATTGACAGAACCCTTAAAGTAAATTTCGAAATAAACACCACTGAAGTTATCACTCAAGTACATATAGAGAAAAGAACAGTAAAATGAAAGCACAAGAACCAACAACAATGACAGTTATTTTTGGAAAATTGTCCTCGGAAAAACCCAATGTGGGAAAGTTGGTGCAGCAGATGAGGGTTTATATATTAATCTTCAACAGTAAATTCTTTACAAGGAAAGACTGGCAGAAATAACTAAGAAATTTCTTGAGATACACTTGAGATAATTCTTCTCCAGACCTCCGGAGAATTTGGAACACTTGAGGGACTCAGTGACCCTCCCTGCGTCACTCTTGCATACCTCTCTGCGCAGAGCTAGTGTGAGACTGCGTCACTACTGCGTGAGGCCTCTGCATTGCTCTTGAGTGCTGCCTCTCTGCCCTTCTGCGTCTTTCTTTCCTTGAGCCCTGACACTGCTGATGCCCTCTGCCCTGCAAATATCCCTCTGAAATCGAATTTTATTCCTTCATATTCGACTTCCCTCAGGTTGTTGAATGTTTGCCCGACTTACTTTCGAAATGACCCTCAAGCCTTCTTTTATAATCTTCTCATTGATGAATCAACAACCCAGATTAGAAGTCTAATCAATGGCTAAGATTAAAACTTGACTTGATTTTTGTTCTCTAGAAGATTCACACTATGTTTTATTAATACCCATTAATTATTTAATTTCCCTAAGTTTAGACTTAGGATCTCCATTAAAATAATTAATTATTTTAATAAAACATGAACCGAGTGAAAACGGTTTCTCGGTTTTTGGAATACTGGTGTCTAAGCCTCCTTACCAAATTTGAGACTTAGATCACTTTCCGATGCTACAAAAATCAACACTCCCTCTTAGAGAGGAAAGTGTTCTAGCAATTTTCCTGCTGCATACTGCACTAACCCTGAAGCATCCTTTGCGCTGATGATACTTGTTTGTTGCTGCCCCTCATCTGCTGCGGTGCTGCCTTCTGTATTGTTTCCCATGACACTGGCACTGTCACTGCCTCAATTGTACTACAACTCCCTCTCAATTCTGCATCTGTCCATTTTTGTTACTGAAATGGATTCTTGATCATCCCCATCCTCTCTAAAGTAGACAAACATTGTCTTTCCCAGAGCTTTAGTGAGGATGTCTGCCATTTGTTCTCCTGTCAAAGTGTACTGCAACTGTAAAGCTCCCCGTTGGACACCGTCTCTGATGAAATGATACCTGATGTCAATGTGCTTCGACCGATCATGAAACACAGGATTTTCAGAGAGCTTGATGCAACTCTGATTATCAGATAGAATGATGCCCACTTCCATCTTTTCCTTGATTAAATTCGCAAGCAGCTTCCTAAGCCATATGGCCTCACACAAAGTAGTGATTGCTGCCATATAATTCGCCTCAGATGAGCTCAGAGCCACGGATTTCTATTTCTTGCTGCACCAGGAAGTCATTCTTGATCCGACATTGAAACAGTACCCACTGGTACTTTTCTGATCTACTGGGCTTCCAACCCAATTTGTGTCAGTGAACCCACTCAATCTGATGTCATTTCCACGGGTGTATCTCAATCCAAGATCCACTGTTCCCTGTAGATATCTAAGAACATTCTTGGTTGTTGCCCAATGTGCCCTCCTTGGTTCCACCATGGACTGACTGAGGGTGTTGACAGCGTAACAGATGCCTGGCCTAGTGTTGACAAGATATATCAGGGACCCTATGAGCTGCCTATATAAGGTAGGATCAGCCTCATCATCTTCGGAAGTATAAATCTTCTTCCAGTTGGTGATCATTGGAGTAGCCATGGGTATTCAGTTCTCTATCTTGAACCTCTTCAAGATTTTTGTAGCATATCTCCCTTGACCAAGGAAAATCTCACCCTTCTGCTGCCAAACTTCCAACCCCAGAAAATAATGCATCAGCCCCAGATCCTTCATGTCGAATTCTGCAGCTAAATTCTCCAACTAAATTCTGCAGCTAAATTCTCCTGCCAGTGAAGACACTTTCTGGAGTGATCTTACCCAATGCATTGTGAGGAATCCTATTATGAACATATACAGTTGTGTCACAAGCTTCATCCCACAAAATTTGGGCATGTCTTGATCATACAACATTGCCATTGCAACCTCCACAGTAGTTTTATTCTTCCTTTCTGCAACTCCATTCTTGTTGTGGATTATATGGAGCAGTGCACTCTCTTTTGATGCCTTCCCTTGCGCAGAATTCTGTGAAGTCTTTATCAATATATTCTCCACCATTATCTGATCGCAGTATCTTTATCCGCTTTCCTGTTAGATTCTCAACCAGAGCTTTAAACTCCTTGAATCGATCAAAGACTTCGTCCTTGGTCTTCAGAAAGTAGATCCAAGTTTTCCTGAAATGCTCATCAATGAAGGCGACGAAATACTTGGCACCACTAAGAGCTCTAGTGGACATTGGTCCGCAGATGTCCGAGTGTATCCATCCCAACGCACTCTCAGCGTTATTTCTGTTCCTGGGGTGGGCTTCCCTGGTGTACTTCCCTAGCATGCACCGTCTGCAAACGTCATCTTGTTTGATGGTCAAATTTGGAACTCTTGTGATGGTCCTCTTGAGAATTCTCAACACCCCATGGTGCAAGTGCCCCATTCTCCTCTTCCATAGCTCATTCAAATCCTTCTCATCACAACTGCCTATTAGTGCCATTGGATATTTGAGCTGCAACTTATACAGTTTATTGTTCCTGACTCCGATTTGTGCCTTCTTCTTCTAACTTGGGTGTTTGACATATAATATTTTTCCAATGAAGTAGACATCATAGCCCTTGTTTTGTAGCTGGGACACTAAGAGTAAGTTCATCCCCAAACTAGGCACATGCAGCACATTGGTGGCCCGAAGCTTATTTGGCTCGAAGCTTATTTCTAGCTTCAGTTTGAAACACTACGGTACCTCTCCCAACAGGGGTACACTTCGCCTTATTTCCCATGGTGATCTGAAAATTCATCTGCTCTTCCTGGTAGCTTGAGAAGCATTCTCGTACTCGTCATATCTACGTGCTCAACTATCAATATACCGTAATTTCCGGAGAAGCAAGAGCTGGAGCATGAAGCAAATTCTTTCTTCCAACTGAGGCTAACACAGAGATGTCGTGATCTCTCGATCTTCCATGCTTCTCTCCTTTCGAGAGTTGCGTGAACCTTTCCCGAGTTGCTTCGTAGCAGCTTCTAGACTTCGTTCCCTCGCAGTCTCCAACTCGTTACTCAACTCAGCTCGATACCATGTGAAAATTTTAATTATGAAATTCTACTGCACTTATAGATTTATTTCTCCTACTTATTTCCACAATAAGTTATTTACAAAACCCTTACAGTAAATTTCGAAATAAACACTATTGCAGTTATCACTAAGTACATATAGAGAAAAGAACAGTAAAATGCAAGCACAAGAACCAATCGCAATGACACAGTTATTTTTCGACATTTGTCCTCGGAAAAACCCAATATGGGAAAACTGGTGCAGTAGATGAGGGTTTATATATTAATCTTTAGCAGTAAATTCTTTACAAGGAAACACTGACAAAAATAAGTGAGAAACTTCTTGAGATACACCTGAGATAATACTTCTCCGGACCTCCGGAGAATTTCTGACACTTGAGGGACTCACTGGCCCTCCCTGCATCACTCCTGCGTATCTCTTTGTGCAGAGCCAGCGTGAGACTGCGTCACTACTGCGTGAGGGCTCTGTGCTGCTCCTGAGTGCTGCTTCTCAGCCCTTCTGCGTCTTTCTTTCCTTGAGCCTTGACATTGTTGATGCCCTCTGCTTCCTCTGCCTTGCAAATCTCCCTCTAAAATCGAATTCTATTCCTTAAGAATCGACTTCCCTCGGGTTGCTGAATGCTTGCCCGACTTGCCTTCCAAATGACCCTCAAGCCTTCTTTTATAATATTCTCATTGATGAATCAACGACCTAGATTAGAAGTCTAATCAATGGCTAAGATTAAAAATTGACTTGATCTTCGTTCTCTAGAAGATTCACACTCTGTTTTATTAATACCCATTAATTATTTAATTTCCCTAAGTTTAGACTTAGCGTCTCCATTAAAATAATTAATTATTTTAATAAAACATGAACCAAGTAATATTTCCATAAACGGTTTCTGGGTTTTTTGGAATACTGGTGTCTAAGCCTCCTCACCAAATCTAAGACTTAGATCACTTTCCGATGCTACAAAAGTCAACATCGACAACCAATCTACCCTCAACAAGATACTCCTCGACAATATGGCCGATGTAATCGACTCTCTCGCCCTCCTCTCGGCCGTACCTTGTACCCTTCCCGTCCTTCTCGCCTCTCGATCTACAAGCCCTCGCCTATCAATGCTCCAATTCCATCCGGCCATTAAACCTCGGTTGTCAATCGCTCTCTAGGCTGTGCCTTAACCACCAAGGGTACAACACATCGAGATCTTATCAAGTTGTTCACGCTCCACTTGTGAACAACCTCACCGCCACCGCGTCTCGAGTTGCTCGTGTGACCTCATCCCACTATGGTCTTCCGCGCCGCTTCCAATGAAGACCAAACATAAGGCACGGAGGGCTGCCACCTATTACATCGCAAGATGTCCATCTCCCACAATGAACACGGCCAGGAGGACCGCCCCATCATCTACTCTACACCACACAACAAGTCTAGGGCTACTCAAACTTGTGAAAATTCTATGAATCTAAACCTAAAACTTTACTACAATAAATCTAATTACTTCTCCTTACTTGTTTTCTTTTTAATTAACAAGTTATTTTCTAAATAACGTAAAACAATAAAAATAAAATGACACCCAGCCCTACACAATTTTACAAAGATCAAGTGCTAAACAAAATGATTAAAGCATTACGTACAAAGGACACAAATTTTTTGGACAAATGTCCTCGAAAAACCCAATGTGGAAAAACCGTGCATCGCCCCGAGGGTTTATATTATTACGCAACAAAATATTCCGAGTACATCTACAAAGGCTACAATCCGACTTCACCCAACAGAGAAAACTTCGCAAGCAAAGACAAATCATGAGTTTTACCTCGGCCTCCTCGCAAGTCTCGATGTGTATCCCGACTTCCACACTCTGTGAAAACCCCGCTACTCCTTGCCGCCTTTACACTACCGATCGCGTAAACCTCGCAAGGGCAGGGCTAATGGACCGCGTCACCCTTCCTCTACGCTAATCTCGCTCTTCAAAATCGAGTTTCAGCCCCGACGGCTTAGAAACCTCAATCTTTAGTTGATTCCTGATTGTCCCTCGAATGCTCGCTGCTGCCTCGCGTGTGCCCGCGCTGCCCCTCAGGGACCACATCATCTTCCCAGCGGGTTGCGCTTAAGCTCGCGCGTCTCCTCGTTGCCCTTCCTCTACTCTATACTCTTGGTCCTCCGACCACCATCGTATCCGCCCTCACCGTTTCTCCTTCCGAATCAATCGCATCCGATCTTCGTCCGTTACTTGCCTCCGTCGAAGAATTCGACCCTTAGATCCACTATGTGTGTTCTCCAACCCACCCTCAAGCCTTCCTTTAATACTTTCTTGTCGATGAATCAACAATCGTGATCTAATTCCCAATCGACTCGCTAAGATTAGAAAAGCCTTGATCCGCTTTTCACTTAGAACATTGTCACCCGCATGTTTAAATTAATTCTACTTTTAATTATTTAGACTTAGGTTCCTATTAAAATAATTAATTATTTGAATACCTAGTTCGGGTGGAATTTCTCCAAACGACGTCTTGGAGATCTCATGTATTCTAGCCCCCCTCCACAAAGTCGCAGCTAGAGCACATCCGCTACCCGAAAATCAACACTCCCTTCTTAGCGAGAATGCTTCAGCAATGCTTCAAATACCGAAGCATCATCGTGATCCACGACACCTGGCCCTCTATGCCGCGGATGCTTCGGGCCGTCGCCCCTCATCCATCGCGTTGTTGCCTTTTGTATTGTTGCCCATGACACCGCCACTTGTCACCGCTCTCTATCCGCATCGCAACTCCCTCTCAAATGCCGCATCATGCCGCCCATAACACTACCACCGCAAATCGCCGAGATTGCAACTCGGCTTGCCGAGAAGTAAGCAATCGAAAATCCACCCAAAACTTGACATACAAGCCGCCTCCTCGATGCATCTCGATACCGAAGCCTCTGCTACCAATCCGTGCGTACTCCTCTCGATGCTCTACGCCGCCGTCGCTTTCCGTACTACGTCGTTGAAGTCCATCAACCACCTGTTTCCGCCGTCGTCTCTACTTCCGCGTTGGTTTCCACGCCACCGCCTCAGCTCGCCATTGTTACTCCCTCATCCCTCGCATCAACTGATTCCAGTCATCCTGCTACTTTCATTAAGGGCTCTCATGGCTCGTATGTGATCCAAGAGTTTGGGCACCTCAAGGATCCTGACCGTCACACTGTAGTTTGAAAGAACTACAGATCAATGTCGCCCCATCTCTTCCCTTGAGGCACATGAGCACTCATGGCCACATCGTCATCGTCTCCATCATCGTCCTTAACTGCGGCAACCTTTGAATTAGACTTGTCTTCAACCTTCTTCTTCTAAGGGAATTGTGTGGCGAAATGTCCTAGTTCACCACACTTGAAGCACCTTACCTTTGAAAGGTCTTTCTTCTTCTTCCTTCGTTGCCCATGCTGCCTCTTAGATGCGAGAGCCATATCTTCCTCCTCCTCCTTGATCTTGATCCCTCTTCTGTTCATGCCTGCCTTGGTCATCCTCCTGATCTCTTCTTTTCGAAGAGCTGCCCACATGTTTTCCCAACTTGGAGGCACTGCTCTGCCCAAAACGCCTTGGACAAAGTTCTCCCACTCATCAAAAACTGCAATCAGAGCAGTCTTTACCATAACACCTTCATTAGGTGTGGCCCCACGACAACCAGCTGATCACAGATTGCCTTCAATCTAATGAGGAAGGGGTCGATCTCTTCTCTCTTCAGCATCTGCAGTAGTTGAAGCTGATTCTCTAGAAGCATTCTCCTCTGAACATAAGTCACATGATACAATGTGGTCAAAGAACACATCTCATGTGCTGTGTCCTTCTCAGCAATGTGTGGGACCACATGATCCTTGACTTCGTCCATGATAAAGCGCTTCGCCTTTGGTTGAGCTTCCTTATACTTCTTCCACGGATCAATGTCAACAGGAACAACAACCACGCTCTCGGCGAGATACTTGATACGATGCTCATCTAGAACTACTAGGATTTTGGCCTTCCAGATGACAAAGTTGGGTGCACCATCCAACCTGTCCTGATCCCTCAGTCCATGTGTGGCCATCTCTGCTCAATTAAAAGTTGTCGAACTGGTTCTCTTTCCCTCTTCTCGTTGCTACCTAAGCAATACTCGTATCCGAGTTTCTCGGCGCTAGAAACCCCAAGGAACCACCCTCCTCTAAAAAAATGAGCTCTCTCTCGAAAATCCTTCCGCTAACCGATGTCGAACTCACCTCTTCGATCACTCTTTGTTGCTGATCGACTAGATTCAGACTTCTGGCGAGAAGTCTTCTAAGGAACTCGGTTCCCTCTACTTGTCAGCGCCCACTAGGCCTTGCTCCGCACCGACAAAGAACAATGCCCCACCTCCGCAACTCCCGAAGGAAAACGAATCGTCTTTTCCGGCCTACGGCAACCGAAAGACTGAGGCTCAAACTTTCCGCGTTGGCCCAAACAAACATGGCGCTACTCTTGTCAGCAACGCCTACAACGTCACCCTCAGCTCGGCTAACGTTGTGCTCGCGTGAGCGCTTCTTAGTGACCGTGTCACCCTTCCTTGCCTCTTTCCTGATCAAAGATTGCCACTTGGGACACCGTTTCCGTGCGCAAAATTTTCGTCTCTTCGCCGATGGTCACTTCTACCTCGATCCGCAACAACTTCCGATACCATGTGAAAATTTCAATCTAACCAACAAATTCCCACGCAATAAATCGATTTACTTTCTCCTACTTGTTTATCTTTGTTCACTATGTTATTGTCCTAATAATTCAGAAAACATCAAAGTAAAATGCACCGCAACCTACACAATTTTAAACATCAAGTGCCGAAAAATAAGTAAAGCACATAGCAAAAGGACAAGATTTTTTGGACAAATGTCCCCGGAAACCCCAATGCAGGAAAACCGCGTAGTTCCGAGGCTTATATTATTAAGCAACAAGATTTAGCACATCTAGGTGCCATAATCCGGCTCACCCAACGAGAAAACCTCACCAAGAAAAGAGGGAACGTGAGTTTTATCTCACTCGCATGTCCCGGCAAATCCGAATCGACATGGTGAAACCCCAACCGCCTCTACGCAGCTTCCCCTCGCGATGCAACCGCGTAACTCGCGTGGTCCGTCGAAGGACCGCGTTGGCTTAGAAACCCTGATTCCTTGCTAATTCTGGACTGTCCCTTGGAGGCTCTGCGCTGCCCCTGCGTGAGCCCTACGTGTGCCAGTGTCACCCTCTCTAGGGTTTACGTCACCTCTCCCGGTGGCTGCACTGCCTCCTCCGCGTCTCTGCTGCCCTTGCTCTGCTTTGCACTCTCGGTCTTTCGACCAATCACTGCATCTGCCCCTTCTTCTCTGAATCACTCAGATTTGATCTTCCTCTTAGCACTACTTTGTCAGAGGAATTCGATCTCTTAGACTCTGTGTGTGTTCTCCAATTAACCCCAAGCCTTCCTTTAATACTTTTCTAGTTGAATAATCAATGGACGTGATCTAATCTTTAATTGACGACTAAGATTATAAAATACTTGATCCTTTTCACTTAGAACATTCTCACCCACATGTTTAAATTAATTCACTTTAATTATTTAATTTGCCTAAGTTAGACTTAGGGTCTCCATTAAAATAATTAATTATTTGAATAACTTAAGCTCCGGGTGGAATTTCTCCAAACGACTTCTGGGTCTTCGAGATCTCATGTGTTCTAGCCCCTCCACAAGGTTTCGGAGCTAGAGCACATACGATGCTACCCAAAAATCAACCAAATTGCTCCTAGTCGATCAAACACTTGAGCTCAACAACTTCCACTCTAACAACCATCCGAGTCCATCAAGATGGTACATTGAGATCCAACATGTACATTATCACGATGTGCTCCGTAAACCATAAATGCCTAATCCACGTTCACATTTGGTCCACTCTCACGTTGCCCTCCAACAGCTCACACGAGTGACAATTCGCCGTAGCATCCGCACCTAGTTAGGGCATCCAACACCCAGAAACCCTTTCTACATGTGAAAATTTCTGAATGTTACACTTATGCAGAAATTTACTGTTAGATTTGGTTATGCTCCTCCTACTTAATTAAGTTATTAACTGAAAATTTCAGATTAATATCGAAGCAAAACACATAACAGAGTTTCACCAATTCAGATCTAGAAAAAGTAGATGCACACATAGACAAAGTGACACAGTGATTTTCTAGACAAATAGTCCCCAGAGAAGCCCAATGCGGGAAAATCGGTCTGCTAGCTGCTGGAGGGTTTTATTATTAAGAGTTTTCTGAATACAGCAAATTTGGGTTCTAGATCTGGAAAACCCGACAAAGATAAAATAGATCTGCAACTCACTGGCTGTTCTGAAACCAAAATAGTGACTGATCCACACCCTCAAACGAGATTTACAGAACTCAGCCAAAATTAGGCCCTAGAAACCCCAGCGCTGCCACTGAAGCCCCTAAAGCCCCTACGTCCCTCAGCGCTGGCCTGGAAAGGGCTGCATTACCCTAGATTGGGTGAGGCAGTCGTTACGCTGCCCCTTAGGGTCTCTGCGTAACCCCTGAGGGTTTCTAGCTGAATCACACTGCCCTGGGAGGGACTGCGCAACACTTGCGTAGCTGAAGCTGCCCCTACGCTGCGCAACTGCTGCCCTCTTTGCCTCTGCGTCTCCTGCTTCTCTGCGCTGCCTCTCTGAGCTGATCTCTGTCTCTTGCTGATTCTAAACACTGGGATCAGATCACCCCCTTTGTCTAAACTCCCCTCTCTGCAGCTGAAACACTTCTGAGAATTCTTAGGAAACCCGCCCTAGAATCTCAGCGTAGCTTCAGTGCTTTGCCTCTGTGTGTGTTTACAAATGACCCCAAGCCTTTCCTTTATAATTTTCTTGTTGGGAAACCAATGACCATGATCAGATCTTGAATCAATGGCTAAGATTAAAAGAAAGCTTGATCCGTGTGACTTAAGATAATTTCATCACATTTAATTTAATTAACTTTAATTATTTCATTTTCCTAAGTTTAGACTTAGGAAATACATTAAAATAATTAATTAATTAAATATCTCCCAAACCGGATGAAATTTACCAAATCCCTTTTTGGGTCTTGTAGATCAAGTGTACTCTAGTCCCTCCACAAAATTTGGGAGCTAGAGCACAACTGATGCTACCCTAAATGCACGAAATCTCAACAAAATTCCCTCTTAGCATCAAGAGTGTGCTCTAGCAATACATCATGCTATGCATTACAAGATTTTGGGCACTGGTTCTGCGCTGCTGATGCTTGGCTTGCTGCCACTCAACTCTGCACTGCTACTGCCATTCTGTACTGCTGCCCATGACTCTGCCATTGCCACTGCAACATTTGGACTACAACTCCCTCCTAATTTGCTGCATCTGTGTTGCTCATAACACTGCCACCACTGATCTGTTGCACTTGCAACTTCAGTTGTTGAGAGAAACAACTGAATCTCCTGCCCAATATTTGACAGACGAGTTAGTTTGGTTGCATCTTCATCATTGAAGCTCCATAGGCTGCTGATCTGTGCTGGCATCTGAAGGATGATGCATAATGACAACTCTGCACTACATAAGCAGACTCCCTCTGCATTGCTGAAGTCACATAAGCCCCTTGTGGTAAAATCCCTCACGTTGCTTTTGTGCTGCGCTTTCCTCCTGAAGCCTCCACGCTGTTGCAACTCTGCTCTGCGTAGGCAACTCTGCTCTGCGCTATTGTAGTCACATCAGCCCCTACGTTGCTGTTGCCTCTACGTTGCTGCTACATCTTCACTGCGCTGCTCCTTCCAACCTTCAGATCTGTCTCTGCTTCATCCATGATCTATGCACCCATTGCTCCACTTGTCCCGCTACTGTCTTAAGGCTCCCATAGCTCGGATGTGATCCAAGAGATGAGCTGCTCAAGGATCCCACCGCATTCTGTAGCTGCTCTACAAATCTATGTCGCTTGACTTTCGTGGTTCATGAGCGCTCATGGCTACATCATCTTCTGACCCATCATCCGCCACAGCAGCCTTGAAAGAAGAAGCTCCCTTGTCATTTTTCTTCTAAGGACAATTGTTGGAGAAATGTCCTAGTTCGCCACACTGGAAGCACTTGATCTTTGATAGATCCTTCTTCTTCTTTCCCTGCTGCCTCTTTGATGCCAAGGCTGCGTCTTCTTCATCTTCCTTCTTCACCTTACTCGATCCCATGTTGTACTACTTCTTGGTGATTCTGCGGAGTTCTTCTTGACGCATGATTGCCCACAAGTTGTCCCAGTCTGGGAGGTCCGCTCTACCCAAGATACTTTGGACAAAGGTTTCCCACTCATCTGTGACCGCATTGAGAGCAATCCTTACCATCACATCATCCTCCACCTTTGCACCCGTGGCAGTCAACTGGTCTCTGATCGACTGTAATCTGAAGAGAAAATGTTCCATTTCTTCCTCCTTGGTCATCATGAATGACCGCATCTGAGTCTCCAGAAGCATCTTCCTCTGGATGGACTTTCCCTCATATAGGGATGTTAAGGCCTTCCACATCTCATTAGTTGTCTTCTTCTCAGTTATGTGTGGAACAAAATGGTCCTTAACTCCATCCATTTTCAGCCGCTTGGCATGTCCAGCAGCTTCATTATGCTTCCTCAGGAGATCTGCATCAGTCGGCGTGGCCAGAACTTGTTCTGCATGGTCTCTTAGATGATATGCCTCTAGGACTATCAGGATTATAGCCTTCCAAACTAAAATGTTGGATAGGCCATCCAATTTGTCCTAATCACGCAGTCGTGAGGAGCCATCTGCTCAGAAATCTGTCGCAGCTCCTTTTCTCTATGCTAGAGATCTGGATCTAAGGTCATTGGCAAAACAAGCACCTTCTGCTCCCTCTGACAACTGATTTCCCTTCTTGGAAATCTGCCAAATCAAACAATGATTCAGCTCTCTTCGATCCTCTGATCGATCTACAAGTTTCTTTGGCTAGAATCTCTCTGAGAAGCTGATCTTGTCCCGCTCTTTGAAACTAGTGCTTAGGCTAAAATTCTGAAAACTTCAGAAATTTAACCCCAACAGCTCCTTCTGAAGTTCTGCAGCTCGAAATTTAACCCCACCAGCACCTACTGAATTTTTGTAGCTGTGCTTCGAAATTTCTCTTTCCGGACCGATGTATCCGTATCCGTGTCACACCGTCGGCTTCGCAGAATCCCGCATCGTCTCCTCTGCGTCGCCTCCGTGCAAGTGCGTAGGCTTGCCGGGAGACAACGTTAGACCCGCATCACGCTGCCCTCTCGTGTAACTCCTCGCCTCCGAAAACTCGCATTGTCCCTTCGATTTCCCTTCGCTCGCTTCCCCGTAGCAAGAACTCGCTTTTCTCACAATGTGACCCTCCTAGATCTGCAATTGCTTCGATACCATGTGAAAATTTCTGAATGTTACACTTATGCAGAAATTTACTGTTAGATTTGGTTATGCTCCTCCTACTTAATTAAGTTATTAACTGAAAATTTCAGATTAATATCGAAGCAAAACACATAACAGAGTTTCACCAATTCAGATCTAGAAAAAGTAGATGCACACATAGACAAAGTGACACAGTGATTTTCTAGACAAATAGTCCCCAGAGAAGCCCAATGCGGGAAAATCGGTCTGCTAGCTGCTGGAGGGTTTTATTATTAAGAGTTTTCTGAATACAGCAAATTTGGGTTCTAGATCTGGAAAACCCGACAAAGATAAAATAGATCTGCAACTCACTGGCTGTTCTGAAACCAAAATAGTGACTGATCCACACCCTCAAACGAGATTTACAGAACTCAGCCAAAATTAGGCCCTAGAAACCCCAGCGCTGCCACTGAAGCCCCTAAAGCCCCTACGTCCCTCAGCGCTGGCCTGGAAAGGGCTGCATTACCCTAGATTGGGTGAGGCAGTCGTTACGCTGCCCCTTAGGGTCTCTGCGTAACCCCTGAGGGTTTCTAGCTGAATCACACTGCCCTGGGAGGGACTGCGCAACACTTGCGTAGCTGAAGCTGCCCCTACGCTGCGCAACTGCTGCCCTCTTTGCCTCTGCGTCTCCTGCTTCTCTGCGCTGCCTCTCTGAGCTGATCTCTGTCTCTTGCTGATTCTAAACACTGGGATCAGATCACCCCCTTTGTCTAAACTCCCCTCTCTGCAGCTGAAACACTTCTGAGAATTCTTAGGAAACCCGCCCTAGAATCTCAGCGTAGCTTCAGTGCTTTGCCTCTGTGTGTGTTTACAAATGACCCCAAGCCTTTCCTTTATAATTTTCTTGTTGGGAAACCAATGACCATGATCAGATCTTGAATCAATGGCTAAGATTAAAAGAAAGCTTGATCCGTGTGACTTAAGATAATTTCATCACATTTAATTTAATTAACTTTAATTATTTCATTTTCCTAAGTTTAGACTTAGGAAATACATTAAAATAATTAATTAATTAAATATCTCCCAAACCGGATGAAATTTACCAAATCCCTTTTTGGGTCTTGTAGATCAAGTGTACTCTAGTCCCTCCACAAAATTTGGGAGCTAGAGCACAACTGATGCTACCCTAAATGCACGAAATCTCAACACTACATGGCTGCTAATATACTTCTTAATATTTCCTCTCCTAGGACACCCATCCACATAGCATCCAATCATCAACAAACAATCACTGTAGAAACTGCCACTGGTTAGGGAAACTAACCACCAAGTCTGCCCTCCTCTTGGCTACTACAGGCTGCAAACAAATCCCATCCAATCTGGCCAATGCTTGACCCAACACAAGACCAAACAAGCTGCAAACATACCCCGGGTCTGCTTGTTCTAACTCCTGTAGCACTGTGATCTGCTAGGGCATAATCATGGTCCACGTCAGCCCCTCTAAACTGCCTCCCAGGCCTCTCTACAGATGCGGCCTCCTCATTCCCTGCTCCTACCTCTTTCGCTAGCAGTTAGAGCTAGTATCCACCCACACTAAGGCCTACCAGCCTTCTCAACTCACCATCTAGCTTGAGGAAGGTTTGCAGCACCCTAAACGGATGACTGTCCCTTGTTTCTGGGCATTTCGGCCCTCTCCACAGGAAGCTACAGGTCTCAGCCTAGGTCTGCAACAAGACAGGGACTGTGGCTAGAGAAAGACCACCCCAAACATGCTCAAAACAGTCCAGAACCTTGCCTAATAAACTCGGCCTGCAATCTGATCCATCTCGGCCCTCGACAGTCACAGGAAAACATGTAGATGTCTTCTTTAGAAGAATTTTGTGTCACCTTCATCGATAAACCGAGAATATCTCTTAGTTGATCTATATACCGAGACCCTCCCATTGGTAAAATCCATAAAAAGCAGGGGTAATAACTATGGTGACAATGAGCTACTACCTTATTGTTGTCACTTGGTCTAGTTATTGCCTTGTAGGGTACCCTTTATAAGGCCTGCTACATATTGTAGCAACAGTATTCAGATGACCCTTGGTATTCTGATGGCCACCTCAATAAAAGAAAAGGAGGAGCTCATGCATGGGGTAATGGGATATTTGAACATTAAACTCTTTGTCTTTTGTAGCATATTAGAAAGCTTGGATGTAAGACTTTAAGGATGCTTTAAATGTTGATATTTGTACATTATCCTTGACAACTGTATACTCTTGGTTGAATATCTTGTTTTCTTCCACCAATGTTAACTCTCTAGTAAACTCTGTTCTTGCTATGAAGAATCATAGAATGGGAGTTTTTTCAGGGCTTTAAACGTGTTTATTTCCACTGTTTACTAGGATATCTACAAGTGTAAGGTTAAGCATGTTTAGTTCCAACATTTATGAAAATGTCTACAAGTTCCACCATTTGTTTCCCCCAAACTTCATCTAGAATTTCTGATTTTGATTTGCACATAACATACATTTTTATAAAAGCATTGGGTGCTTGCACTCTTAATTCCCAACTTCGGGATGACTACCAAACTCTCACCCAATCCATTTATTGATTTCAATTCACACCTATGAATCATGTAACTTTGCATAAACTATTATATTGCTCAACAGAGTTTAGCTGATGATGGTTATGGTCTTTAGCTTTCAATGGATTTTTAATCTATGAATTTTTTCCTCTATGGTTTACATTCATTAAATATTCTTGAACACCAAATCATGTTCCCTCAGTTTTTGTCTTCTTGTTAACACTTCTGAATGCCGTTAGAAAAGGCTTTACTTACAAAAATGTATTGTTTACAGGTTATGGATTCCATGAAGATGGATTAAAGGTATATATACACTATCTCTCTTTTCTTTGGTTGTCGATTCACTGATGAAGGAAAATGATGGAGTTGAGGCCCTCACAACCAAAAATCATCTTTGGGTTGAAAAAATAGGGTTATCTAGTGGTTAGCAAGTGCACTTGTTGACAAGTGTTCATGATTTTAAGTCCTAAAGTCACACCAACACAACACATCATATGCCATAAGCCAAGGCAAAAAATTACCCCACTTTATTAACTCAACTACCTTGGATATCATGCTTTGAATATGATTTGTTCAAATTAAAGACTGTTTCAGGTATTTACATTAAGTTTATAAATTATGCATTCTTTATTGTCACAGGCAGGTAAACAGGTAGCATACGATATGATGGGGGAAAGATTCAATGCACTAAGAGACAAAACAAATTTCATTGTCATGGCATGAGATTGGAGCACGTCAAGTTGTTATTAGTTTCCTTAAACGATACATTTGCACGGGATATTTGTGGTACGTGTATCAAAAATTCCTAATACTATTGAATTTGAAGCAAGGATATTTTAATAAACTTTCATAAACACTTCACCTTGTAAAACTTGGTTTTGGTGTAACTGATATATGTCTATTTTTTATGAAATATATCGTGGCATATAACATTCTACTTTCCAGAATATGTCTTATCTACTTTCTAGGTTATCAACAACGAAGTGACATATAAACGATTTTGAATGTTTACTAAGAATTGAAAAATGAAGTTTATTTTCATGTTGTATTTGTTAGTCATTCAATAGGCGCGGGTATCTAGTTAAATTTGAGAAAAATGAGGTTGATTTCTCCATTGCAACTTTTAAGGCTTGAATAGGTGTGGATCTATATTTCTTTATCACAACCCTTTCCGTTTGGTGATGTTCTTTTCTAATGTCAACTGGAACAAACTTGCACATACACTCGTATAGCAAAACTATCTCAACAAGAACATGGAAGACTAAAGCATATATAAATAGTTAATGATCTAGATAAATTTGCATCCCTTAGGGTTTGGGTTGTCTACTTAATGAAAGAAAATGCACGTACATCCCTTCAATTATATGTATTTGCAGCTTGCATAGTGTTGTCGCACAGATTGTCAAGGCACCGCGACAACGGCTCAGACTGGGGGCTGTCACCTTTATCCCCAATCTCTCTCTTTAAGCTGTCTCCTTGCAGGCTAAGGGAGGTAGACCCTATTTGAAATGAAGGATAAATCCAGGAGACACAGCTAGAACACCAAATACAAGATGAAATTAACAGGATTTCACAGATCTAGATTAGATTTCACGTTAGAGACCAGTGCCTTATGGAGTCAAACAAGATCCTGTTATGCAATTATAAACCAGTAAATGATGACTAACTGCTGCTTATGGAAACACGATTGATCAATGATATTCAATTAAAAACACCACAACCATGAATGAAAATGCCAGATGTCCAAAAAATAAGATATTCCAATTATATCCCAATTCGTCAATCAAAATGTTCTATAGTCAAATTTTTAGATAAAAATTTCAAAACTCATTTGACCACAGAAAATTTGAAATTTTTTTATATTTTTGTATTTTATAGATTTTTTAGGATTTTTTGAATTTTTTATTATTATTTTAGATCTAAAACAAAAATCTAAATTTAATTCTAAAACCTAAAGCTAAAATTAGAATTTAACTCTAAAGCTAACTAAATAAAAATTAAAACTAAGTTAAAAAAAATGAAATAAAACTAAACAAATTAAAAATGAAAAATTTTAATCTAAAAATAATTCTAAACTTCAACTATGCTAAAGTCAAAACAACATTATAAAGTTACAATCTAAAAATAACATCTAAAAAAGTTAACCCAAAAAATCGAAATTAAAATTTACAACCTAAACTAAATGCTAAAACTAAAAGCTAACTCTAGAGCTCAAGTACGCTAGCTTACACTATAGAATTTAAAAAAAAGGAAATTTAAACCTAAGTCTAACCTTCATTGAAATTCAAATCTAAAAAATAAATAAAAACTAATTAAAAAACTGAAGTCGAAAAGAGAAAATGAAACTACGACTAAAAAAAACAATCTAATATTTAAATCTAACCATATACAAACTAAGCTTCACAAAACCTAAAATCGAACCGAAACTTAAACACGGTTTTATCATTGTAATGTCATGGTATGCCTTGTTTGCTGTCGTTTTTATGTGTTGCGGTGGATCGTATTGCAGATGCTCAGCGAGATGACGAGGTCGTACTCGTGATAGAGTGACTGTTTCAAATTTTTATATGCGTTTTGCATGCTTGTGCTGAGCAGGAGAGGCGTCGAATGGAGCCTGACGTATAAATAGAGCAGAGAAAGTGAAGACAGCAGGATAGATGAGAAATTATGCGCAGAGAAAGGTTTTGACGTGGAGAATAAAAGACAGCGTGGGAAACGGAGAAGGCTGAGTTCGATGGAGGGTTTGATTAGCAAGGTCGATGGCATGAGAATGGCAGAGCTAAGGGCAATTTTTGGAAAGTAACGCAGGAAATGAAGGCAGCAGTCAGAGCTAAACCCAGTACATATAAATTCCGCCCAGCAACTCAAATTCTTCAATTTAAGTTCAGATTTAAAACGCACCTTAAAAATAACGCCCAGAATTGTCCACAATGAGGATTCTGAGGCCGGATCTGGCCTTTGGAAGCTAGATCTGCCTCAGATCTAAAAAAATTTCGATTTTAATCCTGTAACCTGCAAAGACAGTCAGATCTGAAAACACACCCCAAAAAAACAATTAAACCCTCGCAGATAAATTACAAATTTACACTAATTTACAAATTTAAAACCCTCATGGTTAGATTTGAAATCCATTTTAGCTCAATTTTCAGAGATTAAGATTTTAATGAGAGGCACAAGCCTTAGAAGACCCTGCAAAACCCAAATATCGTAAGATTGACCCAGAATTTAACAAATCAAGAGCTTATCAAATCTATGCTTATTGGGAGTTGGCTGATCCAACTGAAGATTTCCCCAAACGCCCAATCCTTTAAAAAATCCCTTGCACACTTAGATCTGAGCTTTAAACTGATAGAGATTCAAGAAAACAACATGAGATCCATTGAAAAATCAGAATGCTATTTCATAAATCCAGAAAACTGCATAAGATACCTATATGCAGATCAATCCATGTAGGCCATCAAGCATAAAACACAAGAAACCAAGTAGCAGAGTTCAGAGCCAATTCACCACATAAATTTGAGAAGGAACATCAAGATCTGTAACCCCAAAGTCTTTATGCTTCATTCACCAAGAAAAATTCACAAGAGCTTCCAGACAAGTACACGATTCTGAGATCGGATGATCCAAGAATGACAAAGACCTCTAAATTTATAGGACTAGATCTCTAACGGCTAGTTTGGATGATCCTCGTCAAAATAATCTCAACCGTCCAAAAGATTTAATTATCTTTTAATCCGGAGCGTTGAAATTAAAATTTTGGGGAAAAAACGAATTTATCATTTAATTCATTTTTAATTAACTCAAAAATACTATTTTTGAGTTAATTACCCCATAATTTTGACTTTGATTTAACCACCAAGGCCCAAGGGTCCAATATTTCTTAAAATTCTCAATATTCCCTTGGTTTGGGGCTTTCAAAATCATTTTCCAAGGACCTACAAATTTTGCCTTTAAAGATTTAATCCTAATTTAGGACCCTAAATTAATTAAATTTCTGGTTTAGGATTTTATTATTAATTGACCAGAAAATTTAATTAATTGACTAAGAGGGGATTATAATTATTTTTCCAACCCTCTTTTACATGAGATAATACATTTACATACATGAAGGGGGAAAACCCATTCGTATAGACCCTCAAATAAATACCCAGTTCTGCGACTCAACATATGATCTAGTAGACCAAGTAGTTGAAACTACTTTTACAGGGACTCGATAAAAAACACTAGGACTCACTTAGCATGCTGATGACAAAATCCACCCTAGCTTTGGGGTGAGGCTGGAGGGAAAAACTCTGCCGATCACTTTCGTGAATCAGTGAGATGAAAAACCTCCTAGGATAGAGATCATCAACAACATACTAGGCTTACCTAGGTTGTTACATACATGGACGGTCTTACATAGATCATTTACATCATAAAATGCAGAATGGGTTTACATCATTATAAAAACTGTCGATCGAAACTGGATGATGGAATCTGAATGGCGCAACCACGTCGAACATGACGAATCCCATTTGAAAAAATGGGGGTGTACTGCTATGGGTAGTTGACGAAGTGTGGTCAACATCTGGCTCTACTTGGGGACACGTTGCTTCATCGAAGGAATGTGAGAATCCAGAATCTGCATCCAAGCAACACACAAGATTATATAAGTAGCGTCCATCCAAATATCATCATATAACATGAAGCTCATGAAAAATAGAAGCTCTTCTTTTATTTATTATTCTATTTAACATGAAAAGTAAATCTACTCTAACTGCAAAATGAAATGCTGAAATAACGAGGAGTAAGGTTAGAAATACGATACAGAGGATGCCCTGTGGCATCAGATGTGCTCAATATAGTGTATGCTAAGCATTTGCCTACTTTTAGGCAAGTCTGTTGGCTGCTTTTCAGATGTGCCATGGCCGATCTTGCATAATGTAGGACTCTGTTTTATCCGAATGTCAAGCTGCTCTCGACCATCAGACGAATCAAACCGCTTACTTTTTCCTTTCTTTTTCTTTCTCTTCGTTTGAGTGGGTTGTGATGTCAACAATGAGGCTATTGTAGATTTCTTGTCCTTATCTTGAAATTCCTTGTACAAAACCTTTGATGAACCTGGAGCGCAACCAATCTTATTTTGAATATACTCTGTCAATGGTGACACATAAGCTTGGTCTTTTTCAACATCCTTTGTAGTCATAGTTAACTCTTCCTTAATGGGAAAAGTGACCTCCGTGTGATGAGATGGAAACTGCTTCAGCAAACTGGGAGGCTTATGATCTTTTGACAAATCTGACCTGGGTTGGAAATCTTGCATGTGTGATATTTCCATTTTTTCCAACTTCTTCTGTATGGAATTCATCTCCCTGGCATGCCTTTCTTCAATAGTTGACAAATTGTGTTGAAGAGACATCTGATTAGAATGATTAACTTCCATCATTTTTAACCTGTTTTCCATGACATTTATTTCCTGTGCATGACTTTCTTCTAAGGTATTTATCCGATTCTGAAGATTGATCTAGTTAGCTTCCATGTTTTGAATCATTTTATCATTATCTGCTTTCATGGCCATGAAGAAATTTTGCATACAGTTCATCTCTTTCTTATGATTTGTTTCCATGATCATCATTTCCTTAACATGTTTTTCCTCCATGGCAATTATTTGATTGGAGTGATTAAATTCCATGACCTTTAATCTGTTCTGCATAGAACCAATTTCCCTGGCATGATCCGCTATTATTTTTTCTTGATTAAGTTCCATATTCTTAATGATTTGAGCCTGGTTGGCCTCCATATTCTTGATTACCTGAGCTTGATTTAGCTGTATACCCTTAACCATCTGAATCAATTCGCTAACAAGATGCTTATCGTTGTTGGGACTGATTTGACAACTTGTTTCTGTTTCACCACTATCGTGGGTTTGTGATGTCGTGGCACAAGTGGATTCGTCTTGAGAATTGTTTGGAAAACTCCTGCTGATGGCTGAATCTTCTACAAGATCAATTTTATTATTTTGCACAAAACTGGGAACACAAGGCGAGTCATTTTTTATGTATTTATCTGTAAAAGAATTGATGATATCTTCTAAACAATACTCTTCAGGGCAATTTCGAAACCAATCGATAGCATCACCTTTTAAAGAATAGCCAAAGACACGTATCTTGACATCTTCATGATTATATTGTGAGGGACGACAATATTTATGTATAAAAAGTTTGACCGTCCTTAGATGTAATAGAGCAGTGCCCGGATCACCACCTGAGAAAAAAGGCAATTTTGAAGTGGCTTCTTCCGGCATGTCATGAAAGGTGTCATCCATGATGACCTGCTTAGCAGGAACTCTTGTAAGAAATGAAAGAACTGGAGTCGCCACTTGAACATGAAACTAATTCTAAAACAAAAGAAATAATCGAGAGATAGCACATGGATATCACAGGGGGATTCTTGTCTGGGAGTAAAAAGATGAATAAGTGGAGTCGCCACCCAAACAAGAAGCCAACCGAAATGTCCAGGTGCTAAAGATGTGATGATGAAATGATTAGTGATATGATGAAAGATAAGACGATAAAAATATGCAGAGATGAAAGACGCCAGAAAATGTGATTCCTTGTGATAGGCTAATGAATGGCGAAAGATCAGAAGATTATAAAATGTCGTTAAGACCAAGGACAGAAAAACTCTATCCCCGGCAACGGCGCCAAAAAATGTTGTCGCACAGATTGTTCAGGGTACCGCGACAACGGCTCAGACTGGGGGCTGTCACCTTTATCCCCAATCTCTCTCTTTAAGCTGTCTCCTTGCAGGCTAAGGGAGGTAGACCCTTTTATAAATGAAGAATAAATCTAGGAGACACAGCTAGAACATCAAGTACTTGACAGAATAAACGAGATTCCACAGATTAGATTTCACTTTTAAGACCAGTGCCTTATGGAGTCAAACAAGATCTCGTTATGCAATTATAAACCAGTAATTGATGACTAACTGCTGCTTATTAAAACACGATTGATTAATGATATTCAATTAAAACACCACAACCATGAATAATGAAAATGCCAGGATTTAAAATGCTCAATTAACCTCAATCCAGAAAATATTTCTATAGTCAAAACTTTAGATAAGAATAAAATTTGCCCATTTGACTCTAGAAAATTTAAAAAAAAAAAAAATTTATATTTTCTAATTTTTTTAGAATTTTTGAAATTTTTTAATTTTTTATTATTTTATTATTTTCTAAAACAAACTAAAATCTACATCTAAATAAAAGTTATAATCTAAAAAATTTAGAATCTACAACTTAAAATCTAAAAAAAAACTAAAACTAAACAAAACAAATTTAAAATCTAAATTAAAATTAAATTAAACAAAGCTAAGTTAAAAGTAAAGTCTAAAATCGAACTACAGGTAAACAAAAATTATGAAAAGCCCTAAACCTACGCTATATGAAATATAACAAAAAAAACTCAACATCATAAAACAAACCACGCTATATACAAAATCACAGTGACAACACGAAAACGTGAGTTCAATTTTTTAAATGTATGCGTTTCTTTGTCGTTTTGTTGTATTTTTCTTGCACAGTGCTCTGACTGCGATAAGACTGAATGATCAAGATAAGGGAGAACTTCGGGATTACAGAGATACCTCAACGTGCGTGAGCCGAATCTGCCGATTTGGTTTGGTAATGGACAGAAGGCGAAGCCATAGAGATTGGAAGGATCACGAGCGTAAGATGGAAGACAACGTTTGTCGACGCCTGACCGATGAGGACGCAAACGAAATATGCGAAAGCTTGAATAACATGACAAAGGACGCGCGTGCGTAGAGAAAGATTCAATTTGTCAAAGTTGATGAAAGGATAATAAACAGGTTTGATAAGAGGCAGAGATTGAAAGATAAGGGAGAAAGATGGGAGGTCAGATGGTAGAGGTGTGAGCCAGCATATGGGACGCAGATGAAGACCAAAACCCAGTACATTCAAATATCCGCCCAGCAACTCAAATTCTTCAATTT
The DNA here is from genome assembly GCA_034641835.2 of Pinus albicaulis. Lineage (NCBI taxonomy): Eukaryota > Viridiplantae > Streptophyta > Pinopsida > Pinales > Pinaceae > Pinus > Pinus albicaulis. The sequence continues at coordinate 677,498,206 of CM076580.1, read as the reverse complement.
AAGTTCAGATTTAAAACGCACCTTAAAAATAACGCCCAGAATTGTCCACAATGAGGATTCTGAGGCCAGATCTGGCCTTTGGTAGCTAGATCTGCCTTAGATCTAAAAAAAAATTTCGGTTTTAACTCAGAACTCCGCACCTTACAACTCACCTTTCCAGACACCCCAAGAAACAATTAAACCCTCGCAGATAAATTACAAATTTAGACTAATTACAAATTTAAAACCTCATGGTTAGATTGAAATCCATTTTAGCTCAATTTTCGTAGATTAAGATTTTTTAATGAGAGGCACACAAGCCTTAAGACCCCCGCAAAACACAAATATCGTAAGATAGACCCTGAATTTAACAAATCAAGAGCTTATCAAATCTATGCTTATTGGGAGTCGGTTGATCCAACCGAAGATTTCCCCAGACGCCCAATCTTTTAAAAATTTCCTGCACACTTAGATCTTCACTTTAGACTGATAGAGATTCAAGAAAACAACATGAGATCCATTGAAAAATCAGAATGCTGTTTCATAAACCCAGAAAACTGCACAAGATACCTATATGCAGATAAATCCATGTAGGCCATCAAGCATAAAACACAAGAACCCAAGTAGCAGAGTTCAGAGACAATTCACCACATAAATTTGAGAAGGAACATCAAGATCTGTAACCCCAAAGTCTTTATGCTTTATTCACCAAGAAAAATTCACAAGAGCTTCCAGACAAGTACCCGATTCTGAGATCGGATGATCCAAGAATGACAAAGACCTCTAAATTTATAGGACTAGATCTCTAACGGCTAGTTTGGATGATCCTCGTCAAAATAATCCCAACCGTCCAAAAGATTTAATTATCTCTTAATCCGGAACGTTGAAATTAAAATTTTGGGAAAACGAATTTATCACTTAATTCAATTTTAATTAACTCAAAAAATATTATTTTTGAGTTAATTACCCCAAAATTTTGACCTTGACTTAACCACCAAGGCCCAAGGGTCCAATATTTCTTAAAATTCGCAATATTCCCTTGGCCTGAGGCTTTCAAAATCATTTTCCAAGGACCCACAAATTTTGCCTTTAAAGATTTAATCCTAATTTAGGACCCTAAATTAATTAAATTTCTAGTTTAGGATTTTATTAATTAATTGACCAGAAAATTTGATTAATTGACTAAGAGGGGATTATAATTATTTTTCCAACCCTCTTTTACATGAGATAATACATTTACATACATAAAGGGGGAAAACCCATTTGTAGAGACCCTCAAATAAATACCCAAGCTCATGATCAACATATGATCTAAGACTAAGTAGTTCAAACTACTTTTACAAAGACTCCATAGGAACACCAGGACCACTACATGCCGATGACAAAATCCACCCAGTTTGGGGTGAGGCCGGGAGGGAAAACTCGCCGATCACTTTCGTGAAATCATGAGACGAAAACCTCCTCAGATAGAGATCATCAACAACATACTGTGCTTACCTAGGCCGTTACATACATGGACAAGCCTTACATAGATCATTTACATCATAAAATGCAGAATGGGTTTACATCATTATAGAAACTGTCGATCGGCGATGACATCTGGATGACGGAATCTGAATGGTGCAACCACGTAGAACATGACGAATCCCATTTGAAAAAATGGGGGTGTACTGCTATGGGGTAGTTGACGAAGTGTGGTCAACACTATAGTGGGTTTCACCAAGTGAGATAGGACCCTCACTCACTTTTTATTTATTAATAAACTATAGACGACAAAATTGAGCAAAATCGAATATTCCAATTAGCCACTGCTAATTAGGAATATTACAGTCTCCCCCGACAAAATGTTGCTTGTCCTCAAGCAACTGAAGTGATGGATGCTGCAAAATCTCTCACTCTCCCAAGTGGCATCCTCATCCGGTAAATTCTTCCACCTCACTAAGAATTCCCAGACTGTCCTGCTCCGTAGCTGCCTGTCCCTGGTATCAATAATAGCCTCTGGCTGCAACACCAAATGCCCCTCATCATCCGTGGGTGGTAGCTCATCTGTCACTGTCACCTGCTGCCCCAGTGCCTTCTTCAGGCATGATACATGAAAAACGTTATGGATCTTGCTGCCTTGGGGCAGCTCCAACTCATACGCAACCTGTCCAATCCTCAGTATCACCCTGTAAGGCTCGTAAAAGTGGGGCTTGGGCTTTTTAGCTCCCTTCTGCTTCAGTGACGACTGTCGATATGGCTGTAATCGTAGGTAGACCAAGTCCCCTACCTCAAACTGTCTCTCCACCTGACCTTTGTCGGCGTACAGCTTCTGCTGGTTCTTCGCTGTGGCCATATTATCCTTGAGAGCTCGGAGAATATCCTGACTCTCTTGGATCCAAATCTTGGCTCTCGGAGCCTTGCTAGCACCAAACATCACGTCAGCAAAAGACAAAGAGTGATATCCATATAAAGCGTAGAATGGAGACATACCAATGGACATGTGATGTGTAGTGTTGTAGTAGTACTCCCCCAAATGTAGCTACTTTAGCCATGCTTGCTGCTGCCCACTGACATAGTTACGCAAGTAGCACTCCAGCCACTTGTTAATTATCTCCGTCTGTCCATCCATCTGTGGGTGATAACTAGTACTCGGTGTCAACTCTGTCCCCACCAACCGGAAAAGCTCCTGCCAAAATCCGCCCATGAAGTGGCTGTCCCTATCACTGATGATGGTCTTAGGAAGACCATGTAGCCTGAAAACCTCTCTTAAGAACAACTCGACCACCTGTGCTGCTGTGTAGGGCCCAAATATGGCGAAAAAATGAGCATACTTTGTCAGTCGATCAACGACGACAAAGATACAATCCTTGCCCTGCACCATGGGCAACCCTGTGATGAAGTCCATCGATATACTCTCCCATTTCCCCTCCAGAATGGGAAGAGGCTGCAATAATCCTGCGGAATGGCTCATCTCCCCCTTGTTCCTCTGGCAAACATCACACTCCCTGATGTGCTGGAGTACGTCCTCCTCGAGGCCCTTCCATGAGAACCTCTCTCTAATGGCCCTGTAGGTTTTGTGTAATATTCCTAATTTGCGACAGCAAATTGGAATATTCTATTTTGTTTATTTTGCCACCTATAGTTTGTAAGTAAATAAAAAGTGAGTAAAGAGGGTCTAAACTCACTTAAATGAAATAAGACATCCACCTAGTACCACAACGTTGTGACTTAAGTGGGAGTCAAGGGGGGACCCAACACCACGTGGAGGAGGGGGACGATGGACACTCTAGAAGTTTCTCCAAGCTTCTGCGCAGATAAGGATGAGAATGTGGATAAGGATGAGGATGTGGAGGAGAGAGAGAGGCTACATTTGGTTTTGGAGGGAAACCGACACTATAAAAGATGGAGGAGCCTCCTCATTTGGGGCATGCTTGGATTCTTGGATTATTGATTATTGAGTGAGACATTTGTCTTTCTTTGGCACGCTGGCTGTTTAGCCCGTCTGCTGCACTGTTTAGTGCAACTGAGTGTCTCCGTGCGGAGATCTCACCCTTAGCCCCGGGGGACTTCGAGTGCCTACTCGGGCAAGGTTATTTTCTTAGCATCATCCTCCAGGACAACGTTATTGCTGCAGCAGCGTAATACTGTGTTGTAGGGTGTTGCCGTGGTGACTTTACAACACCACCTCCTTCTCTTGTTTTTCAGAGGGAGAGTCTCTCTTTCCTTTGGAGGATCAGATTGGGAGATATTGGAGCTTATTATCAGATCTTGGCATCAGGCCTATATGTTCTTCATGGTATACTACGCAGTTCTTTCCCCAGATCTGCGTTATTGCTGAGGGAGCAGCATTCCAGGGTTTTTGGCATCATTTGGAGTTAGATCTCTGATTGAGGGTGATCCTTGGATTGGCCAACCAATCCAAGTATATTTCTGATCTGATACTGAAGTTTGCTTCAGAAATTCTGAATCATTCTTCAGATCGGCTGCAGTAAAACTCAGATCTGCTCCGGCATTTTCATATTTTGCTGAAATCCCCAAGGGAAAAGTAATAAAGAGCCCTTTGGGCATTTTGTCTCATTATAGATCTCTGTTTTCATGTATTTATCAGTTTCAGATCTGTAATATAATAAATATAAGCTTCAGCGTCTTGGAGAAAACGCTGAAGGGTTTCTGGATCAATCTTTGTCTTGTGGCACCTCTATCTTGAGGGGTTTTCTATATAAAACTGTTGTTTAACCTTGCTGAAAGCCTATGCCTTGTTCTAAAACTCATTCTCTGATTATTTATAGTGTTATACATCATATTCCTTCAGAAAATACGCTGCCCTTGCTTCAGAAAATTTCTGCATATTCAAAGTCTTGGGAAATCAGGGTTTTTATTGACTAGTCGGGAAGGAGGAACTGTTTAACTTAGCAAAACGCCTTTTTTTTAGCTGAGATTCGACATGGGAGTCCCTCTTGACCTATTATAACATATCCCAGAACCTTGAGACGTCATTTTACGCAGATTTCCTTATACACTCATTTTAGGGCCAAAATCCTCACTTTTCCCCGCCTTTTTGCCCTTAAAAGCTGAGTAAAGGTTGCTGCTGTTATTTCTTTTGGTTGCTGAGCATTTTCAAACATATTATATGATAGCTGAAGCCATCATAACTAAAGAATGCGTTTTTCAGGCATGATCTGCTGAAGAATCCATTTTTGGGATATTACAGTGGTATCAGAGCATAGTTCTGGCTCAGCCTGTGGAGCTGGCTATCTATGGAAAATATGAGGATCACAATGCCTACATTCTTACCTGAAGTACCGAGGCAACATGGTCGTATACCTCTTGAAGCTTATTTCAGAGAATGGAAGTCCATGGGGGAAGACTTAAAAGCAATTTTGCCCTTGAAAGATTATTGTCAACTCAGAGAGGATGGAGTTTCTAGCATACAGTGTTCGTATTTGCAGCGTACTACTGGGAGATCACCTCTTCCCATGCATGAGGGATCCACTAGTCCCTGTGAGTCTAAGCCCAAGAGGACCGGAACGGTGAAAAAGGATAGTTATTTCTTTTTCAGATCTAGAAAAGATACATCCACCTTTGAGGAGGTCAAGAAGAATGAAGAAAAAGAAGAGGAAGTACCATGCGCTTCCAATTCTAATCGAGAAGAAGAGATCACATCACCTCTTGAGGAGGCTTGTGGAAACACTGCCACACTTGTGGAGGAGCAGCCACATGCATCGACAGTTGGGGCAGCCAACACTTTTGAGGATGGGACTCTTGTAGATCAAGGGTCAAATCTCATTGCTACTATAGAGCAGCCTGGTTGCACTGCGCTGTGCAACATGGAAACACTCAAGGAGGAATCGAACCATCATTCTCATGAGCCATTGTTGGATTGTACATTACATTGGAGGTTGGGGTTTGAAGCCTTGAAGATGGATGGTAGACATCTTGGAGTAAGAAATCTTTTCTCCCTTCAAGATGACACTTTCTCAATGAGCTCCTCTCAGCTCAAAGAGAAACTTCTACTTTCAGATCCAAGACCTCATTGGTTTTGGAAGACTATGGATGAGAGGGAGGTCTCAAGGAGAGATCTCATTGGATATGCACTTCACACCATGAAATGCAATCCTTTCATTCCCTTCTCACAAGAGCGCATAGAAGATGGAGGACATCTTAGGATGGATAACATCTCTCATGCTTGTGTTGGACATCCCTTGAGCCATACACATCATGATGGGAGGTTTTTGCCTACCACCTATTTGATTCTTGATAGGGTCTCATTGATCCTTGAGAAGTTTATATTTCAAGATCCCATGAAGTACAAAGTCAGAAACTTGATTTGGGAGGATGGTAGCCCTCATGGGAGGAATACCAGGATGAGGAGAAGAAGAAGGCATCCACAAGTGATTGAGTGGATGTGGTTGATGAGCAAGGAGCTAGGAGGCTACTTGCAGATCTATGACACAAGGCAGCAGGAGGCTTGGCTGCGTTGGTTGCTCTTGAAAGAGTTTGGCCATCACTTGGCACATACTCTTCCTAAGAGTAGGAGGACGGAGAGAATATGGCTGGATACTTGCATCATTGAGCAGCATAGATTATGGATGCATGGTGTTGATGTGTCACTCATATCATTCATTATGTCTTTATCATATGAGTTGTATGATGGAAGTATGGGGAGGCAGCAAAATGTCTTGTTGCTTTGCTTGGGAGAGCAAGGGCAGATTTGCTCTCACACTTTGCATGATGTTGCAGGAGGAGGAGATGGCACTATCTCCTTGGTCTTTGATGATGATTGGGAAGCACTTCCATCTTGGGAGGTATTCCATATTTGTTGTAGCATTATTAGAGGAGTCTTTGACAAGGAGCATGTCAAAGAACAGAGCTTTGTATTGACAGGAGCTTACTTGCATGAGCTCACAGCGCTGTCACCTTGGAGCAGAACTGTATGGATGAAGTGTACCCAGCAGAGTTATGGTGGATCTATAACTCATAGGTCCCAGGATCACTTCACAATTGTTGCACTTAGAGGAGGTAATGATGATAGAGACATCTATGGCATATTCTTCTTGACTTGGATTTCCAAGCATCAGGAGGATTATCTATTTGCAGCACATGGTTCAGTCTTCTTCATAGCATGCCAAAACACTATGGAGGACTCATGTATGGACCCATGTACCATCTTACTTCTAGCCTATGGTGAGGAGGTTGTTTATACATTCATTGATTTGCACACTCTTACCATTCCTACGCAGTGCATTGCTTCACAGGAGGGCAAGCTTGTCATATTGCTCTATGAGTTTTATTGGGCCAATCTACATGATGGAGGCAACCATCTCTTTTGTGGCTTTGGGAAAATGTTTTATCACCTCATGTATGTTCATTTGCAGCACTATATCATGTATTATATGAAGACATGCATGTTTAACATAAACATTTTGCCTTGTACTCTTATCAAGCAGCAACTTGTAAAACTGCGCTATACTTGTTGGGGAAGCTGTTGGTACCTCTTTTCATCACATGTAACCTTCAACGTTTCCTTCATTTTGCTGCTGATCATGTCTCCATTTGCTGATATAGATCAGATTTGTATAGGAGGCTTGATTATGAGGGAGACACATGAGTTGGATGTGTCTTTGAGTGGGAAGAATTCTCACATTCTCTGCACTACATGTTCTAATGGGAGCATGGGAGGAGGCATGGCCACCACTACTACATATGTGTTCTCTTTTGAGGTGGGCCATGAGATTGATATTCATCCATTGTACGGCCATGGGCAAGTGTTTGGTCTTATGTTGTTGTCATATTCAGCCATTTACTATCCATTAGTAGATGTGATGAATCTTGTACATTGCTTGCCATGTAATTTTCTGAAGTTGCAGTGGATGATACTACGTTGTATCCTTGTGAGAGATTGTTTGCATTATGTATCCTCATGTAACACCTTCAGCAAACATCTCATTAGGATGATCCATGATGCACATGTCCTATTCTTCATGGATGAATTGTTTTGGGCCAGCCTGTTCTTCATTGTTGGAGGAACCTTCTTTGGAGGATTGTTCTTCACTTTGCCATTGGAGGGCAATGATTTTGCAGCCCAAGATCAGCATACACTCTACATTTGTCATGAGTGGAGAGAAGGACAGCATGGGGTAAGCTATGATGCTTGCCAAGATCAGATTTTCAGCCCAACTTCATTACCGGAGCTTGAGGTGGAAGGAGATTTTCAGGAGTTGCCTTGTCGGGAGGTGGCTCATTTTGTTTGGATGATTGCTTGGGGATGGAGGATCCACATGAGAGAGATGTTCCTCACTTCATGCCTTGAGTGGAGAGAGGTGATGAGCTGGTACACAGTCGATGGGACAGCTTACAGCATGACAGATATAGCACAACCAGAGTCATGGTCTTCATCAGTCATAGCTAGAGGCAGTGCACAGTCCGAGCCATGGGACTTGGGCTATTATTGGCCATGGTGGCGATGGGATCTGGGAGGATTGTTGGTTGGCTGGTACCGTGAGAGATCAGTTTGGGATCCTGGGATTGAGAGATCCCTTCATATCAGGATGATGCAGAGTACAGGGGAGATTCAGTGGCGCATCTGGGACCCAGGCATATTTTGCAGCATCGATGGAGAGCATCCGCTAGGAGGAGACTTGCTCAGGCAGTTGCTTGAGGGCAAGCAACATTTTGCCGGGGGGGACTGTAATATTCCTAATTTGCGATAGCAAATTGGAATATTCTATTTTGTTTATTTTGCCACTTATAGTTTGTAAGTAAATAAAAAGTGAGTAAAGAGGGTCTAAACTCACTTAAATGAAATAAGACATCCACCTAGTAGCACAAAGTTGTGACTTAAGTGGGAGTCAAGGGGGGACCCAACACCACGTGGAGGAGGGGGACTATGGACACTCTAGAAGTTTCTCCAAGCTTCTGTGCAGATAAGGATGAGAATGTGGATAAGGATGAGGATGTGGAGGAGAGAGAGAGAGGCTACATTTGGTTTTGGAGGGAAACCAACACTATAAAAGATGGAGGAGCCTCCTCATTTGGGGCATGCTTGGATTCTTGGATTATTGATTATTGAGTGAGACATTTGTCTTTCTTTGGCACGCTGGCTGTTTAGCCCGTCTGCTGCACTGTTTAGTGCACCGAGTGTCTCCGTGCGGAGATCTCACCCTTAGCCTCGGGGGACTTCGAGTGCCTGCTCAGGCAAGGTTATTTCTTAGCATCATCCTCCAGGACAGCGTTATTGCTGCAGCAGCGTAATACTGTGTTGTAGGGTGTTGCCGTGGTGACTTTACGACACCACTTCCTTCTCTTGTTTTTCAGAGGGAGAGTCTCTCTTTCCTTTGGAGGATCAGATTGGGAGATATTGGAGCTTATTATCAGATCTTGGCATCAGGCCTATATGTTCTTCATGGTATACTGCGCAGTTCTTTCCCCAGATCTGCGTTATTGCTGAAGGAGCAGCGTTCCAGGGGTTTTGGCATCATTTTGGAGTTAGATCTTTGATTGAGGGTGATCCTTGGATTGGCCAACCAATCCAAGTATATTTCTGATCTGATACTGAAGTTTGCTTCAGAAATTCTGAATCATTCTTTAGATCTGCTGTAGTAAAACTCAGATCTGCTCCGACATTTTCATGTATTGCTGAAATTCCCAAGGGGAAAGTAATAAAGAGCCCTTTGGGCATTTTGTCTCATTATAGATCTCTGTTTTCATGTATTTATCAGTTTCAGATCTGTAATATAATAAATATAAGCTTCAACCTCCTGGAGAAAACGCTGAAGGGTTTCTGGATCAATCTTTGTCTTGCAGCACCTCTATCTTGAGGGGTTTTCTATATAAAACCGCTGTTTAACCTCGCTGAAAGCCTATGCCTTGTTCTAAAACTCATTCTTTGATTATTTATAGTGTTATACATCATATTCCTTCAGAAAATACGCCAACCATCAGAGGAAAATTTATGCATATGCAAGATCTTGAAGTAGGTTTGTGATAGTCGGGAAGGAGGAACTGTTTAACTTAGCAAAACGCCTTTTTTTGAGCTGAGATTCGACATGGAAGTTTTTCTTGACCTATTCTAACATATCCCAGAACCTTGAGACATAATTTTACGCAGATTTCCTTATACACTCATTTAAGGGCCAAAATCCTCACTTTTCCCCGCCTTTTTGCCCTTAAAAGCTGAGTAAAGGTTGCTGCTGTTATTTCTTTTGGTTGCTGAGCATTTTCAGACATATTATATGATAGCTGAAGCCATCATAATTGAAGAATGCGTTTTTCAGGCATGATCTGCTGAAGAATCCATTTTTGGGATATTACATTTTGGTAAACCCCTGATGGCCGGCCAATGGTGAATCATGTGATGCCTAAAGTATCTTATTCTTGAGCTGAGATCCCTCAGTCAAGAAGATCCTGTCCCTGTAGTAGATGATCTCATCGACCACCCTGTACCTGTCATCCGCCACCTGTCCATCCAGAACCTCACATGCAAATCTGTCCTTGCAGTACTTCACTAAAAGTCGAGCCCTCCAATTTCTATCCAAGCTCATAAGAGGTAACGTGGCTGGTCTACGTGAAAGGGCATCTGCTACCACGTTATTCTTACCCTTGACATACTCAATTTCAAAGTCATATGCTTGGATCTTACTGATCCACTTCTGTTGCCTCTCCTGTAGCTGCTTTTGCTCCAAAAAGAACCTGAGGCTGTTGTGATTAGTCCTCACTCTGAACCTGTTGCCCACCAAATACTGCCGGAATTTGGCCAATGCATGCATAATGGCCAACATCTCCTTGTCGTATATAGAATACAACCTCTCATGTGGAAGGAGCTTCCGGCTTTCAAAGGCTATAGGGTGTCCTCCTTGCATCAATACAGTGCCGATCCCCTCTCCCGATGCATCACATTCTAAAACAAATGGCTGCGTAAAATCCGACAATGCAAGCACTGGGCAGCTACTCATCACCTCCTTGAGCCTGTCAAAGGCTCGTTGCATTGTATCCGACCAACTGAATGCCCCCTTCTTCGTCAAATCTATAAGGGGTGCAACAAGCTGTGTGAAACTCTTGACGAACTTCCTGTAATAAGTACATATGCCAATGAATCCTCGAAGTTCCGTCACATTCCTCCGCTCCGGCCAATCTCTGATGGCCCTGATCTTCTCCTCATGGACTCTCACTCCATCCACTCCAATAATGTGACCCAAATACAACATCTCCATCATCCCAAACTCACACTTGGAGAGCTTAGCATAGAACTATTGCTCTTCCAAGATATGTAATACTACCTCTATATGCTGGAGATGCTCCTCCCAAGTCCTGCTATATATGAGTGTCATCGAAAAAGACCAATACAAACTTCCTCAGATGACTACGGAAGATATGGTTCATGCAAGACTGAAAAGTAGCTGGGGCATTGGTTAGCCCGAAGGGCATAACCAGAAACTCAAAGTGTCCATAGTGACACCTGAAGGCGGTCTTGGGAATATCCTGTTCCCTCACGCGAATCTGATGGTACCCTGATCTCAAATCAATGTTTGAGAAGAACTTGGCTCCTCTCATCTCATCCATCAACTCATCGATCTTGGGTATAGGATACCTGTTCTTCAGGGTCTTCTTGTTCAGGGCCCTGTAGTCAATACACATCCTCAAGGTGTCGTCCTTCTTCTTTACCAACACCACGGAAGAAGCAAACAGACTCGTGCTCGGTCTGATGTGCCCAAGAGCCAGCAACTCCTGGATGGCCCGCTCAATCTCATCCCGATAGGCCTTGGGATGCCTATAGGGGGTAGTAATCACTGCCTGAATGCCCTTCTCAAGCTCAAGGGTGTGCTCGAACCCTCGGTCCGGTGGCCGACCTGGTGGTATATCCCCAAACACTGCATCATACCTGTCAAGAATGGCCTGTATATCAGGATGAACTGCCTGACTCGTGGTCTTTGCCTCTTGGGAACTCCTCGCAATGCTGCAAGGGTCCCTCTTGTGGGTGCAAAATGTAATATCCCGAAAGGGAAATAGACAGCAATACAAGCATACAACAAAATGGAAAATGCCAGAAATAGAACATAAAGCAAATACTCATAAAAATGTAGGGAATGCTAAGCCATTTTATTAATCTGAGAATATAATGAAATACAATGGATAATCAGAATGATAGCACCTATTCTTGCTCAAGGCAAGTGAAGAACTCTCTCAGAAAGATAGGAAATGGCTGCCACAAGGAACTGCGTCCCAGCTGCTAGGAAACTGCCGTAAACTGCTGTTGCTGCGGGAATGAACTGAAACTAGGGGTTGATCCCCTTGCCAGAATGGGCTGAAAATCTGCAAATCACCTGTACTCGCCAACTCGGACCAAACCCAGAAACCATAACAAAAATGGACCACCTCCGAAAATCACCAAGGAAACCCTCCTCAAGGAATTACGCTGTCCCTCCAGGCCCAGCGCAGATGCCAAATGATAGATGCTGAAACAGAGCCACAAACTCCCCGGAAAATCTCCAACTGGTAAAGACTGAGCCTCCACACCGGATCTCACTAAAACTCCTGCAGGAAACCTCGCACCGGAACACCTCCAACAAGAACTGCGTCCTCTCTCCCAGGGACTGCGCAGTCACCAAAAGAAGCCCAGCTCCTCCGCAAAACCAACAACCAAATCTCCCGTAAAAGACTGAAGGAAAAACCTTGCCCGAGCAGGCACTCGAAGTCCCCCGGGGCTAAGGGCGAGATCTCCGATCGGAGACACTCAACGCACTAAACAGTGCTGCAGACAAGCTAAACAGCCAGCGTGCTCAAGAAGACAAAAGTCTAGCTCAAATATCATCAACAACAAGAATGCCAAATGAGATGGCTCTCCACCTTTTATAACGCTGGCCCTCCTCAAAACCCTAACGTGGTCCCTCTCTCTCCCACGTGCTCCTCATAAGACTGCGCAAAAGCTCCTAGAGGCTACGTGAGCCTCCTCTCATACGTGGTGTGGACCCCCAAGGCTCCCCCTTAAGTTATAACGTTGCATCTACTAGGGAAACACTTTATTTTATTTAAGTGAGTTAGACCCCTTTTCTCACTTTTATTTATTAATAAACTATAGTCGGCGAAACTATACAAAAATCAAATATTCCAATTAGCGGTGCTAATTAGGAATATTACAATCTCCCCCGGCAAAACGTTGCTTGTCCTCAAGCAACTGAAGTGATGGATGTTGTAATATCTTCTCATTCTCCCAAGTGGCATCCTCATCCGGCAAATTCTTCCACCTCACCAAGAATTCCCGGACCGTCCTGCTCCGTAGCTGCCTCTCCCTGGTATCAATAATAGCCTCTGGCTGCAACACCAAATGCCCCTCATCATCCGTGGGTGGTAGCTCATCCGTAACTATCACCTGCTGTCCCAATGCCTTCTTCAGGCATGATACGTGAAAAACATTATGAATCTTGCTGCCTTGGGGCAGCTCCAACTCATATGCGACTTGTCCAATCCTGCGTATCACCCTGTACGGCCCATAAAAGCGGGGCTTGAGCTTCTCAGCCCCCTTCTGCTTAAGTGATGACTGTCGGTATGGCTGTAATCGTAGGTAGACCAAATCTCCTACCTCAAACTGTCTCTCCACCCGACCCCTATCAGCATACAGCTTCTGTTGATTCTGCGCTGTGGCCATGTTATCCTTGAGAGCTCGGAGGATGTCCTGACTCTCTTGGATCCAAATCTTGGCTCTCGGAGCCTTGCTAGCACCAAACATCACGTCAGCAAAAGATAAAGGATGATACCCATACAAAGCATAGAATGGTGACATACCAATAGTCATGTGATGTGTCGTGTTGTAGCAATACTCTCCCAGATGCAACCACTTCAGCCACGCTCGCTGCTGTCCACTGACATAGTTACGCAAGTAGCCTTCCAGCCACTTGTTAACTATCTCTGTCTGTCCATCCGTCTGTGGGTGATAACTAGTGCTCGGTGTCAACTCTGTCCCCACTAATCGGAAAAGCTCCTGCCAGAATCCGCCCATGAAGCGGCTGTCCCTGTCACTGATAATGGTCTTAGGTAGACCATGCAACCTGAAAATCTCCCTGAAGAACAGCTCAGCCACCTATGCGGCTGTGTGGTGCGCGGATATGGCAAAAAAATGAGCATACTTCGTCAATCGATCAACGACGACAAAGATGCAGTCCTTGCCCTGCACCATGGGCAACCCTGTGATGAAGTCCATCGATATGCTCTCCCATTTCCCCTCTGGAATGGGAAGAGGCTGCAACAACCCTGCAGGATGGCTCATCTCTCCCTTGTTCCTCTGACAAACATCGCACTCCCTGACATGTTGGAGTACGTCCTCCTTGAGGCCCTTCCATGAGAACCTCTCTCTAATGGCCCTATAGGTTTTGGTAAACCCCTGATGGCCAGTCAATGGAGAATCATGAGATGCATGGAGTATCTTCTTCTTAAGCTGAGATCCCTCAGTCAAGAAGATCCTGTCCCTGTAGTAGATAATCTCATCAACCACCCTGTACCTGTCATCTGCTACCTGCCCATCCAGCACCTCACATGCAAACCTGTCCTTGGAGTACTCTACCAACAGTCGAGCCCTCCAATCTGTGTCCAAACTCATAAGAGATAATGTGGCCGGTCTACGTGAAAGGGCATCTGCTACCACGTTATTCTTGCCTTTGACGTACTCTATGTCAAAGTCATAGGCTTGGATCTCACTGATCCACTTCTGCTGCCTCTCCTACAACTGCTTCTGCTCCAGAAAGAACCTGAGGCTGTTGTGATCAGATCTCACCCTGAATCTACTGCCCACTAAATACTGCCGGTACTTGGCCAATGCATGCATAATGGCCAACATCTCCTTGTCGTATATGGAATACAACCTCTCATGCGGAAGGAGCTTCCGGCTCTCAAAAGCTATAGGATGACCACCCTGCATCAATACCGGACCAATCCCCTCTCCTGACGCATCACACTCCAGGACGAATGGCTGCGTGAAATCCGGCAATGCAAGCACGGGGCAGCTACTCATCACCTCCTTGAGCCTTTCAAAGGCCTGCTGTGCTGTGTCTGACCAACTGAATGCCCCCTTCTTTGTCAAATCTGTGAGGGGTGCAGCGAGCTGTGAGAAACCCTTGACGAACTTCCTGTAGTAAGTGCAAATGCCAATAAATCCCCGAAGCTCAGTCACGTTCCTCGGCTCTGGCCAATCTCTGATGGCCCTGATCTTCTCCTCGTGGACTCTCACCCCGTCCACTCCTATAATATGCCCCAAGTACAACATCTCCGTCAATCCAAACTCACATTTGGAGAGCTTGGCATAGAACTGCTGCTCCTCCAAGATGCGCAATACTGTCTCAATATGTTGGAGATGCTCCTCCCACGTCCTGCTATAGATGAGTATGTCATCGAAGAAGACCAGCACAAACTTCCTCAGATGACCCCTGAAGATATGGTTCATGCACGACTGAAAGGTAGTGGGTGCATTGGTCAGCCCAAAAGGCATAACCAGAAACTCGAAGTGCCCATAATGACACCTGAAGGCGGTCTTGGGAATGTCCTGTTCCCTCACGCGAATCTGATGGTACCCAGATCTCAAATCAATCTTTGAGAAGAAGCGTGCTCCTCTCAACTCGTCCATCAACTCATCGATCCTGGGAATGGGGTACCTGTTCTTCAGGGTCTTCTTGTTCAGAGCCCTGTAATCAATGCACATCCGCAATGTGTCGTCCTTCTTCTTCACCAACACCACGGAAGAAGCGAAAGGACTCGTACTCGGCCGAATGTGTCCAAGGGCCAGCAACTCCTGAATAGCACACTCAATCTCATCCCGATAGGCCTTGGGATGCCTATAAGGTGTGGTGATCACTGCCTGTATCCCCTGCTCCAGCTCAATGGTATGCTCAAACCCCCGATCTGGTGGCTGCCCTGGCGGAATATCCCCGAATACTATGGCATACCTGTCAAGGATAGTCTGTACCTCTGGATGCACTGCCTGTCCTGTAGTCGCTGCCTCCGATGCCCGCAGCTCTACTGCCCACTCTATGTCTCCCTTACGGAAGGTTGCCTCCATCCGATGTGCCGACACAGTCTGAGGCGGATATGTGTGCTATCCCCGTATCTTCTCATGCCTCCCTGTCTTGGGATCATCCCACTCCATCTCTAGGGCCTTCCAATCTGTCGTGACCTTCCCTAGAGTAATAAGCCACTGAACACCCAGTATCATGTTGGTGTCCGGAATATCGACCACAAAAAAATGATCTGTCAATGTATAGGTGCCCATCGTCATTGACAACTCTGGAACATATCGAGCACACACCATGGTCTGATCTCCTGGGACCAAAACCGAAAATCCATCAAAACTCTCAGTCTGTATACCTCTCCGCTCAACCATCTGTGCATCGATGAAATTGTGGGTTGCCCCACTGTCGACCAAGACTGAGACACGCTGGCCACGCACTGTCCCTCGTATGCGCAGCGTCAAGTACTTGGGAACTCCCCGCAATGCTGCTAGAGCTCCTCCAGTAGGTGCAAATGATGCACCACCTGCTGCTGGTGGTGGAGGTGGTAAGGTACCCTGCACTGCACAACTATCTCCTGCCTCCACATCATCCTCCTCATCCTCTTCCCCGCTGCTCTCGGAGAAGACCTCAATGAAATGTGCTTTCCCTGCAGCACATCTATGTCCCGGTGCCCATGGCTCCTGGCAAGTGAAGCACAACTGCTTCTTCTTCAGCTCCCTCCTGGCCTCATCATCAACCTGCACCCATCCAGGATTCCCCTTGGGAGGCGGAATCCTCGTGTCCTTCCCCTTAGGCTAGAAAGCCTGTCTCTGGGGGTAAGGTGTCCGAGTCCTGGGCAAGACATCCTGTAAATCTCGGGTCCTGCTGATGGCATCCTGAAGTGTAGCCGGTCTAGTCGACCTGACTAGGCCACGAAGTGGCTCTGCTAATCCCTCCACAAACATGTAGATCAACCGAGCTGCGGATAGATCTGGCACCATCACTGAAACCCTCAAGAAATCCGAAATGTAAGTCTCTGGACTCCCAGTCTGCTTGAGGCTTCGTCAGCTCAACAAAGTGTTGCTCCAGATCCCTCTGGTCAAAACGCTCTATCACCCTCCTGGTAAACTCGGCATATGTCGTCACTGTAGAATGCCCGAGTGTCGTCATCCCATGAAACCACCAGTCCTGGGCCTCACCATCCAAATGTAATGTTGCCACCTTAATGGCCTCTGACTGCGACATCTGATTAAGCTGGAAATAGATGTCCAACTTTTCTACCCAAGACTTTGCCGAACTGTTTGATGAGCCATCAAACGTGGGCAAATGGAATCTGCTAGCTGCGCGGTGGTCATCATGATGGTGCTTGTGCCCTCTGTGATGATCACAGGGTCTACTGTCACGTTGGAGCTGAACAAAGTCTCTGAATGAGATACGATCTCTGAACTCCGGCCCGTATGCCCGGTACTCTGCAAGGTAGTCTCCCATGTGGCCCAGTTCGGGCTCCTGCTGTGCTCCTGCCCCTGTGTCCTCTCCTAGGAAGGTAGGCATAGTGGATCGCGTGGGTGCATGCGATGCCATAAGGGGGGTAGCCTCACGCTCCGGCATATGGTGGGATGTGCCCGATCCCTCACCAGTCTGAAAACCCCTTGGGGCTTCACGCTGCCTAACCTCTATCGTAGCGATCCTCTGCCCCATCGTCTCCATCTGTCTCGACAGATCCTGTACTGTTTTGAGGAGCGTTTCCCTATATCTCCTCGCATCCTCGTCATCTGCCATAGGATCTCACGTTTTCCGCGTCCACCATGTGCTGCTTCGCCCAGACTGCCACAAGCCGCTCGATTCTGGTGGTCCACCACTCCAACACACAGCCCCTCTCCGCAGGTGTTCTCCAACCTACGTCATGTCTTCAGATTCTTACTTCTCAGAATGTATGTCATCCTCACCTCATAGATCAAGTAGCTCCACAAAGAGCTGTATCTATGTCACACTAACTAATATCCCGTAAGGGAAATAGACAGCAATACAAGCATACGACAATATGGAAAATGCCAGAAATAGAACATAAAGCAAATACTCATGAAAATGTCGGGAATGCTAAGCCATTTTATTAATTTGAGAATATAATGAAATACAATGGATAATCAGAATGATAGCACCTATTCTTGCTCAAGGCAAGTGAAGAACTCTCTCAGAAAGATAGGAAATGGTCAAATAATCATTCCAATGCTAGAAAAACCGCCAGAACTCGCTGCTATGAAAATGAATCGAATCAGGTTGATCCCTTGCCCAAGAGAGCCGAAAATCTCTAGAATCACCTGCATTTCACAACCCATCAAACCTAAACCATAACAAAAATGGACCACCTCCAAAAATCACCAAGGAAACCCTCCTCAAGGAATTACGTTGTCCCTCCAGGCCCAGCGCAGATGCCAAATAATAGATGCTGAATCAGAGCCACGAACTCCCTGGAAAATCTCCAACTGGTAAAGACTGAGCCTCCACACCGGCTCTCACTGAAACTCCTGTAGAAAACCCCACACCGGAATACCTCCAACAAGAACTGCGTCCTCTCTCCCAGGGACTGCGCAGTCACCAAAAGAAGCCCAGCTCCTCCGCAAAACAAACAACCAAATCTCCTGTAAAGACTGAAGGAAAAACCTTGCCCGAGCAGGCACTCGAAGTCCCCCGGGGCTAAGGGCGAGATCTCCGACCGGAGACACTCAACGCACTAAACAGTGCTGCAGACAAGCTAAACAGCCAGCGTGCTCAAGAAGACAAAAGTCTGGCTCAAATATCATCAACAACAAGAATGCCAAATGAGATGGCTCTCCCACCTTTTATAACGCTGGCCCTTCTCAAAAAACCTAACGTGGTCCCTCTCTCTCCCACGTGCTCCTCATAAGACTGCGCAGAAGGTCCTAGAGGCTACGTGAGCCTCCTCTCATACGTGGTGTGGACCCCCAAGGCTCCCCCTTAAGTTATAACGTTGCATCTACTAGGGAAACACTTTATTTTATTTAAGTGAGTTAGACCCCTTCTCTCACTTTTATTTATTAATAAACTATAGTTACTAAACTATAAAAACCAAATATTCCACTACGGTGCTAATTAGGAAAAATATTCCAATTAGCGGTGCTAATTAGGAATATTACACAAAAGCTGCACCTCCTGTTCCTGGAGGTGGGGGTGGCAACTGATCCTGCGCTGTCTGACTATCTCCTGCCTCCTCGTCATCCTCCTCATCCTCTCCCCCGCTATCCTCGGAGAAGACCTCAATGAAGTGTGCTTTGCCAGCAGCACACCTATGTCCTGGTGCCCACAGTTCCTGACAAGTAAAGCACAACCGCTTCTTCTTCAGCTCCCTCTTGGCATCATCCTCTGTCTGTGCCCGTCCTGGATTCCCCTTTGGAGGCGGAATCCTCACATCCTTCCCCTTGAACTGGAAGCCCTGTCTCTGAGGGTAAGGTGTCCGAGTCCTGGGCAATGCATCCTGTAAGTCTCGGGTCCTGCTAATAGCATCTTGGAGTGTAGCTGGTCTAGTAGATCTGGCTAGACCTCGAAGTGGCTCTGCTAACCCCTCCACAAACATATAGATCATCCGTGTTGCAGATAGATTTGGCACCATCAATGAAACCCTCAAGAAATCTGCAATGTATGTCTTGGGGCTCCCAGTTTGCTTGAGCCTCGTCAGCTTAACAAAGTGCTGTTCTGGATCCCTCCGGTCAAATTGCTCCATCAACCTCCTGGTAAACTCGGCATATGTCGTCACTGTAGAATGTTTGAGTGTAACCATCCCATGGAACCACCAGTCCTGGGCCTCACTATCCAAACGCAGTGTCGCCACCTTGATGGCCTTCGTCTCCGACATCTGATTAAGCTGGAAATATATGTCCAGCTTCTCTACCCAAGACTTTGCCGAACTGTTTGATGAACCATCAAACGTAGGCAAATGGAATCTACTAGATGTGCGGTGGGTATCTCCATCATGATAATGTCGGTGCCCTCTCTGATGGTCGCGGCGGGGTCTACTGTCCCGCTGGAGCTGAACAAAATCTCTGAATGAGAGAGCATCCCTGAACTCTAGCCCATAGGCCTGATACTCTGCAAAATAATCGCCCATGTGTCTGGGCTCTGCCTCCTGTTGGGCTCCTGCCCCTGTGTCTGCTCCCAAGAAAGTGGGCATGGTAGAGCGTGTAGGTGCATGTGAAGCCATCGACTGAGTAGTATCACGCTGAGTAGCACCATGCTCCGGCAAATGGTGGGATGTACCTGATCCCTCACCTACCTGGAATACCCGTGGGGTCTCACGCTGTCTAGCCTCTACAGCAGTGAATCTCTGACCCATCACCTCAATCTGCCTCGCTAAATCCTGCACCGATTTGAGGAGTGCCTCCCCAAACTGTTTGGCCTCAGTGTCATTTGCCATTGGCTCTCTCTGCTCTGAATCTAACACAGGCTCCTCCTACTCTGCGTCTGTCACAGGCTCCTCCTGCTGTGTGTCCACCACCCGAACACAGTCTCCCTCTCCGTAGGTATTCTCCAACCTACGCTGACAATCTCTGTACTTCTTGCCTCTGTAACAAATATATGGCCTCTTCCCCGGTGTCATAGACAACTAGCTCCACAGGCTGAGCCAGAACTATGCTCTGATACCACTGTAATATCCCGTTTCGGGGATATCTCTAAAACATGGCAAACTCCAACCAGAGATGGATTGGGAGGGCATTTACCAGATATGCCGCCTCTGAAAAGAGGACGAAATCTGGAGGCTACCTGGCCCTTTCCAGACTCTGTCTAAGAGTATGAGATAAACACACCAAGTGGTATAGAACTAGAATGCCCGAAAATATATAAAGATAACAGTGCAGCAGACATACAATAGCATAGAAAGAATGTACGAAAAATCATTCAGAAATATAGAGAGAGAATGCTAAGCCATTTTATTAAACTGAGAAATATAATGAAGTACAATAGGTGATCACAGTGATGGCACCTAAACTTGCTCAAGGCAAGTGAAGAAATACTCTCAGAATACACAGGAAATAGCTGCTCCCTGAACTGTGTCCCAGCTGCTGGAAAACTGCCGTGTAGCTGCTACTGCTGGAATGAACTGATGACTAGGGGCTGTTCCCCTTGCCGGAATGCGCTGAAAATCTGGAATCCTCCTCTACTCACCAATCTCGGCAAAACCCAGAAACCATATCAGAAATGGCTGACCCCCGAAAAACACCCCCTTGGGGAATTACGCTGGCCTCCAAGGCTCTGCGCAGAGGCTAAATAGAAATGACTGAAATATGGGCTCAAACTCCACCAAAATCCTCCCAAAGGCAAAGGCTGATCCTCTGCTCAATCTCCCGGCTCAAAACCCCTACACAAATCCCAATCCGGAGCTCCTCCTAGATGGACTGCGTCCTCCCTCTCAATGATTGCGCAGTCTCTCTAAATGCTCGGCTCCGCAAAAAAACCCAAACACTAAACCTCCCACAAAATGCTGAAGAAACTACCTTGCCCGAGCAGGCACTCGAAGTCCCCCGGGGCTAAGGGCGAGATCTCCGATCGGAGACACTCAATGCACTAAACAGTGCTGCGGACAGGCTAAACAGCCAGCGTGCTCAAGAAGTCAAAACGACCAGCTCAATATCATCAACAACGAATGAATGAAATGAGGAGGCTCCTCCCTCTTTTATAACGTTGGCCTTCCTCCAAACCCTAAGGCCTATCTCCTCAACGTAGCCTCCCTCTTGCCACGTGCTCATCCTCATCTGCGCAGTCTCTCCTAGTGCATACATGGGCCCTCTCTCTACGTGGTGCTTGGCCCCCCTTGGCTCCCATTAAGTCACAACGTTGTGCTACTAGGGAGTGGGTTTTATTCCACTAAGTGAGTTAGACCCTCTCTACTCACCTTTTTATTTATTAATAAACTATAGACGGCAAAATTGAGCAAAATCGAATATTCCAATTAGCCACTGCTAATTAGGAATATTACAGCATCAGAATGAAGGATCGGAGGAAGCTCTTAAGGTCTGTAGTGTCTGCATCCTGTAAAGGACAAATTGAGTGTCCTTAAAAGCTTAAATTTCATTGTACAAGTTACAATCAAGGCTTTATTAATAATGTTTCCTATACGGTATTGGACCAGTTCCATGTATTCAGCTTATCTTCTCTTCTGCTATAATGTTCTGTTTTATTGTGTCGTTGAAATATGGCAGCTTTTCAACTGAAAGAATGTTGATATACAGAGTCCACTTAATGCATTTAATTGACTCCATTTTATATAGTGGTTGTTGGTGGGTTTGATCTCCATCAATGTATTTATTTTCTTTATGTTTGCAGAAGTGTGGGCAGGAGGGTTGCCAGGCTGATAGCTTTGTCCCTGAACTTAGAGGCAGATTTCTTTGACAAGCCAGAGATTCTTGAGGAACCAATTGCCATACTACGGCTTCTACATTATGTGGGTAAGTTTGGAAACTGATGTCAAGTCCCATAACCACACATAATAGACAGACATTTTGCAATTTCAAAACAATTTATGCAGTTAGGAATGAAAACTAAGTTTCTATATTTTCACAGACGAAATATCTAAGCCAGAACTAGGAATATATGGTGCTGGTGCACATTCAGACTTTGGTTTGCTGACGTTGCTGGTAACAGATGAAGTATCAGGTCTGCAAGTAGGTATTCCATTTAACCTGATAGACAATGATTTTGAATTCTTCCTAAGCAATGACAATGATTTTGAATTCTTCCTAAGCAATGGATAATTTTCTCTTTCTATGTAGATCTGCAAGAACAAGGATGTGGAGCCACAAATTTGGGAAGATGTGCATCCTCTGAGAGGGTGAGTTACACCATTCTGTTTCCTTTACACTATGAAAACACTATACTGCATTGTATTTTAATTTTTGCACTATAGAATATGAAAAATGATGCATTCCCGCGAAAACATTGCGCATCTCCCATGGTAGTCTGGTCTAACTGAGAGAAGTGAGGTCATTGGGCTTGTATTAATGTGGTGACCCAGGTTCAAAAACCTCCTAAGTGAGTATGGATGAACAAAGGTGTAAGCTGTGGGTGACTTCGGAATAGCTATGCCCCTCATAGCATGGTAGTTTATGTAATGTCCCCTTTTAGCTGCAAGAAGTGAGGTAATTGGGCTTGTCTTAATGTGGTGACCCAGGTTCAAAAACCTCCTAAGTGAGTGTGGATGAGGCAAGGTGTAAGCTGTGGGTGACCTCAGAATAGATATGCCCCTCATAATGTGGTAGTTTATGTCATGTCCCCTTTATATATGAGCCAATTCTAGTGGCGAATTAATGCACACATTTGCTAAGATCTTTAATTCTTTTTTGTCAGGAATTATTACAAACACTTTGCAAGCAATAGTTTCCTATTTGTCATGAAAATAAGGAGGAACTTCATGCAATAAATCAAGAGAACACCACATAGAACAGAATCTACCAACTGAATACCAATTAACCCAGCCAAATCTTTATTCAACTAAATTATGAAATTTCATACATAATGCATTAATGGAACTTGGAAACTGCTATACTATTTCGCATGATTTGGCTGCAAGGATGAATGCAACTCTTCTGTCATGAATTACTTAAGCTGCCTCCAATACGCTGGGCCTACCCCATAAAATTTGGCATCCCTCTAGAAAAATCTCTGCAATAAAATTTGGTCTCCAAATAAAATGAGTGCTGCTACAGTGATGAAGCATGTCCTCTTTATGTAATTCCTTTTTCCAAGTGGTCAAAGAAGCCCATGGTATTCGGATGACCCATGCTATTCATCCATGGTATTCAGATGACCCATGGTATTCTCCCATGGTACTCACCTATGGTAATTGGATAACCCATGGTAATTACCCATGGTATTCTGATGGTCCATGTGATATTCCCACTTAGCATTTGCTAAGTGAAATATCCAGTTTTGACATTTTTGCCATCACATCGACTTGCACTTAGGAAATGTGGGTGGTTAGGGGCCCACATGATTATTATGGGACCCAAACATTAGAGACGGGATGAAAGATTGTGGCTATAGTGGAGAGTGGGGGCCATTTAGAGAGAACTGCGTTCCACATGGGCACTACGCTCCCATTGGAGCAGATTTGGTATGGGAATCTCGAGCTGGGCCCACATGGGCAATTTGAAGGCTAAGGAACAAAAGAGGAGGGAGACACTCATTTTGTTGTTCATCTATTATTTCTAAACTTGTCTTTTAACATAGCACGCTTGAGCAAGTGGCAAGTCTGTAGTGTTGTTTAGAACAATGTTGCAAGAAACGCCCCCCCCCACCGGCTCCAACCCCCGAAATGCAGTCCATACGGAACCGTACAGGATCCGCCCCCCGAAACGCGTTTCGGAAAATTTTTTACGCTTCCTGGTTTTTTGGAACTGTATGGACGGATCTGCGCTTCGTATGACGGATCCCTGTACGGAAGCGCCACGCTTCCTGTACGGATCCGTACGGATTGCTAGCGGTTCCGTATAGCGCTGTACGGATCCGACTAGCGCAGCAAAAAATAAACGACTTTTTTTATTTTATTTTAATTTTTAACTTTAGTTGGGTTAGAGGGTGGGTTAGTGTTGAGTTAGGGATAGGATGAAAAAGATAAAAGCTCTCTTTCACCTCCTTAGATGTTTCTTAGATGCTCCCTCATGGTAATGTTAAATTCTTAAAGTAAAAGGATGAAAATGAAGAATAAAGGAGAATGACTCAAGATGTTTGAGAGTGGTTCCAGCCTGATCGGACTTCATATGTAGAAAATAGAATTTCACATCCTATTCAAAATTCAGCAGACTTAACAGTTTTTAGGAATTTAGGATCAACGGTATGGTGGCATTTCATTAGATTATATCATGTATGAGGGTATGTGATTAGCATTTAATCAAGAGCACCAAGCCCTATATGTACCCTAGTGTTGGTGGTGTTAATTGTTGAACTCCTTTGTCATGTCGTTAGAAAAAAATTACATTTCAATCAACTCAAAATCATCGATCAAGCATGTTAAGTTCTTTCTACCATATTTTAAGGCTTGCATTAGGTAGTTTGATCAATTTTGGGCAATTTTGACTAATGTCCCTAGATAATCGAGGTAGAGGCAAAGGCTAGACAAGAGGAGAAGAATCTAGATTATAGATGGTTGATGCTCAAATAATTAATCATTAATGTACAATGGATGTCATATCTATCTTGATTTATGTACAAATATGCATGCTTCCATATCTTCTATAATTAATTTGATATTTTGGATGTTTTTTTAATATAAATGCGAAAATATATATATATATATATATATATATATATATATAGTAGAACGCTTCGCGTCCCTTTAAAAATGTCCAGCCAAATTGCAATGTTGGTTGAACATGGGTGTTTGACGAAGTCTGTTCAACCGGTGGACTTCGAGTGCCAGCCGAAGGGGGGAGTTCTACTTGAGTTCCATTCGTACCAGCAGCAAAGAGGCCATACTACAACGCAGAGACTGTCATAGTAGCGTAGGGACTACATAGTGTTTGGAGAGTCACTCTTGGAGCTTGTCGAGTGAGGGGATTTGGAGTTGGAGATTTGGTGGGGAGGCTTGGGAAGTCTTCTATTAGGATTGCTAATATTTTGGGAGCATTGGGCAAAAATTTTCACAGTAGGAGCGTTATACCCGGCAGCAGAGCCACCCAAGCACAAGGAGGTCGATTTTCCGGGGTCAAGCTTTGGCCAAACTCTTCGTGGGTTTTTCTGAGTATTGTGTGGGGAGGCTAGGATTAATTTCCTAGAATTTTCTGAGTAATGGAGAGGGCTCCAGCAGTAGTATTTGGAGGCAACAACATATTTCTGGGCCATTCCAGTGCAGAGCCAGGACAACGCAATTATTGAGCTGAATAGGGGGGATGCATACTTCATTCTGTGCTTAGCTAGCTTGCCTAGAGAAATCCCAGGTGCATACATTCTAGCACCTCATTTTGTACACCTTTATTTAGTAATAAAATGGCTCAACAGTTTGATTTCGGTGTGAAACTGTGCATCTAATCTATTTTTCTGTTTGTGTCAATTTTATGTCTATGCATGTCTGTTATTTACTGTAAATTTTCCTTAGGGATATTATAGTCGTATCAAAGTTCATAGACTTGGCTCAGCCTGTGG
The DNA here is from genome assembly GCA_034641835.2 of Pinus albicaulis. Taxonomy (NCBI): domain Eukaryota; kingdom Viridiplantae; phylum Streptophyta; class Pinopsida; order Pinales; family Pinaceae; genus Pinus; species Pinus albicaulis. Next base: position 677,472,626 of record CM076580.1, on the reverse strand, counting down.
GAGCCGCATAGTCTATGACACTGGAAGACAAGCAAAACGTGACATAACGGAGGCAGAGGTACAGGAGTAGGGAAAGACAGTTGGAGATCACTCCAGACCTTGTGACCGTTGAACCGGAGGTTGTGGAAACAAAAATGGGGGACACTGAGAGGGAGAAAAGGAGCAAGGATGAGGATTTTGCTCACCTCATACTGAAGGCAGTGTAGGACCTATAGAAGAACATTGAGCAGATGGGTCATCGTAATAACAATGGCGGCAAGGGTAAGGGAATCCAAGGGTATTTCTAGGTTGGAGAAGGATCCGACACTTCGCAACTTCGAGCATCACTCAACCCCAAAATTCCTACCATACCATACACACCCCCACAGTCTACCATTCCTACGTTCCTAGTTTCAGGAGTGGGAGGACAACAGGAGGAGGAAGCATATTATGGGGAGTATTTCCTGGAGTACCAGACCTATGGCCTGGAGTTTGGGAGGGCCATTACTTTCAAAGATTTTTGTCAACTGAAGGGCAACAATAATCCCAGGGGACAGAGTGGCAGAGGCTACACGCAGGGGATAGATTTACAACACACAATGGGGATGTTGTTTCTCCCTACTTTTGATGGCTCCTCCAAGAGCTCGGCCAAGGCATGGGTCGAGAAGCTAGATGTCTTTTTCCAGATGAACCAGATGATTGAGGGAGAGGTAATCAATATTGCCATGCTGCATTTGGAAGGGGAATCTCATGACTAGTGGTTCCATGGGCTAACTACATTGGGGCACGCAGGGGTCAAAACGTATGATGAGTTTACTAGGAGGGTGCTAGAGCGGTTCGAGAGGAAGGACCCTAAGGAGTATTTTGGGGAGCTGACTAGGCTCAAGCAGTCTGAGAGTGCGAAAGTATACATATCAGAGTTTCTAAGACTATCTGTGACAGTGCTAGATTTATCGGAGTCTAAGAGGATTTACATGTTCATAAAGGGGCTGGCAAAGCCATTACGGGGGCTAGTGAGGTCCAACAGGCCCACTACATTGCAGGATGCAGTGGGGAGAGCTAGGGACCTACAAGATACCCTACCCAGAGCTAGGACACCTCTTCCAACCAAAAAATATTTCCAGCAGAGGGGGAGAGATATGAGGGTCCCACCACCGAGGGCCAACTAGGGACGTGGTGTGAAAATTTCTAGATAGAATTCCTACTGCAACAGTTGATATTATTTCTTCTACTTATTGATTCAGAACCAAGTTATTTATGTGTTACACAGTGAATATCGAAATAAATTCTACTGCAACCTTCACAATTAAAATACTGCAGAAAGTAAATGCGAGGAAAAATACTAGCACCAATACAATCACAATGACAGTTGTTTTTGGACAATCATCCCCCAAAAAACCCAATGTGGGAAAACCGGTGCAGCAGATGAGGGTTTCTTTATTATTCTTTAGCAAAATCTCATGTACAAGATACAAACAATAGAATAAAAGAGGAACCAATGTGAGAAATTTTACAGACAAATTTCTCACGCTCCACAATGAAGTTCTAACCCTTGAGAGGACCTGTTTCCCTCACACTGGCCCCACTTCGTCACTTTCTGCACAATGACTGCGCAGTCCCTGCGTCACAGCCTCTGTGTTGTCCCTCTGCGCTGCTTCTTCCAGTCTGTTCCTGCACTCCTGACTATTGCTGATACCCTCTCTATCCCCCCTGCAACTCTCCCTCTGATTCGATTTTCTCTTGTGGAACTTCAGCTAGTGAGAAAATCGATCTGCTCGAGCAACTGAGTGTCCACCTGGTGTGTTTCCAAATGGCCATCGAAGTCCTTATAATCTTCTCGTTGAGAAATTAATGGCCCATATTAGATTCTAATCAATGGCTCAGATCATATTAACTTGATCTCCGTCTTTTTCTAGAAGATTCACACCCAGTTCTATTAATACCCTTTAATTATTTTAATTCCCTAAGTTTAGACTTAGGCATCCATTAAAAATAATTAATTATTTTAATGAAACCTCCTCTGGGTGGAATTTCCCAAAACAATTTCTGGGTATTTTGGAATATATGTGTTCTAGCCTCCGTGCAAATTTTGAGGCTTAGAACAAATCCGATGCTACCAGAAATCAACACTCCCTCTTAGTGAGGAATGTGCTCTAGTAATGCAACTTGCTGAAGCATCACTATGAATCTGTAACATCTCCCTCTGCGCTACTGATGTCTGACATTAGTGCCCACCAACTACTGCGCAAATGTTGCATTTGTGCTGCTGCTAACCCTACATATTGTTGCCAACTACTACATCTGCACTACAACTCCCTCTCATCCCCTGTTGCTGCAATTGAGAAACCATCTGTTTCTGCTACTGAAACGGGTTCTCTACCATACCCATCTGCTCCCTGAACTAGATGAACTTTGCTCTTCCTAGAGCCTTTATGAGTATGTTTGCTACTTGATCTCCTTTGGGGACATACTGCAGTTGTATTGCCCCACGCTGAACACAGTCTCTCATAAAGTGACATCTGATATCTCTGTGTTTCGACTGATCATGAAATACTAGATTCTCAGAGTTTGATACAACTCTGGTTATCATAGTAAACATTGGTCGCTTCCATCCTCTTCCTGAACAAACTCACAAGCAGCTTTCTAAGCCATAAAGCTTCACACGTTGTTGTGCTGGCTTCCATATATTCTACTTCTGCTGAGCTCAGAGCTACCGACTTCTGCTTCCTACTACACCAAGAGATCATTCCTGATCCAACGCTCAAGTAATACCCAAAGGTACTTTTCCGGTCTGCTGAACTACTTGCCCAATCTGCATCTATGAATCTGCTCAATCTAACATCATCTTCTCGGGTGTATTTCAACCCATATCCAACTGTTCTACGCACATATATGAGAATGTGCCTTGCTTCTACCCAATGTACCCTTTCTGGTTCCACCATGAACTGACTAAGGGTGTTGACAATGAAACAAATGTCTGGCCTACTGTTAACCAGATACATGAGTGACCCAATGAGCTGTCTATACAAGGTGGGGTCCACTTCCGTGTCTCCTGATGCATCTATTTTCTTCCAGTTGGTGATCAAAGGCGTTGCCATGGGTCAGCAATCTTGCATTTTGAATCTCTTCAAAATCTAGTAGCATATCTTTATTGCCCAAGGAAGATCTCCCCATTCTTCTGCCAAACTTCGAACCCTAGAAAATAATGTTGATTTTTGTAGCATCAGAAAGTGCTCTAAGTCTCAAATTTTGTGGAGAGGCTTAGACACTGGTATTCCAAAGAACCCATAAACCGTTTGTGAAAATTCCACTCGGTTAATGTTTTATTAAAATATTTAATTATTTTAATGGGGACCCTAAGTCTAAACTTGGGGAAATTAAATAATTAAAGGGTATTGATAAAACATGAGTGAGAATGATCTAGAAAACGAAGATCAAGTCACGTTATAATCTTAGCTGTTGATTAGAGATCTAATCTCGATCGTTGATGTCTCAACGAGAAGACTATAAAGGAAGGCTTGAGGGCCATTTGGAAAGACACATCGAATTGATCTAGAATTCAAAATTTCTGGGGCAGGGTTTGTTGAGAAATTCGAGCTAGAGATATGAGTAGTGAGGGGCAAAGATAACATCCGACGAGAGAAATTTTCTCAGCCGGTGGAGCATCAGTCAGAGAGAGGCAGAGGTGATCTAACCAAGCCAGCTGTGAAGGAAGAAGGGCTAACGCAGTGACTGCGTAGGGCCCACGCATAAGCAGTGTAGAGGCAGAGGAGGGTTTGTGTAATTTTTCTTCTAGGTCAGTTTTGGAGGCCGGGATCCGAAAAGTGACACCGAGAGGCTGTTCCTCAGGGTCCGCCAACCAGAGACGTGGTGTGAAAATTCCTAGATAGAATTCCTACTGCAACAACTGATATTATTTCTACTTATTAATCCAGAAGCAAGTTATTTATGGTGTTACACAGTGAATATCGAAATAAATTCTACTGCAACCTTCACAATTAAAATACTGCGGAAAGTAAATGCGAGGAAAAATACTAGCACCAATACAATCACAATGACAGTTGTTTTTGGACAATCATCCCCCAAAAAACCCAATGTGGGAAAACTGGTGCAGCAGATGAGGGTTTCTTTATTATTCTTCAGCAAAATCTCATGTACAAGATACAAACAGTAGAATAAAAGAGGAATCAATGTGAGAAATTTTACAGACAAATTCCTCACGCTCCACAGTGAAGTTCTAACCCGTGAGAGGACCTGTTGCCCTCACACTGACCCCACTGCGTCACTTTTTGCACAGTCCTTGTGTCACAACCTCTGCGTTGTCCCTCCTCTGCGCTTCTTCTTCCAGTCTGTTCCTGCACTCTCGACTATTGTTGATACCCTCTCTCTCCTCCCTACAACTCTCTATTTGATTCGATTTTATCTTGTCGAACATCAGCTAGTGAGAAAATCGATCTAAGAAACTGAGTGTTCGCCTGGTGTGTTTCCAAATGGCCATCAAAGTCCTTATAATCTTCTCGTTGAGAAATCAATGGCCCAGATTAGATTCTAATCAATGGCTCAGATCATATTAACTTGATCTCCGTCTTTTTCTAGAAGATTTACACCCAGTGCTATTAATACCCTTTAACTATTTTAATTCCCTAAGTTTAGACTTAGGCATCCATTAAAAATAATTAATTATTTTAATAAAACCTCCTCTCAGTTGAATTTCCCAAAACAATTTCTGGGTATTTTGGAATATATGTTTTCTAGCCTCTGTGCAAATTTTGAGGCTTAGAGCACATCCAATGCTACTAGAAATCAACACTCCCTCTTAGCAAGGAATGTGCTCTAGTAATGCAACCTGTTGAAGCATCACTCTGAATCTATAACATCTCCCTCTGCGCTGCTGATGTCTGACATCAGTGCCCACCAACTACTGCACAAATGTTGCATTTGTGCTGCTGCTGACCCTACATACTGCTGCCAACTACTACATCTGCATTGCAACTCCCTCTCATCGACTGTTGCTGCAACTGAGAAACCATCTGTTTTTGCTACTGAAACGAGTTCTCTACCATACCCATCTGCTCCCTAAGCTGGATGAACTTAGCTCTTCCTAGAGCCTTTATGAGTACGTCTGCTACCTGATCTCCTTTGGGGACATACTGCAGTGTACTGCCCCACGATGAACACAGACTCTGATAAAGTGACATTTGATATCTCTCTGTTTCGACCGATCATGAAATACTAGATTCTCGAAGTTTGATACAACTTTGATTATCATAGTAAACACTGGTCGCTTCCATCCTCTTCCTGAACAAACTCACAAGCAGCTTTCTAAGCCATATAGTTTCACACATTGTTGTGCTGGCTTCCATATATTCTGCTTTTGTTGAGCTCAGAGCTACCGACTTCTGCTTCTTGCTGCACCAAGAGATCATTCCTGATCCAACGCTCAAGCAGTACCTGATATCGCTTGCCGCCTACACCTACCTATAGTTAGCAGGAAAAGCCTTTAACCCCACAGGGTGTGGTTGGTGGCAAGGAACTCAGAGAAGGGGCTGTCACACTAATCCCAACTCTCTCCGTTTAAGCTATCCCCTAGATTAGCTATGGGGGGTGGTCCCTAAATGGAAAACTAAGTTAAAGATTTGAGTTTCTAGGAGAATATTAGAGTGAAATTGGATTACTTTTGAAGATTCGTGAGCATTTATGAGCAACTTTGAAATAATGACAAACCATTTAACCAGTGCCTTTACAAATAACATGCTCAAAAGTAAAAGAAATGCTCAAAGAGATGAGAACACAGTAATATTGAAATGGAATAAAAGACTGTTAGCACAAGATATCAAAAATGCTCTCAAGATAAATATATTTATGAATCAAAGCATGAGAAACTATCTTGCTCAATAGGAAACAATTAGTGTTCTACTTTGGAGAATGTAAATGAGATGATAGAAAAACTCAAATGTTAGACCAAGATAACAATATGCAATTAAATTTGTGGGTGGAAGCTCCTCTGTCGCAGTCACCTGCTACTCCAGTGCCTTCTTCAGGCATGATACGTGAAAAACGTTGTGAATCTTGCTACCCTTGGGTAGCTCCAACTCATATGCAACCAGTCCCACTTTGCGTATCACCCTGTATGGTCCATAGAAGCGAGGCTTGAGCTTTTCAGCCCCCTTCTACTTCAGTGTGGATTGCTGATATGGATGCAAGCGTAGGTAGACCAAGTCCCCTACCTCAAACTGTCTCTCAACTCGTCCCCTGTCGGCGTACAACTTCTGCTGGTTCTATGCTGTAGCCTTGTTATCCTTGAGAGTTAGGAGTATATCCTGAATCTTTTGGATCCAATCCTTGGCTCTAGGAGCCTTGCTAGTACCAAACATCATGTCAGCAAAAGATAAAGCATGATATCCATACAATGCATAAAGCGGAGACATACCAATGGACATATGATGAGTGTTGTTGTAGCAGTACTCCCCCAAGTGCAACTATCTCAACCATGCCTTTCGCTGCCCGTTGACATAGTTACGCAAGTAGCCCTCCAGCCACTTGTTCACTATCTCAGTCTGTCCATCCGTCTGGGGGTGGTAACTAGTACTCGGTGTCAACTCAGTGCCCACCAAACGGAAAAGCTCTTGCCAAAATCCGCCCATGAAGCCACTGTCCCTGTCACTGATAATGGTCTTCTGGAGTCCATGCAATCTGAAAATGTCCCTGAAGAACAACTCTGCTACCTGTGCTACAGTGTAATGTGCCGATATGGCGAAAAAATGAGCATATTTAGTCAGCCAATCAACGACTACAAATATGCAATCCTTGCCCTGCACTGTGGGAAACCCTGTAATGAAGTCCATCGAGATACTCTCCCATTTCCCCTCAGGTATGGGAAGAGGCTGCAATAATCTTGCCGGATGGTTCATCTCTCCTTTGTTACGCTGGCAAACCTCGCACTCTCTGATATGTTGGAGCACGTCCTCCTTGAGGCCCTTCCAAGAGAACCTCTCTTTGATTGCCCTATAGGTTTTCGTAAACCCCTGGTGGCCCGATAATGGAGAATCATGCGAGGCGTGCAATATATTCTTCTTGAGCTGGGAGCCCTCAGTCAAGAAGATCCTGTCCCTGTAATAGATCACCTCGTCTATCACTCTGTACCTATCATCTGTCACCTGTCCATCCAAAGTCTCACAAGCAAAACGGTCCTTGGAGTACTCTTCCAACAGTTGAACCCTCTATTCCGTGCCCAAACTCATCAATGACAACACTGCCGGTCTGTGGGAAAGTGCATCTGCCACAATGTTGTTCTTCCCCTTGATATACTCGATGTCAAAGTCATAAGCCTAGATCTTGCTGACCCACTTCTGTTGCCTCTCCTGCAACTGTTTCTGCTCTAAAAATAATCGGAGGCTATTGTGATCTGTTCTCACCTTGAATCTGTTTCCTACTAGGTACTATCGAAACTTGGCCAATGCATGCGTGATGGCCAACATCTCCTTGTCGTATATCGCATATAGCCTCTCATGTGGCAATAGCTTCCGGCTCTCGAAAGCTATGGGGTGGCCTCCCTGCATCAAAACTGCGTCAATCCCCTCCCCTGGTGCATCACACTCCAAGACAAAGGGCTGTGTAAAATCTGGCAAGGCTAACACTGGACAACTGCTCATCACCTCCTTGAGTCTGTCAAAAGCCCTTTGCGCTGTATCCGTCCAACTAAATGCCCCCTTCTTAGTGAGATCTGTAAGGGGTGCAGCAAGTTGGGAAAATCCCTAGACGAACTTTTGATAGTAGGTGCAGATCCCCACAAATCCCAGAAGTTCCTTCACGTTCTTCGGCTCCGACCATTCCCTGATGGCCCTGATCTTCTCCTCGTGGACCTTTACTACGTCCACCCCGATGATGTGCCCCAAGTAGAGCATATTGGTCAACCGAAACTCGCATTTGGAGAGCTTAGCATAAAACTGGTGCTCTTCCAAAATGCGCAAAACAGGCTACGACTTCTATATGTTGGAGGTGCTCCTCCCACGTCTTGCTGTAGATCAATATGTCGTCAAAAAACACTAACACACACTTCCTCAAGTGACTGCAGAAGATGTGATTCATGCATGACTGAAAAGTGGCCGGGGCATTGGTTAGCCCAAAGGGCATCACCAAAAACTCAAAATGGCCGTAATGACACTGGAAAGCGGTCTTGGGAATGTCCTGCTCCCTCACGTGAATCTGATGGTAACCGGATCTCAAATCAATCTTTGAGAAGAACTTGGCCCCCCTCAGCTCATCCATCAACTCATCAATCCGTGGGATGGGGTACCGGTTCTTCATGGTCTTCTTGTTCAGGGCCCTGTAATCAATGCACATCCTCAACGTGTCGTCCTTATTCTTCACCATCACTACTGAAGAAGCAAAGGGGCTGGTGCTAGGACAGATGTGTCCAAGTCATGGATAGCCCTCTCAATCTCATCCCGATAGGCTTTGGGGTGCCTATAGGGTGTAGTGATGACAGCCTGGATACGCTGCTCCAGCTCAATAGTGTGCTCAAACCCCCGATCTGGTAGCTGTCTTGGTGGTATCTCCCCAAATACCGTAGCATACCTGTCAAGAATGGACTGTACATCTGGGTGTATGACCTGCCTTGTAGATCCTGCCTCCGACACACACAGCGCCACTGCCCACTCTATGTCCCCCTTCCGAAAATCTGCCTCCATCCGGTGTGCTGAAACTGTCTGTGGTGGGTAGGTGTGCATCCCCCGAATCTTCTCATGCCTCCTAGTCTTCTTGTTTGTCCACTCCATCTCCAAGGTGTCCCAGTTAGTGGTGACCTTCCCCAATGTGATAAGCCACTGTACCCCCAGTATCACGTTGGTGTCTGGAATGTCCACCACGAAGAAATGATCTGTCAGGGTGTACGTCCCCATCATCACTGCCAAGGCTGGCACACACCTTGCACACTGCATGGTTTGGTCCCTTGGAACCAGTACCGAAAATCCATCAAAAGTCTCCGTCTGTATGCCCCTCCGCTGTACCAGCTGAGCATCAATGAAATTGTGGGTAGCCCCACTGTCTACCAACATCGACACATGCTGCCCTCGTACTGTACCTTGGACACGCAGTGTCAAGTACTTGGGAACTCCCTGCAAGGCTGCAAGGGCTCCCCTGGTAGGTGCAAAAGTTGCACCTCCTGCTCCAGGTGGTGGAGATGGCAGATGATCCCCTCTTTGCGCTGTACTGCTGCCTCCAGCCTCCATATCCTCATACTCCTCTTCTTCCCCGCTACTATCGGAGAAGACCTCGATGTAATGTGCCTTCCCTGCGGCACAACGGTGTCCTGGTGCCCATGGCTCCTGGCACGTGAAGCATAACCTCCTCCGCTTCAGGTCTCTCCTGACCTCATCATCCCTAAAGCCTTTGCCCTGGTTCCCCTTGGCGGGTGGAACCCTCTCGTCCTTTCCCTTCGGCTGGAATGTCGATCTCTGGGGAAAAGGAGCTCTAGTCCTAGGAAGTGCATCCTGCAAATCCCGAGTCCTCTCAACTGCATCATGGAGTGTCGCGGGCCTCGTCGATCTGACTAGTCGTCGTAGAGGCTCTGCCAACCCATCTATGAACATATAGATCATCTGGGCTGTGGATAAATCCGGTACCATCACGGAGAGTCTCAAAAACTCTGATATGTATGTGTCTGGCCTCTCAGTCTGCTTGAGCTTTGTTAGCTCAACAAAATGCTCCTCTGGATCCCTCCGATCAAAACGCTCTACCAACCTCCGCGTAAACTCGGCATATGCTGTCACTCTCGAGTGCCCCAGCGTAACCATCTCGTGAAACCACCAATCCTGGGCCTCATCCTCTAGGTGAAGTGCTGCCACTGTGATGGCCTCTAGCTCTGCCATCTGATTAAGCTGGAAATATATATCCAATTTCTCCACCCAAGCTTTTGTCGAACACTTGGATGACCCATCAAAAGATTGGTAAATGGAATCTGCCCACCGTGCGCTGCAAGTCGCCGTCATGTGAATGCTTGTTCCCCCTGTGATGGTTCCCCCTGTGATGGTTGCGGGGTTTGCTGTCCCACTTGAGCTGAACAAAATCATGGAAAGTGAGGGCATCCCTGAACTCCTGACCGTATGACTGGTACTCAGCAAAGTAATCTCCCATGTGTGTCGGTTGCTGCTCCTGCTATGCTTCTACCCTGATGTCTGCGGCAAGAAATGTAGGCATCGTGAAACGGGGGGGTGTGTGTGATGCCATCTGTTGCGCTGTGAGGTGCTCCTGTAAATGATGCGATGTGTCTGAGCCCTCACCAACATGGAAACCCCTTGGGGTCTCGCGCTGTCTAGACTTTGCTGTGAATCTCTGCCCCATCTCATCTATTCGTCTCGACAAATCCTGTACTGATTTGAGGAGAAGTTCCCCGAACTCCTTGTCGGCATTTCTTTCCTCCGCCATTGGTTCCTCTTCCTCTGCGTCCACCACTGAAACGCTGTCACTTTTCCCAAAGGTGAGCTCTAACCTCCGCTCTTGGTCTTTATATTTTCTTCTCCGGTAAGTGATGTATGGTTTTCTTGCTGGTGTCATAGACAATCTGCTCCACAGGCTGAGCCAAGTCTATGAGCTCTGATACCACTGTAATATTCCAAGTAGAAATAGACAGCAATATAAAGCACATAAACAAAGACAAGCAACAACTAGAGAGATATCACATGAACAATAACCAATATGGAGAATGCTGAGCCATTTTATTAATACTGAAAGATAGAAAATAAGTACAAAGGTGATCAGAATGATGGCACCTTGGCTTGCACTAGGCAAGCGTAGAAATACTCTCAGATTGTGACTCGGAATGGATGCTAACTCAAAACTGCGTTATCTCCAAAGCTGCTGGCACTGCTACTGTGTTGCTGCTACTGCTGGAATGAACTGAATCTTTGGGGCTGCTCCCCACCTCCGAAAATTCTGAAACTTCGGGAATGGCCTCTACTCCCAATACCCAGAAAAGCCCAGAAAGCTTTTCAGAAATGGCCGACCCCCGAAAATGGCTCCCTTGAGGCACTACGCTATTCCTCAAGGAGGGACGCTGGCTCTGAATGATCTGCTCCAAATGATGGCCCCTAACTCCTCCAAAATGCTGGAATAGGGAAGGGCTGGCCCCTTACCCACTATCTTGGGCTGAATCCACCAACAAAACCCCCAATCCAGAACTATCTCCTCACAAGACTGCGTCCTCCCTCTCATTGATTGTGCTGTCTCCCTGAGTGGATGCTCCTCCCGTGGTAGCTGCAACTCTCTCCGGCAAAACAAGGATGAAACTCCTCACCCGAGCGGGCACTCGAGGTCCCCCGGGGCTGAGGTTGGGATCTCCGAACGGAGACACCCGATGTACTGAACAGTGCGTGCAGACTTTGCTAAACAGCAAGCGTGCTCAATGTCAGAAGACAAATCTCAAAGATGCATAATCAAAATGAATTAGAATGAGGAGACCCTTCCTCCTTTTATGCTTGGTGAGCCTTTCCCTCACCTAGGCCCCACCAATCTCTGCACTGTCCCCCCTTGGCCCACGCTATCCAACTCACTTTGCGCTGGCTGGGCCCCATGCTGTCTACGCTGCTCCTTTTCCTATGCTGCCACTTGATCACTAGGCTCCATGTTGCCAAATAGACATGTCTCTTAAGTGATTTTAGGAAATATTTTTATCCTAAGTGTGAGCTAAGTGTTCCTTCATCCACTTTATTTATATTTCAACTCTATGAAGGCAAAATAGTCAAAATTAATATTTCCAATTCGCTATTGCTAATTGGGAATATTACAAAGGTGCTTCAAGAGTGGGTTGGTCTCCCAAAGACTTCCCCTCACGCTTGATCCAAAAATAATACTTCTACAATACTCAAGTCACAAATTAGTCCATGTAGATTTAGATAAGCAAACAATGAATTGGAACTTCTAGAAATTTATTTGAAAATAAACTAGAACTTTCAACCTCTAGGGCCTACTTTCAAATCAAATGCTAATACAAGATAGCTGTGCACTAGCAAATTCACAAGAATACATGGAAAATGAAATAACTCAAAGTGTAATATTCCTAATTAGCACCGCTAATTGGAATATTTGATTTTTGTATAGTTTTGCCGACTATAGTTAATTAATAAATAAAAGTGAGAAAATGGGTCTAACTCACTTAAATAAAATAAAGTGTTTCCCTAAAGGGGAAAGCCTTGGGGGTCCACACACACATGAGAGAGGCCTCACGTAAACTCCTAAGGTAACTGCGCAGGTCAAGGAGGAGCTCAAGGACGCAGTTAGGGTTTTGAGGGAGCTAGCACTATAAAAGGTGGGGGTTTCACTCCATTTGGCATTATTGATTTGATATTGATATTGAGAGCTAGACTTCTGTCTACTTCAGCACGCCGGTTGTTTAGTCGGTCTGCAGCACTGTTTAGTGCAAACTGAGTGTCTCCGGTCGGAGATCTCACCCTTGACTCCGGGGGACTTCGAGTGCCTGCTCGAGCGAGGTTTCTTTCCTTCAGTTTTAGTGGTGATTTGCAGTAGTTTTCAGGTGGACATTTGGTAGAGGAGTTACCCCCTTTCTTGAGTCTGCGCAGGCTAGGGCAGAAGACGCAGATCCAGATAGAGAGGACGCAGATCTGGATAGGGTGGACGCAGATCCAGTTAGGGAGGACGCAGATCCAGAGAGAGAGGACGCAGATCTGGATAGGAGGACGCAGATCCAGCTAGGGAGGACGCAGATCCAGAGAGAGAGGACGCAGATCTGGATAGGGAGGACGCAGATCCAGCTAGGGAGGACGCAGATCTGATGAGCAGGGTTGTTGTGTGGGATTTTGGCAGCGTTTTCAGTATTTCCAGCCCTGAGGAGTTTGGTTATTTCATCTGGAGGATTTGTGGGTAGATTCAGCCCTTTTTGCCAGCGTTCCCTTTGGCTTCTGCGCTGTCACTGGCAGAGACAGCGTTTTCACTGGTGAGGGTTTATTTGGTGTATTTTCGGAGGTGGAGCATCTGCTTCACGATTTCTGGGTTTTGTCCGGAGGATTGAGATCAGCTACCTTCCCAGTTTTCAGCTCATTCCAGTGAGGGGATCAGCCCCTAGTTCCAATGCATTGCAGCAGCAGTTGTCCACTACAGTTTCTTCATCCAGCTAGGACGCAGTCCCTATTGCAGCCATTCTTTATTCTGAGAGGGTCTCCACTTGCCTAGGGCAAGGATAGGTGCACTCATTCTGATTATCTTGTACCCCTATATATGTATTCTTAGATTAATAAAATGGCTTAGTGTTCTGGCATTTTATGTGTACTTGTTCCATGTTCTGGTTCCGGCATTTTGTTTTATATATCTGTCTGGCATATTTCTGTGTATTACTGGTTATTTCCCGTTGGGGATATTACAGTGGTATCAGAGCATAATTCTGGCTCAGCCTGTGGTCTATGACATCGGGAAAGAGATCATACAGAGCAATAGCTGCAGTACCAAAAACGCAATTGGAAAAGGGGCCAAAATATAAAGGGTCAAATTTTGAAGTTTGGAATTAGAAGAAACGTTTTCTGGGTTTTTCTGGGTTTTGGGCAAGGATCACCTTCCCAAATTCCTGGAATTTTCTGAGTAGTTTTCAGTGGGTAAATCAGAGGTCGAAGTCAAGCAGCAGTATGGTTTTTCAGCAGCCGTGCAGTTTCTGAGGGGCCTGTAGACACATAGCAGAAAGAGCCGATGGCAGGTTATGAGAGGAGATTTAGAGAGGCGCTCCTCCAAATGCAGGACCTGTCACAGAGACTCACTGCGGTGGAGATTAGGCAGCGGGAAACCCCAAGGGGATTTCGGATTGGTGAGGGATCAGGCACATCCCACCATTTGCGGGAGCATGATGCCACTCAGCATATGGCATCACATACACCCACACACCCTACCATGCCTACCTTCTTGCCAGAGGACGCAGGGACAGCAGCACAGCGAGAGATGGATCCGGCTCGGATGGCTGACATTTTTGCAGAGTACCAGGCTTTCGGACCAGCGTTCATGGAGGCTCTCTCGTTCAGAAAATATATCCAGATCCAGTATGGCATTAGACTCCGTGATCATCACCGGGGGCACCGGCATCATCATGGTGGAGACTACCACCGCACAGCTAGTAGAGATTATGTTCAGCTCCAGCGTGATAGTAGACCTCACAACTTTCACAAAGGGAACAAGCACTCACATGATAGGGGCTTACAGCGCACAGTGGACAGATTCCATCTACCGACATCTGACGGGTCATCCAGGCGCTCAGAAAAAGCTTGGGTGGACAAGTTGGATACCTCTTTCCAGCTTGACCGAGTATCGGAGAGGGAAACCATTAAAATGGTTACCTCGCACTTGGAGGATGAGGGCACACAGGATTGCAGGGAGTCCGAGGTTACACCTAGTGTGACACAGGATTCACCCTCATTGGAGACCTCCTTGGCCATGTCGGTTGATGTGGTAGTGGAGAAGGTAGAGCCTACCTCAGTAGAGCCATCCATTGAGGTGATGACCGGAGTCGTGTCCGAGTCTTCGGGTGGTAGCAGCACACAGATGGGTGAGGTATCAGGAGATATATCCACTATCGATGAGGCACTAGGAGATACAGAGGTATTGGATGATGGTCGCAGACAGCGGTATCATCGGCTTCGGACGGACCTTCGAGTTTTGAGGGAGAAGGCCACGTCAATACGGGAGGCCATTTTGTTGCAGGACCAGGAGCTGGAGGGTATGAGAGTGACTTGTGCCAAGTCGGCGGCCAAGTTGGTCCGCATTGGGGAACAGTTGGATTCCCTAATGGTACAACCAGAGGGCACGTGGGAGCGTCAGATCATTCCCCTTCAGGCATGCATGGATGGGACTAGTAGTGTTGTTGGATCATCTCTTCCCATTGGAGAGAGAGAGGCAGAGCCACCTAGTCAGATCTCATATGTTGACTTGGATAGCGGTATGAGACGATCAGAGTTGCACAGGGTACAACATCCATATGTTGAGGTTGGATGGAGAGAGATTTTGAGTTGGTACTCGGTGGAGCGGGCTATGGAGATAGTGGTGGACCCAGGTGCAGTTCAGCAGGAGTTCCTAGGTGTTGAGCATACAGGGACCCCAGATTGGCATTGGGATCCAGGTGGGATCACCTATCATTTCCCAGGCAGGTCGGCTGACTATGCCTTGGAGAGTACAGTTGGCCTAGTAGCAGAGCATGTGCAGTTTGGGTCAGCTCCAGTGGCCAACCAGTTTATGGGTAGACTCCCTAGGCTGTTTTGGTATGACACTCGTACACGGGATCACGGGGTGGTCAACATACCTTGGCAGGAGTTTGTCGGAGGAGGTGGCATTGGCTGGCCACCAGATGGCACCTTGTATGGGGCCAAGGATTCTTCACCTTTGTGTGGGGCACAGAGGACGCAGCAGAGCCGAGCAGTGGTGGTAACACTACTGACACACAGGGAGATTCACTTCTCGGACCCCTTGAGGAGTATTTGGAGTGATGATCCTTTCGTCGGCAGGTATAGCGATGCGACGGTGGAGACGATGTTACCGATTGGTGGTAGTCGGACCTGTAGAGGCACAACTCTAGGACATCACATCCAGGGGTGTGCGGGAGCCTCTAGCATTGAGCGGTGGATTGCCGGTGGACATGGAGTAGCATGGTGGTGTACCATAGTGTGTGGGACTGCATTGCGGAGTAGGAGTATCCTACATCACATTGAGAGCATGCGGAGAGTGACCGATGCCTGGACACAGTCAGGGCACGAGGCGGTACAGGGTGCTACAGCAGTAGCACATGGTATCCAGCAGCATAACGAGGTATGCCTCAGTGTGCAGTGGCATGTTGAGGAGTGTATGGATGATCAGTGGTATGCGAGGGCATACGGCGCTACACGGCAGGGTCTTAGAGCATTGCTTCCAGAGAGACTCATGGACAGGGACACTGGGCTTACCTTTGGGGGTATTTCACCCAGGATCGATGGAGAGATAGAGGAGCGATACTTGGCAGTATCTGTGGGGACTCACACACCTGACTCGCTTCGACATCACTCACAGGTACAGTCGATTCTGCTTTTGACCTTTGGCACCTTGGGTGTGAGCAGCAGGGTACGCGAGGTTCACCCAAGATATTTGGATGACACTCAGTACACTAGGCGAGAGACTTCTCAGCAGTGGCACTGGGTTGGTGTGCTAGTTGACAACCACAGGTTGGGGGATGAGATGATCCTTTGCAGAGGTGGTGCATCAGTCATCACTGAGCCTACGCTTGGGGAGCAGGTCATGAGGGAGACATGCATCATTTTCCCCTCAGGGCATGTCGAGATCATGCATGAGCAGAGGACACGGGGTACAGCAGAGGTAGTATCCCAATATGTGTCTGGGCTCCAGACACTGTATCGACACTTTGTCGAGAGGGTGGATGGCATGTTCGATGCAGATGAGATGGCGGAGGTAGAATAGGAGGGCATTCCTTCTGTATGCCAGGGTGAGGACTCCTTTTCACATGAGTCCATAGGATCAGTTGAGGTCGCTTCTGGGGAGCGAGGGCAGTCATGCATGGATGGTGACAGTAGACCGGAGCTCTATACTAGTGTCCAGGGTGAGCAGTCATGGGACTCTGCGAGAGATACTCTGGGTGAAGAGTCACTTGTGACACTTCAGCTAGAGCAGCAGGTGATGGAGCCTGAGTCGACAGAGGAGGACACTACTCCCATCAGGCATGATATTCCTTTGAGAGAGAGCCAGATGGGCACTCACATCGAGTCTGTGGTGGATATGCAGCTAACCGCGGGGTCAGCCATTGAGGAGGAGCAGTCAGCTGCATTGACATCGAGTATGGTGACAGCTGTTACAGATCCATATCCTCTGGAGGTGTTGGAGGTTGATGGGATTGTTATGCAGGGGGCTAGTAGACAGCAGGAGTTGTTGGATATGTTGGAGCATCCATCTTTGGGTCGACACTGGGATGAGGCACAGATAGATGTACTCGCAGTCAGCAGAGCTGCAGCGTTTTTAGTGGGTAGCACTCTCCAGGAGTACATCGATGGAGCTAGCAACATACCTTGCCCACTTTTGCCCATTATAGAGAGAGGGGCTTCCTTCTACAGGCAGCTTCCATTGACAGACAGGGTAGAGCAGTGGGAGTTGATTACAGGCTGGCGGCAACCTTCCAAGCATGTTCCACATGCAGTTGTTGTTGCTACATCAGATGCTTCCTCCAGGATGGACTGGCGGGAGATCATGAGTTGGTACCCTCTTGATGGTACGGTACTCTTCGTAGGGGGCGCAGCGGATCAGGGGCCCTTAGACATAGTAGATGTTACAGGTCCCAGTTGGCAGGAGGGCACCGATTCTCATTACTTCAGGACTCCTTCCCAATGTCAGGAGAGCAAGATCAGCATGGGATTGAGTCAGGACGTGGATTGGAGAGAGGTGATGAGTTGGTATGCAGTTGGAGAGGCAGCATATGCAGTTACAGGTACATCACAGCAGGAGCCCGGGAGCATTGATGCTTATTGGTGGTCTTCACCTCTTAGAGCATTAGTCGTAGCCAGAGGCAGTGCACAGTCCGAGCCGTGGGACTTGGGCGATTATTGGCCACGGTGGCGATGGGATCCGGGAGGATTATTGGTTGGCTGGTACTGTGAGAGGTCACTTTGGGATCCTGGCATTGAGATATCTTTTCGTATCAGAGTGATGCAGGAGACAGAGAGGTTTCAGTGGGACCCAGGCATATTTTACAGTATCGGTGGGGACAGCTAGAGAGTAGGCTTGTTTAAGCATTGCTTGAGAACAAGCAATTTTTGCCGGATGAGGATACCACTTGGGAGAGCGAGCAGACTTTACAGCATCCATCACTTCAGTTGCTTGAGGACAAGCAACGTTTTGCCAGGGGAGACTATAATATTCCTAATTAGCATCGCTAATTGGAATATTTGATTTTTGTATAGTTTTGCCGACTATAGTTAATTAATAAATAAAAAGTGAGAAAAGGGGTCTAACTCACTTAAATAAAATAAAGTGTTTCCCTAGTAGAGGCAACGTTGTAACTTAAAGGGGAAAGCCTTGGGGGTCCACACACACATGAGAGAGGCCTCACATAAACTCCTAAGGTAACTGCGCAGGTCAAGGAGGAACTCAAGGACGCAGTTAGGGTTTTGAGGGAGCTGGCACTATAAAAGGTGGGGGTTTCACTCCATTTGGCATTGTTGATATGATATTGATATTGAGAGCTAGACTTCTGTCTACTTCAGCACGCCGGTTGTTTAGTCGGTCTGCAGCACTGTTTAGTGCGAACTGAGTGTCTCCGGTCGGAGATCTCACCCTTGGCTCCGGGGGACTTCGAGTGCCTGCTCGAGCAAGGTTTCTTTCCTTCAGTTTCAGTGGTGATTTGCAGTAGTTTCTGGTGGACATTTGGTAGAGGAGTTACCCCTTTCTTGGTGCGCGAGCTAGGGCGAGAAGACGCGGTCCGGATAGAGAGGGACGCGGTCACCGGATAGGGTGGACGCAGATCCGACTAGGGAGGACGCAGATCCCGGCGAGAGAGAGAGGACGCGGTCTGGATGGGAGGACGCGGTCCGGCTAGGGAGGACGCGGTCCGGAGAGAGGACGCGGTCCCGGATGAGGAGGACGCAGATCTGATGAGCAGGGTTGTTGTGTGGGATTTTGGCAGCGTTTTTCAGTATTTCCAGCCCTGAGGAGTTGGTTATTTCTTCCGGAGGATTTGTGGGCAGATTCAGCCCTTTTTATGAGGTTCTCTTTGAAAGCCTGCTTGTGTGTCGGCGCGGGGAACATCATTTCCTTTGAATTTGAGTGAGGGTTTATTTGGCGTATTTTCGGAGGTGGAGCATCTGCTTCACGATTTCTGGGGTTTGTCCGGAGGATTGAGATCAGCTACCTTCCCAGTTTTCAGCTCATTCCAGTGAGGGGATCAGCCCCTAGTTCCAGTGCATTGCAGCAGCAGTTTTCCACAGCAGTTTCTTCAGCCAGCTAGGACGCAGTCCCTATTGCGGCCATTCTTTATTCTGAGAGGGTCTCCACTTGCCTAGGGCAAGGATAGGTGCACTCTTTCTGATTATCTTGTACTCCTATATATGTATTCTCAGATTAATAAAATGGCTTAGTGTTCTGGCATTTTATGTGTACTTGTTCCATGTTCTGGTTCCGGCATTTTGTTTTATATATCTGTCTGGCATATTTCTGTGTATTACTGGTTATTTCCCGTTGGGGATATTACACAAAGCATATAGAAAATATTATGCCAATAGCTCCAAGTGTATTACTGGTTATTTCCCGTTGGGGATATTACACAAAGCATATAGAAAATATTATGCCAATAGCTCCAAATGCACCATACTCCAAAGGAAGAACACCCATGAATGGACCCCCAAAGTCTTTTTATTGATATTCTTGAAAAGTGTACAAAGTAGCAGTGCTTTTGCAAGCACAATAGCTAGTAAACAATGATACCATATGAGAGCCCATGGCTCCATTAAATAGGAAGTTGGGAGCAAATCCCAATGAAGAACCATATGCCAAGTGGTGAGAGGGAGGAGATCTCAAGGCAAATTCGAATTTGGTAAGTGGAGCTCCAATGCCAAGTGTAAAAATCGAATTCTGGCAAGTGGACATCATTTTCTTCTTTCCTTATGTGCCAAATTCGAATTTTATGATGGAATGACATGTGTATATGGTTGGTAACCCATGTGGGGACAATTTCTCACAAAAATCTCTACCAAATATTCTCCCAAATCCTCTCAAATATGCACTAACTTCACAAACTCGAATTTCCAAGTAAGCAGCTCTCATTTAATGCCAGAAATTCAATTTTATTTGAGCACGTCTTTTCCTTGATTTTATGATTCCACATCACTTTGGGACTTCCTAACTAAATTCCACGATTATTTTTGTGTGATCTAGTATGGTGATATACATTGACTCTAGACACTAGGAATCACCCAGGGCCTCACCGTCAAGCCGTACTCCGGCTTTGGGGTAAAATTGGAGGAAAAAACTCAATTAATTATTAACACCTGGTAGGGAGATGTTAATTAACCGAGTAAAAAAACCTCCCAGAGTAATACTCACTTGTTGGCAAGGTCCCAAGCAACCTAGGCCTGTTACAGACTCAATACTGACTCAAATTCATCATTACTAGCATCACTTATTACAATTCCTCGTAGGGCGTGGAATCTGGGTTCAAGAGAAAATGATAAGAAGTAGAAGTAGAGTTTAAAAACTCTGTTGAACTGATGATATCTGATGGTACATGTGTCCTCTGGTTCATCCTTGCGCATGGAGTCTTCTCAATATCATTAGGTGCCACTCTAGTCGTCAACATTTGGCTCCATATGGGGATGCATGCTAGATATGAAGTGATAGTGTGCAAGAACCTGGAATCTACATCCACCGACCAAAGATATATATTAGCAGTATCCATTCAAAATAACATCAAATAAAATCAAATACAGAAATGGAAATTTATTCTAGGAAACATAAATAACAATTTATTCATGAAATAAAACTACTTAAACAAAATTTACAAGGGATAGGGTTAGGAATATGATACACAGGATGCCCCATGGCATCAAATGTCTTCGGTGAAATTCATCTTGAGAACTTGCCTACTCATAGGCAAATCCATAGGCTCTTTCTCTGATGTGCCTTGTCCAATTTTGACTATCTTGGGACTATGACTTGCCCCAATGTTAACCTGTCTGTGGCCATTAGATATACCAAACCTCTTCCTTTTCCCTTTTTGACTTTTGACGCATTGAGGTTTGATCCTGCTCAAAATTGGGGTCATTTTTTATATCCTTTTTATTTTTTCGTTTTTTTCTTTTCTTCTTGGTTAGTTGCGATAGCGATGATGGTGCAATCACTGTCTATCCTATTGCTCTGTCTTGAAAATGCTTTGATGGAAGATTTGAAGTACCTCTGCTTTTTGAGCTATGCCTAATCTCTTCATTTTGAATCTGTTCTGTTAAGGGGGAAAGAAAATTTGTCAACACAACATCACTTCCTGTCTAGCATGATCTATAGATAATCTCATTGTTGGGTCTCCTTGGATCCTCAACATGATATCTTTTCTCTAACTCCCGATCAAGTCTGACAAAGGTATCATTTGGCATGGGGATGGTGGCATATGATAAATCCATTGGAAGGCTACCACCTAGTCTGATGCCCATTTTCTTGATTGGAGCATTCCCCATGAATGAGGAATATCTATCACAACAATATCCATAGTCATTATTTTGTCTGGGTATGCAGCTAAGAAAACCTGTAGATTTTTAATTATCCCGCACACTTCAATTCTTTTAGAATCCATTGAACATATGTTGTGATGGGCCTAGATACCCTTAAATTCAGTTGCTCCATGACTTTCTTGGTCATGACATTTGATGAAGCCCCTGAATCAAGCATGCAGTTGTGTAAAAAACGATCATTCACTATCAAAGAAACATAAAATGGTAGATGATCTTCGTTCCCCACATAACAGTTCATACTTTTCAATACAATTTCTTCATCTTCTTGTTCATTATTAGGCTTTTCTTTCCTTTGAGTAACTTCAATTGCACTTAGTAACTTGGCCCTTTGTGAAGATATCTTTAAAAGCTCTGTTACTGGGATATAAACCTTTGCATTATTCACCCAATTGCCCAAGTCAAAATTTAATTCTGAAGTAGGAGGAGAAAAAATTCTGTGATTATTTTGGTCTTGAATATCCCTTCTTTGATAAGTCATCCCTTTCTGTTTTGCCATAGCAAGAATCTGTCCAGATATAGGCTTTTCCCCAAAAATCTTAGTGACTTTGTCAAAATTTGCAATCATATTATCAACCCCCAGATTATTAGGACTATGGTCAATCTCTTGATTTCTTTCAATGGTGTATATTTGATCTTCCATGGAGAACATATTGATTTGACCACTAGTTCCTACATGTTCATCTCCCAACATGCTACCTTCCATAATTCTCTTTACATATGGGCATGTGGCTTCTTCATGGAATTCATTACATAGCCTACAAAAAGGGGGAATTTGATCTACCATGTTGGTGGATTCCAATGGATTTGGGGGCCTACAATCTTGTTGAGGGCCTTTATTATTTTGCCATCCATTATTTGGCCTAGGTTGGAATCTTTGCACTTGCGATCTTTCCATGGCCACCAACCTACTTTGCATGGCTTGCATTTCTTTAGTGTGGTTTGCTTCCATGCTCTTGACGAGTTTAGTTAATTCCTTAATAGGATCATGGGTAGCCTCTTCCTTGGCCTTGCCTTTGGAATCATTCGATTTCGATGGCCCTCTAGTGAAACCAGGAATCTTAGATTTTCCTGATTGCTTTCTGGCCCTCTCCATTTTCAAGGCTTTAGTTTGAGCTACACCCAAAGTTGCAGGCTCCTTTCTTCTCAACTCATAAGCAGTGTCAACACCAAAAGAATCCAGATAGGAACATAAGAGAAATTCATCAGGAGGTTTAACAGTAGTAGGCATGCTTTTAACCAATTCATTCAATCTCTTGTTAAACTCCTCCATGGTTTCATTCTCATTTTTCTTCATGGTGCTAATGGCATTGATCAAATGACTATTCTCTCTTCTCTATCCATACTTTCCCATGAAAGCGTTAACAATCACTTGTAAAGAATCATACGAGTTAGTAGGTTGCTCAGTGAACCAATCAAGAGCATCATCTTCCAAAGAGAGAACGAAAAGCCTCATTTTTACATCCTCATAGTTAGCAACGTTACACCACTTAAAGATGCAAACATTAAAGTTCTTCACATGTGATGCAGCGCTAATGGCATTGTTACCTTGAAAAGAAGGCAACCTTTCAATAGCCTTGTCAGGGATATTGTGAGGATAGCCATTAATGTTAGTAAAGTTACAAGGAGCAAAAAGATCATTAATGATGTTAGGCTCAACTTGTTCTTGAAACAACAAATGAATGTCAGAAATAGCCTCTTGCCCAAGACTAGCAAGAGCTCTACTATGAGAAAGTCTATTTAACCTCTCTTTATAAAACCTTTTAGGATCAGGAGAGGGGCTAACTAAACCACTTGAATTTCTCCTAGTAGAGACTCTTGCAAAATTAGGATTGAGTGGAGTCTCCACATGAGCAAGAATCTAAATCTAAAAATTCAAATATGCCAAAACCAAAAGTTAGTCGATTTCCCAGGTACAAGAAGACTTGTTCCCGGCAACGGCGCAAAAAATGTTATCGCTTGCCGCCTACACCTACTTACAGTTAGTGGGAAAAGCCTTTAACCCCACAAGGTGTGGTTGGTGGCAAGGAACTCAGAGAAGGGGCTGTCACACTAATCCCAACTCTCTCCATTTAAGCTATCTCCTAGGTTAGCTATGGGGGGTGGTCCCTAGATGGAAAACTAAGTTAAAGATTTGAGTTTCTAGGAGAATATTAGAGTGAAATTTGATTCCTTTTGAAGATTCATGAGCATTTATGAGCAACTTTGAAATAATGACAAACCATTTAACCAATGCCTTTACAATTAACGTGCTCAAAAGTAAAAGAAATGCTCAAAGAAATGAGAACACAGTAATCCCGAAATGGAAACAAAAGATTGTTAGCACAAGATATCAAAAATGCTTTCAAGATAAATAGATTTATGAATCAAAGCATGAGAAACTATCTTGCTCAGAAGGAAACAATTAGTGTTCTATTTTGGAGAATGTAAATGAGATGATAGAAAAACTCAAATGTTAGACCAAGATAACAACATGCAATTAAATTTGCAACACCAAATAAGGGTATTTGCTAATGAAACAAGATTTATCAATCATCCATAAGCATAATGATCATTAAAATGACAACATGCAATAAAGTTGCAAAAGTAAGCGAATTTCCCAGTACCATAGAATTAAACTTGTTGCAAAATTTAAGGAATTAAAATTCTTGCATCCAAAGTGCTTCTTGAGATAATATTTGCATGTGAATCTTTAAACTATCAAGATAGCAAAATTTTTGGGAAATTTGCAAGTAAATGTGATGAGATAGTGCTCTTGGTTTATTTTATTAATTAGTTCTAAAGCAAGGTTACAATTGAACTCTAATCCTCAGATCTTACCCTCGCCCAAATATTTGGATCTCACAGTGAGGAGTCCATAGAGGTAGAGGGTCCCTAAAACATCTATTCAACCAACTTAAGTTGGAGGTAAATTTTAGTGATGCTTGAGGCATGTAAGATTTAAAAGTAAATTAACATGAAAATGAAAATTCAACTTCAACTTGAAATATATTTGCTTGTCATGAAATAAAATGTAGTTTTACTTGATGCATCAAATTTAATATTGTAGAGTGTGTTCAATGGTGAAGCATAAACAAATTTGAAGTATGATTTCAAGCTAAATAAATTCAAGTAAAGATGCTTGCATATAAAAAAAATCTGAATTTGCTATGAAAGTAAATGCTCTTAAAACTTGTAGCAAATCAAAGTGAATAGTTAGTGAAATGAATGAAATGCATGGTTGCGTTAATTGACTAATTAATTGATATGCATGCAATTTAAAGTGATCAACAAATCACGCCACAAGTCCTCTCCAAAAGTGGAGAGATTGGGATGTCAATGGGTAAAACCCACACTCCCAAAATCACAAATTTTATTGGTTGTTAGAGGTAAGAGACTATGAAGCCTCCTACAAGCTCAAGGAAAACCTTTACAAATGAAACTTGAGGTCTTAGAATTATCCTTGATGAGAAATTTCTGCAATATAAAGACTCAATAGAAATCAGATTTTTATAAGTGAAGAAGAGAGGTTAAGCCTCTTCAATGCTCATGGCCAAGAGAGAGGGAAGAAGCCACAAAATGAACTCAACCTTCCTTAAGGAAGCTCCTTAACTGCCCACGACCAAAGGAAAAAGAGAGAGTCCTTGTTTGACATTAGAGCTCAAAGGTCCTGCAACAATTTGTTAGTAGTTTCTTGAATGTGAATCCCACAAGTTGCTACAAGAAAACAAGTTAGAAAAAGAAGACTACAAAAAACCAAGTGTTAGACAATGAAAATCACAAAATACTGCACAATAATCTACAAAAGGCTAAGCCAAGGAGGATGAATAAACTCTTCTCTTTGTCTAGCCATGCTTAAGCTCTTTAAATAGCAGTATGCAGTATGCCAGGTTACCAAAGATCCTGAAGTGGCTTACCTCTGGCTTCCTGCCAGTGAAGACACTTTCTGGAGTGATCTGACCCAATGCATTGTGAGGAATCCTATTCTGGACATTTACAGCTGCGTTACAAGCTTCAACCCACAGAAATTTGGGCATGTCTTGATCATACAATATTGCCCTTGCAGCCTCCAGAATAGTTCTATTCTTCCTTTCTGCAACTCCATTCTGCTCTGGATTACATGGAGCAATCCTCTCTCTTTTGATGCCTTCCCTCGTGCAGAATTCTGTGAAGTCTTTATCAATGTATTCTCCACCATTATCTGATCACCGTATCTTTATACGCTTTCTTGTCAGATTCTCAACCAAAGCTTTAAACTCCGTGAATCGGTTAAAGACTTCGTCCTTGGTCTTCAAGAAGTAGATCCAAGTTTTCCTAGAATGGTCATCAATGGAGGTGACGAAATACTCGGCACCACTAAGAGTTCTAGTGGACATTGGTCTGCATATGTCTGAGTGTATCAATCCTAACACACTTTTAGCCCTATTTCTACTTCTGCGGTAGGTTGCCTTTGCATACTTCCGTAGTATGCACTCTCTGCAAACGTCATCTCGTTTGGTGCTCAAATCTGGAACTCCTGTGACGGTCTTCTTGAGAATTCTCAAAGCCCCATGGTGTCAGTGCCCCATTCTCCTGTGCCATAGCTCATTGAAATCCTTCTCATCACAGCTGCCTATCAGTGCCATTAGAGATTCGAGCTGTAACTTATGCAATTTATTGCTCCCGACTCCGATTTGTGCCTTCTTATTCCAACTCGGGTGTTTGACATATACTCTTTTTCCAATTAATTAGATGTCATAGCCCTTGTTTTGTAGCTGAGCCACTGGGAGTAAGTTCATCCCCAACTATGTACATGCAACACATTGGTGGTTCGAAGCTTATTTCCAGCTTCAATTTGAAATACTACGGTGCCTCTTCCAACAGGGGTACACTTCGCCTTATTTCCCATGGTGATCTGAAAATTCATCTGCTCTTCCTGGTAGCTTGAGAAGCATTCTCGAATTCCCGTCATATGTGCAGAAGCTCCACTATCAATATACCAGACTTTAGGAGAAGCAGAGCTTGATACGCAAGCAATTTTTTCTTCCAGTCTGAAGGCCAATACGGAGATGTCGTGATCCCTCTGTTCTTCCATGCTTTCCCTTTTCTCTAGAGAGCTGCGTGAACCCTTTCGAGTTGCTGCTGCAACAACTTCTAGACTTCATTCCAACGCAGAGTTTCCAATCCTGTTACTCAACTTAGCTCTGATACCATGTGAAAAAATCAATTATGAATTTCTACTGCAGTTATAGATTTATTTCTCTTGCTTATTTCCACAATAAATTATTTACAAAACCCTTACAACAAATTTCTAAATAAACACTACTGCAGTTATCACTCAAGTCCATATAGAGAAAAGAACAGTAAAATGCAAGCAGAAGAACCAATCACATTGACACAATTATTTTTGGATAATTGTCCCCGGAAAAACCCAATGTGGGAAAACCAGTGCAACAGATGAAGGTTTATATATTAATCTTTAGTAGGAATTATTTACAAGAAAACACTGGCAAAAATAACTTAGAAACTTCTTGAGATACACATGAGATAAATTTTCTTCGGACCTCCGGAGAATTTCTGACATTTGAGGGACTCACTGGCCCTCCCTGCGTCACTTTGTGTCATTCCTACGTACTTCTCTGTGTAGAGCCAGCGTGAGACTGTGTCATTACTGCGTGAGGCCTCTACGCTGCTCCTGAGTGTTGCCTCTCTGCCCTTCTGCGTCCTTCTTTCCTTGAACCCTAACATTGCTGATGCCCTCTGCATCGTTCGCCCTACAAATCTCCCTTTGAAATCGAATTCTCTTTCTTCAGAATCGACTTTCGTCGAGTTACTGAATGTTTGCTCGACATACTTTCCAAATGACCCTCAAACCTTCTTTTATAATTTTCTCATTGATGAATCAACGGACCAGATTATAAGTCTAATCAATGGCTAAGATTAAAACTTGACTTGATCTTCCTTCTGTAGAAGATTCACACTTTGCTTTATTAATATCCATTAATTATTTAATTTCCCTAAGTTTAGACTTATGGTCCTCATTAAAATAATTAATTATTTTAATAAAACATGAACCGAGTGGAATTTCCACAAACGGTTTCTAGGTTCTTTGGAATACTGGTGTCTAAGCCTCCTCACCAAATTTGAGACTTAGATCAATTTCTGATGCTACAATAATCAACATTTTGATAGTCCATCACTATAAAAGGAGATGACAACTAACTCCTTTGGATGAATTTGGATTATTATTTTGTTATTAGTTGAGCTCTTAGACCTTGTCTGGATGAGGGCCCATATGAAGAGGGTTAGTTTTGGTGGTAAGTGACCCACCTAGTGTGGAAATTTCTGAATCTTTACATTTTATGCAGAAATTATTTAGTGTTAATTTGGCTATGCTCCTCCTACTTAGAGAAGGTATTAACTGAATAAATTCAAGTTAAAATCAAAGCAAAACACATAACAGATCTCCACCAATGCAGATCTAGAACAAGTTCATGCACACATAGACAAAGTGACAGTTATTTCTGGACAAAATAGTCCCCGGATAAACCCAATGCGGGAAATCCGGTCTCTGGCTGCTGGAGGGTTTTATTATTAAGAATTTTTTGAATACGACAAGCCTGGGTTCTAGATCTGGAATCCCCGATAGAGAAATATTAGATCTACAACTCACTGGCTGATCTAGGGCCAAAATAATAACTAATCCACACCCTCAAATGGGATTTACAGAACTCAGTCAAGATTAGGGCCTAGAAACCCTAACGCTGCCCTTGAAAGTCTCTGCGTCAGCCTTTGAAGCCCCTCTGACTCTCAGCGCTGCTCCGGAAAGGTCTGCGTTACCCTAGACTGGGTGACGCAGGCCTTACGCTGCCCCTTAGGGTCTCTGCGTAACCCTTGAGGGTTTCCTGCTAAAAAATCACACTGTCCTTGGAGGGATTGCGCTGTCCTTGCTACTGCAACTTCCCTTCTTCTTTGCGCTGTCCTCTGAGCTGCGCTCTACCTCTTGTGTATTCTAGACCCTGAGATCAGATCATCCCTATTATCGCTTGCCGCCTACACCTACTTACAGTTAGTGGGAAAAGCCTTTAACCCCACAAGGTGTGGTTGGTGGCAAGGAACTCAGAGAAGGGGCTGTCACCTATTCCTGACTCTCTCCGTTAAGCCATCTCCTAGGTTAACTATGGGGGGTGGTCCCTAAAGAAAAACTAAATTAAAGATGTGAGTTTTCTAGGAGAATATTAGAGTGAGATTGGATTACTTTTGAAGATTCATGAATATTTATGAGCAACTTTGAAATAATGAAAAACCATTTAACCAGTGCCTTTACAAATAATGTGCTCAACAGTAAAAGAAATGCTCAAAGAGATGAGAACACAGTAATCCTGGAATGGAAACAAAACACTGTTAGCACAAGATATCAGAAATGCTCTCAAGATAAATAGATTTATGAATCAAAGCATGAGAAACTATCTTGCTCATAAGGAAACATTTAGTGTTCTACTTTTGGAGAATGTAAATGAGATGATAGAAAAACTCAAATGTTAGACCAAGATCACAACATGCAATTAAATTTGCAACACCAAATAAGGGTATTTTCCAATGAAACGAGATATATCAATCATCCATAAGCATAATGATCATTAAAATGACAACATGCAATGAAGTTGCATGTAGAAGAAAATTTCCAAGTACCATAGAATTAAACTTGTTGCAAAATTTAAGGAATTAAAATGCTTGCATCCAAAGTGCTTCTTGAGATAATATTTGCATGTGAATTTTTAAACCGTCAAGATAGCAAAAAATTTGGGAACTTTGCAAGTAAATGTGATGAGATAGTGCCCTTGGCTTATTTTACTAATTAGTTCTAAAGCAAGGTTACAATTGAACTATAATCCTCAAACCTCACCCTCGCCCAAATATTTGGATCTCACAGCGAGGAGTCCATAGAGGTAGAGGGTCCCTAAAACGTCTATTCAACCAACTTAAGTTGGAGGTAAATTTTAGAGATGCAAGTCTAGTATGAAAAGTGAAATGCCTAAATGATGTGAAAGTGAGTTTGCAAGTTCTATGTAAAAGATGGAGATGATTCAATTAAATATGCTTCATAGTTAGAACAATAACTCAAGTTGCCATAAATTGAAAGTGCTATGCTTCTTTACTTGTAGTATATTGTGAAACTTATCCAAATGAGAAATAGATCACAAAACATAAGTAAGTGATGGAAAATGAGATTGCAAATTAAGAAATTAAAGGACTATGCGTTTTGTGTTACTTCCCAATTAGAGCATGCATATGTGATGTGAAAGAAAACGGAAATGTCAAAACCACTAAGTCAATCCATCTACAATTTCTCTCCTTTGAAATGGAGAGATAGGGATGCCAATGGGTAAAACCCACGCTCCCACAACAAAAACATAAATTTTATTAATTTTACAAGAATGAAATGACCATGAGGCCTTTTCTAAACCAAGGAAAGTCTTTACAAATATTGAGACCATAGACTTTTCCTCGGTGAAAAAAAACAAAAAAACACTCAAAATAATTCAAACTTTACCAAAGGAGAAGAGAAGCTAAGCCCCTTCAATTCCCACAACCAAAGAAGAGAGAGTTATCCTCCTCATTTGAAATTCGTAGCCCAAAGGTCTTGCAACAACTTGTTAGTAATTTCCTGTAGTTGTCCACTCAAGCTATCACTAGAAAAAGTTCGGAAAGAAGGCTACAAAACCAATCAAATATTAGATAGAGAAAATTACAAAATATTGCACAACAATTTACAAAGGGCTAAGCCAAAGAGTTCGAGTAAATTCTCATCTTTGCTTAATTATCTTCAAGCTCTTAGATAGCAAATGAAAGCAATGAAGTATAATGTTTTAAAAGATATTCAAATTTAGAAGTATTCGGCTCGTATACAAGCTGTCCCAAAACCCCTGCAAAACCACTTTGTCAGATAAGACTGTGAAGGTTCAAAGAACAAATGAGAGCTCATTTGAGAATGTATCAAGAGTGGGTTGGTCTCTCCAAAGACTTCCCCCAACACTTGATTTTTTGATCCCAACAAGATGTTCCCTCTACAAAACTTCAATCAAGAATTAGTTCCATATAAATCTAGCAATAAACAATGATAAGAAACTTTAGAGATTTATTTGAAACCAACTAGAGCATTCTATACCTAGAGCATACTCCTAAATCAAATGTCAATGTAAGATAGCTCTACATTAACAAATCTACAAGAGCATATGGAAACAAATTAGATCAAAGCATGAGTAAAAAAAATTATATCAATGATCAACGATTCATCACACTCCAAAAGGAGAATCACCTCATGAATGAAACTCCAAAGTCTTTATTGACATTTCTGAAGGTGTACAAGGCAGCAACGCTTCCGCAAGCACAATAGCTAGTAAACAATGATTACAATATGAGAGCCCATGGCTCCATTATATAGAAAGTTGGGAGCAAATCCCAATGAAAAACGATATGCCAAGAGGTGAGAGGGAGGAGATTTCAAGGCAAATTCGAATTTGGTAAGTGGAGCTCCAATGCCAAGTGTAAAAATCAAATTCTGGCAAGTGGACATCATTTTCTTCTTCCCTTATGTGCCAAATTCGAATTTTATGATGGAATGACATGTGTATATGGTTGGTAACCCATGCGGGGACAATTTCCCACAAAAATCTCCACCAAATATTCTCCCAAATCTTCCAAATATGCACTAACTTCACAAAATTTGAATTTCCAAGTAAGCAACTTTCATTTAATGCCGAAAATTCAATTTTATTTGAGCACATGTCTTTTCCTTGATTTTAGGAGTCCACATCACCTTGGGACTTCACTTTAACTCCTCCATAATTTTCCACCTCATTTAGCATGTGTGGATATTTATTTTTCTCCATTTATTTAATTTCTGGCATAATTAATTGCCAGATTTCCCACTAAACTTGGGAAAAGTAGGTTTTGAGGGTTCAAAACACATTTTTAACCCCTCAAAGTGTGTCATAGTAGAAAATTGAGCGTGAGAGGTGTAATTTTGATTACTCATATCCCATACAAATTCTCTAGACAACACTTATTACAATTCAATTACAATTTTTATTGCAATTTTCGACTTACAAGAAATCTAAAAAATTAAAAAATCACTACCTAGACCTAACCAAATTCCCCGAAATTTTTTGTGTTATCTAGTATGGTAATATACATTGACTCTAGACACTAGGACTCACCCAAGGCCTCACCATCAAGCCGTTCTTTGGCTTTGGGGTAAAATTGGAGGAAAAAACTCAATTAATTATTAATTCTTGGTAGGGAGATGATAATGAACCAAGTAAAAAAAACCTCCCAGAGTAATACTCACTCGTTGGCAAGGTCCCAGGCTACCTAGGCTTGTTACAGACTCAATGCTGACTCAAAACTCATCATTACTAGCATTACTTATTACAATTCCCCGTAGGGCGTGGAATCTGGGTACAAGAGGAAATGATAAGAAGTAGAAGTAGAGTTTAAAAACTCTATTGAATTGATGATATCTGATGGTATCTGATTGTACATGTGTCCTCTGGTTCATCCTTGGGCATGGAGTTTTCTCATTATCAACAGTTGCCACTCCAGTGGTCAACAATCCCCTTGGTCTAAATTCCCCTCTACAGCTGAAACACTTCTGACTATTCTTAGCAAACCCACCCTAGAATCTCAGCTTAGCTTCAGTGCTCTGCCTCTGTGTATTCTTTACAAATAACCCCAAGCCTTTCCTTTATACTTTTTCGTTGGATCACCAACGACCATGATCAAAGCTTGAATCAATGGTCAAGATTAAAAGAAAGCTTGATTCGTGTGACTTAAGACAATTTCATCACATGTTTAATTAAATTCACTTTAATTATTCAAGTTCTGTAAGTTTTAACTTAGAAAATATATTAAAATAATTAATTAATTTAATATCTCCTAAACCAGATGAAATTTCCCAAATCAATTTCTGGGTCTTGTAGAACAAGTGTATTCTAGTCCCTCCACAAAATTTGGGAGTTAGAGCACAACTGATGCTACCCTAAATACACAAAATCAACACTCCCTCTTAGCATCAAGGGTGTGCTCTAGTAATACATCACACTATGCATTACATGATTTTGGGCACTGGTTCTGTGCTGCTGATGCTTGGCCTGCTACCACTCAACTCTGTACTGCTGCTGCCATTCTGTACTGATGCCCATGACTTTGCCACTGTCACTGCAACCTCTGTATTGCAACTCCCTCTCAATATGCTGTATCTATGCTGCTCATAGCACTGCCACTGCTAATCCACTGCACTGCAACTTTAGTTGTTAAGAGAAACAACTGAATCTCCTGCCCAATCTTTGACAGACAAGTTAGATGGACTACATCCTCATCATTGAAGCTCCATAGGTTACAGATCTGTGCTGGCGTCTGAAGGATGATGCACAGCTACAACTCTGCACTTCGTAAACAGACTCTCTTTGCACTACTGAAGTCACATCAGCGCCTTGTGCTGAAATCTCTCACGTTGTTGCTGCATTGTGCTGTCCCTCTGAAGCCTTCTACGCTGCTACAACTCTGCACTGTGTAAGCAGCTCTGCTCTGCACTGTTGAAGTCACATTAGCCTCTGCGCTGCTGCTGCTTCTACGCTGCTACTGCTTTTCTCTACGCTGCTCCTCCTAGTCTTCAAATCAGCCTCTGCTTCTGCTTCATCTGTGATCTATGCACCCACTGCTCCACTTGTCCCGCTACTATCTTAAGGCTGCTGTAGCTCGCATGTGATCCAATAGATGAGCTGCTCAAGGATCCCGCCTTACTTCTATGTAGCTCCTCTACATATCCATGTCACCCCACCTCCATTGTTCATGAGTGCTCATGGCCATGTCATCTTCGGCCATTTTCTCAACAAATCTATCGGAGCTCCTCCTCTCTATACTAGAGATCTGGATCTAGGGTCTTGTTGACCACTGGAGTGGCACTTTATGATAATGAGAAGACTCCATGCCCAAGGATGAACCAGAAGACATTTGTACCATCAGATATCATCAGTTTAACGGAGTTTTTAAACTCTACTTCTACTTCTTATCATTTTTTCTTGTACCCAGATTCCACGCCCTACGGGGAATTGTAATAAGTGATGTTAGTAATGATGAGTTTTGAGTCAGTATTGAGTCTGTAACAGGCCTAGGTAGCCTGGAACCTTGCCAACAAGTGAGTATTACTCTGGGAGGTTTTTTTTACTTGGTTAATTATCATCTCCCTACTAGGAGTTAATAATTAATTGAGTTTTTTCCTTCAATTTTACCCCAAAGCCGGAGTACGGCTTGATGGTGAGGCCTTGGGTGACTCCTAGTGTCTAGAGTCAATGTATATTACCATACTAGATCACACAAAAAATTTCGTGGAATTTGGTTAGCTCTAGGTAGTGATTTTTTAATTTTTTAGATTTCCCGCAAGTCGAAAATTGCAATAAAAATTGTAATTGAATTGTAATAAGTGTTGTTTAGAGAAGTTGTATGGGATATGAGTAATCAAATTACACCTCTCACACTCAACTTTCTACTATGACACACTTTGAGGGGTTAAAAATGTGTTTTGAACCCTCAAAACCTACTTCTCCTAAGTTTAGTGGGAAATCTGGCAATTAATTAAGCCAAAAATTAAATAAATAGAGAAAAATAAATATCCACACATGCTAAATGAGGTGGAAATGAGGTGGAAAATTATGGAGTTAAAGTGAAGTCCCAAGGTGATATGGACTCCTAAAATCAAGGAAAAGACGTGTGCTCAAATAAAATTGAATTTCCAGCATTAAATGAGAGTTGCTTACTTGGAAATTCGAATTTGTGAAGTTAGTGCATATTTGGGAGGATTTGGGAGAATATTTGGTGGAGATTTTTGTGGGAAATTGTCCCCACATGGGTTACCAACCATATACACATGTCATTCCATTATAAAATTCGAATTTGGCACACAAGGGAAGAAGAAAATGATGTCCACTTGTCAGAATTCAATTTTTACACTTGGCATTGGAGCTCCACTTACCAAATTCGAATTTGCCTTGAGATCTCCTCCCTCTCACCACTTGGCATATGGTTCTTCATTGAGATTTGCTTCCAACTTTCTATATAATGGAGCCATGGGCTCTCATATTGTAATCATTGTTTACTAGCTATTGTGCTTGCAGAAGCACTGCTGCCTTGTACACTTTTAGAAATATCAATAAAGACTTTGGGGTTTCATTCATGAGGTGTTTCTCCTTTTGGAGTGTGATGAATTGTTGATCATTGGTATAATTCCTTTTACTCATGCTTTGATCTAATTTGTTTCCATATGCTCTTGTAGATTTGTTAATGTAGAGCTATCTTACATTGACATTTGATTTAGGAGTATGTTCTAGGTATAGAATGCTCTAGTTGGTTTCAAATAAATCTTTAGAGTTTCTTATCATTGTTTATTGCTAGATCTATATGGAACTAATTCTTGATTGAAGTTTTGTAGAGAGAACATCTTGTTGGGATCAAAGAATCAAGTGTTGGGGGAAGTCTTTGCAGAGACCAACCCACTCTTGATACATTCTCAAAGGAGCTCTCATTTGTTCTTTGAACCTTCATAGTCTTATCTTATGAAGTGGTTTTGCAGGGGTTTTGTGGACATAGCTTGTATACAAGCCGAATACCTCTAAATTTGAATATCTTTTAAAACATTATAATTCATTGCTTTCATTTGCTATCTAAGAGCTTGAAGATGACTAAGCAAAGAGGAGAGTTTACTCGAACTCTTTGGCTTAGCCCTTTGTAAATTGTTGTGCAATATTTTGTAATTTTATCTATCTAATATCTGATTGGTTTTGTATCCCTCTTTTGAATTTTTTCTTGTGACAGCTTGAGTGGACAACTACAAGAAATTACTAACAAGTTGTTGCAGGACCTTTGGGCTGAATTTCAAATGAGGAAGATAACTCTCTCTTCTTTGGTTGTGGGCATAGAAGAGGCTTAGCTTCTCTTCTCCTATTGTAAAGTCTGAATTTATTTTTAGTTCTTAGAAATTCTCACCGAGGAAAAGTCTATGGTCTCAATTTTTATTTGTAAAGACTTCCCTTGGTTTAGAAAAGGCCTCATGGTCATTTCATTTTTGTAAAATTAATAAAAATTTATGTTTTTGTTGTGGGAGCGTGGGTTTTACCCATTGGCATCCCTATCTCTCCATTTCAAAGGAGAGAATTTGTAGACGGATTGACTAAATGGTTTTGACATTTCCATTTTCTTTCACATCACATATGCATGCTCTAATTGGGAAGTAATACAAATCGCATAGTCCTTTAATTTCTTAATTTGCAAACTCATTTGCCATCACTTACTTATGTTTTGTGATCTATTTCTCATTTGGATAAGTTTCACAATATACTACAAGTAAAGAAGCATAACACTTTCAATTTATGACAACTTGAGTTATTGTTCTAACTGTGAAGCATATTTAATTGAATCATCTCCATCTTTACATAGCACTTGCAAACTCACTTTCACATCATTTAGGCATTTCACTTTTCATACTAGACTTGCATCTCTAAAATTTACCTCCAACTTAAGTTGGTTGAATAGACGTTTTAGGGACTCTCTACCTCTATGGACTCATCACTGTGAGATCCAAATATTTGGGCGAGGGTGAGGTCTGAGGATTAGAGTTCAATTGTAACCTTGCTTTAGAACTAATTAATAAAATAAACCAAGAGCACTATCTCATCACATTTACTTGCAAAGTTCCCAAATTTTTTGCTATCTTGATGGTTTAAAGATTCACATGCAAATATTATCTCAAGAAGCACTTTGGATGCAAGCATTTAATTCCTTAAATTTTGCAACAAGTTTAATTCTATGGTACTTGGAAATTTGCTTGTATAGACAACTTCATTGCATGTTGTCATTCTAATGATCATTATGCTTATGGATGATTGATATATCTCGTTTCATTGGCAAATACCCTTATTTGGTGTTGCAAATTTAATTGCATATTGTGTTCTTGGTCTAACACTTCCTTTGTGGGATTATTGTCATTATATCTTGAATTTCATTTTTGAGCAAGCATTTGTCATCTACTTTAAAGCACTGGTCTATATTTTGAACACATCATTGAATATTGCTCATATACTTATATGCTTGTTTACATATTGGAATCGAGTCATCTTTGATAAGTAATTCCTTCTAATCAATTCTTCTAGAAATCTCACATCTTTAACTTAGTTTTCCTTTAGGGACCACCCCCCTTAGCTAACCTAGGAGATAGCTTAAACGGAGAGAGTTGGGAATAGGTGACAGCCCCTTCTTTGAGTTCCTTGCCACCAACCACACCTGGTGGGGTTGAAGGCTTTTCCCACTAACTAGTAGGTAGGTCTAGGCGGTAAGTGATAACAGGGCCTTTACGAACTGGGCACCCTCTGCTCCCTCTAACAATTGATTTCCCTCCTTGGAAATCTGCCAAATCAACATTGATTCAACTTTCTTTGATACTCTGATCAAACTACAAGTTTCTTTAGGCTAGAAACTCTCTGAGATGTTGATCTCCTCCTGCTCTTTGTCACTTGTGCTAAGGCTAAAAATATGAAAACTTCAGAAATTTAACCCCACCAGCACCTTCTGAATTTTTGCAGTTTTTCTGCAGTATTTTCTGGATCTGACAGATTCAGATCTTAATCACATTGGTTGGATTCAGACCAATCCAACACTGTTTCTGAGCTGCCTCTGTGCAATAATTGCGTGGGCTTGCTAGGAGACAGTGTTAGACAACGTCACCCTTCCCTCTGCGTGAATATGCCTCTAAAAACTGCGCTGTCCCTTCAGATCTGCGTTTTTGCTGCTTTTCCAGCTGCTTCCTGTAGCTAGAACCTTCAGATTCTTGCTGGTGACCCTCCTAGATCTGCAATTGCTCCGATACCATGTGGAAATTTCTCAATCTTTACACTTTATGCAGAAATTATTTATTGTTAATCTGGTTATGCTCCTCCTACTTAGACAAGTTATTAACTAAATAAATTCAAGTTAAAATCGAACCAAAACACATAACAGATCTCCACCAATCCAGATCTAGTACAAGTTCATGCACACATAGACAAAGTGACAGTTATTTCTAGACAAAATAGTCCTCCGAAAAACCCAATGCAGGAAAATCGGTCTCTGGCTGTTGGAGGGTTTTATTATTAAGGATTTTCTGAATATAACAAGCCTGGGTTCTAGATCTGGAATACCCGACAGAAAAATATTAGACCTACAACTCACTGGTTGATCTAGGGCCAAAATAATGACTGATCCACACCCTCAAATGGGATTTACAGAACTCAGCCAAGATTAGGGCCTAGAAACCCCAGCGCTGCCCCTGAAAGCCTCTGCTTCAGCCTCTGAATCCCCTCTGACCCTCAGCGCTGCTCCGGAAAGGTCTGCGTTACCCCAAGCTGGGTGATGCAGGCCTGACGCTACCCTTTAGGGTCTCTGCGTAACTCTTGTGGGTTTCCTGCTGAAAAATCACGCTGTCCTTGGAGGGACTGCGCTATCCTTGCTGCTGCAGCTTCCCTTCTTCTCTGTGCTGTCCTTTGAATTGATCTTTGCCTCTTGTGTATTATAGACCCCGGGATCAGATTATCCCCTGGCCTAAATTCCCCTCTCTGCAGCTGAAACACTTCTGAGTATTCTTAGCAAACCCGCCCTAGAATTTCAGCTTAGCTTCAGTGCTCTACCTCTGTGTAGTCTTTACAAATGACCCCAAGTCTTTCTTTTATACTTTTCTCATTGGAAAACCAACGGCCATGATCATATCTTGAATCAATGGCTAAGATTAAAAGAAAGTTTGATCCGCGTGACTTAAGACAATTTCATCACATGTTTAATTAAATTCACTTTAATTATTTAAGTTCCCTAAGTTTAACTTAGGAAATACATTAAAATAATTAATTAATTTAATATCTCCTAAACTAGATGAAATTTTCCAAATCAATTTCCGGGTCTTGTAGATCAAGTGTACTCTAGTCCCTCCACAAAATTTGGGAGCTAGAGCACAACTGATGCTACTCCAAATACACAAAATATCAACACCTAGTTGATCCAGTCAAGGGGCTTTTGTATTGAGACCATATACTGTAGCCACTCGAAAAGGCAGGGATCAAATAAGATCCCATCATTACGGCTTAACGTGGAGATCACGAGGAGAGGTCAATATGATCTCTCACAGGCGCATAATGTTTGGAGAATCAGGGTTTAGGAGGCCAAATTTTGTGTTGCTGCATTCATCTTTGAAGGCCATAATATCAGCATATTATCCATCCAAGCATAACAGGGTTCATTTACAGATCTGTTCCATGTTCTGAAACCAAAACATTGACATGTAATCTCATATTTCATTTAATAAAAAGTGTTGATTTTTGTAGCATCAGAACATGTTCTAAGTCTCAAAGTTGGTGTAGAGACTTAGACACTAGTATTCCAAAGAACCCATAAAGCGTTTATGGAAATTCCACTCGGATTTTGTTTTATTTGAAAAATTAATTATTTTAATGGAGACCCTAAGTCTAAACTTGGGGAAATTAAATAATTAATGGGTATTAATAAAATGGAGGGTGAATCTTCTAAAGAACATGGATCAAGTCAAATTATTATCTCAGTCGTTGATTAGAGATCTAATCTAGGTCGTTCATTTCTCAACGAGAAGACTATAAAGGAAGGCTTGAGGGTCATTTGGAAAACACACCAGTGTAGATACTCAGTTGCCCGAGTAAATTGATTTTCTCAGTGGTCGAAGCTCAGTAAGAGAAAATCGACTCAAAAGGAGAGTTGTAGGTGGACGAGAAACAGAGAAGGTTCAACAACAATCAGGAGTAGGTGACGCAGTGCCAAGAAGAGACAATGCAGAGGCTGGGAGGGAGCAATGCAGTTTTGCGCAGTCCCCACGCAAACCCAGTGCAGTGGTGACACAGGGGGCTCAAGAGAGTCCTTCCGGGGTCATTTTTCATCTGACTATTTTGTGAGGAATTTCTCTAGTGTTATCATAATTTATCTTCGTCACAACTGACTGTAAATTGTACAAGAAGATTCTGCTAAATAATAGAAACCCTCATCTGCTGCACCGGTTTTCCCGCATTGGGTTTTTCCGGTGACAATTGTCCAAAATATGTGTGTCATTTATGTGCTAGTATTTGCCTTATTGTTTTGCTTAGTAATTATATGGTGAAGTCTGCATTTGAATTTATTTCAATATTTATTGAAGGGATTTATGCAAATAACTTATTTCTGAATAATAAGTAGAAGAAATTGTGAAAATTTCTTAACCTAAGAAACCCTACTGCAGTATCTTGATTTACTTCTCCTACTTGAATTAAGTTCCAAGTTAATTTCTGAAATATTCAGTAAATCAATGAAGTAAATACAACTAGCAGCCTACACAGACAGATCAATTACTGAATAGCACACTCATATGACAAAGTGACAGATTTTTTAGACAAATATCCCTGGAAAAACCCAGTGCAGAAAAACCGGTGCAGCTAGCTCTAGAGGGTTTTTATTATTAAGCAGAATCTGAATACAACATTTGTGGGCACCAAACTTGGTTGACCTTGTTGACCACTGGAGTTGCACCTGATGATTATATGAAGACTTCATGCCCAAGGATGAACCAAAGGACACTTGTACCATCAGATATCATCAGTTCAACAGAGATTTTAAGCTCTACTTCTACTTTTCATCATCTTTCTCTTGTACCCAGATTCCACGCCCTATGGAAAACTGTAATAGGTGATTATAGTAATGATGAATTTGAGTCAGTATCGAGTCTGTAACAGGCCTAGGTAGCTTGGGACCTTACCAACAAGTGAGTATTAGTCTGGGAGGGCTTTTCCACTCGGTTAATTATCATCTTGTAATATCCCAAAAGGGAAATAGACAGCAATACAAGCATACGACAATACAGAAAATGCCAGAAATAGAACATAAAGCAAATATTCATAAAAATGCCGGGAATGCTAAGCCATTTTATTAATCTGAGAATATAATGAAATACAATAGATGATCAGAATGATAGCACCTATTCTTGCTCAAGGCAAGTGAAGAACTCTCTCAGAAAGACAGGAAATGGCTGCTATAAGAAACTGCGTCCTAGCTGCTGGAAAACTGCTGCTGCTGGAATGGACTAAAACTAGGGGCTAATCCTCTTGCCGGAATAAGCTGAAAATTTGCAGACCACCTGTACTCACCACCCCGGACAAAACCCAGAAACCATATAAAAAATGGTCAGCCTTCGAAAATCACCAAAGAAACTCTCCTCAAGGAATTACGCTGCCTCTGCAAGGCTCAGCGCAGATGCCAAATGATAATAGCTGAAACTGTGCCACAAACTCCTCAGGAAACCTCCTACTGGCGAAGACTGATCCTCTCCTCTGGATATCAACTGAAACTCTTGCAGAAAACCCGCACCGGAACACCTCCAGGAAGAACTACGTCCTCTCTCCCAGGGACTACGCAGTCACAAGAAAAGCCCAGCTCCTCAGCAAAACAACCAACCAAACCTCCCGCTAAAGACTGAAGAAATAACCTTACCTGAGCAGGCACTCGAAGTCCCCCGGGGCTAAGGGCGAGATCTCCGACCAGAGACACTCAACGCACTAAACAGTGTTGTAGACAGGCTAAACAACCAGTGTGCTCAAGAAGACAAATGTCTAGCTCAAATATCATCAACAACAAGAATGCCCCAAATGAGTAGGCTCCTCCACCTTTTATAGCATTGGTTTCCCTCCAAAACCAACGTAGTCTCTCTCTCCTCCACGTGGTGTGTGGCCCCCCTTGGCTCCCCCCTTAAGTTACAACGTTGTGCTACTAGGAAGGTGTTTTATTCCACTAAAGTGAGTTAGACCCCCTTTTACTCACTTTTTTATTTATCTACAAACCACATATGGCAAAACAATACAAAGTCGAATATTCCAATTAGTTGTCGCTAATTAGGAATATTACAGTCCCCCCCGGCAAAATGTTGCTTGCCCTCAAGCAACTGAAGTGATGGATGCTGCAAAATCTGCTCGCTCTCCCAAGTGGCATCCTCATCCGACAAAATTTGCTTGTCCTCAAGCAACGCTTGAACAAGCCTCCTCTCTAGCTGATGCTCCCTACTGATACTGCAAAATGTGCCTGGGTCCCACTGAACCCTCCCTGACTTCGGCATCACCCTGATACGAAGGGATCTCTCAATGCCAGGATCCCAAACTAACCTCTCACAGTACCAGTCAACCAATAATCCCCCCGGATACCATCGCCTCCATGGCCAATAATCGCCCAAGTCCCATGGCTCGGACTGTGCACTGCCTCTGGCTATAACTGATGCTCTAAGAGGTGAAGACCACCAACAAGCATCACTGCTCCCGGGCTTCTGCTGTGATGTACCTGTAACTGCATATGCTGCCTCTCCAACTGCATACCAACTCATCACCTCTCTCCAATCCACGTCCTGACTCGATCCCATGCTGATCCCGCTCTCCTGAAATTGGGAAGGAGTCCTGAAGTAATGAGAATCGGTGCCCTCTTGCCAACGGGGATCTGTAACATCTACTATGTCCAAGGGCCCCTGCTTCGCTGTGCTCCCTACGAAGAGTACCGTACCATCAAGAGGGTACCAACTCATGATCTCCTGCCAGTCCATCTTGGAAGTAGAATCTGTTGTAGCAACAACAACGGCATATGGAACATGCCTGGGATATTGCCGCCAGCCCGTAATCAACTCCCACTGCTCTGCCTTGTCGGCCAATGAAAGATGCCTATAGAAGGAAGCCCCTCTCTCTATAATGGGCCGAAGTGGGCAAGGTATGCTGCAAGCTCCATTGATGTACTCCTGGAGAGTGCTACCCACTAAAAACACTACAACTTTGCTGACTGTGAGTACATCTATCTGCGCCTCATCCCTGTGTCGACCCACAGATGGATGCTCCACCATATCCAACAACTCCTGCTATCTACTAGCCTCCTGCGGAACAATCCCATCAACCTCCAACACCTCTAGAGGATATGGATCTGCAACTGCTGTCACCGTACTCGATGTCAATGCATCTGACTGTTCTCGCTCCCTGGAAGCGACCTCCACTGATCCTATGGACTCATATGAAGAAGAGTCCTCACCCTGGCATACAGAAGGAATGCCCTCCTGTTTTACCTCCGACACCTCATCTACACTGAATATGCCATCCACCCTCTCGACGAAGTGTAGATACAATGTCTAGAGTCTAGACGTATGTCGGGATGCTACCTCTGCTGAACCCAGTATCCTCTGCTCATGCATGATCTCAACATGCCCTGAGGGAAAAATGATGCGTGTCTCCCTCATGACCTGCTCCCCAAGCGTAGGCCCAACAATGACTAATGTGCCAC
This sequence comes from Pinus albicaulis, assembly GCA_034641835.2. Classification (NCBI taxonomy): domain Eukaryota; kingdom Viridiplantae; phylum Streptophyta; class Pinopsida; order Pinales; family Pinaceae; genus Pinus; species Pinus albicaulis. The sequence continues at coordinate 677,430,075 of CM076580.1, read as the reverse complement.
CACTGCAGAGGATCATCTCATCCCTTAACCTGTGGCTGTCAACTAGCGCTCCAACCTAGTGCCACTGCTGAGAAGTCTTTCCCCTAGTGTGCTGAGTGTCATCCAAATATCTTGGGTGAGCCTCGCGTACCCCGCTGCTCATGCCCAAAGTGCCAAAGGACAACAACAAAATCGGATGTGCCAGTGAGTGATGTAGAAGAGAGGCAGGTGTATGAGTCTCCACAGATACCGCCAAGTATCGCGCATCCATCTCCCCATCGATCCTGGGTGAACTACTCCCAAAGGTGAGCTCGGTGTCCCTGTCCATGAGTCTCCCTAGCGGCAATGCTCTAAGATCCTGCTGTGCAGCACTGTATGCCCTCGCATACCACTAATCATCCATGTACTCCTCGCCATGCCACTGCACACTGAGGTATACCCCTGTATACTGCTGGATACCCCATGCTACTGTCGTACCACCCAGTACCGTCTCATGCCCTGACTGCGTCCAGGCATCGGTCACTCTTCGCGAGCTCTCAATGTGATGTAGGACACTCCTACTCCACAATGCAATCCCACACACTACGGTAGTACACCATGCAACTCCATGTCCACCGGCAGTCCACTGCTCAATGCTAGAGGCTCCCACACATCCCTGGATGTGATGACCTAGAGCTATGCCCCTACCTGTCAGACTACCACCAATCGGTATCATCGTCTCCACCGTCGCATCACTATACCTGCCGACGAATGGAACATCACTCCAAATCCTCCTCAAGGGGTCCGAGAAGTGAATCTCCATGTGTGTCAGTAGTGTTACCACCACTGCTCGGCTCCGCTGCGTCCTCTGTGCCCCACACAAAAGTGAAGAATCCTTGACCCCATACAAGGTTGCATCTGGTGGCTTGCCAATGCCACCTCCTCCGACAAGCTCCTGCCAAGGTGTGCTGACCACCCCGTGATCTTGTGTATGAATGTCATGCCAAGACAACCTAGGGAGTCTACCCATAAACTAGTTGGCCACTGGAGCTGACCGAAACTGCACATGCTCTACTGCTAGGCCAACTGTACTCTCCAAGACATAGTCAGCCGACCTGCCTAGGAAACGATAGGTGATCCCACCTGGATCCCAATGCCAATCTGGGGTTCCTGTATTCCCCATGCATAGAAACTCCTGCTGAGCTATACTTGGGTCCACCACCATCTCCATAACCCACTCAACCGGGTACCAACTCAAAATCTCTCGCCATCCAACCTCAACATGTGGATGTTGTACCCTGTGCAACTCTGATCGTCTCATACCACTATCCAAGTCAACATATGAGATCTGACCTGGTGGCTCTGCCTCTCTCTCTCCAATGGGAAGAGATGACCCAACAACACTGCTAGTCCCATCCATGCATGCCTGAAGGGGAATGATCTGACGCTCCAACGTGCCCTCTGATTGTACCATCAGGGAATCCAGTCGTTCCCCAATGCAGGCCAACTTGGCCGCCGACTCGGCATAAGCCACTCTCATGCCCTCCAGCTCCTTGTCCTGCAACAAAATGGCCTCCCGTACTGATGTGGCCTTCCCTTTTAAGACTCGAAGGTCTGTCCGAAGCCGATGATACCGCTGTCTGCGACCATCATCCAATACCTCTGTATCTCCTAGTGCCTCATCGAAAGTGGATACATCTCCTGATACCTCACCCATCTGTCGTGTGCTGCTACCACCCGAAGACTCAAACATGGCTCTAGTCATCACCTCAATGGATGGCTCTACTGGGGTAGGCTCTACCTTCTCCACTATGATATCAACCGACACGGTCAAGGAGGTCTCTAATGATGGTGAGTCCTGTGTCACATTAGGTGTATCCTCGAACTCCCTGCAATCCTGTGTGTCCTCATCCTCCAAGTGCGAGGTAACCATTTTGATGGTTTCCCCCTCCGATACTCGGTCAAACTGGAAAGAGGTATCCAACTTCTCCACCCAAGATTTTTCCGAACGCTTGGATGACCCATCAAATGTCGGTAAATGGAGTCTGCTTACTGTGTGCTGTAAGCCCCCGTCATGTGAGTGCCTGTTCCCACTGTGAAAGTTGCGGGGTCTACTATCCCGACGGAGCTGAACAAAATCTCTAAATGGAAGGGCATCCTTGAACTCCTACCCATATGCCTGATACTCGGCAAAATAATCTCCCATACCACTGTAATATCCCATGTGGCTAGGCTCTGGGTCCTGCTGTGCTCCTGCCCCTGTGTCTACACCCAGAAAAGTGGGCATAGTGGAACGTGTGGGTGTATGTGATGCCCTATGCTCCGGCAAATGGTGGGATGTGCTTGATCCCTCGCCAATATGGAAACCCCTTGGGGTTTCACGCTGTCTAGCCTCCATAGCGGTGAATCTCTGCCCCATCACCTCAATCTGCCTTGACAGATCCTGTACTGATTTGAGGAGCATGTCCCCAAATTTCTTCGCACCATCATCACCTGCCATCGGCTCTTTCTGCTATGTGTCTTGTTGTCGCACAGATTGTTCAGGGCACCGCGACAACGGTTCAGATTGGGGGCTGTCACCTCTATCCCCAACCTCTCCCTTTAAGCTGTCTCCTTGCAAGCTAAGGGAGGTAGACCCTATTAGAAATGAAGGATAAATCTAGGAGACACAGCTAAAACATCAAATACTTGATAAAGTTAATAGGATTTCACAGATCTAGATTAGATTTCACGTTTATGATCAGTGCCTTATGGAGTCATACAAAATCCCATTATGCAATTATAAACCAGTAAATGATGACAAACTGCTGCTTATTAAACCACGATTGATCACGATGATATTTCTTGAGAACGTCACAACCATGAATAGCAATATTATGAGAATCCCGATACTTGAAAGATTTCCGAAAAATAAAAATATTCCAATTATAATGCAGTTCGACAATCAAAATGTTCTATAGTCAAACTTTTAGATAAAAACAAAATTAGCACATTTGACTTGAAATTTTGAAATTTTTTTTATATTTTGTATTTTCTAATTTTTTAAAGATTTTTTGGAATTTTTTTTGTTTTTTTAATCTAGAATTAAAGATCTAAATCTAAACAAGACCAAAATCTAAGTTAAAGACTAAACTAAAGTTAAATTTGAATTTAATATTCAAAAAATTTAAATCTAAATTTAGAACTAAAGTTAAACTAAATTAAAACTAAGTTAGATCTAAACTAAGACTAAAACTAGAACTATGTCAAATTAAAAAAAACTAACAAAATTAAAACTAAACCTATGCTAAAACTAGAACTAAAATCAAATTTAAATAAAACGAAGCCTATCAAATTAAAACTTTTGTGATGTTTAAAACCTACCCACTAAAAAAGACATCGACTAAACCCAAAACAAATGCACCTACGCTAACCCAATCGGAAACACATTAAAATTTTTATGAACGCATATGTATTATCGATCGATCTGATGTATGCAGGGGCTCGAAGGATTGGTCGGGTTTGGACGCTGGATTTAATGCTGCGTTTTATTTTGTTTAGTCTTGTTTTGCAGGTGAATGACGGGAGGAGGCAAGGGTTCAGTCGACGCAGAGAAGGAGTATGGACGCGGGCACAGTCTTGTCGCCTTTTTTTTTATGATGCGTTTGCTTGCAGGTCGCAGGTCAGTCGATGGAGGGGCGTGAGTCAATATGGATGCAGAAGGCAGAGAATGCGTGGCTAGGGTTCGACGGCTAAGGAAGAAGATGCAGCGTTTGAGGACTTGAATGCGTTTTGGTTTATCGTTTGTGTGCAGGTAGGACAGCAAGGTTCGATGAGCAGAGGAACCGATTGAGGACGCTGGGCAGAGGATGAATGAAGGACGGCTAGGGCAAAGATCAGATGGACAGCAGATGAATAACCCAATCAACATACAATTTTTCTTTCAAATTAAAAAAAATTCCTCCCTGCAATCTCAGATTTCAGTGTTCTTCAAATTAAATATCATGCAGCGGTTCTAAAACCAGATCTTGCCCATAGTGGCAGCTTTGAGGCTAGATCTGGCCTTTGGAAGCCAGATCTGCCCTAGATCTTTAAAAAAAAAAATTCGATTTGAACCCTGAATCTGCAAGAAATCAGTCGGATCTGAAGATACACACCAAGCAATGATTAAACCCTTACAATTCTAAAAGAAAATTTACAAATTTACAACTAGTTTACAGATTTAAAACCCTCATGGTCAGATTTGAAATCCATTTTAGCACGGTTTAGAAATTAAAATTTTTAAATGAGAGGCACAAGTCTTCGAAACCCTGCAAAATCACAAATATCGTAAGATAGACCTGGAATTTAACAAATAAAGAGCTTATCAGATTTATATTTATTGAGAGTCCGCTGGTCCAACCGAAGACTTCCCTAGACGCCCAATCTTAAAAAAAAAAAAAAAAAATCCCTGCACACTTAGATCTGAATCTTAGATCGATAGAGATTTAAGAAAACAACATGAGACCTTTGCAAAAAAATCAAAATGTTATTTTATAAACCCAGAAAATTGCACAAGATACCTATATGCAGATTAATCCATGAAGGCCATCAACCATAAAATACAAGAAACAAAGTAGCAGAGTTTAGAGACAATTCACCACATAGATCTGAGAAGGAACATCCAGATTTGAAACCCCAAAGTCTTTATGCTTTATTCCTCAAAAAATTTTACAAGAGCTTCTAAGAGCCAGTGCACGATCCTGAGATCGGATGATTCAAGAATGACAAAGACCTCTAAATTTATAGGACCAGATCTCTAACGGCTAGTTTGGATGATCCTCGTCAAAATAATCTCAACCGTCCAAAAGATTTAATCATCTTTTAATCAGGAGCGTTGAAATTAAAATTTTGGGAAAAAAAACGAATTTATCATTTAATTCAATTTTAATTAACTCAAAAATACTATTTTTGAGTTAATTACCCCAAAATTTTGACCTTGACCTAACCACCAGGGCCCAAGGGTCCAATATTTCTTAAAATTCTCAATATTCCCTTGGCTTGGGGCTGTCAAAATCATTTTCCAATGTTGTGTAACCAACTCCAAAAATAGAAGAAATGAGATATCAACGCCTTAGAAATAAGCCACTTCGAGGGGGCAACCTCCAATACATTACATAAATGAACAATTCTTGGATGATACAATTTACAAAACCTCCTTTCTATATATAGGAGTCCATGGGGCCATAATGTAATCCTAGTGGGCCACAATGTAATCCTAGCCGACCTAACAATAATAATTTAAGGGCACAATAATACCAATATGGGGGTTACAGGGGTACAATAATAACAATAAGGGGGGCTACACTAACATAATAAGGGGCTATACTATTAATATAGGGACTTAACATGCCCCTCTCCTTCAAACAAGTGTTGTCCTCAACGCTTGATTATTTCTTGATGCTTCTGTATAAAATTCTCATCCTCCCATGTGAAGTATTTTACAGGAAATTTATTCCGCTTGCTGAGATACTCTGAAATTGATCGTAGTTGTCGATTTCTTGTTTCTATGACTGCTTCATAACTTCTTTCGATGTGATCTTGATCTTCCTGTTGTTTCATTAGATTCTGCATTAAAGTTAGGTTATCCTTTGAGAGTTGGAGAACTTGTTGTTGATGCTCGTTGTGATCTTCCACTAATTTATCATCCATATTAGCTATTATTTTATCCTTCAAACCATCGAACTTAGCCTCCATTTCTGCTTTTAAACCATCTATTTCTTCTTCGATTGCTCTTCGTAAGATCGAAACTTGTTGCACTTGGTACCGTAATTTTGATATCTCATACTGCAATTCTTCTTCTTCATGCATCATTGTATAGATTTCTGAGGGCTTTATGGGTATGGAATTATTTTTTTGGAGGCATTATATAACCCAATGCTGATAAATATTCTTCAATATGCCCTTGGAATCACTTCAAACTGCTTTTTCAAACAAACGTTATGCAATTTTAAAAAACAAATACACACCTTTTACCTGCTTTGAGAAGCTCGATATTGAAATTGAATTATATCTGTAATTGAAAATCTTCAATATCTGAAATTCAGCCCTGTAGTAGACCTCTGAAGCTTCTTTCAAATGCCACAGTTCTGACCTGATTTGGATTCTCCAAGACAAAGTTGTGTCCAATCTCCCACAATGACCTAATTCTGGACTGGTTTAGTAGAGCGAACTTGTACGACTTGCCACGTGTCACTGTTTTGTTCTTTGTCTCTGAAATTGATAGCCAAGAAACTACAGGCCGTGTACTTGCGACCACTTTTGACGGCACTCCAATCCAATCTCCAGAGAGAGAGTTATTGAACTTTTCCCACGATCACCTCTTTGAGATGAAATTGAGGAGCCTGAAAAAGCACTACCTTCCACAGATCATATCTCCAAAAATATTGCGAACCAAGTTCTGAAATTTTTTGACGAATTTCCTCAGGATTTCAGCTTCGCACCATATGAATTTCAGACTCTGAACCTTCGTACAAAAAAAATTTATAGCGCAAATGCCACGATGACCTGTTTATGAGCCTGAAAAAATACCTAACTTCCACAGATGATATCTCCTCAAATATTGCGAACCAAGATCTGAAATTTTTAGACAAACTTCCTCACGATTTCAGCTTCGCACCCTAGAAATTTCAGCTTCTGAAGCTTCGTATAAAAAAAGTTATAGCGAAAATGCCACGATGACCTGTTTGGAGCAGCGAAACCCTAGAATCCCAAACCTCTGATACCAAATGTTGTGTAACCAGCTCCAAAAAGAGAAGAAAAGAGATATTCACGCCTTAGAAATAAGCCACTTCGAGGGGGCAACCTCCAATACATTACATAAATGAACAATTCTTGGATGATACAATTTACAAAACCTCCTTTCTATATATAGGAGTCCATAGGGCCATAATATAATCCTAGTGGGCCACAATGTAATCCTAGCCGACCTATCAATAATAATTTAAGGGCACAATAATAACAATATGGGGGTTACAGGGGTACAATAATAACAATAAGGGGGGCTACACTAACATAATAAGGGGCTATACTATTAATATAGGGACTTAACATCCAAGGACCAACAAATTTTGCCTTTAAAGATTTAATCCTAATTTAGGACCTTAAATTAATTAAATTTCTGGTTTAGAATTTTATTAATTAATTGACCAGAAAATTTAATTAATTGACTAAGAGGGGATTATAATTATTTTTCCAACCCTCTTTTACATGAGATAATACATTTACATACATGAAGGGGGGAAAACCCATTCGTATAGACCCTCAAATAAATACCCAGTTCTGCGACTCAACATATGATCTAGTAGACCAAGTAGTTCAAACTACTTTTACAAGGACTTGATAGAAACACTAGGACTCACTTAGTATGCTGATGACAAAATCCACCCTAGCTTTGGGGTGAGGCTGGAGGGAAAAACTCTGCCGATCACTTTCGTGAATCAGTGAGACAAAAAACCTCCTAGGATAGAGATCATCAACAACATACTAGGCTTACCTAGGTTATTACATACACTGACGGTCTTAGATCATTTACATCATAACAATGCAGAATGGGTTTACATCATTTATAACAATGTCAACTGTCGATGAAATCTGGATGATGGAATCTGAATGGCGCAACCACGTCGAACATGACGAATCCCATTTGAAAAAATGGGGGTGTACTGCTATGGGGTAGTTGACGAAGTGTGGTCAACATCTGGCTCTACTTGGGGACACGTTGTTTCGTTGAAGAAATGTGAGAATCCAGAATCTGCATCCAAGCAACACACAAGATTACATAAGTAGTGTCCATCCAAATATCATCATATAACATTAAGTACATGAAAAGTAGAAGCTCTTCTTTTATTCACTACTCTACTTAACATGAAAAATAAATCTACTCTAAGTGCAAAAATGAAATGCTGAAATAACAAGGAGTAAGGTTAGAAATACAATACAGAGGATGCCCTGTGGCATCAGATGTGTTCAATATAGTGCATGCTGAGCATTTGCCTGCTTTCAGGCAAGTCTGTGGGCTGCTTTTCAGATGTGCCATGTCCAATCTTGCTAATCGTAGGACTCTGTCTTATCCGAATGTCAAGCTTCTCGCGGTCATCAGATGTGTTGAAGCGCTTCCTTATTCTTTTTCTTTTTCGCTTCAGGCTCTTCTTCGTGGAAGATTGTATGGTTGATGATGTGGAACCTTCCTCTTGTGAACTTTCAGACGAAGTAAACAATATATGTGTGACATGTCTCTCTTCATTCTGCATCTGCTCTGTCATGGGTGATGTATTAACCTGATTCCCTTCGGCTTTCCTTTTATCCGGGTGGCCTTCAATCAACCACTTTTCAATGGAAGAAATGGTCTCCTCATAATAGGATGGAGCTTGCTTTAGCAAACTGGGAGGCCTATGCTCTGTTGACAACTGTGATCTTTCTGCTTTCTCCAAATTAGAATGCTTAACCTTTATAGTACTGATTTCCTTCGCATGATTCTTTTCAACAGTCAATAACCTGTGCTGAAGAGACATTTGACCAGTTTCCATGTCCTTTATAACTTTATCATTACCCGCTTTCATGGCCATGAAGCAATTTTGCATATATTTTATCTCTCTCTCATGATTTGCTTGCATGGTGGCTAATTGATTGTTGTGATCAAATTCCATGATGGCCATTTCTTCATCATGTCTTTCTTCCATGGCATTCATTTGATTGGAGTGATTGAATTCCATGATCGTCATCTTTTCCTCTAAGGCTAACAACTTGTTTCGTATAGCATCAATTTCCCTGGTATGCTCAGCTGTTAATCTTTCTTGGTTAAGTTCCATATTCTTAATGATTTCGGCCTGGTTGGCCTCCATATTCTTGATTACCTGAGCTTGATTTAGCTGTATATCCTTAACCATCTGAATCAATTCTTTAACAAGATTCTTATCGTTGTCAATACTAGTTGGACAATTTGGCTCTGCTTCACCACTATCATGGATTTGTGCTATCATGGTACAAGTGGATTCATCCTGAGAATTGTCTGGAGATCTGATGCTGACAGTTGAGTTCTCTACATGATCAATTTCATTATTTTGCACAATACTGGGAGTACAAGGCGAATCATCTTCTGTCATATATTTTTCTATAAAGGCTTTGATGAAAGCTCGCCAAGAAGTAATATAACCCCCAGGCCAATTATCCAACCCTTTCAGAATATCACCATCTAAGGAACAACAAAAGAGACGTATCTTGATATCTTCTCGATTATATTGCGAATGAAGACAATATTTATTTATTATACGAGTCGTCGTTAAGAGATGATTTCGAGCAGCAACTGAATTACCACCTGAGAACACAGGCATTTCTCGAATGGCTTCCATTGGCATGTCATAAAAAGGATCATCCATGATGACTTACTTAGATGAAAAAACCAAATAATTGTTAGAGAAAGAGATCCTTGTTCAAGAAAAATAAAGAGATCTACAAGAAGCGAGCTTCTTAGTAGGAGTCCTCGTAAGAAATGAAAGAAATGGAGTCGCCACTTGAACATGAAACTAATTCTAAAACAGAAGCATAATCGAGAGATAGCAGATGGATATCAGGGGGGATTCTTGTCTGGGAATAAAAAGATGAATAAGTGGAGTCGCCACCCAAACAAGAAGCCAACCGAAATGTCCAGGTGCTAAAGATATGATGATGAAATGATTAGAGATATGACGAGAGATAAGACGATGAAAATATGAAGAGATGAAAAGACGCCAGAAGAATGAGATCGCTTGCGACAGGCTAATGAATGGTGATGAAAGATCAGAAGATTATAAAATGTCGTTAAGACCAAGGACAGAAAAACTCTATCCCCGGCAACGGCGCCAAAAAATGTTGTCGCACAGATTGTTCAGGGCACCGCGACAACGACTCAGACTGGGGGCTGTCACCTTTATCCCCAATCTCTCTCTTTAAGCTGTCTCCTTGCAGGCTAAGGGAGGTAGACCCTATTAGAAAATGAAGGATAAATCCAGGAGACACAGCTAGAACACCAAATACAGGATAAAATTAACAGGATTTCACAGATCTAGATTAGATTTCACGCTTATGATCAGTGCCTTATGGAGTCACACAAAATCCCATTATGCAATTATAAACCAGTAAATGATGACTAACTGCTGCTTTTTAAACCACGATTGATTACGATGATATTTCTTGAGAACGTCACAACCATGAATAGCAATATTATGAGAATGCCCGATACTTGAAGGATTTCCGAAAATAAAAATATTCCAATTATAACCCAGTTCGACAATTAAAATATCCACAGTCAAACTTAGATAAAAATTTTAAGGCTCAATGGACCATTGAAAATTTTTTATATTTTGTATTTTCTATTTTTTTAGGATTTTAAAATTTTTATATTTTTTTTATTATTTTTTAAATTTAAAATAAGTTAAAATTAGAATCTAAATAAAAGATCCTAAATCTAAAACTAAACAAAGATGAAACTAAATTAAAATCTAAAGTTAATCTAAATCTAATATCTAACTAAAACTAAAACTAAAACAAAAAAAAATTAAACTAAACTAAAACTAAGTTAAACACCCTACGCTGCCCTAAACTAAATCTAACAAAAATCGTATTACAGATTTTAAAAAAAAAAACAAAATCTAAATCTAAAATCGATTAACATTAACAATATAAAAAGAATCGAATTTAAAATTTAAAACTGTTCGAAAACTAAACCCAAAAAAATGAAACGAAATAAAATTTAACGCTATTAACAAATGAGTAACCCGTGTCCAAAATTTTTAACGCATAATGTATTATCGATCGATCTGATGTGAGGTGTTTGCGCTTTACTGTTATCGTTTGCAGGTGGACGACAGGCGTATGCAAGAGCTCGACGGACGGCAACAACAAGCTCGAAAGATGGCGTGAGGAGCTTGGACTGCGATATAAGTTAATCGTTTTGTTTTTGTTTGAAAGCAGGCAGCTCGATGGATTGGTCGGGTTTGGACGCGAGGAGAGAAAGACGGGTTTGAAGCTGCGTTTTATTGTTGTTTCACTTGTTTGCAGGTAGGGCAGATTGAAAGCGCGACGAGCAGAGGAACTGATTGAGGACGTTGGGCAGAGGATGAATGAAGGACGGCTAGGGCAAAGATCAGATGGACAGCAGATGAATAACCCAATCAAATTAAAAATTTCCTTTCAAATTTAAAAAAAAAATTCCTCCCTGCAATCTCAGATTTCAGTGTTCTTCAAATTAAATAGCATCCAGATTTGCCACCAACAGCGATTCTGAAGCCAGATCCTGCCCACAGTGGTAGCTTTGAGGCCAGATCTGGCCTTTGGAGGCTAGATCTGCCTTAGATCTAAAAAAAAAAATTGATTCAAACCTTTAACCTGCAAAAGACAGTCAGATCTGAAAATATACACACCATGAAACAATTAAAACCCTCACAGTCCTAAAAAATTACAAATTTACAACTAATTTACAATTTAAAACCCTCATGGTCAGATCTGAATCCGTTTAGCACAATTTTCAGAAGTTTAAAATTTTTAGTGAGAGGCACAAGCCTTCGAAACCCTGCAAAATCACAAATATCGTAAGATAGACCTGGAATTTAACAAATAAAGAGCTTATCAGATTTATGTTTATTGAGAGTCGGCTGGTCCAACCGAAGACTTCCCCAGACGCCCAATCTTAAAAAAAAAATTCCCTGCACACTTAGATCTGAACTTTAGACTAATAGAGATTTAAGAAAACAACATGAGACCCTTAGCAGAAAGATCAGAATGCTATTTTATAAACCCAGAAAACTGCATAAGATACCTATATGCAGATTAATCCATGAAGGCCATCAACCATAAAATGCAAGAAACCAAGTAGCAGAGTCTAGATACAATTCACCACATAGATCTGAGAAGGAACATCCAGATTTGTAGCCCCAAAGTCTTTATGCTTTATTCCTCAAAAGTTTACAAGAGCTTCTAAGAGCAAGTGCACAATCCTGAGATCGGATGACTCAAGAATGACAAAGACCTCTAAATTTATAGGACCAGATCTCTAACTGCTAGTTTGGATGATCTTCGTCAAAATAATCTCAACCGTCCAAAAGATTTAATCATCTTTTAATCAGGAGCGTTGAAATTAAAATTTTGGGAAAAAAAACGAATTTATCATTTAATTCAATTTTAATTAACTCAAAAATACTATTTTTGAGTTAATTACCCCAAAATTTTGACCTTGACCTAACCACCAGGGCCCAAGGGTCTAATATTTTTTAAAATTCTCAATATTCCCTTGGCTTGGGACTGTCAAAATCATTTTCCAAGGACCAACAAATTTTGCCTTTAAAGATTTAATCCTAATTTAGGACCTTAAATTAATTAAATTTCTGGTTTAGAATTTTATTAATTAATTGACCAGAAAATTTAATTAATTGACTAAGAGGGGATTATAATTATTTTTCCAACCTTCTTTTACATGAGATAATACATTTACATACATGAAGGGGGAAAACCCATTCGAAAAGACCCTCAAATAAATACCCAATTCTGCGACTCAAAATATGATCTAGTAGACCAAGTAGCTCAAACTACTTTTACAAGGACTCGATAGAAACACTAGGACTCACTTAGTATGCTGATGATAAAATCCACCCTAGCTTTGGGGTGAGGTGGAGGGAAAAACTCTGCCGATCACTTTCGTGAATCAGTGAGACAAAAAACCTCCTAGGATAGAGATCATCAACAACATGCTAGGCTTACCTAGGTTGTTACATACATTGACGGTCTTACTTAGATCATTTACATCATAACAATGCAGAATGGGTTTACATCATTTATAACAATGTCAACTGTCGATGAAATATGGATGATGGAATCTGAATGGCGCAACCACGTCGAACATGACGAATCCCATTTGAAAAAATAGGGGTGTACTGCTATGGGGTAGTTGACGAAGTGTGGTCAACATGTCTACAGGCTCCTCATGAAACTGCCCTGCTGCTTGTCTTCGACCTTCGATTTACCCACTGAAAACTACTCAGAAAATTCTAGGAATTTGGAGAGGTGATCCTTGCCCAAAACCCAAAAAAACCTGAAAAGGGTTTCTTCTAATTCCAAACTTCAAAATTTGACCCTTTTTATTTTGGCCATTTTTCCAATTTCGTTTTTGGTACTGCAACTACTATTACTCTCCAAAATTCTAGCAAACCTCTGTATGATCTCTTTCCCGATGTCATAGACCACAGGCTGAGCCAGATCTATGCTCTGATACCACTGTAGTATCCCGGAAGGGAAATAGACAGCAATACAAGCATACGACAATATAGAAAATGCCAGAAATAAAACATAAAGCAAATACTCATAAAAATGCCGGGAATGCTAAGCCATTTTATTAATCTGAGAATATAATGAAATACAATAGATGATCAAAATGATAGCACCTATTCTTGCTCAAGGCAAGTGAAGAACTCTCTCAGAAAGACAGGAAATGGCTGCTATAAGAAACTGCGTCCCAGCTGTTGGAAAACTGCCGTAAAACTGCTGTTGCTGGAATGGACTGATCCCCTTGCCGAAATGAGCTGAAAATTTGCAGACCACCTGTACTCACCACCCCGGACAAAACCCAGAAACCATATAAAAAATGGTCAGCCTCCGAAAATCACCAAAGAAACCCTCCTCAAGGAATTACGCTGCCTCTGCAAGGCTCAGCGCAGATGCCAAATGATAATAGCTGAAACTGTGCCACAAACTCCTCAGGAAACCTCCTACTGGCGAAGACTGATCCTCTCCTCTGGATATCAACTGAAACTCCTGCAGAAAACCCCGCACTGGAACACCTCCAAGAAGAACTACGTCCTCTCTCCCAGGGACTGTGCAGTCACAAGAAAAGCCCAGCTCCTCAGCAAAACAACCAACCAAACCTCCCGCTAAAGACTGAAGAAATAACCTTACCCGAGCAGGCACTCGAAGTCCCCTGGGGCTAAGGGCGAGATATCCGACCGGAGACACTCAACGCACTAAACAGTGCTGCAGACAGGCTAAACAGCCAGCGTGCTCAAGAAGACAAATGTCTAGCTCAAATATCATCAACAACAAGAATGCCCCAAATGAGGAGGCTACTCCACCTTTTATAGCATTGGTTTCCCTCCAAAACCAACGTAGTCTCTCTCTCCTCCACGTGGTGTGTGGCCCCCCTTGGCTCCCCCCTTAAGTTACAACGTTGTGCTACTAGGAAGGTGTTTTATTCCACTAAAGTGAGTTAGACCCCCTTTTACTCACTTTTTTTATTTATCTACAAACCACATACGACAAAACAATACAAAATCGAATATTCCAATTAGCTGTCGCTAATTAGAAATATTACACATCTCCCTATCAGGACTTAATAATTAATTGAGTTTTTTCCTCCAATTTTACCCCAAAGCCAGAGTACCGCTTGATGGTGAGGCCTTGTGTAAGTCTTAGTGTCTAGATTCAATGTATATTACCGTACTAGATCATACATAAAAATTTGTGCAATTTGGTAAGGTCTAGGTAGTGATTTTAAAATTTTTTAGATTACCTGCAAGTCAAAAATTGCAATAAAAATTGTAATTGAATTGTAATAAGTGTTGTCTAGAGAAGTTGTATGGGGTATGAGTAATCAAAATTATACCTCTCACCCTCAACTTTCTACTATGATGCATTTCGAGGGGTTAAAAATGTGTTTTGAACCCTCAAACTCACTTTTCCTAAGTTTAGTGTGAAATCTGGTAATTAATTAAGCTAGAAATTAAATAAATGGAGAAAAATAAATATCCACACATGCTAAATGAGGTGGAAAATTATGTAGGAGTTAAAGTGAAGTCTCAAGGTGGATGTGGACTCCCAAAATCAAGGAAAGGACATGTGTTCAAATAAAATCGAATTTTTGGCATTAAATGAGAGTTGCTTACTTGGAAATTCAAATTTGTGAAGTTCATACACATTTGGGAGGATTTGGGAGAATATTTGGTGGATATTTTTGTGGGAAATTGTCCCCACATGGGTTACCACCCGTATACACTTGTCATTCCATCATAAAATTCGAATTTGGACCATAAGGGAAGAAGAAAATGATGTCCACTTGCCAAAATCCGATTTTTACACTTGGCTATGGAGCTCCACTTATCAAATTTGAATTTGCTTTGTGATCTCCTCCCTCTCACCACTTGACATTTGGTTCTTCATTGTGATTTGCTTCCAAATTTCTATATATTGGGCTCTCATATCTCATATTGGATCACATCCGTGCTATGGGAGCCTTAAGATAGTAGCGGGAATGACTGGAGCAGTGCGTGCAAAGATCATGGATGAAGCAGAGGCAGAGGGTGGGACGCTGTAGAGGGAACAACGCAAAGCAGAGGCAACAAAAGAGTAGAGGCAGCAGCGCAGAGGGGTTGATGTGTCTTCAGCAGCGCAGGGGAGGCATGCTTACGCAGTGTAGAGCTGCAACAGTGAAGTGGCTTCAGGAGGACAACGCAGAGCAGTAGCCTATGGAGCTTCAGTGATGAGATGCAGCCCGACTGACTTGTCTGTCATTGGGCAGGGGTCCTTTAGTTGCTTACTTCTTACAAATGAGTTGCAATGCAACAGTTGGCAGCATGATGCAGCAATTTGAGAGGGAGCTGCAGTACGGATTTAGCAGTTACGGTGGTAGTCATGGGCAGCTATACAGAGAGCAGCAGCAGCACAGTGATGAAGGGCAGCAGGCCAAGCATCAGCGCAGAGACCGATGCCAGAGATCAGAGCAGTACTTCGGGGTGAAGTGTATTGCTAGAGCACATTCCTCGCTAAGAGGGAGTGTTGAGATTTTGGGGTAGCATCGGATGTGATCTAGCTCCCAAATTTTGTGGAGGAGCTAGAGTACATAAGATATCCAAGACCGAAAAAGTGTTTATAAGAATTCCATCAGGTTTAAGAGATATTTAATTAATTAATCTTTTTAATTAAGGATCCTAAGTCTAACTTTGGAAAATTAAAAGATTAAAGTGAATTAAATTAAACATGTGATGAGAATGACTTAAGTGACGCGGATCAAACAACTTCTAATATTAGTCATCGATTAGAGATTAGATCACGGTCATTGGTTTCCCAATGAGTAAAGTATAAGAGAAGGGCTTGGGGTCAATTGGAGAACACACATTGGCGGAGCACTGAAGCTAAGCTGAAATCCTAGGGTGTGGTTTGCTAAGAATTTAAGAAGCAGTTTGTAGTGTGGCAAGGGGCAGTATTGGCAAGGGGATGGTTTGATCCCAGGCCAAGAGTACAATAGCGACAAAGAGGAAGCTTACTGGACCAGCGCAGAGCCAGCCAGGTGCTACGCAATCCAATAGAGGCCATGCAGAGGCAGCAGGAGCCACGCAAGCCCACTCAGGGTAGCGCAAGGGCAGCATAAGCCCTTCAGGGGTGACGAAGGCCCTTCCAGAGCAGCGCAGAGGCGAACGCAGGCCAGTCAGGCTGATGCAGAGGGCTGAGGAGAAGCGTCGAGGTTTCCGATGGGCCAGAAAGGGCTTAAGTTCTGTAAATCCCATTTGAGGGTGTGAATCAGCCATATTTTCTGTCTCCGAGGATAGAGGTATTGTTGCCGTATTTTTCTATGTAGGGCCTGTTAACTCTCCTTGCCGCCTACACCTACCCACAAATTAGTTAGAAAAGTCTTTAACCCCACAAGGTGTCGTTGGTGGCAAGGAACTCAGAGAAGGGGCTGTCACACTAATCTTGACTCTCTCCGTTTAAGCTATCTCCTAGGTTAGCTATGGGGTGTGGCCCTTAAAGAAAAACTAAGTTAAAGATGTGAGTTTTCTAGGAGAGTTGTTAGAGTTAAATAGATTACTTCTTCAGATTTATAAGAAAAAATGTGATATGAGCAATAACTATCAATACATAAGATAAACATGAAACATATGAGAAACCAGTGCCTTCAGAGTATTGCGCTTAAAATGAAATTGTATTTGCTTAAATGAAGTGAATTGTTTTCAGATGGAAAACAAAAGTAATCCTGAAAAGTGAAACACGAAATTGTTCGCACAAGATATTATAAATTCAAGATACAAGAATGCTTTTAAGATATATAAATTGGTGAATCAAAACATGTGAAGATATCTTGCCAAATACAAACAATTAGTAATTTACTTTGGAGAATGTAAATGAGATGATATAAAAACTCAAATGTTAGACCAAGATAACAACATGCAATTAACCTTACAACATGAAATAAGAGTGCTTGAAAAGAAAATGAGACTCATTAACCATTCATGAACATGATGATCATTAAACATGAAAGAAAGTTTGCTAAAGTAGACAATGTTCCAAGTACAAGAAAATTAAACTAAACTTGTTGCAAAAGAGATTACAATACTTGCATGAAAGGAAATGCTACTTGAAAATAGGAAATGATGTTGCATGTGAGACTCTAAACCATCAAGAAAGAAAAAATTTAGAACTTGCAAGTAAGGTAAATGTGATGAAAAATGTTCTTAGTTTATTTTATTAATTAGTTCTAAAGCAAGGTTACAATTCAACTCTTCAATCCTCAGACAGACCTCACCCTCGCCCAAAGATATTAATCTCAAAGTGAGGAGTCAATAGAGGAGTAAAGGGTCCCTAAAATGTCTATTCAACCAACTTATGTTGGATGTAAAATTTTAGTGGTTTCCTGGGGCATGTAAGTGAATTAACCAAATATGAAAATTAACTTTACCTTGAAATGTAATTGCTTGACATGAAATAGAATGTTACTTTACGGAGAAATCTTTCCCAAATACTTGATGCATGCAAGATGTAATTAAAAGTGAAGCATAAGTAGACTTAGAACAAGATTCATGACAAATTAGATTCAAGTTAAAAGTGCATGCATGCCAAAGTTTGAACTTGCTATGAAAGTGAAAAGACTTGAAACATGTAGCAAATTAAATTAAAGTGCATACAAAATGAGTGTAATGCATGTAGTGTTAATTTCCCAATTAGATGTTATGCATGCAAAATGAAAAAAACCAACAAAATCACAACACCAATCAACTCCAAAAGATGGAGAGAGAGGGATACTGGGTGACGCAGTCTCTATGCTACCCCTTAGGGTCTCTGTGTAACCCTTGGAGGATTTCCTGCTGAAAATCACACTGTCCTTAGAGGGACTGCGTTGTCCTTGCTGTTGCAGCTTCCCTTCTCTTCTACGCTGTCCATGAGCTAATCTCTACCTCTTGTGTATTCTAGACCTCGGGATCAGATCGTCCCCTTGGCCTAAATTCCCCTCTCTGTAGTTTAAACACTTCTGAGTATTCTTAGCAAACCCTACCCTAGAATCTCAGCTTAGCTTCAGTGCTCTGCCTCTGTGTGTCTTTACAAATGACCGCGAGCCTTTCCTTTATACTTTTCTTGTTGACAAATCAATGACCATGATCAGATCTTGAATCAATGGCTAAGATTAAAAGAAAGCTTGATCCGTGTGACTTAAGACAATTTCATCACATGTTTAATTAAATTTTCTTTAATTATTTAAGTTCCCTAAGTTTTAAGTTAGGAAATACATTAAAATAATTAATTATTTTCATATCTCCTAAACTAGATATCTCAACAACAATAGTATATACTATATACGCATCCTTTTTCCTTGCTTTAGAGTCCGAGATAGGTATTGAAACAACATTGATAAGTCTGTACTTTATATCCTGTAGCTCCTGAAGTTTGCATTTCATACACAGTAAAAAGCGCACTGTTCTCCGCGCTGACTTACCTTATATATGCTCATCTTAAAATTTCGCACTTCTCTTACTTTTGAACCTGCACTAATTTCTGTCTTTCATCCACACTGTATTTTCAGATAGATTCGCACTTACTTCTTGGAGATGTCCACATAATAATCTTGAGATATCCGCATTGTAATATTAGATACATTCACATCGTAATCCGTATGATATCTGCATTGCTTACTTCACGATGTCCGCATTCCTTAATTAGTGATGTCCACTGTAGGTTTAGAGCAATATATCTGTATTACTTGCTTCCTGTCCTATTCTCCACATAATATGCTGCCCCTTTTTCTGCATTGTAGTTTACAGGTAAGTCCGCAATAGATTCGTATACATCCGCTTCTTTTAATTCAGATAGATCCGCATTTTTCCTTTTTCCGCACTGTAGACTCAGAGGTATATTAACTTCTTCTGTTCTGGCCGCATACCATATGTGTATATATATATAGGGCACATCCCCTTAAGCAAGCCGACCATATAGCTGTAAGTGAGGCCGACTAGATAATGTTTATCTCAGCGTTGATGAGGTACTTCATTTCTTGCATTTTGAGGCTTGTTTTTCATCGTTGCATTATGGGCTAGAATGCTAGCAAGGTCTTGGAGAAGATATGACACTTAATTACATTTTATATCTTTGACTCCTTTTTATATTTACATAGTCAACATGAAGACTGACCTAGTTACACTTTTCAATAGGTCAATCCCTAGAAAATTGTTCATGAAAGAAGGGTTGGTTAAACCGTTAGAATTTCTAGGTTACCTTATAAATCTCAGAATGCACTTTTGATGTATTTATCAATTTCTCCTTAAAAAAAATCGTTGGATTTTTCCCTAGTTAGGGTTTTCCCAGGGTAAAAATTTGTGTCTCTTGCGTTTCGCTGTCTCTCCATGATCCTATTGTCATTATTATTTTTACTGTTGAAATTTTTCTATGTATAATTGCTTAATGATAAGTGAACCTAGTTAAGAAATCATTGGAAGTAATTATCAGTCAAGAAAATTTAGAAATTCTACATGCTATTTGTTGTTGCCTTGCCGCCTACACCTACCTACTAGTTAGTGAGAAAAGCCTTTAACCCTACAAGGTGTGGTTGGTGGAAAATAATTCAGAGAAGGGGCTGTCACCTATTCCCGACTCTCTTCGTTTAAACTATCTCCTAGGTTAGCTATGGGGGGTGTCCCTAAAGAAAAATTAAGTTAAAGATGTGAGTTTTCTAGGAGAGTTGTTAGAGTGAATCTGAATTTACTTTTTAAAGATTCAGGAGCATTAATGAACAACTTTGAAATAATAATGACTGTAGGAATTTACAGGGTAAGTTCTGTAGATCAAGAACCAAAGGTCACTGCTCACAAACAGATCACAAATCAGTACACCAATATAATCACGTGGTTAAAACCCTCAAAGAGGGAAATAGTCCACGGCTTGAGCCAACACGTCCACTTCAGGAAATTTATTAATATAAAAAGAAAAGTTACATATGTTTCTCTCATAAACGGTTACCAGAAAAATGACCTTCCATGCTCTTTAAATAGAGATCATGGACCAATCGGGTGTTAAGCCACGAATCAAGTGTCGTTAATACTGAGGTGAGAGATAACCGTCAGATCACTACAAATCGTGACCGTCGGATTATAAATTACAAATGTACATGGTAAAGCAACACACTTTACCTAACTCTACACTAGACTAAGCTATTCTTAACTATTCCCTATGTGTCGGAATATCCTAACATCCCCCCTTAAGAACAACTTGGGATAGGATTGAAGGATTTACAAAGGTGACACAAAAGGAGCCTTTTTCCTATGTGTCGAAATATCCTAACATCCCCCCTTAAGAACAAATTGGGATAGGATTGAAGGATTTACAAAAGTGACACAAATAGGAGAAGGAAGGAGGCATTAGAGCCTATCCCCCCGTAATGACAACTTTCATGAACTCTAAGAACGAATCGAAGTTTGGTAAACTTCACTTCTGTGAGAGCCTTTGTAAAGATATCAGCTACTTGATCATTGGTTGGACAGTACTGCACTTCAAGAACATGATCATGAATGAGATTTCTAATGAAGTGTATGTGGAGTTCAATGTGTTTCATACGCTGTTGCTGAACTAGATCTTTACATAGCTGAATGGAACTCGATTATCACACCAAAGTGTAGTGGATGTTACCGATGAAGACCAAATTCGTACAGATCTGACGAAGCCACATGGCTTCCTTGTTGGCTTCAACTGCACCATGATACTCTGCTTCTACTAAAGAAAGAGAGATGGCACTTTATTTCTTACAAGACCAAGTAATAGGTCCTGAACCAAGAGTGAATGCATATCCTGCAGTAGACTTGCGATCATCAGGGTGACCAGCATAATCAGAATCAGTGAAACCAATCAATAATGGAGATGCTCCTACACTGTAATGAATCTCGAAATGAACTATACCTCGAATATATTGAAAATTTATTTTAGCTGATTTCCAGTGACTTTCATGAGGTTTGTGCATGAACCGAGCGACGAGACCAATGAAAAAGGAAAGGTCAGGATGAGTATGGGTTAGATACAGAAGTTTACCAACAAGTTGACGGTACAAGATAGCATCAGCTTCAGGGGTAGTAGAAGTGACCGAAAGCTTGACTCCAGATAGAAAGGGAGAAGGGTATGGCTTACAATATTCCATGTGAAAGTGGTGTAGAAGATCACAATCATACTTGAACTCAGAGAGGGTAATACCTTCTTCGGATTACAAGACTTGAAGACCAAGGAAATAATGCAGGTGTCCTAAGTTTGTCATTTCAAAATTATTTTTGAGGCTAGACTTCACATGGTTTAGGTTGGGATGACTACCAGTAAGGATAAGATCATCAACATAAAGAACAAGGATGGTGAAGGACTTACCCACTTTCTTGGTGTTGACAATGTTGTCAGAATGATACCTAGAAAAGCCATTATCTAATAGAATTCTATCCATTTTGGCATACCAAGTCCGAGGAGCTTGTTTGAGACCATGTAGAGACTTCTTAAGGTGACAAACAAGGCTGGAGTCATTTTTGATAAAGCCAGGGGTTTGTTCCATGTATATTTCTTCATGCAAATCTCTATGTAGGAAGGTGGATTTAACATCCATCCGATGACTCTAGCCTAAGGAGGCAAGCAAGGAAAGAACAAGGCGGATAGAATTCATTTCGGCAAATGGGAGAAGGTTTTGTGTGATAAATAATGCTCTTTAATTTGTGAAAATTTATTAGTATAATGATGATGAGCTTTATATCTATCCACTTTTCCATCTGGTCCAAACTTGGTTTTGTAAACCCATCTGCATCTGACAAGTTTTCTTCCTTTTAGAAGAGGAACAAGATCCCAAGAATCATTTGCCAATAAGGAACGATACTCTTCATTCATAGCTTCATCCCAATCTGGATGACCGGAGGCTTCTTCAAAGGTTTCTGGATCAAGTTTTTCCGGAACTTGAGCCAATAAGGAAGAGGCTCTTTCGAACTAAGAACATGTACGTCGTCGATCGACAAGGTCACCTGCAAGAGAACCTGCTGCATCTTGAGTAGAGCGGACTCTTCTTGGAAGCGGTGGAGTATAAGGAACAATTTCAAGAGGTGGAGGAGGATTATCATCATCGCTGTCATCATCTGAACTAGAAGGAATGCTATTAAAAATAGAAGAGAGAGAGAGAGGTGGCACATATGCCGAATCAGGGTCGCAGGCCAAAGGTGGCACACTCGTCGAACTAGGCTCGCAGGCCAATATATTTTCATCAAATTTTACATCTCTTCTAATGATTATATTTTTGGATTTTGGTTGAAGAAGTTTTGTTATCCTTTGAAATCTTCCTATTATCCAACAAAAATGCATTTTTCACTCTTAGGTTCCAAGGCTTTATGTTTCGCATCCGGAATATAATGCAAGCATCACTCAAAACATCAGTGACTTACATTTCATTGATTAAGCTCCAAGTTTTTCCGGGAGTTATATTCTTTAAGACTCAGGTAGGAGGCGATTTACCATGTAATTTATATCAGCTTAATGGCTTATGCCCAAAATTGAGACCAAGTACTTTAGATTGAAGCATACAATTAGCCATTTCTTTTAAGGTGCTATTCTTCCATTCACACCATTTTGTTGTGGAGTATATGGAATAGTATGTTGCAATTGAATTCCATGCTCAGTGCAGAAGTTGATAAATTTGTTGTTAACATATTCTCCTCCATTGTCTGATCTTAACTTAAGAATTTGATGTCCAAATTGTTTCTCAACAAAGGCCTTAAAGGCCAAGAACATGTTAAAAACGTCACTCTTGAGTTTTAAGAAGTATACCTAAGTGCGTCTAGAAAAATCATCAATGAAAGTTAAGAAGTACTTGCAACCAGAGAAAGAAACAATAGGAAGTGGACCACATAAATCACTGTGCACAAGCTACAAAGGGGTTGAAGCGTGCCGAGAGGCACGTTTGTCAAAACTATCTCGATGATGTTTTCTGAGTACACATCCGGAGCAAACACCATCTCGACAAGATAACATAGGAAGACCTGTCACCATATTTTCCTTACATAGAGTTTGAAGAGAGCGATAGTTTAAGTGACCAAATCGCTCATGCCAAAGTTTGCTCACTTCATCATTGTGAGCAACAAAAAATGAGGGAAGACATGATGACCCAAAGTTGTCAAACTTATACAACCTTGTGGAATCATCAGCAATGCCAGTAGCTAAAATATGTTTAGGATCATTGAGGTCCTTGATTACAACATCATGAGGTGAGAATTCTACTATTTTTCCTTCACCTGAATGAGTAATTCGATAAATAGAGAGAAGGTTGCATGACAAGGTAGGAACACAGTACATCATTAAATTGACCATTATCTAGATGAATGGTTCTAGATCCTACAACACTAAGAGATCTATCATCACCAACATAAATATGTTTGGTGTTACAATCATTTAAAGAAGAAAACATGGAGTTTTTTTAGCCATGTGGTTAGAAGCTCCAGAATCAATAAGCCACTCATGAGAATGAGAAGAAGAAGATACATTTGATCCATAACTAGATCTTGATGCTTGACAACCACAAGCAGAAAGTTCCATTCCTGAAGATGAAGGTGAAGAGTGCTCAAATTGATGTTGTGATTCTCCATTGCTACTTCTAAGGCTTCTATCCTCTTAAAACATTTAGACTCTAAATGGCCATCATGATTGCAAAATTTGCAATGTCTATATGTCTTCTTTCCTTTGTTTTTATATGCCTTATCATTTTGCTGAGTTTGTTTTTCAGTTTGTGGCTGAAATTGCTTAGGACCCTTGTTTGGTTTCAGAACATACTTTTTAGGATACTTCTTCTTGGGATTCTTTTGATATGATTGATGTTGGGTTGCTAAGGCTTTCTTAGAAGCGTTTCTAGAAGTGATAAGACCAAGGTGTAAGAGTTTTTCTTGTTCTCTTATCAAAGAATCACAAAAGGCATCAAAATATGGGTTCTTGTAGGTGGTTCCTGAAGAAATTATGGCTTCTCTAGTGGAATGGAAGGTGGAAAAAAATACAGAGTATGCAAGGCCAAGATTAGTAAGAATGCAATAGATGAGGCTACCATCTTCCTTTTTGACATTACAACCTTCTAAAATAACTCTGAGGGTCTTGAATTTGGACAAAAAATATTCAATAGAGGAGAAATTATTCGGGTCCAAAGTAAGCAACTCATTTTCAAGCTGATGGGCCCTGATTTGATTTTGAATGCCAAAGACAATATTTAGGTTTTCCAGGGCTTCATGAGTGGTGTCAATGTCAAGGATATGAAATCGAAGATCTTGAGTAATGGACATTCCTATCAACCCTTGTGCTTGATCTTGTTTATTTTCCCATTTAACAACTTTATCATCATCAAAAGGTTTAGTTTCTAGCCCTATGGCTATTCTATAAAGACCTTTACTTCTAGGTATATCTACCATGTGAGGTAGCCATTGGAAATAAATGGTGATGTTAAGAATAATCGGGCATTGAATTTCCATTTAAAAAAAAAAACTTAAGCTGTTAAAAGCTGAAACTAACTTCTCCAATGGAAAGATCTCGAAAAATTAGGCCATTTAAAAAAAAAAAAATGGCTCGAAAAATGGCTTCCGGATGAAGAAGTTATGCCTTTTGAAAAATTTGAGTGTTAGATGCCGAATAGTTACGGGAACGGGATGAAGTGTGGCTTTTTAAAAAAAAAAATGTCAAAAATAGTAGAGCTACAAAATGGCATTCACATGCAGTCAAACCGGCTTCGGATTTTGATCAACAACTACTGCCCCAAAATATTTCCGATGACCATGTAGGAATTGCGTGTAAGTTTCAGAGATCAAGAACCAAAAATCCACAGTCACCGTTCACAAATAGATCACAATCAGTAATACTCACATTGTGGTTCTTATCTCTTTTGAGCATTATTTACCTAACTCTACATTAGACTAAGTTATTCTTAACTATTTCACAGGTTCTTCGGAATATCGTAATAATGACAAACCATTCAACCAGTGCCTTACAAATAACGTGCTCAAAAGTAAAAATAATACTCAAAGAGATAAGAACACCATAATCCTGAAATGGAAACAAAAGATGTTAGCACAAGATATTTGCAAAATAAAAATGATTATGGCATATAACCTTATCAGAAAATTGAAACATATCTTGTCATAGTTAGAAACAATTAAAAAAATTAGATGCTAAATATGAAATTAGACTTTGCGAATATGGAAAGTAAGCATCACAATACTTGCATGAGATCAACAACCATCAAAAGACAAGTAAAAAGAAATGTGATGAAGAGTGCTCTTGGTTAATTTTAGTTAACTATCTCTACAACAAATATTTCAAATCAACTCTTCAATCCCCAGACCTCACCCTCGCCCAAATCATGTGGATATCACAGTGAGAAGTCAATAGGGGAGTAGAGGGTCCCTAGAGGTCTATACAACCAACTTATGTTGGAGGTAAAGTTTTAATGAGTGTTTGTATGAAATCGATGTTGATTAATCCCAATTAAATGATACTTGCAATGTTCCAAAAGAGATGAAATAGCGCTTACTTGCAATAATAAACAAAACTTTGAGAGGAAAATAGACTTATGTGTGTTGTAGCATTAAATGGCAAGTGGAATGAAATAAGTTCTCTATCCACTTTTCCATCTTGTCCAAACTTGGTTTTGTAAACCCATCTGCATCTGACAAGTTTTCTTCCTTTTGGAAGAGGAACAAGATCCCAAGTATCGTTTGCCAATAAGGAACGATACTCTTCATTCATAACTTCATCCCAATCTCGATGACCGGAGGCTTATTCAAAGGTTTTTGCATCAATTTTTTCTAGAACTTGAGCCAATAAGGAAGAAGCTCTTTCGAACTAAGAATGTGTACGTCGTCGATCAGCAGGATCACCTGCAAGAGAACCTGTTGCATCCCGAGTAGAGCAGACCCATCTTGGAAGTGGTGGAGTATAAGGAAAAAATTAATGAGGTGGATGAGGATTGTCATCCCTGCTGTCATCATCTGAACTAGAAGGAATGCTATTAAAAATAGAAGAGAGAGAGAGGTGGCACATATGCCGAATCAGGCTCACAGGCCAAAGGTGGCACACCCGACGAAATAGGCTCGCAGGCCAATATATTTTCATCAAATTTTACATTTCTTATAATGATTATATTTTTGGATTTTGGTTGAAGAATTCTATATCCTTTGACATCTTCAAAATATCCAACAAAAATGCATTTTTCACTCTTAGTTTCTAAGGCTTTATGTTTCGCATCTAGAATATGGGCCCAAGCATCACTTCCAAAAACACGAAAGTGACTTACATATGGTTTGATTGAGCTCCAAGCTTCTTCTGGAGTTATATTCTTTAAAACCTTAGTAGGAGTGCGATTTACTATGTAATTTGCACAGTTAATGGCTTCTGCCCAAAAATTGAGACCAAGTCCTTTAGATTGAAGCATACAATTAACCATTTCTTTTAAGGTGCAATTCTTCCTTTCAGCTACACCATTTTGTTGTGGAGCATATGGAATGGTATGTTGCAATTGAATGCCATGCTCAGTGTAGAAGTTGATAAATTTGTTGTTAACATATTCTCCTCCATTGTCCGATCTTAACTTAAGAATTTGATGTCCAGATTGTTTCTCAACAAAGGCCTTAAAGGCCAAGAACATGTTAAAAACTTCACTCTTGAGTTTTAAGAAGTATACCCAAGTGCGTCTGGAGAAATCATCAATGAAAGTTAAGAAGTACTTGCAACCAGAGAAAGAAACAACAGGAAGTGGACAACATAAATCATTGTCCACAAGCTGCAAAAGGGCTGAAGCGTGCCGAGAGGCACGTTTGTCAAAACTATCCCGATGATGTTTTCCGAGTACACATCTGGAGCAAACACCATCTCGGCAAGATACCATAGGAAGACCTGTCACCATATTTTCCTTACATAGAGTTTGAAGAGAGCGATAGTTTAAGTGACCAAATCGCTCATGCCAAAGTTTGCTCACTTCATCATTGTGAGCAACAAAAACGGAGGGAAGATATGATGACCCAAAGTTGTCAAAGTTATACAACCTTGTGGAATCATCAACAATGCCAGTAGCTAAAATATGTTTAGGATCTTGAGGTCCTTGATTACAACATCATGTGGTGAGAATTCTACTATTTTCCCTTCACCTGAATGAGTTATCTAATAAACAGAGAGAAGGTTGCATGACAAGGTAGGAACACATAGTACATCATTAAACTGACCATTATCGAGATGAATGGTTCTAGATCCTACAACACTAAGAGATCTATCATCACCAACATAAATATGTTTGGTGTTACAACCATTTAAAGAAGAAAACATGGCTTTATTTTTGGCCATGTGATAAGAAGCTCCAGAATCAATGAGCCACTCATGAGAATGAGAAGAGAAAGATACATTTAATGCATAACCAGATCTTGATGCTTGACAACCGGAAGCAGAAAGTGCCATTCCTGAAGATGAAGGTGAAGAGTGCTCCAAATTGATGTTGTGCTTCTTCATTACTGCTTCTAAGGCTTCCATCTTCTTAAAACATTTGGACTCTAAATGGCCATCACGATTGCAAAAGTTGCAATGTCTATCTGTCTTCTTTCCTTTGTTTTTATATGCCTTATCATTTTGGTGAGTTGCTTTTTTAGTTTGTGGCTGAAATTGCTTAGGACCCTTGTTTGGTTTCATACCATACTTTTTAGGATACTGCTTCTTGGGATTCTTTTGATATGATTGCTATTGGGTTGCTAAGGCTTTCGTAGAAGCGTTTCCAGAAGTGATAAGACCAAGGTGTAAGAGTTTTTCTTGTTCTCTTATCAAAGAATCACAAAAGGAATCAAAAGAGGGATTCTTGTAGGTGGTTCCTGAAGAAATGATGGCTTCTTTAGTGGAATGGAAGGCGGAAACAAATACAGAGTAAGCAAGGCCAAGCTTAGCAAGAATGCACTAGATGAGGCTACTATCTTCCTTTTTGACCTTACAACCTTCGAAAAGAAGTCAAAGGGTCTTGAATTTGGACAAAAAGTCTTCAATAGAGGAGAAATTATTCGGGTCCAAAGTAAGCAACTCATTTTCAAGCTGGTGAGCCCTGATTTGATTTTGAATGCCAAAGACAATATTTAGCTTATCCAGGGCTTCATGAGGGGTGTCAATGTCAAGGATATGAAATCGAAGATCTTGAGCAATGGGCATTCCTATCAACCCTCGTGCTCGATCTTGTTTATTTTCCCATTTAGCGACTTTATCATCATCAGAAGGTTTAGTTTCTACCTCTGTGGCTATTCTGTAAAGCCCTTTACTTCTAAGTATATCTACCATGTGAGGTAGCCATTGGAAATAATTGGTGCTGTTAAGAATAATCGGGCATGCACTTTCCATTTAAAAAAAAAAAACGGAAGCTGAGAAAAGCTGAAACTAACTGCTTCAATGGAAAGATCTCGAAAAATTAGGCCGTTTAGAAAAAAACAGCTCGAAAAACGGCTTCCGGATGAAGAAGTTATGCCTTTTGAAAAATCTGAGTTGTAGATGTCGAATAGTTACAGGAATAGGATGAAGTTAGGCTTTTAAAAAAAAAATATGTTCAAAAATAGTAGATCTACAAAACGGCATTCGCATGCAGTCAAACCTGGTTTCGGATTGTCCGAAAAATCTGTGTCACTTTGTCATATGAGTGTGCTATTCAATAATTGATCTGTATGTGTAGGCTGCTAGGTGTATTTACTTCGTTGATTTACTGAATATTTCAGAAATTAACTTGTAACTTAATTCAAGTAGGAGGAGTAAATCAAGATACTGCAGTAGGGTTTCTTAGGTTAAGAAATTTTCACAATTTCTTCTAATTATTATTAAGAAATAAATCCCTTCAGTAAATATTGAAATAAATTCAAATGCAGACTTCACCATATAATTACTGAGCAGAACAATAAGGAAAATACTAGCACATAAATGACACATATTTTGGACAATTGTCACCGGAAAAACCCAATGCGGGAAAATTGGTGTAGCAGATGAGGGTTTCTATTATTCAGCAGAATCTTCTTGTACAATTTACAGTCAGTAGTGACGAAGAGAAGTTATAATAACACTGGAGAGATTCCTCACAAAATAGTCAGATGAGAAATGACCCCGGAAGGACTCTCTTGAGCCCCCTGTGTCACCACTGCGCTGGGTCTGTGTGGGGACTGTGCAGAACTGCATTTCTCCCTCCCAGCCTTTGCGTTGTCTCTTCTTGGCACTGCGTCACCTGCTCCTGATTGTTGTTGAACCTTCTTTGCTTCTCCTCCACCTGCAACTCTCCTTTTGGGTCGATTTTCTCTTACTGAGCTTCGACCACTGAGAAAATCGATTTACTCCAGCATGTAATATCCCGAAAGGGATATTTTAACTAAAAATGCAAAAAAATATTGAACTCCACATTATGTCGTAAAATCAACGTTTACTCAACAGAAGATTTCCATGTAAAATAAAAAGACATGAAACACTGCAATCCAATACCACATAGAATAGGAAGAATCTCAACTTTTATTATAAATAATAATGAGGGTTACATATAGATTTGACCCAAAAGAGCTGAGATGGAAAATTGGTCACCAAGATAATCTGCTACACTGCGGTGACCTCCAAAACTAACTGCTGTACTCTCCCTTCGGCAACAACTACCACTGAATCCATTGAAGCACCTGTTGAAGATTTGAATTATCCTCACTCCATTGTCTCTGAAGCTCTGCGAAACTTCTGGATGAAGTCTCCTCAAAGAGAGTTGGGTTTCCATTCAACACTCACGAATCGCCTGAGGGTTTTCGTCTTGGGGCTACAGATGAAGTAGACAACCATGTCTCAAACCTCTCATATAAGAAAATGATATGATCCCAAAGATATCCCTCAATGGCCTTCTCCCTTTCTTTTATAGATCTCTTGGAGCCTTCTAGAGCATTATTTTATTATTATTTTATTCATGGTGCACTTTTCCCTCTTATTAAAATATTCCTTTTTAATGCAGAAAAGAGTAAATCGGCTACCATGTCTCCCCTGGTCACTGAAACTCATGTCCAACTGTCCCATCATGGAGGTATCCTCGTCCCGGTTCCAATGAGCTATTACACTAAGGTGTTCTGTCTTGTATTCCTCCCAGAATGCCACCGTGAGTGTAATTAGTTGAGTTAAGCCCATAAATAACTCAAATTTCCGAAAGTTGTTGGAATGCACCGGAACGAAAGCCAAACTGCTCGGATGATCGAATATATCAAGCGAATGCCACCCGACCACATAGAAACTCCTCAAATGATCCGGATTTTATGCAGGAACGCAACAGAATATAGAAATAACCATGAACATAGAGATGCAGCGGAAATAATGCTTCATTTCATTAATATCAAATAACAGAAATATGCTTACAGGCATAATGGAAATAAAATAGCTAGGGTGCTGGTAGCGAATCTCTGAGAAGAGATGTAATGGCTACAGACCTCTGCACTGTGTTACAATGAGGCTCGAAGGCCTATTTATTGTTGAGAAACAATGTAGAATCTAAAACGTCCAAAAACCTAACCGTAGGAGATGAGGCGGCAAAACTGTGGGCGTCCGTTTGGGTAAATTGGTGGTTCAACTTCCCGAGGGCATAACTTTGGCACCCGATCTCCGTTTAACGCGCTCAATAGCTCGTTAGAAAGATCTATCCGAGGACTTCAATGTTTGAACGAGCAATATCGGTCCATGGACCCATGTTGCTCTCCGTTTTCCCAAAAAATGTCGTTTAGGGCCTCAAAACGGCTCCGGAAGTTTAGGACCCGAAAAACTACTAAAAATAGTAAGTTTTGTTGCAACTTGGAAATTGAAAGAACTGAAGATGGGGGTTCAAATGGAATAGGTGGGTGGCCACCAATATCCACCTGGATCATTAAGCCCCCAAAACGGCTCCGAGAGTGGAGGACCCGAAAACCTGCTAAAAAATAGTAAGTTGTGCTGAATGTGAAAAGCTGCAAGAATTGATGGTGCTGGTCCAAATGGAATAGGTGGGTGGCCACCGATATCCACCTGGATCATTCCTCCCTCCTTAGGAAGCAATGGTCCCCATTGCTTTGAGATCCTCCATGAGATGGGGTAAATTCTGTTGAACTGAATATTAGATGTGTTGAAGATGTCATGGACCTGTGGGTGGACATGCCGGATGCGTTTAGTAAATTTGGTTTCTTTATCAGCCTCATAGAGTACATGTTTGGATTCTGTATGTGTAGTTGCAGGATGTATGGCAACATCAGGTGGTGGTGCATTGGGAGTCAGATCAATGGAGTGCTTGTCCTGACAGTGTAGAGGAACCTTTATGAGTGAGGAGAAATTGTCATCGTATTCCTCCATGACTTTGTCCATCTGCTGCAGCCGTGAAAGGGAGCCCTGTTTCGAGGTTGTGGCCACAATATTCTTCTTTCCCTGTGAGTGAGTCGTAAGGAAAATGAATTTCCGGGTCTGGGAAACAATCTTACTGCGTTGTTTTGCAGTAGTCAAAGAGATGCAAGGTGGAGGCTACATTTACCTCTCGCATCCCGTACAAGTTATTTCCCAAAGTAATAATAACAAGACGAGGCTCAGACTCATACGCATGTCGCCTGCACAAGTATGGTTGGCCCAATAATACATCAGCTACATCAAGAGGAGCAACATCACACAATACCTCATCCGTGAATGGCTTGATACTGTACGGAAGGCGGCACTGCTGGCGAATGCGGAGATCTCTCCCTCGGTGGAGCCACCCGATGGTATACAGCTGCGGGTGGGCTATGGTCGGTAGGCCAAGCCGCTTCACGACCTCTACTGAGATGAGGTTCTTTTGGCTTCCGCTATCGACGAGAAATTGCAGCGGAGAACCCTTTACCCACATCTGTGACTGGAAGAGGCGCTCCCCCTCCTCTGGATCCTCTGGACCCTCCTTCTGGATCTTGGTGGTGGCAAAAATGGCACTGGGATCCGCATCAATGATCTGCTTCCCTTTGTCATTTCTTTTGTCTGGTTCTAACTCAGGATCAAAAAATGCATCTGATTCGGGTGCCTTTAGTTCAGCCACCAAAGACTGTTTGGCCCGACACTCATTTGTGCTATGAGTGGGGCTGTTATGAAATTCACACCACTTCCCTGTGTCCTTCTTTGGATTTGTGGTGTTGTTCTGAGTCACATTGCTTTGGCCTTGCCCCTTGTTCTTCGGTTCGGGGGCACCTTTTGGATTCGCAGATCCAAAGTCTCGCTTCTTCTGCTTAAATTTCTGCTCGATCTTGGCGGCATAGCGATATGCCGTGCCAAGCGATGTAATGTCGAGGAACTCCATTTCCTCCTGAATGTGTTTGTGCAGACAGCCGCGGTACTTGAGCACCAAATGTCTCTCTGAATCTTTAATACCCAACTTTGTGCGTAGGGTATGGAACAGATTCGTCAGTTCGTGCACATCTTGATCCTTTTGTTGCCGCAGCGTGGTCCATTGAATGTATTTGTCCTCATAGCTCCCCACAGGGTAATATTGTTCCTTGATGCCGTCTCGGAACGAATTCCAAGTGGGTGTGGTCGAGAACAGAGAGGGTTCCCCTTCGCCCTCTTGCTCACGGTAGGTTTCCCACCAGTCTTTGACATGGGGAGCGGCTTTGAGGAGTGCAAAAATAATCTTTTCTCGGTCAGAGAAGTCATGGACCGAGAAATATCCTTCCAACAAATTTAACCATCTGTCTACATTGTCTGCATCTATTTTTCCTTCAAATATAGGAATGTCAAAGTTTACCTGTACCTTGAAGGGAGTGACGCCTCCAGAGTGGCTGTTGGATGCAGATGCGCCATATGTGGGTAGTCGTTGAAGGATTTGAGCAAAGTTATCCATCATCGCATTCCTTTGTTTCTCGAGGGCTTCCTCGACCAGTATTTTGATAGGATCTCCTACTCCCTCGTCTTTCTTTTCTTCCGCCATGGGAGGTCGTCGGAGTTTGCGAGCCTGATCTTGCAAGGGTTCAACCAGATCGAGCCCTAACTCCTTATACCCTGACCGCGTTGGGGACATGCAAAGAAAAACAAAGAAAGAGCAGACCCGCTCTGATACCACTGATCCGGATTTTATGCAGGAACGCAACAGAATATAGAAATAACCATGAACATAGAGATGGAGTGGAAATAATGCTTCATTTCATTAATATCAAATAACAGAAATATGCTTACAGGCATAATGGAAATAAAATAGCTAGGGTGCTGGTAGCGAATCTCTGAGAAGAGATGTAATGGCTACAGACCTCTGCACTGTGTTACAATGAGGCTCGAAGGCCTATTTATTGTTGAGAAACAATGTAGAATCCGAAACGTCCAAAACCCTAACCGTAGGAGATGAAGCGCCAAAACTGTGGGCCCCGTTTGGGTAAATTGGTGGTTCAACTTCCCGGGGACGTAACTTTGGCATCCGATCTCCGTTTCACGCGCTCGATAGCTCGTTAGAAAGATCTATCCGAGGACTATAGCTGTCGGGACGAATTTGATCAGCAAATTCGCTGGCGCTTTCATACCCAAAAAACGTCGTTTAGGGCCTCAAAACGGCTCCGGAAGTTCAGGACCCGAAAAACTGCTAAAAATAGTAAGTTGTGTTGCAACTTGAAAATTGAAAGAACCGAAGATGGGGGTTCAAATGGAATAGGTGGGTGGCCACCAATATCCACCTGGATCATTAAGCCCCCAAAACGGCTCCGAGAGTGGAGGACCCGAAAACCTGCTAAAAATAGTAAGTTGTGCTGAATGTGAAAAGCTGCAAGAATTGATGGTGCTGGTCCAAATGGAATAGGTGGGTGGCCACCGATATTCACCTGGATCATCAAAACTCCTCTGAAAATCCCCTGGGCCCGCTGATGACACCAACCTGTACTTGTGACTGGTCTGCTCCTAACTCTAGAAGTCCATCCTAGCCCTGTCATAGGTGACACAAAAAAAGGGAATATTATAGACCTTCCGCCCCAAGATTGCTTGCCCTTAAGCAATCGAAATATGTGGGCCACTCTGTTGGCCCGTCGCAACTGAGACCCAATACCCGGATCCCATACAAACCTCTGGGTGCTACTATGCACTTGTGTCAAACCACTCGGAATAGACCACTCAATGCGGGGATCCCAAACTGATCTCTCACTGTACCAGCCAACAAACAATCCTCCCGGATCCCAACGCCACCATGGCCAATCATCGCCCAATCCCCACAGCTCGGACTGCGCACTGCCTCTGGCTATAACTGATGCTCTAAGAGGTGAAGACCATGACTCTCGCTGTGATGTATCTATGACTGTGTAAGCTGTCCCATCAACTGTGTACCAACTCATCACCTCTCTCCAATCCAATACCTGACTCAATCCCATGCTGATCCTGCGCTCCTAAAGTCGAGATGGAGTGCTGAAGAAATGTCGACCTGTGCCCCACTGCCAGCTAGAATCTGTAACATCTGCTATGTCTAAGGGCCCCTACTTTGTTGTGCTCCCTACGAAGACAATCCTACCATCAAGAGGGTACCAGCTCATGATCTCCCACCAATCTATCATGGAGGAAGAATCCAATGTAGTGTCAACCGCATACGGAACAAGCCTAGAGAGCTGTCGCCAGCTCATAATCAACTCATGCTGCTCTGTCCCATCTGCCAACGAAAGCTGCCTGTAGGAGAAAGCCCCTCTCTCTATAATGGGTCAAAGTGGGCAAGATATGCTGCAAGCCCCATCGATGTACTCCTGGAGAGTGCTACTCCTTGAGGGTACCACAACTCTACTCTCTGCATGTGCACCTATATGCACCTCATCAATGTGTCGGCCCATAGATGGATGCTCCACCATCTCCAACAACTCCTCTCACTCCTGATCAGGAGTGTCATGCTCCTGCTGTCTACTAGCTCCCAGCAGAATATCCCATCAACCTCCAACATCTCTAGAGGATATGGATCTGCAACTGCTGTCACTGTGCTTGGTGTCTGTGCATATGACTGCTCCTCCTCAGTGGCTGACCCCAAGGTTAGCC
Organism: Pinus albicaulis; assembly: GCA_034641835.2. Lineage (NCBI taxonomy): Eukaryota > Viridiplantae > Streptophyta > Pinopsida > Pinales > Pinaceae > Pinus > Pinus albicaulis. The sequence goes on along the minus strand of CM076580.1, from coordinate 677,394,843 downwards.
GTATATCCATCATACACTCGATGTGAGTCTCCATCTGGCTCTCCCCCAAGGGACTATCATGCATGATGTGCATAGTATCCTCTTCTGCTGACTCATGCCCCATCATATGCTGCTCTAGCTGAATTGTCACAAATGACTCATCACCCAGAGTCTCTCCCGTAGAGTCCCCTGACTGCTCACCCTGCACACTGGAATACAGCTCCGACGTACTATCATCATCTCTACATGACTGCTCTCGCTCCCCAAAAGCATCATCATCTGATCCCATAGACTCATCTGAAGAAGAGTCCTCACCCTGGCATACAGAAGGAATGCCCTTCTGTTCTGCCTCTGCCACATCAGTTGCATCACTCAAGCATGAGTGATCAGGCCCCCAAGGTTCTTTGCAAATGAAGCAAAGTCCCTTCCTCAACTCATTCTTGCTGCCTGATCCACCAAATTGGAGTAGCTCCTCCCTGGTCAACACTCTCTTGAAACACCCAATGTTTTGCTCAACCAAACTCTTAGCCAGTTTATAAGCAATAGGTGAAACCAATTGTTCTCTCCTCCAAATGGTCAACAACCTGGTTCGTAGCATCCGTCAAATGTCATCATTGTTACCCATGAATCTAGCCATGATTTCTAAGATCTTCATCCTCTTCTCAATGGCAAGATCCCAGGTGTTATGTAGATCTTGAAGATTCTCTTCTATTAGTTGGAAAACTTTCCGCATAATGTCATCATTATAGGGAAGCATAGGTGAAGTTATTCTGATAATCTCACTGAAACAAGAAGCTACTATAAGTTTAACTCCTTCACAAGGATGCTCCAAGAATCTTGGATGAATTAAAGCAAGCATTGTTGGTTTGAGTGACCAATTTAGGACCATCAAATCTGATTGGCTCACTTTAGGAAGATGTGATTCTAGCTTCTCCAAATTAAGGAAAGTTTTTGTGGTCATCTTTAGGTCCTTTAAATCAGATCCAAGTGCAAAGAGCCAATTCCCTACCTCAAACTCTTTTTGCAAATCCCTTATTTGCTCTAGTTGTAGGATGGCATGTATCCCCTTTGAAAAGGGTTTGTTGTTTGGTTTTTCTCTTTGATCCAAGGAAGCATTGCAGCTCCAAGCACCTTGTGCAAGTGATTTTTCAAACTGTAGCTGGTTCTGAATTCTTTCTAAGTCGTTAAAGCTTTTTCAAATATTTTTGCACAAATTGGGCTTTGGCAAAATCATTTTTTCACAACAATATGAATTCATCCTAGCAAAGCAATTTAAAAAATCTCAGGTGAGAAAAATGTTACCCCAGATGCAAGGAAATGATCTCTCCTCAAGCTTTGCGCCGACTCTGGAAATTCTACAACTGCTGCTCCAAGACTATGTTGTTGCCCGACTTCGGCCTCTGATTTACCCACTGAAAACTACTCAGAAAATTCTAGGAATTAGGGAAGGTGATTCTTGCCCAAAACCCAAAAAAACCCAGAAAGGATTTCCTCTAATTCCAACCTTCAAAATATGACCCTTCGTAGTTTGGCCCTCTTCCAATTTCGTTTTCTGGCACTGCAGCTACTACTGTCAATCACTGTTCTCCAAAATTCCTGCCAACCTCCTCAAATGACTCTCCTATAAATCTCCCAACACCCCAGCTCTAAAATCCCACCAATGCGGCTCCCACAAATGAGCCTCCTCTAATGACTGCGTAGGCCCTTCTAACCAAAATCGCTGCAACTAAAAACTAGAAACCCGCAGGCTGATCCAAGGTTGAAGCTCTGATACCACTGTAAAATCCCGAAAGGGATATTTTAACTAAAAATGTAGAAAAATATTGAACTCCACATTATGCCGTAAAATCAATGTTTACTCGACAGAAGATTTCCATGTAAAATAAAAAGACATGAAACACTGCAATCCAATACCACATAGAATAGGAAGAATCTCAACTTTTATTATAAATAATAATGAGTGTTACATATAGATCTGACCCAAAAGAGCTGAGATGGAAAACTGGTCACCAAGATAATCTGCTGCATTGCGACACTGTGGTGACCTCCAAAACTGTCTGCTGCACACTCCCTCCGGCAACAGCTACCATTGAATCCACTGAAGCATCTGTTGAAGATCTGAATGATCCTCACTCCAATGTCTCTGAAGCTCTGCGAAACTTCTGGATGAAGTCTCCTCAAAGAGAGTTGGGTTTCCGTTCAACACTCTCACAAATCACCCGAGGGTTTCCGTCTTGGGGCTACGAATGAAGTAAAGAACCATGTCTCAAACCTCTCATACAAGAAAATGATATGATCCCAAAGATATCCCTCAATGGCCTCCTCCCTTTCTTTTATAGATCTCATGGAGCCTTCTAGAAAATTATTTTATTATTATTTTATTCATGGTGCACTTTTCCCTCTTATTAAAATATTCCTTTTTAATGCAGAAAAGATTAAATCGGCTACCATGTCTCCCCTGGTCACTGAAACTCATGTCCAACTGTCCCATCATGGAGGTATCCTCGTCCCGGTTCCAATGAGCTATTACACTAAGTTGTTATGTCATGTATTCCTCTCAGAATGCCACCGTGAGCGTAATTAGTTGAGTTAAGCCCATAAATAACTCAAATTTCCGAAAGTTGTTGGAATGCACCGGAACGAAAGCCAAACTGCTCGAATGATCGAATATATCAAGCGAATGCCACCCGACCACATAGAAACTCCTCAAAACTCCTTCGAAAATCCCCTGGGCCCGCTGATGACACCAACCTGTACCTGTGACCGGTCTGCTCCAAACTCTAGAAGTCCATCCTAGCCCTGTCATAGGTGACACAAAAAAAGGGAATATTACATGGCAACTGAGTATCTGCACTGGTGTGTTTTTCAAATGACCCTCAAGCCTTCCTTTATAGTCTTTTCATTGAGAAATGAACGACCTAGAGTAGATCTCTAATCAACGACTGAGATAATAATTTGACTTGATCCATGTTCTCTAGAAGATTCACACTCCATTTTATTAATACCCATTAATTATTTAATTTCCCTAAGTTTAAACTTAGGGTTCCCATTAAAATAATTAATTTTTCAAATAAAACAAAATCCGACTGGAATTTCCATAAACACTTTATGGGTTCTTTGGAATACTAGTGTCTAAGTCTCTACACCAACTTTGAGACTTAGAGCACGTTCTGATGCTACAAAAATAACACTTTTTATTAAAATGAGATATGAGATTACATGTCAATGTTTTGGTTTCAGAACGTGGAACAGATCTGTAAATGAACCCTTTTATGCTTGGATGGATAATATGCTGATGTTGTGGTCTTCAAAGATGAATGGAGCAACACAAAATTTGGCTTCCTAAATCCTGAATCTCCAAACATTATGCACCTGTGAGAGATCATATTGACCTCTCCTCGTGATCTCCACGTTAAGCCGAAATGATGGGATCTTATTTGATCCCTGCCTTTTCGAGTGGCTATAGTATATGGTCTCAATACAAAAGCCCCTTGACTGGATCAACTAGGTGTTGAGATTTTGTGTATTTGGAGTAGCATCAGTTGTGTTCTAGCTCCAAAATTTTGTGGAGGGACTAGAGTACACTTGATCTACAGGACCCGGAAATTGATTTGGGAAATTTCATCTAGTTTAGGAGATATCAAATTAATTAATTATTTTAATGTATTTCCTAAGTTAAACTTAGGGAACTTAAATAATTAAAGTGAATTTAATTAAACATGTGATGAAATTGTCTTAAGTCACGCGGATCAAACTTTCTTTTAATCTTAGCCATTGATTCAAGATCTGATCATGGCCGTTGGTTTTCCAATGAGAAAAGTATAAAAGAAAGGCTTGGGGTCATTTGTAAAGAATACACAGAGGCAGAGCACTGAAGCTAAGTTGAAATTCTAGGGCGGGTTTGCTAAAAATACTCAGAAGTGTTTCAGCTGCAGAGAGGGGAATTTAGGCCAAGGGGATAATCTGATCCCGGGGTCTATAATACACAAGAGGCAGAGATTAGCTCAGAGGACAGCGCAGAGAAGAAGGGAAGCTGCAGCAACAAAGATAGTGTAGTCCCTCCAAGGACAACGTGATTTTTCAGCAGGAAACCCACAAGGATTACCCAGAGACCCTAAGGGGTAGCGTCAGGCCTGTGTCACCCAGTCTGGGGTAATGCAGACCTTTCCGGAGCAGCACTGAGGGTCAGAGGAGATTCAGAGGCTGAAGCAGAGGCTTTCAGGGGCAGCGCTGGGGTTTCTAGGCCCTAATCTTGGCTGAATTCTGTAAATCTCGTTTGAGGGTGTGGATCAGTCATTATTTTGGCCCTAGATCAACCAGTGAGCTGTAGATCTAATATTTCAAAATTATACCTCTCACCCTCAACTTTCTACTATGACGCATTTCGAAGCGTTAAAAATGTGCTTTGAACCCTCAAAACTCACTTTTCCTAAGTTTAGTGAGAAATCTGGTAATTAATTAAGCCATAAATTAAATAAATGGAGAAAAATAAATATCCACACATGCTAAATGAGGTGGAAAATTTTGGAGGAGTTAAAGTGAAGTCTCAAGATGGATGTGGACTCCCAAAATCAAGGAAAGGACATGTGCTCAAATAAAATCAAATTTTTGGCATTAAATGAGAGTTGCTTACTTGGAAATTCGACTTTGTGAAGTTAATACACATTTTGGAGGATTTGGGAGAATATTTGGTGGATATTTTTGTGGGAAATTGTCCCCACATGGGTTACCACTCGTATACACTTGTCATTCCATCATAAAATTCGAATTTGGACTATAAGGGAAGAAGAAAATGATGTCCACTTGCCAAAATCCGATTTTTACACTTGGCAATGGAGTTCCACTTATCAAATTCGAATTTGCTTTGTGATCTCCTCCCTTTCACCACTTGACATTTGGTTCTTCATTGTGATTTGCTTCCAACTTTCTATATAATGGAGCCATGGGCTCTCATATTGTGTCATGTAATACGAGATATTGGGCTTGAGGAGACGCTGCAAAATTGTATTCACTACTTGCAATATCATACAATAGTGTTTGGGGTAATTTGTGATGGTGTTCTTCTCCTTGCATATGTGGTAAATTCTTGATTTGTTGTTATGTTTCTATTTATTTCTTCATGCTATTGTTTATTTCATGCTTGTTTCAAGTTATGTTAGTATGCAACTATCTCATATTAGCATAAGAATTACTTAACTGCTATAGGAAAATAAATCTTCTAGTTGATGTCAAATATATCTCTAGGAATTCTTTCCATTGCACTTATTTAATTTCATGTGGATCTAATGAGTTGTAGTGAAGTTTTGTAGAATCATTCTTTGGTCAAGCATTCAAGCGTGAGGGGAAGTTCTCGGAGGAACCAACCTATTCTTGAAAATATTCAAGGAGAACCCGCATGTGTTTAATTCTAAAGTCTCATCTATTTCGATTTGTTTTGCAGGCATGCTCTTAAGTTTTAGGTTCTTATTTATTGCATCAAAATCATATAAAAAAAATTATTTTGCATATAGTGCACTTCATTTATCAATATCTGGCTATTTCAAAGAGCTAAGTCATGGATAGTCAAAGAGGAGAGCCTACTCATACTCTTTGGCCTAGCCCCTTGTAGATTATTTTTGTAATATCTTTGTGATTTCTTGAGCTAACATTTGTTATTGTAGATTTGTTCTAACTTGTTGTCTTGCAGCTACTTGCAGGTTTCATCTTTAAAAAACTACTTACAAGTTTGCATGCAGGACCTTGGGGCTCCAACTCTAGATTATTTCTCTCTCTTAGTTGTAGAACTCAAAGAGGATTTTCCTCCCTTCTTCTTCCTCGAAAAATATGCATTTTGTTGAGCTTTTTTAGGCATCGAATTGCAGAAATTTTCAGCAAGGAAAGGTCTATGGCTCAAGTCTAAATTGTGAAGACTTTCCTTGGATTTTAGAGAAGAATTCATAGTTTTCTCCTTCTTGTAACAACTAATAAATTTCTTGGTTTTGGGAGTGTGAGTTTTACTCATTATTATCCCTATCTTTCCATCTTTTGGAGATGATTGGTGTTGTGATTTTGTTGGTTTTTTTCATTTTGTATGCATAACATCTAATTGGGAAATTAACACTACATGCATTGCACTCATTTTGCATGCACTTTAATTTAATTTGCTACATGTTTCAAGTTTTTTCACTTTCATAGCAAGTTCAAACTTTGGCATGCATGCACTTTTAACTTGAATCTAATTTGTCATGAATCTTGTTCTGAGTCTACTTATGCTTCACCTTTAATTACATCTTGCATGCATCAAGTATTTGGACAAGATTTCTTCGTAAAGTAACATTCTATTTCATGTCGAGCAATTACATTTCAAGGTAAAGTTAATTTTCATGTTTGGTTAATTCACTTACATGCCCCAGGAAACCACTAAAATTTTACATCCAACATAAGTTGGTTGAATAGACATTTTAGGGACCCTTTACTCCTCTATTGACTCCTCACTTTGAGATTCATATCTTTGGGCGAGGGTGAGGTCTGAGGATTGAAGAGTTGAATTGTAACTTTGCTTTAGAACTAATTAATAAAATAACCTAAGAACATTTTTCATCACATTTACCTTGCAATTTCTAAATTTTTTCTTTCTTGATGGTTTAGAGTCTCACATGCAACATCATTTCCTATTTTCAAGTAGCATTTCCTTTCATGCTAGTATTGTAATCTCTTTTGCAACAAGTTTAGTTTAATTTTCTTATACTTGGAACATTGTCTACTTTAGCAAACTTCCTTTCATGTTTAATGATCATCATGTTCATGAATGGTCAATGAGTCTCATTTTCTTTTCAAGTACTCTTATTTCGTGTTGTAAGGCTAATTGCATGTTGTTATCTTGGTCTAACATTTGAGTTTTTCTATCATTTCATTTACATTCTCCAAAGTAGATTACTAATTGTTTGTATTTGGCAAGATATCTTCACTTGTTTTGATTCACCAATTTATATATCTTAAAAACATTCTTGTATCTTGTATCTTGTATTTATAATATCTTGTGCGAACAATTTCGTGTTTCACTTTTCAGGATTACTTTTGCTTTCCATTTAAAAACAATTCACTTCATTTAAGCAAATACAATTTCATTTTAAGCGCAATACTCTGAAGGCACTGGTTTCTCATATGTTTCATGCTTATCTTATGTATTGATAGTTATTGCTCATATCAAGTTTTTGCTTATAAATCTGAAGAAGTAATCTATTTAATTCTAACAACTCTCCTAGAAAACTCACCTCTTTAACTTAGTTTTTCTTTAGGGGCCACACCTTATAGCTAACCTAGGAGATAGCTTAAACGGAGAGAGTCAACATTAGTGTGACAACACCTTCTCTGAGTTTCTTGCCACCAACGACACCTTGTGGGGTTAAAGGCTTTTCTCACTAACTTGTGGGTAGGTGTAGGCGGCAAGGAGAGTTAACAGGCCCTACAGAGAAAAATACGACAACAATACCTCTATCCTCGGAGACAGAAAATATGGTTGATTCACACCCTTAAACGGGATTTACAGAACTAGAGCCCTTTCCGGCCCACCGGAAACCCTGACGCTTCTCCTCAGCCCTCTGTGTCAGCCTGAATAGCCTGCGTTAGCCTCTGCGCTGCTCTGGAAGGACCTGCATCACCCTTGAAGGGCTTACACTACCCTTGCGCTGCCCTGAGTGGGCCTGCGTCAACCCTGCATGGCTCCTGCTGCCTCTGCATGGCCTCTATTGGATTGCGTAGCACCTGACTGGCTCTGTGCTTGTCTAGTAAGCTTCCTCTTTGTCGCTGTTGTACTCTTGGCCTAGGATCAAACCATCCCCTTGCTAATACTGCCCCTCGTCGCACTACACTGTTTCTTAAATTTTTAGCAAACCACGCCCTAGGATTTCAGCTTAGCTTCAGTGCTCCGCCAATGTGTGTTCTCCAACTGACCCCAAGCCCTTCTCTTATACTTTACTCGTTGGGAAACCAATGACCGTGATCTAATCTCTAATCAATGACTAATATTAGAAGTTGCTTGATCCGCGTCACTTAAGTCATTCTCATCACATGTTTAATTTAATTCACTTTAATCTTTTAATTTTCTTAAGTTAGACTTAGGGTCCTTAATTAAAAAAATTAATTAATTAAATATCTCTTAAACCTGATGTAATTCTTATAAACGCTTTCTGGGTCTTAGATATCTCATGTACTCCAGCTCCTCCACAAAATTTGGGAGCTAGATCACATCCGATGCTACCCCAAAATCTCAACACTCCCTCTTAGCGAGGAATGTGCTCTAGCAATACACTTCACCCCGAAGTACTACTCTGATCTCTAGCATCAGTCTCAACGCTGATGCTTGGCCTGCTGCCCTTCATCACCTTGTTGCTGTTGCTCTCTGTATTGCTGCCCATGACTACGACCGTCACTGCTACATCCGTACTGCAGCTCCCTCTCAAATTGCTGCATCATGCTACCAACTGTTGCACTGCAACTCAGTTGATGAGAAGTAAGCAACTGAAGGACCCCTACCCAATGACAGACAAGTCAGTCGGGTTGCATCTCATCATTGAAGCTCCATAGGCTGCTACTCTGCGTTGCCCTTTTGAAGCCACTTCACTGCTGTAGCTCTACTCTGCATAAGCATGCCTCCTTTGCGCTGCTGAAGACATATCAACTCCTCTGCGCTGTTGCCTCTACTCTGTTGTTGCCTCTACTCTACGTTGTCCCTCGACAACATCCCAACCTCTGCCTCTGCTTCATCCATGATCTTTGAACGCATTGCTCCAGTCATTCCTGCTACTATCTTAAGGCTCTCGTAGCAAGGATGTGATCCAAGAGTTGGGCTACTCAAAGATCCCGCCACCACTCTGTAGTTGCTCTACAGAAATATCACCCCACTTCCGTGGCTCATGAGCACTCATGGCTATGTCATCGTCGGAGCCATCGTCTTCTTTAGCTGCTGCAGCCTTGGAACTAGAAGCTTACTTTTCCTTCTTCCTTAGAGGACAATTGCTGGCAAAGTGTCCAAGTTCACAACATTGGAAACATTTGATGTTAGATAGATCACGCTTCTTTTTCCATTGCTGCTTCTTAGATGTCAGGGCTGCATATTCCTCTTCCTCCTTCTTCACCTTTCTTGATCCCGCGTTGGTTTGTCTCTTGGTCATCCGGCGGATTTCCTCTTGTCGGAGGATAGCCCACATATCGTCCCAGTTTGGAAGGTCTACTTTGCCCAAGATGCTTTGGACAAACGTTTCCCAATCCTCTGTGACTGCATTTAGATCATTCCTCACCATGACATCATCATCCACCTTGACCCCCATGGTAGTTAGCTGATCCCGAATCGCTTGCAACCTGAAGAGGAAAGGATCGATTTCCTCTCCCTTGGTCATCATAAATAACCTCATCTGGTTCTCTAGAAGCATATTCCTCTTGACGGATTTCCCTTGATACAATGTGGTTAAAGCTTTCCACATCTCATTAGCCGTCTTCTTCTCGGCTATGTATGGTACCACATGATCCTTAACCCCATCCATGATGAAGTGCTTGGCATGTGTCGCTGCTTCATTATGATTCGCCAGAAGAATAACATCGGTTGGTGTAGTCAAGATGCTCTCTACATGCTCCTGTAAACCATATGCCCCAGGACTACCGGGATTCTGGCCTACCAGATAGTAAAGTTGGACAAGTCGTCGAACCTATCTTGATCGTGCAGTCCGTGTGGCGCCATATGATTAGAAATATTTTGTTGGAACATATCCTCCTCTCCTTGCTTCTGTTGCTACCTTCAACAGCAACTCAGATCTAGGGTCCTTGGCGAGAATGGTACCCTCTGCTCCCTCTGACAACTGATTTCCTCCCTTGGAAATATGCCAAATACAACGAATCAACTCTCTTCAATCACCCTACGATCGATCCTCAGATTTATTTTGCAATGAAATCTACTTAGCAACTGTTCTCCTCTCGCTCTTTGTCAACTTAGCTTAGGCACGATTTTGCACCGACAGAATCTCCACCCCACCAACAACTGCTAAAGATCTGAAACCTCGCTTCTGGACTACGGTAAATCTACAACACTCGAAATTGGACTGCGTCACCCTGGCTGGCCTCTGCGTGAGCAGACTGGCTTAGCGTAGCGACCGCACATCGCAGGCTGCTCCTGCGTCCCTCTTGAAGGCACTGCGTTGTTTCTTTATTGCCCAGCTGGGATTGCGTTAGCCCCTACGTCCTCCTGATGCTGCACTGCCCTCTTCGGATTTCTGCTGCTTTAACTGCTACCCTCTGTTGAGGTTTTGTGTATTTGGGGTAGCATCAGTTGTGCTCTAGCTCCCAAATTTTGAGGAGGGACTAGAGTACACTTGATCTACAAGACCCAAAAATTGATTTGGGAAATTTCATCTGGTTTAGGAGATATGAAATTAATTAATTATTTTAATGTATTTCCTAAGTTAAAACTTAGGGAACTTACATAATTAAAGCAAATTTAATTAAATATGTGATGAAATTGTCTTAAGTCACACGAATCAAGCTTTCTTTTAATCTTAGCCATTGATTCAAGATCCGATCATGGCCGTTGATTTGTCAACGAGAAAAGTATAAAGGAAAGGCTTGGGGTCATTTGTAAAGACACACAGAGGCAGAGCACTGAAGCTAAGCTGAGATTCTAGGGCAGGGTTTGCTAAGAATACTCAACAGAGAGGGGAATTTAGGGCAAGGGGATGATCTGATCCCAGGGTCTAGAATACACAAGACGCAGAGATTAGCTCAAGGACAGCGCAGAAGAGAAGGGAAGCTGTAGCAGCAAGGACAACGCAGTCCCTCCAAGGACAGCGTGATTTTCAGTAGGAAACCCTCCGAGGGTTACGCAGAGACCTTAAGGGGTAGCGTAGAGACTGCATCACCCAGTTTGGAGTAATGCAGTCCCTTCCGGAGCAACATTGAGAGATAGAGGGGCTTCAGAGGCTGACACAGAGGCTTTCAGGGGCAGCACTGCGGTTTCTAGGCCCTAATCTTGGCTGAGTTCTGTAAATCCCATTTGAGGGTGTGGATCAGTCATTATTTTGGCCCTAGATTAGCTAGTGAGCTGTAGATCTAGTATTTCTCTGTCGGGTTTTCCAGATCTGGAACCCATGCTTGTTGTATTCAGAAAATTCTTAAAATAAACCCTCCAGCAGCCAGAGACCGGTTTTCCCGCATTGGGTTTTTCCAGGGACTATTTGTTCAGAAATAACTGTGTCACTTTGTCTATGTGTGCATGAACTTATTCTAGATCTGGATTGGTGGAGATCTGTTATGTGTTTTGCTTTGATTTTAACTTGAATTTATTCAATTAATAACTTGTCTAAGTAGGAGGAGCATAACCAGATTAACAATAGAGAATTTCTGCATAAAGTTTAAAGATTCAGAAATTTCCACACCCTCTGCAGCACAAATTTCTTCAGCGGATTTGCTGGAGATCCAACTTGATCTGCAAACGCTCTGATACCACGTGAACATTTCTTAACCTAAGAAACCCTACTGCAATATGTTGATTTACTTCTACTTGAATTAAGTTACAAGTTAATTTTTGAAATATTCAGTAAATCAGTGAAGTAAATACAACTAGCAGCCTACACATACAGATCAATTACTGAATAGCATGCTCATATGACAAAGTGACAGATTTTTTGGACAAATGTCCTCCGAAAAACCCAATGCGGGAAAACCGGTGCAGCTAGCTATGGAGGGTTTTTATTATCAAGCAGAATTTGAATACAACATTTCTGGGCACCAATATTGGTTGGAACTAGAGAGAAAAATACGGAAACAATACCTCTATTCTCGGAGACAGAAAATATGGTTGATTCACACCCTCAAACGAGATTTACAGAACTCGAGCCCTTTTTGGCCCACCAGAAACCCCAACGCTGCTCTTTAGCCCTCTGCGTCAGCTTGATTGGCCTGCATCAGCCTCTGCGCTACTCTGGAAGGGCTGACGTCACCCCTGAAGGGCTTACGTTGCCCCTGTGATGTCTTGACTGGGCCTGCATCACCCTGCGTGGCTCCTGCTGCCTCTGCAATGCATTTGCGTGGCCTCTGCGGGACTGCGTAGCACCTCGCTGCCTCTGCGTTTGTCTGGTATGCTGCCTCTCTGCTGCTGTTGTACTCTTGGCCTGGGATCAAGCCATCCCCTTGCCAATACTGCCACTCGTCGCACTGCAAACTGCTTCTGAAATTCTTAGCTAAACACACCCTAGAATTTTAGCTTAGCTTCAGTGCTCCACCAATGTGTGTTCTCCAACTGACCCCAAGCCCTTCTCTTATACTTTTCTCGTTGGGAAACCAAGGACGATGATCTAATCTCTAATCGACGACTAAGATTAGAAGCTACTTGATCCGCTTCACTTAAGTCATTCTCATCACATGTTTAATTTAATTCACTTTAATCTTTTAATTTTCCTAAGTTAGACTTAGGGTCCTTAATTAAAAATATTACTTAATTAAATATCTCTCAAACCTAATGGAATTCTTCTAAACGCTTTTTGGGTCTTGGAGATTTTATGTACCCCAGCTCCTCCACAAAATTTGGGAGTTAGAGCACATCCGATGCTACCCCAAAATCTCAACAGAAATAACATCAGATAATGCAGTAGGATTTCAAGTTGAAATTTTCATATGGTATCAGAGCAAGGCTAGGCAAAGAAGCAGGAGGGTCTACGCCAAAGGGGATTCATGGTGATGCCTTGGCAGAAAATTGTTCACCCAAGAGCTTACGCAGTCCTTCTGCAGAAATTGTCCAGGAAAGGAAAAGCTCGGAGAAGATGGAAGATTGAGTTTTGTCAGAGCTAGCCTCTAGGCTGGAAATGGAATGTGCGTGCTTATCAAGCACTGCATCATCAGATGATTGGTATATTGATAGCAGGGCTTCACCCCATATGACTGGAGAAAGAGATCACTTCCCCAGCTATCAAGAAGAACGGATGGACTTCTAGATTACTATGGAAAACAAGTCAAAGTGTACCCCTGTAGGAAAAGGGACCATAACATTTCAAACAGAAGCAGGAGACAGTCTCTGAGCCACAAATGTGTTGCATGTGGCAGGTATGGGAATGAATTTACTTTCAGTGTCTCAATTGCAGGACAAGGGATATGATTTATACTTTATCGAAAGAAGAGTATATGTCAAGCATCCAAGCTGGAAGAAGGAGGCTCAGATTAAGGCTCGAAGCAACAAGCTATACAAGTTGTACCTTGAGTCACCAATGGCACTGGTAGGCAACAATCTAAGTGGAGAATCGGATCTAAATGAGCTATGGTATAGACGAATGGGGCATCTACACTGTGGAGCTCTGAGAATGCTCAGAGAAACTGTTACGGGAGTTCTAGTTCTTAGCACCAAACATGATGACGTGTGCAGAGGGTGCATACTAAGCAAGTATGCTAAATCAACATATTCCAGAAGCAACAATAGGGCGAAATGTGTATTGGGACTAAAACACTCAGATATCTGCGGACCGATGTCCACTAGAGCTCTTAGTGGAAGTGAATATTTTGTCACTTTCATAGATGACCATTCCAGACTTTTGCGCAATGAAAGGCAACAAAAGAGAATGGACAACTCCTTACAATCCAGAGCAGAATGGAGTTGCAGAACGAAAGAACAGGACTATTGATGGGGCAGCAAAGGCAATGATGTATGACTAGGATCTGCCTAGATTTCTGTGGCCAGAAGCATGCAACACAACTGTATATATCCAGAACAGGATTCCTCACAGAGCTTTTGCAAGACAACGCCCGAGAGTGTATTCACATGATTGAAGCCAGAGGTAAGTCACCTCAGGATTTTTGGGAGCGTCGCATATTGTCATGTTCCAGGTGAGAAACAGAGCAAACTAGATCAGACTGATGAGAAAGGGTATCTCGTAGGATATAGCGAGACATCCATGGCATACAAAATCTACATTCCAGGGAACAGGTTAGTGGTAGTAAGGAGGGATGTGAAATTCATGAAGGATCGAGCCTTCAGAAGATCCCGTGAAATGCCTACCGAAGAACAGTTTGAGGATGTGCCTCTACTCCAGTGGAAACTAGGAGAGGATCCAGCAGATGGACAACCATTAGGATCTAGCACTGTGACTAGTTCTAGTATTTCTTCAAGAGAAGAAAATCCAGATAGCTCACAGCAGAGGGGATAGCAGGGAGAGAAGATGATTGAGCCTCCTACCACTAGTGGCAGGATCAACAGAGAGGTACCACAGACGCTAAGGGACGTAGAGAAGTTTGTTGGTGCTCCTAGAAACAAAAAACAACAACGTAGAAAGCTAGACAGGTACCAAGCATTGGTAGCTCAGGTTGAGGAACCATATAGCTTTCAAGAGGCCATACGACATCAAGTCTGGGTGGATGTCATGGTGGAGGAATGCAAATCTATAATGATTAATGGTGTTTGGGAAGTTGTACCTAGACCTCAAGGCAGATCAGTTGTAGGTTCGAGATGGATCTACAAGATTAAGTATGCTGAAGATGGTAGCGAAGAAAAGTACAAGGCCAGGTTCGTGGCTAAGGGGTATGCTGAGAAGGAAGGAATTGATTATGAAGAGACCTTCGCCCCTATAGCCAGGTATACTTCTATCAGATATGTGATATCCCTTGCAACGCAGATGGGATGGGAGATTCACTAGATGGATGTCAACACTACATTCTTGACATTGAATAACCAGAGGGCTTTGAGACATATGAGAATAAAATTCATGTATGCAGGTTGAAGAAAGCCTTGTATGGCCTTAAGCAAGCACCTAGAGCTTGGTATTGTTGGATTGATGGTTACTTCCAAAAAATGGGATTTGTCAAGAGTGTAATATTCCTTTTTTTGGTGTCACCTATGAAACGTTTAGGTTGGACTTCCAGATTTAGGAGCAGACGGGTCACAGGTACAGGTTGGTGTCATTAGCGGGCTCAGGGGATTTTTGGAGGAGTTTTGAGGAGTTTCTATGAGGTCTGGTGGCATTCGCTTGATATATTCCATCATTCGAGCAATTTGCCTTTCGTTCTGGTGCATTCCGACAACTTTCGGAAAATTGAGTTATTACTGGGCCTAACTTAATTAATTATGCCTAAGGTGGTGTTTCAGGAGGAATTATTAGCAGATCACCTTAGTGTAATAGCTCTTTGGAACCGGGACGAGAAGATCTACAGGATGAGATGACTATGAGTGATTTTCAGTGACCTGAGGAGGCATGGTGGCCAATTGACCATTTTCCTACATTAAAAAAATATTTTAATTAAAGGAAATGTGCTCAATGAATAAAATAATAATAAAATAAGGCTCTAAAAAGATCCAGGAGATCTATAAAAGAAAAGGAGGAGGCTATTAAGGGATATCTTTGGATCATATCATTGTCGTGTTTATGAGAGGTTTGAGAATGTGGTTCTCTACTTCAGCCATAGCCCCAGGATGGAAACCCTCGGGTGAGTTGTGAGTGTTGGACGGAAACCCAACTCTCTTTGAGGAGACTTCATTCGGAAATTTCGCAGAGCTTCAGGGATTGGTGTGAGGATCATTCAGATCTTCAACTTGTGCTTCATTATCTTCAGTGGGTTCAGTTACAGTTGTTGCCGGAGGGAGAGTGCAGTAGTTCAGTTTTGGAGGCCAGCGCAGTGCAACAGTTCATCTTGGTGGCCAGTTTTCCATCTCAGCTATTTTGGGTCAGATTTATATGTAACCCCAGTTATTACTTATAATCTAAGTCACCTGATACGGGGATACGGGGATTCGATGAATCAGATTTGGGTACGGTGACCCCCGGAACAGGATACTTCTGGGATACAATACATTATATATTATTTTATTAAAAATATATATATATATATATATATATATATATATATTTTTTTTTTTAAAAAAAATATGTATATTAATATATTAAAAATTAGATATTTTTTGCACAAATTCATACAAAATTCATTGATTCAAACATAGATACTCATGAGTCATACATCATCATTGATACTGTGATACATTGATACACCATACATGATACAATTGTCAAATTTACTCAGAAAGACAAGATTGAATATAGTAAGATACTGTAGTTTTCTCATTAAGTCATCAGAATCAAAATGTGTTACATAAGTACACTGCCAATGGCAAATAGAAATAGAAAATACAAAAAAAACTACAGTTTACTAGACTACAAGCCTGAAGCCTCAATGAGTCAAAGTCATCAATCCTCATCATCATAATCAACATCATTGTCCTCATCTTGATCATCATGCTCACCACTGCTCTCGTCTGGCTCTGATGCATCCTCCTCTATCATCTCTGCATCTGCTGGTGTGGAGGATGACGCATGTACTCCATCATCAAATGTGACAGGCTCTAGCACTGGCGCATTGAGATCCAAGTTGGCCATGCCAACTCAACACTACTGTCCAGACCCATATCATCAGGAAAGAGATCCCACATCTTTGTCTTTCCCTTCAACCAGTCTTCCCTCTGCCTGTAGATGAGACAAAGGTAGGTGTGCACATACACCATTGTCTCTGCCCTGGACTGCTCAAGCCTGCTCTTCTTCACACTATACAAATTCCCATATGTGCTCCAATTCCTCTCGCAACAAGAGGATGAAGTCACCTGAGAGAGGAGCCTCATGGCTAACTGCTGTAGAGGAGGGCTTGTTGCCCCATGAGTTTCTGTAATATCCCGAATGGGAAATAGACAACAATACAAGCATACGACAATATAGAAAATGCCGGAAATAGAACGTAAAGCAAATACACATAAAAATGTCGGAAATGCTAAGCCATTTTATTAATCTGAGAATATAATGAGATACAATGGATAATTAGAATAAATGCACCTATCCTTGCTCAAGGCAAGTGAAGGACCCTCTCAGAAAAACAGGAAATGGCTGCTACAGAAATTGCATCCTAGCTGCTGGAAGAAACTGCAGTAAACTGCTGCTGCTGGAATGAACTGAAGCTAGGGGCTGATCCCCTTGCCGGAATGAGCTGAAAATCGGCAGACCACCTGAGCTCACCACCCCGGACAAAACCCAGAAACCATATACAAAACGGACCACCTCCGAAAATCACCCCCAGAAACCCTCCTCCTAGAAAAACGTTGTCCCTCCAAGAACTGCGCAGACACCAACTGAAATAGACTGAAATGGGGCCACAACTCCTCAGGAAACTCACCAAATGATAAACGCTGAACCTCCACACCGGAAGAGGCCTGAATCTCCTGCAGAAATCTCTACCACTGAACAGCTCCAACTCAAACTGCGTCCTCCCTCCAAGGACTGCGCGGTCACCCAATGAAGCTCAGCTCCTCAGCAAAACTCCCAACAAAACACCTGCAAATCTCCTGCTAAAGACTGAAGAAAAACCTTGCCCGAGCAGGCACTCGAAGTCCCCCGGGGCCAAGGGTGAGATCTCCGACCGGAGACACTCAGTCGCACTAAACAGTGCTGCAGACCGACTAAACAACCGGCGTGCTCAAGTAGACAGAAGTCTAGCTCACAATATCATCAACATATCAATAATGCCCAAATGAGGAGGCTCCTCCCCTTTTTATAGCATTGGTTTCCCTCCAAAACCAACGTCCTCTCTCTCATTGGCTCCTCCACGTGGTGTGTGGCCCCCCTTGGCTCCCCCCTTAAGTTCCAACGTTGCATCTACTAGGGAAACCCTTTATTTTATTTAAGTGAGTTGACCCCTCTTTTCTCACTTTTATTTATTAATTAACTAAGATTACAGTAAAACTATCTTGCCAATATCTCGGATGGGATATTTTTACTAAAATGCAGATAAATAAATCAACTCCACAAAATGCCGCAAATTCAACATCTACTTACAGAAGATTGCCATGTAAAATAAAAGACAGGAAACACTGCAATCCAATACCATATAGAACAGAAGGAAAATCTCAGCTTTTATTATAGATAATAAACAGGGGTTTACATATAGATCTGACCCAAGAAGAGCTGAGATAGAAAACCGGCCACCAAGATAAGCTGCTGAACGGCCCTGGCCACAAACTGCACTGCTGCACTCTCCCTCCGGCAACAGCTGAAACTGAACCCACTAACTGTTGAAGCCCAAGTTGAAGATCTGAATGATCCTCACACCAAACTCTGAAGCTCTGTGAAACTCCTAAGTGAAGTCTCCTCAAGAGAGTTGGGTTTTCGTCCAACACTCACAAACCACCCGAGGGTTTCCGTCCTGGGGCTACAGCAGAAGTAGAGAACCACGTCCTCAAACCTCTCCTACATAAGCAAATGATCTACTCCAAAAGATGTCTCCCAATGGCCTCCTCCCTTTCTTTTATAGATCCCTCGGAGCCTTCTAGAGCATTATTTTATTATTATTTTATTTATGGAGCACTTTTCCCTTTTATTAAAATATTATAAAATATTCCTTTTTAATGCAGAAAAGGGTATATCGGCTACCACGCCTCCTCCGGTCACTGAAATCTCTGTCTAACTGTCCCATCGTGTAGGTCTCCTCGTCCTGGTTCCAATGAGCTATTACACTAAGGTGTTCCATCATGTATTCCTCCCGGAATGCCACCTTGAGCATAATCAGCTGAGTTAAGCCCATAAATAACTCAAATTTCCAAAAGTTATCGGAATGCATCGGAACGAAAGCCAAACTGCTCGGATGATGGAGTATATCAAGCGAATGCCTCCGAACACCATGAAAACTCCTCAAAACTCCTCCGAAAAGCTCCTGAGCCCACTGATAGCACCAATCTGTACATGTGACCTGTCTGCTCCTAACTCTGGAAGTCCCTCCTAGCCTTGTCATGGGTGATACCAAAAATGGGAATATTACAGACCTCCAGCACGAGATTGCTTGCCCTCGAGCAATCCCGAAGCCGTCGGACCACTCCATTGACACTGTAGCCTCTGGAACCAATGCACGGATCCCTTTGACCTGCGGGTGTGCGGGTACTGTGGTCAAACCTCTCGGAACAGACCCCTCAATGCCGAGATCCCAAACTGATCTCTCTCTGTCCCAGTCAACAAACAATCCTCCCGGATCCCATCGCCACTCTGGCCAATCATCGCCCGAGTCCCACGGCTCGGGCTGCGCACTGCCTCTGGCTATAGCGGATGCCCCATGAAGTGAAGCCGGCCAACAAGCATCAATGCTCCCTGGCTTATGTTGTGTTGTACCTCTAACTGTATAAGCTGCCCCACCAACTGCATACCAACTCATCACCTCTCTCCAATCCATCTCCTGGCTCAATCCCATGCTGATCCTGCTCTCCTGAAATCGGGAAGGAGTCCTGAAGTAACGACAATCGGTGCCCTCCTGCCAACTGGAACCTGTAACAGTAACTATGTCCAAAGGCCCCTGCTCTGCTATGCTCCCTATGAAGAATACTTTACCACCAAGAGGGTACCAACTCATGATCTCCCGCCAGTCCATCCTGGAAGAAGAATCCGATGTAGCAACAACTGCATATGGAATATACCCAGAGTGTTGCTGCCAGCCCGTAATCGACTCACATTGATCTGCCCTATCTGTCGAAGAAAGCTGCCTGTAGGAAGAAGCCCCTCTCCCTATAATGGGCCAAAGTGGGCAAGAATGCTGCAAGCCCCATCAATGTACTCCTGGAGAGTACTACTCACTGAAAATACTGCAGCTCTGCTGATTGCGGTTACATCTATCGACACCTCATCAATGTGTCGGCCCAAAGATGGATGCTCCAACTTGCCCTCTGATTGTACCATCAGGGAATCTAGTCGTTCCCCAACGCGGACCAACTTGGCCGCCGACTTGGCACAAGTCGCTCTCATACCTTCCAGCTCCTGGTCCTGCAACAGAATGGCCTCCCGTACTGACGTGGCCTTCTCTCTCAAAACACGAAGGTCCGTCCGAAGCCGATGATACTGCTGCCTGCGACCATCATCCAATACCTCTGTACCTGCTAGTGCCCTAGCTCCCTGCAAAACTATCCCATCGACCTCCAATGTCTCTAGAGGATATGGATCTGCAACTGGTGTCTGTGCATCTGACTGCTCCTCCTCAAAGGCTGACCCCAATGTTAGCTGCATATCTATCATAGGCTCAGTGTGGGTGCCCATCTGGATCTCACCCAAGGAAATGTCATGCCTGGTGTCCATAGTATCCTCTTCTGCTGACTCAGGCTCCGTCATATGCTGCTCTGGCTGAATCATCACAAGTGACTCATCACCCAGAGTACCACCTATACAGTCCCCTGACTGCTCACCCTGCACACTAGAACACAGCTCTGGTCTACTGTCATCATCATCTCTGCATGGCTGCTCTCGCTCCCCAGAAGCATCCTCAACTGATCCCATGGACTCATCTGAAGAAGAGCCCTCACCCTGGCATACGGATGGAATGTCTGCCTGCTCTACCTCTGCCACCTCATCTGCATCTCTCACACATGAGTGATCAGGCCCCCAAGGTTCTTTGCAAATGAAGCAAAGTCCCTTCCTCCTCAGCTCATTTCTGCTGCCTGACCGACCAAACTGGAGCTGCTCCTCCCTGGTCAACTGTCTCCTGAGAAACTCAATGTTCTGCTCAACTAGCCCTTGGGCTAGCTCATAAGCAGCAGGCGAGACCAACCGCTTCCTCCTCCAAATGTTCAGCAACCTAGTCTGCAACTTCCGGCAAATGGTCTCATCGTGTCCCATACATGACGACAAGATGGACTGCATGTGTGCTATGACAATATCAGGATGATGTTTCCTAATGCTAAAGAAGCATCGGAACATCTGCAAAATCAGGTCATCACACTCAAGATTGAACATGATCTCATAAGTTCGGCCCATGGCCATGGCTTCAAGAACCTTAAACTTCCTCCTAAATGTAGAGCCTGTACCGTTGTCCAAATCCCGAAAGGTTCCCACTATCAATCTGAGAATTCTTCTCATAATATCATCATTGTAGGGAGGGTAGGGTGCTGTTATCCTCAGGATATCGCTGAAACAAGAGGCAACTATCAGCTGGATTCTCTCACTTGGATGTTCTAAAAATCTAGCTTGTATTAATACAAGCATAGCTGGCTTCAAAGCCCAATTCAAACACCAATCAGATTGTTGTACCTTCGAAAGACAGGATTCCAGTTCCTTTAACATGGAAACGTCAATTTCTGATCTTTCATTCTTTAAGTCCATCCCTTGTACATACAGCCAATTTCCCACTTCTCTATCTCTTTGTGTATTCCTCGGATGCTCTTGATGGAGCAATTTATGTACCTTCTTGGTGAAGGGTCTGCTGTTCTTATTAGTTCTCAGGTTTTCTGCTTTTATTTTCATCAATTTGTTTAGAAGTTCCTCCATGGTTCAACTAATGGAAAGACCACTGTTTTCCTGGGTTCAATACACTTTTCTGAGTTTGCTATATAATTTCCAGTGAAGTGTTTTAGCAAACAGATTTCTTGCACAATGTTGCATGTGCAATTCTGAGTTGTCTCAACTCAGTATTGCACTAACTCAGTTTTATGACTGTAATGAAGCATACAGAGACTGAGAGTCCCTGTCTATAAAAATGCTTCAAATGGCAATGTTCCAGATGACATCAAATAAATTTCTAATCACTATAATATGATGCTACAGCCATCAGACCAATTGTATCTTTGATAAGTAACCCAGAAAATATATGTTTCAGATATGCAGTCTTATACAACCAATTAAACTTAATTGCACCAAACAGAGTACCTCTTCTTTCATCAGAACCATTCTTTTTCTGCTGTTGCAGTTGTTGAACAAGAATTACAAGTCGATCTGTTCCATCCGAACCAAGACCACATCTGGAGTAGCTATAGTGTGACTGATATAAAATTTCTCCTAATGCAGAAAGTTGCTCATCCGTTGAAGCTGCTGTTAACAGCACTGCAAATGGAATTTTTCATATATTGGATGTGTTGTTGGAACTTTCAATGCATAGGTGCGCTTGGGATTAATTGCTGTCACAGGGTCATTGTGATCACCATACATATCCAAAAATGTCTGTCCACTTGCCAAGCAGATACAGCTTCCTGTAAAACAAAAGAAATATTTTAACAAACAAAAAAAATGCCGGTCACGATCTGTTCCAGATGGATATATATATCTTGAGGATTCCGCTCAAAATGGCAGCACGCAGCAACTTATGTGACGCCCCACAATTTGTAATTGTAATACGGAACTCAGATCCTGGTTTGCTCAGAGATTCCGTCCTCTGCTACAATCTCGCCCAACCTTCATCAATTAGCAACTCGATGTGCCGTTTTCAACAGTGTTACAGCCACAGTTGCCCGACAAAACTATCTTTCCGCTGAGTAAAGGGAACGGTATACAGATAGAGAGACGTGTTTCAGACTGCATGCAGTAACAGCATTGTTACACGTCATAACAGCTAACTGCTCCAAACTCTTGCGTGAAACCTGTGTCGTCTTGCCACCCTAACCTTCGCGTGCAATTTGTGTTGTATTGCCTGCCGATTGACTCTGCAACAGCAATTCGATGCCTCTGACGTGCAATCTGTGGTAACCGCCAGTAATTCGCTCCCCCCAACGGTGATATGTTGCAGAGTCCTGTGACTCCTCGACTCGCTCTGTTTCTAGAAAACCCGCAACCAATTAATCCAACGCTATCAACCCGTTGTTCAGCTTCTAATCACATTGCGCGACTGATTGCTTTGACGTATTACTCCAGCTGGGACCTACCTTCACGTGTGGCCATGACAATCATTGCCACCATGCTACGATCTTATTCCGCTGGAATTCCACTTTGTGAGGCTGACGTGGGATTACACCGTCGAATCAATCCATTTATGCATACGGGTTCCTCAATCCTACGCATAGTCAACGCATCTGGAGAAATCCGCCGTCGGATAGAGATTTCTTTTTTCCTTTCAGCGGTGTGTGTCCCCACAGGTTCGGCTCCACAGAATTTGTCTTCAGCGTGCCTTTGCTAGACTGCGATGCGTATCATCACGTGCACCATTCACTTCTGTACCGATCTCTGGCACGAGCTCTTCCCCGAGATGGGGTTTCGGTCCTCACCAAAAATATTTGATTTTATTTCTTGCCTCTGCGTCTCATAACGCAAAATTCTGATACCATTTCTTTTTCCTTTTACACAGACTTTCTGGCAACCACAGGATGACAGCAGAATGATGGCCTTTGGTGGTCGACACACACACTGCGTCAGTCAAACCCAGCTGAATCGGTATTCTTCAGATTTTGATGCGGCCTCTCTACACTCCTAGATTGGCTTCAAGTTTTCATACGGCCTCCACAAAGACCCGACTCCTTCAGCATAATACACTGCGCTTCATATGAAACTCGATCTTACCTTGAGAGAAATTTCCTTTGCGATAAACCCTTTGATAACAACAACAGCAACTAAAATTTGTAATAATAATCACTGCAACTGTAGCTAAAACCCGCAGGCTGAACCAAAATCAGTGCTCCGATACCACTGTAATATCCCGAATGGGATATTTTTACTAAAATGCAGATAAATAAATAAACTCCACAAAATGCCGCAAATTCAACATCTACTTACAGAAGATTGCCATGTAAAATAAAAGACAAGAAACACTGCAATCCATTACCATATAGAACAGAAGGAAAATCTCAGCTTTTATTATACATAATAAAACAGGGGTTTACATATAGATCGACCCGAGAGAGGCCCCGGGAATGGCGGCACGAGATAAGTGCTTTGAACGGCACGGGCCTAGGCCCCACCTTCTTGCACTCCCCTCACGACCTTGGTGGTAGACCCACGGCCCGAGTGGAAGCCCAAGTTGAAGATCTGAATGATCCTCACACCAATCTCTGAAGCTCTGTGAAACTTCTAAGTGAAGTCTCCTCAAGAGTATTGGGTTTCCGTCCAACACTCACAAACCACGGGGTTTCGAGTCACAGGGCTACGGCAGAAGTAGAGAACCACGTCCTCAAACCTCTCATACATAAGCAAATGATCTACTCCAAAATATGTCCCCCAATGGCCTCCTCCCTTCCTTTTATAGATCCCTTGGAGCCTTCTAGAGCATTATTTTATTCATGGAGCACTTTTCCCTTTTATTAAAATATTATAAAATATTCCTTTTTAATGCAGAAAAGGGTAAATCGGCTACCACGCCTCCTCCAGTCACTGAAATCTGTGTCTAACTATCCCATCGTGTAGGTCTCCTCGTCCCGATTCCAATGAGCTATTACACAAAGGTGTTCCATTGTGTATTCCTCCCGAAATGCCACCTTGAGCATAATCAGCGGAGTTAAGCCCATAAATAACTCAAAATTCCGAAAGTTATCGGAATGCATCAGAACGAAAGCCAAACTGCTCGGATGATGGAGTATATCAAGCGAATGCCTCCAGACACCATGAAAACTCCTCAAAACTCCTATGAAAGCTCCTGAGCCCACTGATAGCACCAATCTGTACCTGTGACCTATCTGCTCCTAACTCTGGAAGTCCCTCCTAGCCCTGTTATGGATGATACCAAAAATGGGAATATTACATATACAAAAATCAAATATTCCAATTAGCGGTGCTAATTAGGAATATTACAGTCTCCCCCGGCAAAACGTTGCTTGTCCCTCGAGCAGCGAAGTGACCAGATGCTGTGTAAGTACGCTCGCTCTCCCAAGTGGCATTCTCATCACGGCAAGGGTGGCATTTCTCCAAGCAATGCTTGAACAAGCCTACTCTCTGTTTGATGCTCCCAAATGCTGAAATGTGCTGGGTCCCACTTCGAAACATCTCATCTCTCGCATCACCATAGTACGAAGGGATATCTCAATGCCGGGATCCCAAAGTGACCTCTCACAGTACCAGCCAACCAATAGTCCTCCCGGATCCCATCGCCACCGTGGCCAATAATCGCACAAGTCCCACGGCTCGGATTGTGCACTGCCTCTAGCTATGACCAATGCTCTAAGAGGTGAAGACCACCAACAAGCATCCAATGCTCTCGGGCTCTAACTGTGTGTACGTGTAAGTGCACATATGCTACCTCAGCGCATACCAACTCATCACCTCTATCCTATCCAAGTCCTGACTCAGTCCCATGCTGATCTTGCTCTCTACGAAATTGGGATCGTCTTTGAAGAAATGATGTCTGTGCGCCACCTTGAAATTTGAATCTATAACCTGTTACCTTCAAGGGCCCCTGCTCCACTGTGCTCCCTACGAAGAATACCGTACCATCAAGAGGGTACCAACTCAGGATCTCCCGCCAGTCCATCCTAGAAGAAGAATCCGATGTAGCAACAAAAACTACATATGGAACATGCTTGGAGTGTTGCCGCCAGCCCGTAATCAACTCCCACTGCTCTGCCCTGTCTGCCAATGAAAGTTGCCTGTAGAAAGAAGCCCCTCTCTCTATAATGGGCCAAAGTGGGCAAGATATGCTGCAAGCTCCATCGATGTACTCCTGGAGAGTGCTACCCACTAATGACTGCCGGCTACGGCGGCACAGGTACATCTATACGCGCCATCCCAGTGTCGACCCAAAGATGGATGCTCCAACATATCCAACAGCTCCTGCTGTCTACTAGCCCCCTGCATAACAATCCAATCAACCTCCAACACCTCCAGAGGATATGGATCTGCAACAGCTCTCACCGTACTCGATGTCAATGCATCTAACTGCTCCTCCTCAATGGCTGACCCCACCGGTTAGCTGCATATCCACCACAGACTCGATGTGAGTGCCCATCTGGCTCTCTCTCAAAGGAATATCATGCCCGATGTGAGTAGTGTCCTCCTCTGTCGACTCAGGCTCCATCACCTGCTGCTCTAGCTGAAGTGTCACAAGTGACTCTTCACCCAGAGTATCTCTCGCAGAGTCCCATGACTGCTCACCCTGGACACTAGTATATAGCTCCGGTCTACTGTCACCATCCATGCATGACTGCCCTCGCTCCCCAGAAGCGACCTCAACTGATCCTATGGACTCATGTGAAAAGGAGTCCTCACCTTGGCATACAGAAGGAATGCCCTCCTGTTCTACCTCCGCCATCTCATCTGCATCGAACATGCCATCCACCCTCTCGACAAAGTGTCGATACAGTGTCTGGAGCCCAGCCACATACTGGGATACTACCTCTGCTGTACCCCGTATCCTCTGCTCATGCATGATCTCGACATGCCCTGAGGGAAAAATGATGCATGTCTCCCTCATGACCTGCTCCCCAAGCGTAGGCTCAGTGATAACTGATGCACCACCTCCGCAAAGGATCATCTCATCCCCCAACCTGTGGCTGTCAACTAGCACACCAACCCAGTGCCACTGCTGAGAAGTCTCTCGCCTAGTGTACTGAGTGTCATCCAAATATCTTGGGTGAACCTCGCGTACCCTGCTGCTCACGCCCAAAGTGCCAAAGGTCAAAAACATAATCAACTGTACCTGTGAGTGATGTCGAAGCGAGTCAGGTGTGTGAGTCCCCACAGATACTGCCAAGTATTGCTCCTCTGTCTCTCCATCGATCCTGGGTGAACTACTCCCAAAGGTAAGCCCGAAGTCCTTGTCCATGAGTCTCTCTGGAAGCAATGCTCTAAGACCCTGCTGTGTAGCACCGTATGCCCTCGCATACCACTGATCATCCATACACTCCTCAACATGCCACTGCACACTGAGGCATACCTCGGTATGCGGCTGGATACCATGTGCTACTGCTGTAGCACCCTGTACCGTCTCGTGCCCTGACTGTGTCCAGGCATCGGTCACTCTCCGCATGCTCTCAATGTGATGTAGGATACTCCTACTCCACAATGTAGTCCCACACACTATGGTACACCACCATGCTACTCCATGTCCACCGGCAATCCACCGCTCAATGCTAGAGGCTCCCACACATCCCTGGATGTGATGTCCTAGAGCTGTGCCTCTACATGTCCGACTACCACCAATCGGTAACATCGTCTCCACCGTCGCATCACTATACCTGCTGACGAAAGGATCATCACTCCAAATACTCCTCAAGGGGTCCGAGAAGTGAATCTCCCTGTGTGTCAGTAGTGTTACCACCACTGCTCGGCTCTGCTGCGTCCTCCGTGCCCCACACAAAGGTGAAGAATCCTTGGCCCCATACAAGATGCCATCTGGTGGCCTGCCAATGCCACCTCCTCCGACAAGCTCCTGCCAAGGTGTGCTGACCACCCCGTGATCCTGTGTACGAGTGTCACACCAAAACAATCTAGGGAGTCTGCCCATAAACTGGTTGGCCACTGAAGCTGACCGAAACTGTACATGCTCTACTGCTAGGCCAACTGTACTCTCCAAGACATAGTCAGCCGACCTGCCTGGGAAACGGTAGGTGATCCCTCCTGGATCCCAATGCCAATCTGGGGTTCCTGTATTCCCCATGCATAGGAAATCCTGCTGAGCTACACTCGGATCCATCACTATCTCCATAGCCCGCTCCACCGAGTACCAACTCAAAATCTCTCTCCATCCAACCTCAACATGTGGATGCTGTACCCTGTGCAACTCTGATCGTCTCATACCGCTATCAAAGTCAACATATGAGATCTGACTAGGTGGCTCTGCCTCTCTCTCTCCAACGGAAAGAGATGACCCAACAACACTGCTAGTCCCATCCATGCATGCCTGAAAGGGAATGATCTGACGCTCCAACGTGCCCTCTGGTTGTACCATCAGGGAATCCAGTTGTTCCCCAATGCGGACCAACTTGGCCGCCGACTTGGCACAAGTCGCTCTCATACCCTCCAGCTCCTGGTCCTGCAACAAAATGGTCTCCCGTACTAACGTGGCTTTCTCTCTCAAAACTCGAAGGTCCGCCCGAAGCCGATGATACCGCTGTTTGTGACCATCATCCAATACCTCTGTACCTGCTAGTGCCTCATCAAAGGTGGATATATCTCCTATCGTCTCACCCATCTGTCGTGTGTTGCTACCACCTGAAGACTCGGACTCGACTCTGGTCATCACCTCAATGGATGGCTCTACTGAGATAGGCTCTACCTTCTCCACTACCACATCAACCGGCATGGCCAAGGAGGTCTCCAATGAGGGTGAATCCTGTGTCACACTAGGTGTAACCTCAGACTCCCTGCAATACGGTGTTCCCTCATCCTCCAAGTGCGAGGTAACTATTTTAATGGTTTCCCTCTCCGATACTCGGTCAAGCTGGAAAGAGTTATCCAACTTGTCCACCCAAGCTTTTTCTGAGCGCCTGGATGACCCGTCAAATGTCGGTAGATGGAATCTGCTAGCTGTGCGGTGGTAGTCTCCATCATGATGATGTCGGTGCCCCCGGTGATGATCGCAGAGTCTACTGTCCCGCTGGAGCTGGACAAAGTCTCTAAACGAGAGAGCCTCCATGAACTCCTGCCCGTATGCCTGGTACTCTACAAAATAGTCACCCATGTGGCCCGGCTCCGGCTCTCGCTGTGCTCCTGCCCCTATGTCTTCATCTA
This sequence comes from Pinus albicaulis, assembly GCA_034641835.2. Classification (NCBI taxonomy): domain Eukaryota; kingdom Viridiplantae; phylum Streptophyta; class Pinopsida; order Pinales; family Pinaceae; genus Pinus; species Pinus albicaulis. The sequence continues at coordinate 677,366,488 of CM076580.1, read as the reverse complement.
GAAAGGTGGGCATGGTAGGACGTGTGGGTGTATGTGATGCCATATGTTGAGTGGCATCATGCTCCGACAAGTGGTGGGATGTGCCTGATCCCTCACCAATCTGAAAACTAACCTCCAACGCAGTGAGTTTCTGTGACATCACCTGCATGTGTTGGAGGAGTGCCTCTATAAATCTCCTCTCATCATCATCACCTGCCATCGGCTCTTTCTGCTATGTGTCTACAGGCTCCTCAGAAACTGCACGGCTGCTGCAAAACCATACTGCTGCTTAACTTCGACCTCCGATTTACCCACTGGAAACTACTCAGAAAATTCCAGGAATTTGGGAAGGTGATCCTTGCCCAAAACCCAGAAAAACCCAGAAAACGTTTCTTCTAATTCCAACCTTCAAAATTTGACCCTTTATATTTTGGCCCTTTTTCCAATTTCGTTTTTGGTACTGCAACTGCTATTGCTCTCGAAAATTCCAGCAAACCTCTGTATGATCTCTTTCCCAATGTCATAGACCACAGGCTGAGCCAGAATTATGCTCTGATACCACTGTAATATCCCCAACATGAAATAAACAGCAATACAAGCATACGACAATATAGAAAATGCCGGAAATAGAACATAAAGCAAATACACATAAAAATGCCGGAAATGCTAAGCCATTTTATTAATCTGAGAATATAATGAGATACAATGGATAATCAGAATAAATGCACCTATCCTTGCTCAAGGCAAGTGAAGGACCCTCTCAGAAATGTAGAAATGGTCACACAGAACCGCATCCCACTGGAAGAAACCGCCGTAAATCGGCCGTCGGGCCGGAATGAACCGCTGGTCGATCTCTGTCGGAATGAGTCAAAATCGGCGTACTAATTGCCCCGCCCCGCCCCCACCCCGACAAAGTCCCCAAACCATAGCACAAACGGGGACGACCTCCGGTATCCACCGTGTAGTCCCCCTCTCAGAAAACGCCGTTCCTCCGTGACCCCGGGCTGCGTACACCACTGAAATAGATTGAAATGGGGCCACAACTCCTCAGGAAACTCACGAAATGATAAACGCTGAACCTCCACACCGGAATAGGCCTGAATCTCCTGCAGAAATCTCTACCACTGAACAGCTCCAACTCAAACTGCGTCCTCCCTCCAAGGACTGCGCAGTCACCCAATGAAGCTCAGCTCCTTAGCAAAACTCCCAACAAAACACCTGCAAATCTCCTGCTAAAGACTGAAGAAAAACCTTGCCCGAGCAGGCACTCGAAGTCCCCCGGGGCCAAGGGTGAGATCTCCGACCGGAGACACTCAGTCGCACTAAACAGTGCTGCAGACCGACTAAACAACCGGCGTGCTCAAGTAGACAGAAGTCTAGCTCACAATATCATCAACATATCAATAATGCCTAAATGAGCGGCTCCACCTTTTATAGCATTGGTTTCCCTCCAAAACCAACGTCCTCTCTCTCATTGGCTCCTCCACGTGGTGTGTGGCCCCCCTTGGCTCCCCCCTTAAGTTACAACGTTGCATCTACTAGGGAAACCCTTTATTTTATTTAAGTGAGTTGACCCCTCTTTTCTCACTTTTATTTATTAATTAACTATAGTCGGCAAAACTATACAAAAATCAAACATTCCAATTAGCGGTGCTAATTAGGAATATTACAGTTTCCCACCAAGAATAGGGCTTCTTAGCCCCCCTGTCTCGAATCAAATCATAGCCTCCAAATCGCCTAGTGCCAGTGGAAAAATCTGCAAAGGCATTCTCCACCTCATCAAGGGATGCCCTATCCTGAAAAATTCTCCTCAATGCATCTTTCCTCTCCTGTGAGATTTCAGCATCCATGTGAGGAGGGAATCTGCGGGAAGGTCCACCATTCAGCCACTCATGGCTATAATATTTTGGGTTCAAGGAGTGAGCCAAACATTGTAAAGGTGTGCAATTCTTGTCCCATCTGCTGACAAGAATATCTTTTATGACGGTGAAGAAGGCCTCAGGTGATGTCTCATACTCTAGGCACTGACTCTGTAAAAAAATGGTCCTCACAGACTCAATCATGGAATCCCATCCCTCATAAACCTCTCCTAGGATGGGTTGGTCTGTATCTGCAAATCGGAGCAAGGAAATGATAGGCTCCATGATCTGAATAACTAGATCTACCTTCTCCCACCATATATCATCCAACACTGTGTCCTTCACCTTTTTTGAGGCTGCTTGATCCGTCTTTCTCCAAAAGGACCAAAACTCTGAAATAACCATGGACCCAAGAGCGGTCTTGACCTCCCTCAATCTCTTCAACATGATGAATGAAGAGGCAAACCGTGTATCTGCAATCTTCAACAATGATAGATTGCTGTACTCCTTGTAGATAGTGAGGGCATTTGTATGGTTTTGTACAAAGTTGCGGATATGTCGTGCATCCTCAATAATGGCTCCAATCCAAAGCACATCAGAAGAAATAGATTTCAGTGCCAAGTTCAATGAATAGACAATGCAAGGTGTCCAAAATACTTGTGGATATTTTGCTTCCACAATCATGCCAGCGGCCTTGCAAATAGGTGCATTATCTGTAATGATTTGCACACAACAATCCACACCTACACTTTCAATAACTTTGAGAAATAACTCACCCATATATTGTGCATCCTTGTACTGTCCAAGTGCATCCACTGATTTCAAGAAAACTGGACCATTCAAGGATGACACCATGAAGTTGATGAGTGGGTGGCATGCTGGATCTGTCCATCCATCAGAAACAATGCTAACCCCAGATGTTGGCCATGCTGATTTAATAGGCTCAAGCATTTTGTCCACCTCTTTCTTTGCGTTTGTCAACAATGTGGTTCTGAGCTTCTCTGACCCAGGAGGCACATACCCTGATGGAGCCCCATGACTAAGAGCTCGACACATCTCAATAAATAGAGGTGACCATGCAACATTAAAGGATATGAAGTTCTGGTAGAAAAAAAATGCAATGGTGAGACCAAGCTCTTCCCTCTTCTCATTTTGGAAAATCTTGTCCATTGGACCAACTGCAGTTGCCTTTCTCTTTGCTAATTCTCCCCTACTAAAAGTCTCAAAAGGGAACTTGTTGCTGCTTTTCCTTAAGAATGGAAGGGGGTCATCATTCTTGTTTTTTTTAAATTTTGCTGCCACATTTGCCTCACCAACACTCTGCTCTTTCTCCAATTCCTTCCTCTTTGGCGATTCAATTGTTGTACAACATTTAATGCCACAACCTGGAATACCCAACAAATGAGCTTTCACACATAAATATGTGCAAGTGAAATGGCCGTTGCAAAAATTGCATTTCCATGAACAATTTCCTCCTCCTCCCTTTTTTGCTGCCCCTCCCTCTCTTGTCACATATTTCTACAATGGGTATTTGGGGTCAACAATTTGTTTTCCTTGCACATTTGAAGTTGCTGTTGCAGCCCCACTTCCAATGGATGGAATACTTGCAGACCCTGATGAAAGAGGGACAGGAGGGGCATCTCCAATGGGGACATTCTTCCACTTTCTTTGCCCATGTCTTGTTGCCTTTGATTGAGCCATGAATACTGTAAAAAATAAACAAAAATAACCAAATATATAAAACATATGTACATGCAAACACTAACAGCAAACTAAATGCAAAATATAGAGGGACAATGCACTTACCGGATGCTCAAATCTCTTCGAAAGAACTCCCTTTCTCCTTGCTCACACTAGCTCTCCTTCTCACTTCAAAAAATGAAATGGGTGAGAAAGAATGAGGAAAAACATCACTTTATAGAAAAGACAACGCGTTTTTTTAACCCGCGGGCCCAGTCATATCCGGTTTCACGGGATACGGCGTATCCGAACAGAGTACGGTTGGGATACGCCGTACCCCATTCGGATACGCCGTATCCGATGAATTGGGGCTGAATCTGGTACGAATTCGTACCCAATACAGGGATTCGTGATTCGTGGCCCCTTTTGGACGATTCCGGTTACTTAGCTTATAATAAAATGCTGAGATTCTTCTGGTTCTATGTGTTAATGGATTGCAGTGTTTTATGTGTATTTATTTTACATGGCAATCTTCTGTTGAGTAAATAGTGATTTTACAGCATATTGTGGAGTTCAGTTATTTTTCTGCATTTTTAGTTAAAATATCCCTTTCGGGATATTACAAAGAGTGACACAGATCCCAATCTCTATTGTGTAGAGAGTGAACCTCTAATTTTGGTATTATATGTAGATGACTTATTTCTGACAGGTTCATCTAGGCTCATCAAGGACTGCAAGGAGAACCTCGCAGCAGAATACGACATGAAGGATTTGGGGCTGATGCATTATTTCTTGGGGTTGGAAGTTTGGCAGCACAAGGGTGAAATCTTCCTTGGACAAGGGAGATATGCTACAGAAATTCTGAAGAGATTTAGGGTGCAAGATTGTAGACCTGTGGCTACTCCAATGATTACCAATTGGAAAAGATTGATGCGTCTGACGACGAAGAAGTAGACCCCACCTTGTACAGAAAACTCATAGGATCTCTTATGTATCTGGTCAATAACAAGCCAGACATCTGCTATGCGGTCGACACCCTTAGTTAGTTCATGGTGGAACCAAAGAGGGCACACTGGGCAGTAGCCAAGCCCATTCTCAGATATATACTGGGAACAATCGAGCATGGATTAAAGTACATTTGAGGCAATGACATCAGACTAAGTGGATTCACTGACGCAGATTGGGCAGGAAGTTCAATAGATTGGAAAAGTACCACAGGGTACTGTTTCAGTATTGAATCAGGAATGACCTCCCGATGCAGCAGGAAACAAAAGTCTGTAGCATTGAGCTCAGCTGAAGCCGAATATATAGCAGCAAGCACGACATCATGTGAAGCCATGTGGCTTAGAAAGCTGCTTGTGAATCTATTCAGGAGAAAGATGGAAGCAACCAGTATTCTGTGTGATAATCAGAGTTGCATCAAGCTCTCTTAGAATCTAGTTTTTTCATGATCGTTTGAAGCACATTGACATCAGGTGTCACTTTATCAGAGTCTGTATCCAGCAGGGAGCAGTTCAGTTATGGTACACTCCTACAGGAGAACAGGTGGTAGACATTCTCACCAAGGCTCTAGGGAGAACAAAGTTTGTTTATTTCAGGGAGAAGATGGGGATGGTTGAAAATCTGTTTCAGTAGAAGCGGATAATGCAGCACTTGAGAGGGAGTTGTAGTACAGATGCATTAGTGGTAGTGGCAGTGTCATGGGCAGTAGTACAGTGGCAGAAGCAGCGTAGTGTTGGTGGACAGCATCAGCAGCATAGAAGATGCTTCAGGTCAGAGCAATATGCAACAGGCATTATTGCTAGAGGACTTTCCTTGCTAAGAGGGAGTGTTGATTTTTGTAGCATCAGAAAGTGTTCTAAGTCTCAAATTTGGTATAGAGGCTTAGACACTAATATTCTAAAGAACCCAAAAAGCATTTGTGGAAATTCTACTCGGATTTTGTTTTTTTTGAAAAATTAATTATTTTAATGGGAACCCTAGGTCTAAACTTAGGGAAATTAAATAATTAATGGGTATTAATAAAACAAAGTGTGCATCTTCTAGAGAACATGGATCAAGTCAAATTATGATCTCAGTCGTTGATTAGAGATCTAATCTAGGCCGCTAATTTCTCAATGAGAAGACTATAATGAAGGCTTGAGGGTCATTCGGAAAACACACCAGTGCAGATACTCAGTTGCCCAAGTAAATCGATTTTCTCAGTGGTCGAAGTTAGGCAAGAGAAAATCGACTCAGAGGGTGAGTTGTAGGTGAAGGAGAAGCAGAGAGGGTTCAACAACAATCTGGGGTGCAAGAGCAGGTGACTCAGTGCCAGGAAGAGACAGCGCAGGGGCTGGGAGGGAGTAACGCAGAGGGGTGACGCAGTTCTGCGCAGTCCCCACACAGAGGCAACGTAGTGGTGACACAGGGGGTTCAGGAGGGACCTTCTGGGGTCATTTCTCATTTGACTATTTTGTGAGGAATTTCTCCAGTGTTATCATAATTTCTCTTCGTCACTACTGTCTGTAAATCGTACAAGAAGATTCCACTGAAAAATAGAAACCCTCATCTCCTGCAGTGGTTTTCCTGCATTGGGTTTTTCTGGTGACAATTGTCCAAAATATCTGTCATTTATGTGCTAGTATTTTCCTTATTGTTCTGCTTAGTAATTATATAGTGAAGTCTGCATTTGAATTTATTTCAATATTTAGTTTTACAGAAGAGATTTCTGCAAATAACTTTTTTCTGAATAATAAGTAGAAGAAATAACATCAGATAATGTAGTAGGGTTTCAAGTTGAAATTTTCACAAAAGGAGGGCTAAAATTTGCTGCTATTTCTTGTATTTAATTTTGAGTGGGGTTTAATATGTAATCGTGAGCAAATTGTTTGATGGAATGTCCCTATAATAGAACTTCTCGTTATTGTGCAAACAAAGTATTTAAATGCATATTTCCTTCCCTATGTTCATTTTAGAAAATTATTGGCATATCTAAAAATCGAGATATTACATCGGAACATGTTTCGAAAAATGGAGAGCTTCTAGGCACCCCACCACCCTCCTCAAAAAGTGGGATTCCTAGGTTTGCCCTCATGACTATTGTGCATAAATTCCCCCCCTTCCACGCCTCGTACAAAAAAGAAGAAAAAGAAAAACTATGCAAGCAAAGAATCCATTGCACAATGATGAATTTACGTGGTTGGATATATATATATATATATATATATATATATATATATATATATATATATATATACAGAGAGAGAGAGAGAGAAATGCCCCCCCTATGCTAGGAACCTTGACATGTCCTTGTCTCCCATAAATTTTACTTAAATTTGGAGTGCTTCTCGACATGTCCCCCATTTGCATTTCCTTGCTCCTAGGTCCCGAAAATTTGGTGGAACAATTAGTAATATATATATATATATATACAGAGAGAGAGAGAGAGAGAGAGAGAGAGAGAGATGCCCCCCCTATGCTAGGAACCTTAACATGTCCTTGTCTCCCATAAATTTTACTTAAATTTGGTGTGCTTCTCGACATGTCCCCCATTTGCATTTCCTTGCTCCTAGGTCCCGAAAATTTGGTGGAACAATTATTAATATCTAATTATTCTTGCATTTCCATCTTAGCCAAGATAATTTTTATAGAAGTTCAATTAACCTTAATTTAAATGATCTTTGTTGGATCATAATCTATTTTTTGTCAAAATCCTTGGTATTTTTAGCTCTTAATGTTTTCGCTTAGATGATATTGATATATTTGCATGTTTTTTTTTCTTTTTATTTTATAAGAATAACAAATAGGATTTTATTAAAAAATGGGGATACGTGACTAAGCCATGCAATTATAGCAAAAATAAAAATTCCATCCAATTTCATAGGACCAAAATACAAAACAAGGAGCTACGATCAATAATGCATTAAACAACGAGGTAAGATAAAAACTAGTTATGAAGCTCCTGTCGAGCTTCTCCTTTCCAATACCTCTTTGCCTCTTTTTGTCTTTAAGGATCTGTGATTCTTGCCTTTGCAGCTTGGAGAGCATTGCAACTATCAAATTCCTTCTTGGGGATCATCATGGGCACTCTTAGGTCCCGGGGAGGCTTCATAAGAGGGAACGTCAAGAGTCGAAATTTTTTGGAATGCCTAGATGTGTTGCAATTAATCCCATGGGAAGCTTGAGTGAGTCGATTTTTGACTTCCTAGTTTTTGACATGTTGTGCACCATTGAACTCTTTAGTCTTTCTTAGCTAGTCTCTTAGGTTGCCTATTTTTTCTATATTGATGACATGGTGTATTATCCCAAACAGGATATTTGGCTAATTTTGCAGAAATATAACTCAACAAGAATTACTTCATAAAAATTACTATTAATTTAACAGAACATTGCCATGTAAAATATAACCAATATAATACGACCAAATAACAACAAGATGAACAGGAACAATCTCAGCTTTATTATAATAGATAAACTAGGGTTTACATGTTAACACAACAAATATCGTTGAGATGGGAAAGTTGACCTTAAGAATCTGCTCCAATGTTGTACCGGCCCTTCAAACTGATTTGAAATCAATCACTGCACCTGTGAATTTTGGATGAAATCCACCAAGGAGATGAGGTGGGTTTTCATCCACTCTCACCAAAACCACTCGAGGGTTTCCGTCGTGGGGCTACTGAAGTAGAGAACTAGGTTCTCAAACCTCTGACACAAGATAATGCTCAAATACAAGATGTCTTCAAAATGTCTCCTCCTCTTTTATATATTTTATGGACCCCTCTAGAAGCCTTATTTTATTATTATTTTAATCACTTAGTACTTTTTCCCTCCTTAATTTTAAATAAAATACCTTTTTAATTCGAGAAAATGGTAAATCAGACACCATCCCTCATTAGTACATTGAAAGTTACTTCCCACCATCTCATCCTGTAGATCTTCTCATTCGGGTTCCAATGAGCTATTACATTAAGGTGTCTTGTCAAGTATTCCTCCCAGAATGCCACCTTAAGTTTAATTAGTTGAGTTAGGCTCAATAATAGCCCCGTTTTTCGAAAGTCATCGGAATGCAATGGAACAAAAGGCAAGCTGTGCGGATGATGGAATATGTCAAGAGAATGTTATCAGATCCATAGAAACTCCTCAAAATGCCATAAAGCACCTCCAAAAGCCTTTGGGCCCACTGATGGAGTAAACCTGCTCCTATGACCTAGCTGCTTCCAACCTTGAAAGTCCATCTTGATCACGCCATAAGGGAAACTAGAAAAAGGAACATGACACATAGTTATCCCTAACCTCAATCCTTTTCAGAATTTCTTGTTCAAACTTTGTTTGCTACCTTTCCCATCTAATTTAGGTGTTGATAGTTTCATACTAAGCCTCCCTTGCCTCATGGGCACAATACTTTAAGCCTTTCCTAAACGCAATCATCTCACAACAAGCATAGCATCCAAAAGTCCAATACCCAATGCAAACTTGAATTCTTGATTTCTTCCAAAGCATGTGATGACCCCTCTTGTACTTGCCACCCCTTTGGATGTTACTAATATTATTTTGCTATTTTATTCTATTTTACTACTCTTTTTATCTGGTGTCAATGGCACATGGAGGTGTGTCAGAAATACATATGGATGAGATTGTTGATGCCATGCATTACCTTTTTCATTTGGCAATATGGTGTATGACATATGTATTGGTGTATGCGTGTCTACATGTCTATAAGGATATGTATTTGTGTGCTTTTGTTGGCATGCATTTGTGTCTATATAATGTTGCAAATATCTTGATTTTTCCCGATATTCTTTTATTTTTTCATAGTTTTTCATGTGATTGATTTTTCTAGGTCTTCTCAAGCTTTTCAGGCCCAAGCTTATGCTTGTTATATTTTCAGATCTCTTCCAATAGTTTCCCTAACATTTCCAGTGATTTTCTTTCTAGGTCCTCGACAATATATTCCTTCAAAACAATATTTCTGACATTGTTATATATATATATATATATATATATGTTTGCATACATATAGATACATAAACATGCATACATGTTATATATTTCTATTGTGCACATGATATAAATAATGCAAAGCTTAACTTTCTTGGTCAATATAATAAGCCCAAGCTTACTTTTTGTTTCTTTTCTTGTTTGACCTTCTCTGTCTTCTTTGATCTTATTTGTAATTTTCCAAGAACCATTGTATCTATATCTTGCTTATGTATGTGTGGACATGATTTGCCAAGATGAAGAAAATCAACATATCTTTTTTGTTATGATAATATTCTAGTAGAAAGGATGTCTTGTAGGATTTTGGGTTGACTTTGCATATCCTTCAACTTAATTATCGATAAATTTTTATCATTACTGTCATGACTAATATTTTAATGAATGAGATCTGAGATCTTCTTTTGGAAACCTTCTATGTATATTTTTCTTGTTACAGTTGTCTTTCTAGCGAGTCCTTGGAGCATATTTTAATGCATACGAGCAAAAAATAGTTGTGACTTACATTGATTCCGACTGTCATTGTAATTATATCCAGTGCGTTCATTGTCAACATTGGGGACATGCTTGAACGATGGACTAATGGCATTTTCAGGTATGAATGTTTGGTTGATAGATTTCCTTGTTAAATCAACTCATTTAGGTCTTTGTTTTCCAATGTGAGAATGTATTTTTATAGGTAAGGCATTTATGAACTAACTCATTTATGCATTTTAATAGATGATGCATTTGACGACCCACACCCCTTTGATTTTTGTACATATGGCATAAAATCTCACATCTTATGTATTTTGGATTAATTTAATAGTGATGAGGGCCTTTTGCCCCTCCTTAGGCTAGTTTCCATGATTTTAGTTTATAAAATATTCCTTTATTGTATGAGTTGAGGTTTTCTCCTATAGATAGAGAGATTTCTCACCTCATTTTCTCATGGAGTTTTGAGGGAGAAATCCCATAGCCAATCTGAACTTTTCTACGATTTTTCTCTTTTAAACTGGTTATGAATATTTCAAGTTGAGAGAATTTCCTTGAGCAGAATTTTGGATGTGGAATTTGTTGATTTTATTGTAGCTTCGGTCAGTATTCAAGTCGGCCTAAAAGGAGGGAAATTAAATTTGAATTTAAATTTCTAAAAGTTGGCTTCAAAATAAGGTTGTGTCTCTTCAAGAGGTTATGTCGGCCCCATTATAGGCCTCCTCAAGACAAGTAGAAATTGACCTCGGCCTCCCTCATTTGGTCAACAATTTGGATCATGTTTTGCTTTGTTCACCCATGCAAAGGAGGATTTCTGGGCTTATGTACAAGTGTGAAGAAGGAGGATTTATGGTCTGTTCTCATATACATCGAGACCTTGTTTGTGGATTTGTTCTAGGAGGGCTGAAGCCCTATAATGCTACAACAGGAGGCCCCAGATGAATCTAATAGAGAGCCGCAGGCAAAGAAGAAGGATCGAGACCTTGTAGAGAATGCTAATCATTGGAGAAGGGTTGGTCATGTTGAGAATTTGGAGGGCTGGTGATTAATACAAAAATTCTCTTCTTGATAATTACTTGTGAGTTTACTTATGTATTCTCTTCTTTAGCTTAGTTAATCTTTCATCAAGTCAATTATCAAAGTACTCAGTCAAATGTAGGGACAGAATTATTTTCACTTGTAACTGAATTCCTTGAAATGTAGTTAGGAAGGTAAATCTCTGATTTACCTTTCTCACTTTCTCCCACCTTTAGTTCTGCCTTTCTTCTTATAATCACTATCTTGACTTCATAAAATTCTTCCTTTAAGCAGATTGCTTTTAACTTTATCTTACAGAACCTTTTCTTAATTCTGGAATCATTTATCAAACAACAATAGTATATACGCATCCTTTTTCCTTGCTTTAGGGTCCGAGATAGGTACTGAAACAATGTTGATAAGTCCGTACTTTATATCCTGTAGCTCCTGAAGTCTGCATTTCATACACAGTAAAAAGCGCACTGTTCTCCACACTGACTTACCTTATATATGCTCATTTTAAAATTTCGCACTTCTCTTCCTTTTGAACCCGCACTAATTTCTGTCTTTCATCCGCACTGTACTTTCAGATAGATTCGCACTTACTTCTTGGAGATGTCCACATAATAATCTTGAGATATCCGCATTGTAATATTAGATACATTCACATCGTAATCCGTATGATATCTGCATTGCTTACTCAGCAATGTCCGCATTCCTTAATTAGTGATGTCCGCTGTAGGTTTAGAGCAATATATCCGTATTACTTGCTTCCTGTCCCATTCTCCACATTATATGCTGTCCCTTTTTCCGCATTGTAGTTTACAGGTAAGTCCGCAATAGATTCGTATACATCCGCTTCTTTTAATTCAGATAGATCCGCATTTTTCCTTTTTCCGCACTGTAGACTCAGAGGTATATTAACTTCTTCTGTTCTGACCGCATACCATATGTGTATATATATATAGGGCACATCCCCTTAAGCAAGCCGACCATATAGCTGTAAGTGAGGCCGACTAGATAATGTTTATCTCAGCGTTGATGAGGTACTTCATTTCTTGCATTTTGAGGCTTATTTTTCATCGTTGCATTCTGGGCTAGACTGCCAGCAAGGTCTTGGAGCATATATGACACTTAATTACATTTTATATCTTTGACTCCTTTTTATATTTACGTAGTCAACATGAAGACCAACCTAGTTACACTTTTCAACACTCCCTCTTAACTAGGGAGGTATTCATACAGGTACATGGTTACTTTCAGACTGAAGAATCTCATAAGAAGCATCGGATTGGTAATTGCATCTGTATAGCATCATATCAACCAGCATATGCCTTGACTAAGAGCCCCATCTCTTCAATGAGACAATGGGCTACAATGCTGGCGAGACACATGACTTGTAGACACCTTCGTCATTGTCTCTCCAAGGTACATACTCCACTCGGGTGTTCCCAAAGTATGACCTTCTTGGACTATTCTTCTCTTGGGTAGCTAGCCCTCAAAGAATATCGGTCCTCGACTACTCTTGTCTTGAATGCCCTAACCAAAGTTGCAAACATCGCGATCGGGATTAAATCGGCGAGGGGAAAAAATCGGAAAAAATCATAAAAATTGGGAAAAAATCGGTAAAAATCGGGAAAAAATCGGCACATACAAAAATATTCATTTTTTTTCAATTTTTTTAATATCTAAAGCACCCACAACATAAAATAAATGCATTGACACATAAATATGAAAAAAAAAAACTAATATATAAGACGTGTAATATCATGTCTAGTGCTACATCACACATAATAGTGAATCATGTCCTGAATACTAAGTCCTGAGTCTCAACTCAACCTCAAAATATCAAAAAAAAATATAATAATGTATCTCATATCATGAGTCATAATGTTATATACAAAGGAATGCACCAAATAACCTATACTACTGATTTCCTCTACCCCTCTTGCGAGAAAATGTAATAGCTTTCCCTCTAGACGAAGAAGCTGGCGGGGCTGGCAATAGACTCTGTTGTGCTCCAGATCCTGAAGCACCAGGAGCTAAAGTAGGCAGACCACGTCCTCTACCGGTAGCAGGGGTAGGTGGTGTCACCTCCTCCTCCTGTTGTTGCTCCTCCTCCTCCTCATGAAACTCATCATTGATTCATCGCTACTAGAAATGGGATCATCAACAAGAGATACATAAACATCATCTAGCTCAAAGTCTTCAGACTTGGATTGCTCAACCTTATAACATGATAGAAATTGAAAAAGTTTAACATGCCTAACTAATGATTTTGGTTTGAGTGAAGGGTTCATCTCCTCAACCTTAAAATGCGGTAGAAAAAGATTAACATGCCTAACCAGTTGTTTTCCTTTGAGTGAAGGGTACATTCTTGTTAAGGCCACAGTAGGGGAGTTCAACAACCAATACCACCAACATCAACAAAGTTCAACAATCAATGCCACCAACATCAAGGTTCTTAAAGGACTTCATACTTTTGATCAAATGCCAATCTCATACCCTTACACATAATAGAATCAAATGGAAACAATGCAAATCCCCAAACCATGAAACCCTGAAAACCATTAAGTCTGCTGAATTTTGAGTGAAATCTAAAATTCTAGTTTCTCCATATGAAATCCAATGAGGTCGAAACCACTCTTAAACATCCTGAGTCATTTCATGGTAATGTTAAAAATTTAAGTAAAAGTATCACTTTTACTTTAAGAATTTAACATTACCATTAACTGCCAACAGGGTGTGTCAGGAAAATGAAAGGGCTGCAAAAATGACAAAAAAAAAATCGATTTTTGAACTTATAGGGTTGCTATTTGATGGGCCCACGATTTTTACCAAAAAAATCGCGATTTTTTCCCAATTAGCGAATTTTTCAAAAAATTGTGCAAAACATCGCCGATTTAATCGTTTTGTTGAAATAATCGCGATTTTTTTAAAACATCGCGATTAAATCGCGATGTTTGCAACTTTGGCCCTAACACATTCTCAAAGAGTATTGAATGCCAAATGATTACCCAATCCTCCATTCTGTCTTCCCAAGACCAGAATGATGTGTCTATCTCTCCCTCTCAACCAGGGAGGACCTATTCCACAAGGGAATGTACTCATTCCTATACAAGGAATGTACCTAAGTTAATTCTTAGGAATTACCAAGTTTCTTCCAAGTAAGAGACTTATCATCAGGCTCCCTCTTAACTAGGGACCTCCAGCAGCAATGGTTAGACACCCAGCTGCTCAAGAAAAATTCCTGTTTCTCGATGTCATAGATTTCGATATTGAGGAATCTCCAACTTTTAGCTTCATAGGGCACAGATCATTCATCACTTTCATCCTGAGTCATGTCAGCTATCAGAGAATGATTCATCAGACTTCCTTTATCTGGTCCATTGTTATGCCATGCTGCTTTTCTTCAAATCATCTTCAAGGATCATACATCCTTTCTCATGATTGGCAGCCCTGCACAAATTCATCCAGATAAACATACATATATATATATATATATATATATATATATATATATATGAACTTTTAGAACAAAAGTTACCTTAGTGATGATCTTTCACCCTGACATCTTCCTGTAGGTATCGACATCCTTCATACAGATTGACACATCTCCTAATGATATGTTTTGTGAAGAGTCTTTTTATATACCAGATTTCTGTCAGAGTCTACATATCCTCCCAAGAGATCTCCTAGTCACATCTTCTTGGCTTTCGGATGATAGCTGCCTTTTGACATGGTTGCTGTCATGATATCTTCCTTTCTGCACATTCTTTATTCCCAAGAACTTATCTTTCTGGTTTCTCATTCATATACAACCATCTCATATTCCATGAGGACATATTATGTTGATTTCATTTGTCCATGCACTGAGAGATACTCCTCCATAGATCATACTTCTAAATACAGAAGTTCATTACCTGCAACCATATGACAAGACTTCATAGCATCCAATGTTTAGCATATAAATATATACATACCTCATACCCCTTTTTCACTTGAGTCATCCTGTAGCAATTTCTCAAGAATGAAGAGTTTTGTTCTCCTGGCATGCTCCATCAATATCCCAGAAATCTGTTTCCATGATGATTCTTGCTCCTGATGACTGCTTTCCATTAGTAATGTTATCAGAAAGGTTTTTCCCGGAGCTGATTCACCAATAGCTCCTACCATGCTTTCATCAAGATGCTACACTGCTTCCTATCATATAACCAACATAAATTACTTAAAGAAGAAGATGATCCCAATTGTAGTGTAGATCCCTTGCTTATTCTTTCTTAGATTTTCTTTGAATCAGATTCTTCCTTTTCTTCAAATGCTTGAGTTCTGCAAAAATATTGTCTTCAACTTGTCTTCTTCCATAGAAACCCTAGGTTGATGAGTGAGGTAACTTACTTATCTCGTGATTTTGTTACCCTCATGATCATATGAGTTCTTGTTTCTTATACTTCCATGATGTCACATAGCATCAAATCTTAAGCAGGATCTAGGAGTCATAAAGAGACTTATTATGAGAGAGACTATTCTTAATGATCTCTTACTCCCTCTTTCCATCTACGCCTTCCATCCTTTCCAGTGACATGAACTTTCTTGTACTGTTCGTAATTTTTCTTCCAGCTTCTTTTGTGTCTCCAATATTGTTCATGTGTGAGAACCTTAAGAGTTCCTTTCCATGAATTCAAAGGAGACCCTTATCTATGAATTCAGTTATCTAAGAGGATCATGACTATCCTCCTTGTTTCATGCAAAGATCTTCGGTAGTACCTCATGTATCTCTTTGCAAATCGAAGTCATTTAACCAAAATTAAAATGAAAATGAAAGATACTTACTTGGTAAGTGAAGAGGAGATCTTCACCTTGTTCTTCCTTGAATAATCATCTTCTAAGGCTGTTCCAGACTTGAGATCACATGTCATCCATTTGTATAGCTAAACTTTCAGACTGTATTCTTTCAAGGCTGAAACTATGCTATCCAAGTTCTGCTTCCTTTTTCAAATTCATATGTATGCCAAACTGAAGCATCACCGATAGCCCTTTCTTGTAACCAAAGTTCTGATACCATGTTGAGAATTTGGAGGGCTAGTGATTAATACAAAAATTATTTTCTTGATAATTACTTGTGAGCTTACTTATGTATTCTCTTCTTTAGCTTAGTTAATCTTTCATCAAGTCAATTATCAAAGTGCTCAGTGAAATATAGGGACAGAATTATTTTCACTTGTAATTGAATTCATTGAAATGTAGTTAGGAAGGTAAATCTCTGATTTACCTTTCTCACTTTGTCCCACCTTTAGATCTTCCTTTCTTCTTATAATCACTGTCTTGACTTCATAAAATTCTTCCTTTAAGCAGATTGCTTTTAACTTTATCTTACAGGACCTTTTCTTAATTCTGGAATCATATATCAAACAACAATAGTATATACGCATCCTTTTTCCTTGCTTTAGGGTCCGAGATACGTACTGAAACAATGTTGATAAGTGCGTACTTTATATTCTGTAGCTCCTGAAGTCTTCGTTTCATACACAGTAAAAAGCGCACTATTCTCCACGCTGACTTACCTTATATATGCTCATCTTAAAAATTCACACTTCTCTTTCTTTTGAACCTGCACTAATTTCTGTCTTTCATCTGCACTGTATTTTCAGATAGATTCGCACTTACTTCTTGGAGATGTCCACATAATAATCTTGAGATATCCGCATTGTAATATTAGATACATTCACATCGTAATCCGTATGATATCTGCATTGCTTACTCAACGATGTCCGCATTCCTTAATTAGTGATGTCCGCTGTAGGTTTAGAGCAATATATCCGTATTAATTGCTTCCTGTCCCATTCTCCACATTATATGCTGTCCCTTTTTCCGCATTGTAGTTTACAGGTAAGTCTGCAATAGATTCGTATACATCCGCTTCTTTTAATTTAGATAGATCCGCATTTTAACTTTCTCCGCACTGTAGACTCAGAGGTATATTAACTTCTTCTGTTTTGACCGCATACCATATGTAAATATATATATATATATATATAGGGCACATCCCCTTAATCAAGCTGACCATATAGCTGTAAGTAAGGCCGACTAGATAATGTTTATCTCAGCGTTGATGAGGTACTTCATTTCTTGCATTTTGAGGCTTGTTTTTCATCGTTGCATTATGGGCTAGACTGCCAACAAGGTCTTGGAGCATATATGACACATAATTACATTTTATATCTTTGAATCCTTTTTATATTTACATAGTCAACATGAAGACCGACCTAGTTACATTTTTCAATAGGTCAATCCCTAGAAAATTGTTCATGAAAGAAGGGTTGGTTAAACCCTCAGAATTTCTAGGTTACCTTATAAATCTCATAATGCACTTTTGATGTATTGATCAATTTCTCCTAAAAAAAGATCGTTGGATTTTTCCCTAGTTAGGGTTTTCCCAGGGTAAAAATTTGTGTCTCTGGCATTTGGCTGTCTCTCCATGATCCTATTGTCATTATTATTTTTACTGTCGAAATTTTTCTATGTATAATTGCTTAATGATAAGTGAACCTGGTTAAGAAATCATTGGAAATAATTATCAGTCAAGAAAATCTAGAAATTCTACATGCTATCTGTTGTCGCCTTGCCGCCTACACCTACCTACTAGTTAGTGAGAAAAGCCTTTGACCCCACAAGGTGTGGTTGGTGGCAAGGAATTTAGAGAAGGGGCTGTCACCTATTCCCGACTCTCTTTGTTTAAGCTATCTTCTAGGTTAGCTATGGGGGGTGGTCCCTAAAGAAAAACTAAGTTAAAGATGTGAGTTTTCTAGGAGAGTTGTTAGAGTGAATCTGAATTTAATTTTTAAAGATTCATGAGCATTAATGTTTAACTTTGAAATAATAATGACAGTAGGAATTTACAGGGTAAGTTCCGTAGATCAAGAACCAAAGGTCATCGTTCACAAACAGATCACAAATCAGTACACCGGTATAATCACGTGGTTAAAACCCTCAAAGAGGGAAACAGTCGATGGCCTGAGCCAACGCGGCCACTTCAGGCAATTTATTAATATAAAAAGAAAAGTTACATATGTTTCTGTCATAAACGGTTACCGGACAAATGACCTTCCATGCTCTTTAAATAGAGATCATGGACCAATCGGGTGTTAAGTCACGGATCAAGTGTCGTTAATACTGAGGTGAGAGATAACCGTCGGATTACTGCAAATCGTGACCGTCGGATTATAAGTTACAAATGTACATGGTAAAGAAACACACTTTACCTAACTCTATACTAGACTAAGTTATTCTTAACTATTCCCTATGTGTCAGAATATCCTAACATCCCCCCTTAAGAACAACTTGGGATAATATTAAAGGATTTACAAAGGTGACACAAAAGGAGCCTATTTCCTATTTGTCGAAATATCCTAACATCCCCCCTTAAGAACAAATTGGGATAGGATTGAAGGATTTACAAAGGTGACACAATAGGATAAGGAAGGAGGCATTAGAGCCTATCTCCCCTTAATGACAACTTTCCTGAACTCTAAGCATGGATCGAAGTTTGGTAAACTTCGCTTCTGTGAGAGCCTTTGTAAAGATATCGGCTACCTGATCATTGGTTGGACAGTACTGCACTTCAAGAACACGATCATGATTGAGCTTTCTGATGAAGTGTATGTGGAGTTCAATGTGTTTCATACGCTGATGCTGAAGTGGATCTTTACATAGCTGAATGTCACTCTGATTATCACACCAAAGTGTAGTTGGATGCTGCTGATGAAGACCAAATTCAGACAGGATTTGACGAAGCCACATGGCTTGCTTGTTGGCTTCAACTACACCACGATACTCTGCTTCTGCTGAAGAAGAGAGATGGCACTTTGTTTCTTACAAGACCAAGTAATAGGTCGTGAACCAAGAGTGAATACATATCTTGTAGTAGACTTTCGATCGTCAGGGTCACCAACCCAATCAGATTCAGTGAAACCAATCAATAATGGAGATGCTCTTGCATTGTAATGAATCCCGAACTGAACTATACCTCGAATATATCGAAGTATTCTTTTAGCTGCGTTCCAGTGACTTTCATGAGGTTGGTGCATAAAACGAGCAACAAGACCAATGGCAAAGGAAAGGTCAGGACGGGTATGGGTTAGATACAGAAGTTTACCAACAAGTTGACGATATAAGGTAGCATCAACTTTAGGGGTAGTACAAGTGACTGGAAGCTTGACTCCGGACTAAAAGGGAGAAGGGGTTGGCTTACAGTCTTCCATGTGAAAGTGGTGTAGAAGATCACAGACATACTTGGACTGAGAGAGTGTAATGCCTTCCTTGGATTCCAAGACTTGAAGACCAAGGAAATAATGCAAGTGTCCTAAGTCTGTCATTTCAAACTTCTTTTTGAGGCTAGACTTCACATTGTTTATATGGTTTGGATCACTACCAGTAAGGATAAGATCATCAACATACAGAACAAGGATGGTGAAGGACTTACCCACTTTCTTGGTGTAGACAGTGTTGTCAGAATGACACCTAGAAAAGCCATTATCTAATAGAAATCTATCCATTTTGGCATACCAAGCCCGAGGAGCTTGTTTGAGACCATAGAGAGACTTACTAAGGGGAAAAACAAGGCTGGAGTCTTTTCGGATAAAACCAGTGGGTTGTTCCATGTAGATTTCTTCATGTAAATCTCCATGTAAGAAGGCGGATTTAACAACCATATGATGGACTTCCCATTTAAAGGAGGCAGCAAGGGAAAGAACAAGGCGGATAGAATTCATTTTTGGAAACAAGGGAGAAGGTTTCGATATAGCCAATGCCTTCAACTTGTGAAAATCCTTTAGCAACAAGACGAGCTTTATATCTATCCACTTTCCCATCTGGTCCAAACTTGGTTTTGTAAACCCATCTGCATCTGACAAGTTTTCTTCCTTTTGGAAGAGGATTAAGATCCCAAGTATCATTTTGCAATAAGGAATGATACTCTTCATTCATAGCTTCATCCCAATCTGGATGACCGGAGGCTTCTTCAAAGGTTTCTGGATCAAATTTTTCTGGAACTTGAGCCAATAAGGAAGAGGCTCTTTCGAACTGAGAACGTGTACGTTGTCGATCGGCAGGGTCACCTGCAAGAGAACTTGCTGCATCCCGAGTAGAGCAGACCCATCTTGGAAGCGGTGGAGTATAAGGAACAATTTCAAGAGGTGGAGGAGGATTGTCATCCTCGCTGTCATCATTTGAACTTGAAGGAATGCTATCAAAAATAGAAGAGAGAGAGAGAGGTGGCACATATGCCGAATCAGGCTCGCAGGCCAAAGGTGGCACACTCGCCGAACTAGGCTCGCAGGCCAAAGGTGGCACACTCGCCGAACTAGGCTTGCAGGCTGATATATTTTCATCAAATTTTACATCTCTTCTAGTGATTATATTTTTGGATTTTGGTTGAAGAAGTCTATATCCTTTGACATCTTCAGAATATCTAACAAAAATGCATTTTTCACTCTTAGGTTCTAAGGCTTTATGTTTCGCATCTGGAATATGGGCCCAAGCATCACTTCCAAAAACACGAAAGTGACTTACATCTGGTTTGATTGAGCTCCAAGCTTCTTCTGGAGTTATATTCTTTAAGACCTTAGTAGGAGTGCGATTTACTATGTAATTTGCACAGTTAATGGCTTATGCCCAAAAATTGAGACCAAGTCCTTTAGATTGAAGCATACAATTAGCCATTTATTTTAAGGTGCGATTCTTCCGTTCAGCTACACCATTTTGTTGTGGAGTATATGGAATAGTATGTTGCAATTGAATGCCATGCTCAGTGCAGAAGTTGATAAATTTGTTGTTAACATATTCTCCTCCATTGTCTGATCTTAACTTAAGAATTTGATGTCCATATTGTTTCTCAACAAAGGCCTTAAAGGCCAAGAACATGTTAAAAAATTCACTCTTGAGTTTTAAGAAGTATACCCAAGCGCGTCTGGAAAAATCATCAATGGAAGTTAAGAAGTACTTGCAACCAGAGAAAGAAACAACAAGAAGTGGACCACATAAATCACTGTGCACAAGCTACAAAGGGGCTGAAGCGTGTTGAGAGGCACGTTTTTCAAAACTATCCCGATGATGTTTTCCGAGTACACATCTGGAGCAAACACCATCTCGACAAGATACCATAGGAAGACCCGTCACCATATTTTCCTTACATAGAGTTTGAAGAGAGCGATAGTTTAAGTGACCAAATCACTCATGCCAAAGTTTGCTCACTTCATCATTGTGAGCAACAAAAACGGAGGGAAGACATGATGACCCAAAGTTGTCAAACTTATACAACCTTGTGGAATCATCAGCAATGCCAGTAGCTAAAATATGTTTAGGATCTTTGAGGTCCTTGATTACAACATCATGAGGTGAGAATTCTACTATTTTCCCTTCACTTGAATGAGTTATCTAATAAACAGAGAGAAGGTTGCATGACAAGGTAGGAACACATAGTACATCATTAAACTGACCATTATCGAGATGAATGGTTCTAGATCCTACAACACTAAGAGATCTATCATCACCAATATAAATATGTTTGGTGTTACAATCATTTAAAGAAGAAAACATGGCTTTACTTTTTGCCATGTGATAAGAAGCTCCAGAATCAATGAGCTACTCATGAGAATGAGAAGAGGAAGATACATTTAATGCATAACCAGATCTTGATGCTTGACAACCACAAGCAGAAAGTGCCATTCTTGAAGATGAAGGTGAAGAGTGCTCCAGATTGATGTTGTGCTTCTTCATTGCTGCTTCTAAGGCTTCCATCTTCTTAAAACATTTGGACTCTAAATGGCCATCACGATTGCAAAAGTTGCAATGTCTATCTGTCTTCTTTCCTTTGTTTTTATATGCCTTATCATTTTGGTGAGTTGCTTTTTTAGTTTGTGGCTGAAATTGCTTAGGACCCTTGTTTGGTTTCAGACCATACTTTTTAGGATACTGCTTCCTAGGATTCTTTTGATATGATTTCTGTTCGGCTGCTAAGGCTTTCTTAGAAGTGTTTCCAGAAGTGATAAGACCAAGGTGTAAGAGTTTTTCTTGTTCTCTTATCAAAGAATCACAAAAGGAATCAAAAGAGGGATTCTTGTAGGTGGTTCCTGAAGAAATGATGGCTTCTCTAGTGGAATGGAAGGTGGAAACAAATACAAAGTAAGCAGGGCCAAGCTTAGCAAGAATGCAATAGATGAGGCTACTATCTTCTTTTTTGACCTTACAAACTTCTAAAAGAAGTCGAAGAGTCTTGAATTTGGACAAAAAGTCTTCAATAGAGGAGAAATTATTAAGGTCCAAAGTAAGCAACTCATTTTCAAGTTGGTGAGCCCTGATTTGATTTTGAATGCCAAAGACAATATTTAGCTTATCCAGGGCTTCATGAGGGGTGTCAATGTCAAGGATATGAAATCAAAGATCTTGAGCAATGGACATTCCTATCAACCCTCGTGCTTGATCTTATTTATTTTCCCTTTACTTCTAAATATATCTACCATGTGAGGTAGCCATTCGAAATAATTGGTGCTGTTAAGAATAATCGGGCATGCACTTTCCATTTAAAAAAAAAACTGAAGCTGAGAAAAGCTAAAACTAACTGCTCCAATGGAAAGATCTCGAAAAATTAGGTCGTTTAAAAAAAATGGCTCGAAAAATGGCTTCCGGATGAAGAAGTTATGCCTTTTGAAAAATCTGAGTTGTAGATGCCGAATAGTTACGGGAACGGGATGAAGTGCGGCTTTTAAAAAAAAAAAAATGTTCAAAAATAGTAGATATACAAAACGGCATTCGCATGCAGTCAAACCGGCTTCGGATTTTGATCAACAACAGACGCGGCCCTCAAAATAGCTCTGATACCATGTAGGAATTTACAGGGTAAGTTCCGTAGATCAAGAACCAAAGGTCACCGCTCACAAACAGATCACAAATCAGTACACCAGTATTGTGTTCTCATCTCTTTGAGAATTATTTTACCTAACTCTACACTAGACTAAGTTATTTTCAACTATTTCCTATGTGTCGGAATATCGTAACAATGACAAACCATTCAACCAGTTCCTTTACAAATAACATGCTCAAAAGTAAAATAATGCTCAAAGAGATGAGAACACAATACTCCTGAAATGGAAACAAAAGATGTTAGCACAAGATATTTGCAAAATAAAATTGATTATGGGATAACCAAATCACAACATTAAAGCATATCTTATCATAGTTAGAGACATCTACAAATTAGATGCTAAATATGAAATTAAACTTTGCGAATATGGAAAGTAAGCATCACAATACTTGCATGAGATTAACAACCATCAAAAGACAAGTAAAAAGAAATGTGATGAAGAGTGCTCTTGGATAGTTTTAGTTAACTATCTCTACAACAAATATTTCAAATCAACTCTTCAATCTCCAGTCCTCACCCTCGCACAAATCGTGTGGATCTCACAGTGAGGAGTCAACAGGGGAGTAGAGGGTCCCTAGAGGTCTATACAACCAACTTATGTTGGAGGTAAAATTTTAATGAGTGTTTGTATGAAATCGATGTTGATTAATCCCAATTAAATGATACATGCAATGTTCCACAAGAGATGAGATAGCGCTTACTTGCAATAATAAACAAAACTTTGAGAGGAAAATAGACTTATGTGTGTTGTAGCATTAAATGGCAAGTGGAATGAAATAAGTTCTCATTAAAAAATGTTTCAATGGTTCCTCAAAATGTATAACATGCATGGATTAAATAGTGAAGCTCAAACATTAACTTAATTGAAACTTGCGAAATAGTGAAGCATAAATATTAACTTAATTGAAACTTGCCAACCATGTGAATTTTCACACACATGAAAAGATATTTGCTCAAGTTTGTAGCCTCTGGAGCTCATGCATGTAAGTTTAATTAAACCCAAAATTTAGTGAGATGGATGTAGAGTGCATGAGTTGTTAATTCTTTAGCATGCATGAAATGGAAATCAGAAAATGAAGTCAATCCACTCAAGAAATTCCTTCCTCTTCAACCAAGGAAGGGGGATACCATGGGAAAAATATCCCAAGCTCCCTCAAGCAAAAAGGTTATTTTATTAGCGATTACAAATGAGAAAAAGAGCCTCTAAGAAGGCTTCCCAAAAGGAGATCCTTTTATGAAGATAGAACTTGGAAAAAGCTAGATCTCCTCCTTAAAGATGACAACAAAAATTCATGGGGAAAACCTTCAAAATATAAATTTTACAAGGCTCCAAGGCCCATGGCAAAGATCATGTTGCTGCTGTCCTAAAGGTGCTTACGGTCCCCCTGAAATTCAATTTTGAGGCAATGGAAGACTTTGCATGCAAGGAGGATCAATAATTTTTCGCCGTCTTTTCCTCAAGCTCCTCGTTGTTCATGCTCCAGCTTATGGGTTGCGAAAGAAAATCAAACATTAGATCAAAATAAAGAAGATCTAAAGTACAAATTAATATACAAAGACACTAGCCCAAGAAATGAGAGCGAAACCCTATTCTTGCCTAGTATAGAAAACGCTCTTGAAATAGCAAATATGACTTTGAAACGCTCTTGAAGTAGCAAATATGACTTTAAAACGCTCTACAAAGGGAAATTTTTAGATTTTAAAATTTGAAGTAGTTGATGAAGTAGCTAGAGAATGAGAAAACTCCCTCTTGGTCTTTCTTTGATGAAAGACTTGGGGTTGAAAATAGTTGAGTCTTGGATCGCTTTGAATCTAGGAGTGAGTTGGTCTACGTGAGACTTCTCTCATGCCCAGATGGATTTCCTTCACACAATACAAATAGATCTTCCCTACACAGTTGAACCAATATTCGTTTGCAAAAGGATTAGAGCATCATAATGAATAAGATAAACCAAACATTCCTCCGAAAATTACTTGGCAAGCTTATTTCTGGAATACTACTCTAAATCAATGATGCATGCAAGATAGTTTGCATGTATCAATCTAAGCTAGATGGAAAATATAAACTAATATTGATCAAACATGTAAACGATTTCAAACACAATAGCAATAGTATGGATGGAAATCACCTCATAATGCCAAGAGAACATCTGCTAAATAGCCCCAAAGTCTTGATTTTATTGATATGCAAAAATGGCAGAGTTTCCTCAAGCCCAATAGCTCATAACATGATACAATACAATAGCCCACGACTTTGTTATATAGAGATTCAAGAGAAATTCCCAAGGACGAATGCATGTGAGAAGTGAACTTGGAGCAAATCCCAAGTAAAGGTAAGCCAAGTTCCATATGGAGAAGACTGAGACACCCAGAGCAAAATCAAATTTCTTTATGCACACCAAGGAAAATCGAATTCCCATATGATCCAGTGAACTCATCCATAAGCCAGACAAAGTCCTGTGCTACACCGAGTTCACCACTGCAAATTTGAACCAACTGAAACCGTACCTGTAGATGACCCTAGTGATCTTCTGCGTAGGTCCCTGAGAACTGAGTATTTCCTCTGAGTGACTGCACAGTCTAAGCTCAAGGAATAGCGTAAATCCTCTGAGTGAAGTGTTGAGTACTGTTGTACTCCAGATAGCTCGTGAGAAGAGGTCCCCACTTGGTCTTCAGTTAACTGATCAAGTAGAATATTCCTTTTATGCTCAACTGCCTTTAATAAATTTGATTTTCCTTGTGTGTAACTGCCGCTTTATCTCTGGAAAATTCGATTTTAAATAAAGAAATGATGAATTGTTGATGCAGTGTGCTCAGTCATCCTCCGCATGTCCGTTGATGCAAATCTTTGACTTAGAATAATTTCCAAGTAATTTCCACGTCATTTTGTCACATGGAATAATTCATTTCTCTCTATTTTATTTAATTCTAGCCTAATTAAATGCCACAATTTCCATTAAGCTTAGGAAATGTGGGTTTTGAGGGTCCAAAACTTATTATTAACCCCTCAAAGTGTGTCATAGTAGAAAGTTTAGGGTGAGAGGTGTAATTTTGATTACTAATATCCCATACAACTTCTCTAGACAACACTTATTACAATCAAATTACAATTTTTGACCTGCCCGAAATCTAAAAAATTAATAAATCACTACTTAGACCTAACCAAATTCAACGAATTTTTCTGTGTGATCTAGTATGGTAATATAAATTGACTCTAGACACTAAGATGCATTAGGGTCTCAACAAGCCGTCAGCCCGCCTTTGGGGTAATGCAATGAGTGAAAAAACCTAGAAAATTATTCGCCGCTAAAAAGAAGGAATAATTAACCAAGTAAAAAAAACACTCCAAGGTGTACTCGCTTGTTGATCGAGTCCCAACATCCTAGGCCTGTTACAGACTCAATACTAACTCAAATTCATCATTACTAGCATCACTTATTACAATTCCCCGTAGGGTGTGGAATCTGGGTACAAGAGAAAGATGATGAGAAAGAGAAGTAGAGTTCAAAAACTCTGTTGAATTGATGATATCTAATGGTACAAATGTCTTTTGGTTCATCCTTGGGCATTGAGTCTTCTCATTATCATCTGGTGCCACTCCAGTGGTCAACACTATGAAAGTGTGGTTAAGAGAGTAGCCACCAAATCAAGTAAGATGGACAAGTTAAAGATAGAGGCCAAGATGAAGCTTGTTTGATTCGTTGTATGAAGAGCAAGTATCAGGGTTGAAATAATTGAGATATTCCTAACGGAAATATACAATATTAAACAAAGTAAACATAGCAAAAACACATACAAAAATTTACAGCACATTTAATAACCAAAAATCTCCATGAACTGCGTTGATCTGAGCCATTTTATTAATACATACGAGGGTACAATGTGGTGCTAGAAAGAGTGCACCTGGGCTTGCACAAGGCAAGCTGGCAAATCCCAAATGGAAGATATGAAATCTCTCTTTGATTTGTTGCTGCTCTCTCCTGGCACTGCACTGAACTGCCCAAAAAATTCGTTGTTGGCTGCAAATAACTGCTGCTACAGCCTCCTCGGATGCTTAGAAAATTCTGGGAAATTAACCCTAGGCTCTCCACCAATAACCCACAAAAACCCACGAAGGAATTGGCCAGATGTTGACCTCGGAATTTCCGCCCAATTTTCCCCTAGCTCTTCTAGCTTCTAGCTGAGTTGGGATCCCTGTTTGACCCCTCAAATCTGCCCAGAAAATTTTGCCAAATTAATCTTGGGCTCTCAATAAACCCAGAAAAACCCAGAAAGGGTTTGTCCTAGTTTTGAAGCTTCAAAACTGACCTCCAAATGATTGGCCCTTCTCTACAAGTAGAAGATGTAATTTGTAGCAAATGCTTCGTTTGCAGCTCCACCAAAATGTTGGGAAAGCAACCACAACACTTCCTCAGAATCCACCTCAAGTTTCAACCCCTAACTCCTTTCACTCCTCAATCTCCAAGCATGGCTCTTCCAAGGACTGCATTGCTACTGCTAGAACTTCCCCAAACTCGCAACTTTTGCTGTTGGTACTAAATGGAATAGGTGAGACTCCCTCCTTGGGCTGGCACTCAAATTCCACCGAAGCAAGGGTTGGGATTTGCACTTGGAAACACTCGTGTGCTGAACAACACTTGCAGACTTGGCTTCAGCTCAAGCGTGCTTGTCTAAGACATATTCTCAAATGATCATGAATGAATCAAATGAGAGCCTCTTGCTCTTTTTAACAAAGAGCCTACAAAATGCCCATGTGGGCCCAACTCTACTTTCGCCACCAACTTCGCTCCAATGAGAGCATACTCCACATGTGGGTGGTAATTCTCCACGGGGTGGCCGCAATGCTCCACTAGAGGCACAATATTTCTCTTCCTTCCTAATATTTGGGCCCCCACTTAATCCCAAAATTCATGTGGGACCTTGGAACCCACATCTCCTAAGTACAAAGATGAAATAAGACAAAATTGGGAAAGATTGATATTTCCCTTAGCAATATTGCTAAGTGGGAATATCACAGTCCTCCCCACCAAAACGTTGCTTTTCCTCAAGCAACTTTCAAACGAGCATTCTCTCTAGTGGTTTCTCCCCGCTGTCCCTGCAAAAATGCGCTAGGGTCCCAAATGCGCTATTGAATCGTCCCTAACCTCTGCACTGTCCTGACATGAAAGAATCCGTCAATACCAGGATGCTAAACCATCCTGTCCCACCTGAAGCTCCCCTCACTCCACTCACTATCCTGCCCGGTATAAGTACCATAAGTCCCCTATATACAATCAATGAGGAGGGGATCATGATAATGTGGCACTATGCCCAACTCCTTGTGAAGTTGTCCTCCCACATAGGCCATCCCATGCACTCTAGGAGTATACTCTCGAAGATACCACCCAATCCCTACAGAGATAGCATCTCGCCCACATGAGCTTCTCCTGATACCATTCTGCGGGCCCACCTGCCATGCTAATGAGGGCCCCCACGCCTTCGGTGACTCGCTAAAGCCCAAAGGAATATCTGATTGGCCTCCCCCTGTAGCAGCTAGCTCACCCCTAAAGGTCATTGCAATTTCAAGTATTGTGATGCTTGGGTTCCATGCTAGCCTCAGAAGGGTGCCACCATGTTGTCGCTGCGCCACTCTGGCTCTAACAGACTGCCCATCGTGTGTACACTATATCCTCCTCTCCTGGAACCCGATGGTGGAATACTGATAGAGGCAAAACACATCTTGCTTAGGAATCTCCATGACACCAAAACAAACCCATCCAAATCTAACTCCGAACCTGAGCAACAACAGAGAAAGGCTGCCTTGCCATATGATGAAGCCCTGTGTGTACCCCCATGTGCCAACCCAAGAGTGAACTAGATCACTCTCTCCCATGACTCCGACCATCACGAGATAGAGTGATCTATCATTCAAATGAATCCCTGCATCCCATAGTCAGACTTGCTGCGACATAACTCTGACAACTACAGGAATCCATTTGTGCCTTATCTCTAATCCCTGCATGTAATCATTATATAGGCTCCATATATCATGGGCTAATTTGATGCATGCAAATTGCCCTGTGCCTGCCATTGTGTAGTACCGATCACTGTTGGAAGCCACATGTGCCAAATAGCTACCCCTTGAATGCAACCAATAGATGGGTATTTGATACTCGCAATCGACTCAGGGTATAGGGATCCCTCCTATTCTTGCCAACCATCACCTTTGGGTCTACCGTCCGCCCTCTCGATAATGTGCCAATACTATGTCTAGAGCCAAGACACATACCGGAAAACTATCTCAGCCGTATCTGGTATTCTCTGCTCATGCATGGTCCCAACATGCCCTGAGAAAGGAGTGACACATGTCTCCCTCGTGACCAACTCCCCACGCGTAGGCTCATTGATGAACGATATGCCACCCCTGCAGATGATCACCTCATCCCCCAACCTGTGGCTTTCAACTAGCATACTAACCCAATACCAATGTTTAGAGGTCTCTCCCCTAGTGCGCTGAGTGTCATCCAAATATCTCGGGTGAACTCCTTGTCCCCCGCTGCTCATGCCCAAAGTGCCAAAGGACAACAACCAAATTGATTGTGCCCACAAGTGATGTAGAAGAGGGTCAGGCGTGGGAGTCCTGACGGATACTGTCAAGTATTGCTCGTTTGTGTCCTCGTCAATCCTGGGTGAACTACACCCAAAGGTATGTCAAGTGTCTACGTCCATGAGTCTCCCTGGAGGCAATACTCCAAGACCCCCCTATGCAACACCATATGCCCCCACATACCACCGATCATCTCTGTACTCCTTGACATGCCACTGTACAGTGTTGGATATCGCCTGCTTGTTGTACCACCCTGTACCGTCTTGTGCCTTATCTGTGTCAAGGCACCAGTCACTCCCCGGGTGTACTCAATGTGATGTAAGACACTCATAATTGACAACGCAATTCAACACACTATGGTACACCACCATGCACCTCCATGTCCATCGGTAGTCCACTGCTCAACGCTAGATGCTACCACACATCCCTGGATGTGATGGCCTAGAGCTGTGTTTCTACGTGTCGGTCCAACCCCAATTGGTATCATCACCTCCACCATCACATCACTATACCCACCGATGAATGGATCATCACTCCAAATCCTCCCTGAGGGATCCGAGAAGTGAATCTCCCTGTGTGTCAGTAGTGATGCCACCACTACTCTGCTCCTCTGTGACCTCTGTGCCCCACACAAAGGTGAAGAATCCCCAGCTCCATACAAGGCACCATCTAGTGGCCTGCCAATGCCACCTCCAACAAGCTCTTGCCAGAGTATGTTGATCACCCCGTGACCCCGTGTACAAACGTCGTACCAAGACAACCCAAGAAGTCTGTCCATAAACTGGTTGGGCATTAGACTTGACCGAAACTCCCCTAGCGAATGTGCATGCTCAACTGCTATGTCCATTGTACAATCCAAATCGTAGTCAATCAGTATACTTGGGAAGTGATAAGCAGTCCTACCGGGATCGCAATGCTCGACTGGGCTCCTGGTATCCCAGTGCCTGGAAGCTCCTGCCGAGCTACACCCGGGTCCACCACCATATCCATAGCCGACTCCACATGATACCAACTCAGAATCTCTCGCCACCCAACCCCAAGGGAGGGATCGAATGCACAAAATCCCGCACATAGAACAACCCCAACATGCAAATGGTGCACCCTATGCAACTCCGATCGTCTCATCCCGTTATCTAGGTCAACGCATGAGATCTGGCTAGGTAGCTTCGTCTCCCTCGCTACAATGGGAAAAGGTGACCCAATAGTGCTGCTAACATGGTCATCCCCTCTAGTATGTCTAGACAACTCCACCTTTCTCAATCTAATGCACAGGGGTGGGCTTGTTGATCAGCAGTTGTCATTGATGTCAACCCAAGCAGCACCAGGGGCTAACCCAATTTTGAATGGGAATTTTTATGTACCAAATTAATATATTCTGGGTCAATAATGCTTTTGATGGTTTCTACTTGTCGAGATGTTTCCATTGATATATGGCACGCCATGTAATTCTTCACAGTTTGAGAGATATTCATGTTTGAAGTTTGTACCCCCAGTTAGTGGGCTAAAACCCTGGGGTTGGGGCATGGGTCATTGAAAAGTCATAATTAATATTTTTTATGCTCCTAAAATCCCACTCACGTTCACTTGTTGAAGCCCCTCTCAACTTAAGCATTCATATAAATTGTGATCTTCATTTCCTCCTTAAGCAAGGGATTCGGCTATCTGAAACAGGTCATCTTGGCATTTTCTCTCTAACTTTTTTTGTACGAAGGTTCAGAAGTTGAAATTTTTATGAGGCGAAGCCGAAATCCTGAGGAAGCTGCAGTAAAAATTTCAGATCAAGGTGCGCAATATTTTTGGAGATATGATCTGTGTAAGTCAGGGTTTTTGCAGGCTCCTGAAATTCATCTCAAAGAAGTGACCTTGGTAAATTCGTCATAACTCTCTCTCTGAGTATCGGATTAGAATTCCGTAAAAGTGACGGATAGTGCACAGTCTGTACTTTTCTCTCTATCAATTTCAGAAACAAATGAAGAAACGATGACACGTGGCACGCCGTACAAGTGCGCTCTGCTGAAACAGTCCATAATTAGGGAATTGTGAGAGATTGGGTATAACTCTCTCTTCAAGAATCCAAATTGGGTCAGACCTGTGACGTTGGAAAGATGACTCAGAGGATTACTATAGGACCAAAAATCAGATATTGAGGATTTGAAACGACAGAGATACACCAGATTCAATATCGAGCTCCTAGAAGGCAAGAAAAAGCTAGATCATGTGTTGTCAAGGGTTGCAAAGGACCAGACTTTCTACGGCAGAAAAGCAAAGCAAGGTGCAGTAGATGGTAGCATGACAAGAGCAGCAACCAAGGTGCATAACAACAGCAAGAAGTTCATCATATGAAGTCTTCAAGTGGGCAGCACTGCATACAATCATTATAAAGGTATCATTGTACTTAGTCATTGTAAATACATTATTGTACAAATTGTACTAGTGTCTATCTGCCAAGGGTTGAAGAGGTAGTGTTGGGAGGTCTAGGATCATCATTAGGTAGTTATATCAAGTTGGGGTTATGGTCTAGTATATATTCTTCTTCTACATCATTCTATATCATTGTAAAGTGGACCATTTTCCCTGGTATGGGAGTCCATTCTTCTTTTATTCTTCTATAGGGTGGTAGGGTGGTGCTAGGGTGAGTTGTAGCTCCTTGGGTGTTGGGGCATCCGTTCAGTTGACTACTGAAGAATCTCGAGCGTTGGAGCGTCCATCCAGTGGGAGCTGGAGAAGAATGCTTTTCTAGATTCTAGGAAGTTGGAGCTTTATTTTCAATTGGAGTTGAATATTAAAGAATTATTAGAAAAGCATTAGGTGGTTTTTGTCCCGGAGTGGGTTTCCACCTTAAAAACTGTGTGCATTTGTGTTCCTCTTGTTTATTGATATCATTGTACAAACACTGATAATAATTGAAGATTAACTAATTCTCTAATTAAAAGGAATATTGATTCACCCCTCCCTCCTCTTAGTATTTCCAACAATTAGTATCAGAGCTTGGTTCCTTTAATAGAAATTTAATAGCTGGAAGGAGGTCATGGAGCATACCAAGAATGGTGTACCTATTTTCAATGAAAATAATTATGCACTTCGGAAAGGAAGAATGGAGGTCTATCTCTTGGCACAAGGTTATGAAGTATGGGATACTATTAAAAATGGATTTACATCAACCGCGGATGAACAAGGTAAGAAGAATTTGGTAAATGATGCAAAAGAAAAGATATTATTATCAGTGGACTTATTGAATCTGTTTATCATAAGGTGTTGGGTTGTAAAAACACCAAAAATGTATGGGACAAACTTGAGAATATATGCGGGTGATTGAAATGTCAAAGAAGCAAAGCTTCAAATCTATAGAGCAAAATTTGAGCAACTGAGAATGAAAGAAGATTGTAACATTGGTGCATACTTTCAATACGTTGATGAAATAACCAATACTCTGAAGGTTTGGCAGAGCCAGTTGAGAAGAAGACTATTATACGAAATATTCTTAGAACATTACAAGGGAGATTCAACCCAAAGGTATCGGTCTTAGAATGCAGTGCAAATCTGGACAAACGTAGCAAAGATGAATTACATGGAGTTCTCATAGCATATGAAATGAGACTTGATGAAAGAATTACTTCAAATCTAGAAGCTGCTGATTGGTTGCATCTCGCAAACCAGCGGGACAAAACAACCTTCAATTGAAATGACATGCACTTGCAAGTGTGAAGAAAATGGAGATGATGGAGAAGGTCTTTCAGATGAAGAATATGCTTACTTTACGAGAAAAATAAAACCTGGTAAGGGAAAATTCAAATGTAAACTTCCATTGGTATGTTTCGGTTGTGGTGAGGTTGGTCATTTCATAGCAAAATGTCCGAACAAAAGTGATGGCAACTCAAAAGGAAATAAAGGCTTTAATAAATTCAACAAGCAAGGCAAAAATAAAGGATCAAAAAGGAACTTTCTCTCTAAAGAAGATAGCTCATCATCTGATGAAGAAAGTGACGGCAAAGAAGAAGCCAATGAGAAAGTATTATTTATGGCCAAGCACAATAAACAAGTATCAAACAATGAAGAAGAAGGGTTGAACATAGAAGAATTTTATGAGGAGGAAATCAAACTTATAGAAGAGCTCAATGCTGAGAAGATCCATTCCAATACTCTTCGGCGTGATCAAGTTTAAAGGTCTCAAAAGCTGAGGTTGAAAAACACAAGTATGTGATGCTTCAAAAGAAGTTGGAAGAAAGCAAACAAGAAAGGGAAGCATTAGAAGCCAAAGTAGTCGGGTTGCGTAGGGAAGTGAAGAAGGGAAAAATTGTCTAAAACTATGCCAACAACTCAAGTGCATTGGAATAACTCATCAACAATCAACGATCTTACAACAACGGAATTGGTCATCGATTCACAAGAGAAAACGGGGACCTTCTACAACAAAATACAATGAACCTATGAAGAGATCTGACATGCATGTAGACTTCATTGGACAAGATTCAAGAAAAATCTTGGAAGACAACTCCTCGACGAAGATTTCCATCCAGGTACCAACATATTTTTCATGGCTATTGTTATTCATATGGAAAATTTGGTCATAAAGTTTTAAGAATGTCGCACGTAGCCTAGGAACCAATACAATTCCAGGAGATATTTCAAATATGAACCTCCCAGGGCTCAAAGAAACATCAATAGATTTGAAATTTTAAGAAATAATATGGAATATTACAAATGTCAAAACTTGGGACACATAGCTAGAGATTGCAGAATTTAAAATTCTCCAGAAGAATCTTCGAATCCACAGAACGAACGAACATGGAAGAAGAAGAAGACTGATAATTTTCCTCTCGCTCTCAAGGCTCAAAACAACAAAGATGTGTGGTATGTTGATAGTGGTTGCTCAACGCATATGACAGGAGATAGAAAGAAATTTTTATCTCTGAAAGAGAAGAAGGATGGAACTGTATCCTTTGGAAATGATGGATCTTCAAATGTTATAGGATCAAGTACCGTCACTCTCGGAAGCAAGGATGTTCTAGCCAAGAATGTTCTATTGTTTGAAAACATGAATCACAATATTCTCAATGTTGGACAAATGTGTGATCAAGGACACACAATGCTATTCAACTCCACAAAATTTGAAATCGAGAAAGGCGGGTATGGTAAGAATTGTGGCTACGGTGGCTCAAATGTTGTATATAATACCGGATGAAGCAACTAAAGCATGTCTACTAGCTAAAAGAAAGATGAAAGTTGGTTATGCTACCACGAACGAATGGGTCACATAAGTTGACAATCTTGTCAAGATAAGCAAAAAGGAAGCAGTACGAGAAATGCTGAAAATCTCAAAACCTTCCAACACACTATATGAGGCATGTCGGCACGGTAAGTAGACAAAAGTCCAATTTAAAACAAAAGAACACTTTGGATCACATCCATTGGAATTGATACATATTGATCTATGTGGTCCTATGAGAACAAACAGAACAAAGGCTTGAACGGAGAGAATTATATTTCATGCAAATGATAGTGACTGTCTGGGGGTTTCCAAGCTTGATTTCCTAAAGAAAAAATCTGAAGCATTTGAGTGCTTTAAGATCTACAAGGAGTTGGTTGAAAATGAAACTGATTTGGAAATAAAGTGTCTAATATCAGATAATGGTGGATAATTCACTTCCAAAATATTTCAGCAATATTGTGACGAAAATGGAATAAAAAGACAATTTTCAACAGCACGAACACCTTAGCAAAATGGAGTTGTTGAAATAAAGAATAGAGTCGTACAAGAAATGGGTAGAACAATGTTGAAGGACTCAAAATTGGATGAAAAGTTAAGGTTCAAACGTTAAAATACTAGTCTTACGGTACATTATCAGCAGAAGTCTTTACCAAATAATTGCAACAAGACTCCATATGAATTATGGAAAGGAAAACTAGCTAATGTAAAATATTTCATAATATTCGGAAGAAAATGTTATGTCAAAAGAGAAGATCAAAATTTGGGTAAGTTTGAATCACGTATTGGTGAAGGTATCTTTGTTGGTTACTCATAAAAAAGAAAGGCCTATAAATGCTATAATATAAGATGAAAATAGATAGTGGAGAGCATAAATGTTACATTTGTGGCGAAATTGATGTGCAATGTTCTAGTAATGATGGGGATCTAGAATCTTTGAAACGCGAGACGAGGAGGCTAAAAAGAACCATGAGATCAAAATTGTAGAACAAGAAGCAACTATCAACAAGGAAGAAGTAAACAATGATCATCAAGATATACCGAAACAACAACAAGAAGGTCCTCCAAGGAGAACAAAAGTGGATTCAAAAGAACCATCCATCAAATCAAATCATTGGTGACATAAATGAAGGTCGACAGCTTCGTTCATCACAACAAGCTCACATTGCTTTTCTAGCAACCTTTGAGCCTAGTAGTTTTGAGGAAGCCAGCCAGAATGAAAATTGGGTAGCAGCTATGAATGAAGAATTGGATCAAATTGAGAAGAATAACACCTGGGAATTAGTTCCACGACCAAAAGATAAAAATGTCATTGGGACTAAATGGGTGTTCAGGAACAAATTGAATGAAGATGGGCAAGTTACCAAAAACAAAGCAAGATTGGTTTGCAAAGGCTATGCACAAGTGGAAGGAATTGATTTCGACGAAACATTTGCACCAATTGCTAGAATGGAAGCCATCCGAATGTTTCTCGCATATGCATGTTCAAGAAAAATCAAAGTCTACCAAATGGATGTTAAGTCAGCATTTCTGAATGAAGAATTAGAAAAATAAGTTTACATTGAACAACCTGAAGGTTTTCTACTATCACAAAAACAAGACTATGTCTGCAAGTTAAAGAAGGCTCTATATGGCCTCAAGCAAGCTCTCAGAGCATGGTATGCTCGTCTTGATGGATATCTACGTCAACAAGGGTTCAAGAAAGGTACTGTTGATAGCAAACTTTATGTACAAATAGATAAAGATAATTTAACAATTGTTGAGGTATATGTGGATGATATAATATTTGGTAGCAATGATGATCGAATAAGTAAGAACTTTTCTACAAAGATGCAAAGTGAGTTTGAGATGTCTTTATTTGGTGAGCTGACATACTTCTTAGGGCTTCAAATATCTCAGCAAGAGAAAGGAATATTTATATGTCAAGCCAAGTACATCAAGGAAATGCTCAAGAAATTCAAAATGGAAGATTGCAAACCCGTCCTTACTCCAATGGTAACAGGTTGCAAATTGAGCATAAACAACTCATCTAAGGATGTGGATCAAAAGTTGTACAGATCTATGATTGGTAGTCTTCTATATGTAACAGCCTCTCGGCCAGATGTTATGCAAGCAGTTGGACAAGTAGCAAGATTCCAAGCAGCACCAAAAGAATCACATATTATTGCCGTCAAAGGAATTCTTCGATATCTAAAGGGCACAGAAGAATATGGCTTGTGGTATCCCAAGGGTAACAATCTCATTATTCAAGCCTTTACAGATGCAGATTGGGCAGGAAGCGTTGATGATCGTAAGAGTACTGATGGAGCAGCATTCTATCTAGGTGGTTGTCTCGTATCATGGTTGAGCAAAAAGAAAAATTCAATCTCGTTATCTACACTGGAAGCAGAATACATTGTAGCAGCATCATGTTGTACTCAAGTCCTTTGGATGAAACAGACTTTGCAAGATCTTCAAGTACAATTCAGTGAGCCTATTCCCATATTCTGTGACAACACTAGTGCCATCAGCATCTCCAAGAATCCTGTCATGCATTCAAAAACAAAACACATTCCAATCAAATATCATTTTGTTAGAGAACAAATCGCTGAAAAGAATATCAAACTTGAGTATGTTTGTACAAAAGAACAAATTGCTGATATCTTCACTAAACCTTTACCTCGTGAAGCATTTGAATATCTTCGTCAAAAGCTTGGGATTCTCCCAAGTTCTCAATAGATTTTCCTTTTTTAAGAATATAAAGCGGGAGTGGAAGTGTGTACAGGTCTGCAGGACGATTGTGTGTCAGTAGGAGTGGAAGTGTGTATAGGTCCGCAGGATGGTTGTGTTTCAGGGGGAGTTACCCTTTGCCATTGATGTCAAAGGGGGAGAGAATGTTGTAGGAAGAGGTGCCATGATCGCAGGGGGAGTACTTGTGTTGCCATCAATGCCAAAGGGGGAGATTGTTGATCAGCGGTTGTCATTGATGTCAACCCAAGTAGCACCACGGGCTAACCCAATTTTGAATGGGAATTTTTATCTACCAAATTAATATATTCTGGGACAATAATGCTTTTGATGGTTTCTACTTGTCGAGATGTTTCCATTGATATATGGCACGCCATGTAATTCTTCACGGTTTGAGAGATATTCATGTTTGAAGTTTGTACCCCCAGTTAGTGGGCTAAAACCCCATGGGGTTGGGGCATGGGTCATTGAAAAGTCATAATTAATATTTTTTATGCTCCTAAAATCTCTCCCATGTTCACTTGTTGAAGCCCCTCTCAACTTAAGCATTCATATAAATTGTGATCTTCATTTCCTCCTTAGGCAAGGGATTCGGCCATCTGAAATAGGTCATCTTGGCATTTTCGCTCTAACTTTTTTTCTACGAAGGTTCAGAAGCTGAAATTTTTATGAGGCGAAGCCGAAATCCTGAGGAAGCTGCAGTAAAAATTTCAGATCAAGGTGCGCAATATTTTTGGAGATATGATCTGTGTAAGTCAGGGTTTTTGCAGGCTCCTGAAATTCATCTCAAAAAAGTGACCTTGGTAAATTCGTCATAACTCTCTCTCTGAGTATCGGATTGGAATTCCGTAAAAAGTGACGAATACTGCACAGTCTATATTTTTCGCTCTATCAATTTCAGAAACAAATGAAGAAAAAGTGACACGTGGCACGCCGTACAAGTGCGTTTTGCTGAAACAGTCCATAATTAGGGCATTGTGAGAGATTTGGTATAACTCTCTCTTCAAGAATCCAAATTGGGTCAGACATGTGGCATTGGAAAGATGACTCAAAGGACTACTACAGGACCGAAAATCAAATATTGAGGATCTAAAATGACAGAGATACACCAGATTCAATATCGAGCTCCTAGAAGGCAAGAAAAAGCTAGATCATGTATTGTCAAGGGTTGCAA
This sequence comes from Pinus albicaulis, assembly GCA_034641835.2. Taxonomy (NCBI): domain Eukaryota; kingdom Viridiplantae; phylum Streptophyta; class Pinopsida; order Pinales; family Pinaceae; genus Pinus; species Pinus albicaulis. The sequence continues at coordinate 677,327,887 of CM076580.1, read as the reverse complement.
AGGACCAGACTTTCTACAGCAGAAAAGCAAAGCAAGGTGTAGCAGATGGTAGCATAACAAGAGCAGCAACCAAGGTGCATAACAAAGAACAAGAAATGATTATAAAGTCTCTAAGTAAGGTGACTGCATACAATCATTGTAAAGGTATCATTGTACTTAGTCATTGTAAATACATTATTGTAAAAATTGTACTAGTGTCTATCTCCCAAGAGTTGAAGAGGCAGTGTCGGGAGGTCTAGGATCATCATTAGGTGGTTCTGTCATAGTTGGGGTTATGTTCTAGTGTGTGTTCATATTTTACATCATTTTATATCATTGTAAAGTGGACCATATTCCCTGGTATGGGAATCCATTCTTCTTTTATTCTTTTATAGGGTGGTAGGGTGGTGTTAGGGTGAGTTGTAGCTCATTGGGTGCTGGGGCATCCGTTCAGTTGACTACTAAAGAATCTCAGGCGTTGGAACGTCCATCCAGTGGGAGCTGGAGAAGAATGCTTTTCTAGATTCTAGGAAGTTGGAGCTTTATTTTCAATTGAAGTTGAATATTAAAGAATCATTAGAAAAGAATTAGGTGGTTTTTGTCCTGGAGTGGGTTTTCATCTTAAAAACTATGTGCATTTGTGTTCCTTTTGTTTGCTGCTATCATTGTACAAACACTGATAATAATTGAAGATTAACTAATGCTCTAATTGAAAGGAATACTGATTCATCCCCCCCTCTCAGTATTTCCAACATGGGCTGATAACGCTGTAGATCTTGTTAGTGCACCTCTGAAGAGAATTATTATGGAATCCCAACTTGTGGTCTCTATGCTGCCCCTCATCAATGGCTAGCCCAAAGGATGGCCGCACATCCTTCTCCACGTTGTAGATCTTGTCAGTGCACCTCTGAAGAGAATTATTATGGAATCCCAACTTGTGGTCTCTATGCTGCCCCTCATCAATGGCTAGCCCAAAGGATGGCCGCACATCCTTCTCCATCAGGGGCTCGACATGAGCCTCCAACTGCTCCTTCATATTCAACCCAACATGCAAGACATGCTCATTAGTCAGCTGAAGGTGGTTGTCGTTATGAAGCTTTGTCATAGACCATGATGCCTCACCAATGGATACCTCATCAATGGATGTGTGCTCAACCTCTGGAATCCTATTGCAGCAACTAGAAGATATTCACCTAATCGTTAATGTTAACTTAACAATGTATTTGCAGTTTACTATGGAAAATACTGAATACATCACAATGCAACCTACACAAATAAACTGCGGAAGAAATGCAAGTGCGGAAACAAAACTGAACAAGAATAGATCACACACACATTTGACACAGTTATTTTTGGACCAATGTCCTCGGAAAAACTTAATGTGGGAAAATCGGTGCAGCAGCTGAGGGTTTGTATATTATCCAGTAAATATTTATGAGTACAAATCTATGGTTGACACATCCGTCAAATCATACAGAGAAACTGATAGAAGATATCTTGTGAGACAAACCTCACTCCTCCACGGGAACTCGACGCTGATCAGCACCAAAACTGGACTGCGCTGCGCTGCCTCTGTGTCACAACAATGGTTGCCCTTTGTCTCTGCGTTGGTCTCTCTGCTGGCTGGAAACTGAAGCCTTTATAATATCCCGAAAGGGAAATAGACAGCAATACAAGCATACGACAATATAGAAAATGCCAGAAATAGAAAATAAAGCAAATACTCATAAAAATGTCGGGAATGCTAAGCCATTTTATTAATCTGAGAATATAATGAAATACAATAGATGATCAGAATGATAGCACCTATTCTTGCCCAAGGAAAGTGAAGAACTCTCTCAGAAAGATAGGAAATGGCTGCTATAAGAAACTGCGTCCCAGCTGCTAGAAAACTTCCGTAAAACTGCTGCTGCTGGAATGGACTGAAACTAGGGGCTGATCCCCTTGCCGGAATGAGCTAAAAATCTGCAGACCACCTAAACACACCACCCCGGACAAAACCCAGAAACCATATCGAAAATGGTCAGCCTCCGAAAATCACCACAGAAACCCTCCTCAAGGAATTACGCTGTCCAGGAAGGCTCAGTGTAGATGCCAAAAGATAAAAGCTGAAACGGTGCCACAAAATCCTCAAGAAACCTCCTGCCGGCAATACTGATCCTCTCCTCTAAATACCAACTGAAACCCCTGCAGAAAATCCCCGCAACGGAACACCTCCAACTAGAACTGCGTCCTCTCTCCCAGGGACTGCGCAGTCACAAATAGAGCCCAGCTCCTCAGCAAACAACCAACCAAACCTCTCGCTAAAGACTGAAGGAAAAACCTTGCCCGAGCAGGCACTCGAAGTCCCTCGGGGCTAAGGGCGAGATCTCCAACCGGAGACACTCAACGCACTAAACAGTGCTGCAGACAGGCTAAACAGCTAGCGTGCTCAAGAAGACAAAATGTCTAGCTCCAATATCATCAACAACAAGAATGCCCCAAATGAGGAGGCTCCTCCACCTTTTATAGCATTGGTTTCCCTCCAAAACCAACGTAGTCTCTCTCTCCTCCACGTGGTGTGTGGCCCCCCTTGGCTCCCCCCCTTAAGTTACAATGTTGTGCTACTAGGAAGGTGTTTTATTCCACTAAAGTGAGTTAGACCCCCTTTTACTCACTTTTTATTTATTTATCTACAAATCACATATGGCAAAACAATACAAGGTCGAATATTCCAATTAGCTGTCGCTAATTAGGAATATTACAGTCCCCCCCCGGCAAAATGTTGCTTGCCCTCAAGCAACTGAAGTGATGGATGCTGCAAAATCTGCTCGCTCTCCCAAGTGGCATCCTCATCCGGAAAAAATTGCTTGTCCTCAAGCAACGCTTGAACAAGCCTCCTCTCTATCTGATGCTCCCTACCGATACTACAAAATGTGCCTGGGTCCCACTGAAACCTCTCTAACCTCTGCATCACCCTGATACGAAGGGATATCTCAATGCCAGGATCCCAAAGTGACCTCTCACAGTACCAGCCAACCAATAATCCTCCCGGATCCCATCGCCACCGTGGCCAATAATCGCACAAGTCCCATGGCTCAGACTGTGCACTGCCTCTAGCTATGACCAATGCTCTAAGAGGTGAAGACCACCAACAAGCATCAATGCTCTCGGGCTCCTGCTGCGCTGTACCTGTAGCCGCATATGCTACCCCTCCAACTGCATACCAACTCATCACCTCTCTCCAATCCAAGTTGTGACTCAATCCCATGCTGATCCTGCTCTCCTGAAATCGGGATGGAGTGCTGAAGAAATGATGTCCTGTGCCGCCCTGCCAGCTGGAATCTATAACCTCTGTTATGTCTAAGGGCCCCTACTCATCTGTGCTCCCTACGAAGAATACCGTACCAACTAGAGGGTACCAACTCATGATCTCCCGCCAGTCCATCCTAGAAGAAGAATCCGATGTAGCAATAACAACGGCATATGGAACACGCTTGAAGTGTTGCCGCAAACCCGTAATCAACTCCCACTGCTCTGCCCTGTCTGCCAATGAGAGCTGCCTATAGAAGGAAACCCCTCTCTCTATAATGGGCCAAAGTGGGCAAGATATGCTGCAAGCTCCATCGATGTACTCCTGGAGAGTACCACTCACTGAAAGTACTGCAGCTCGACCGACTGTATGTACATCTATCTATATCTCATCAATGTGTCAGCCAAAAGATGAATGCTCCACCATATCGAACAGCTCCTGCTGTCTAATAGCCCCCTGCATAACAATCCCATCAACCTCCAACATCTCTAGAGGATATGGATCTGCAACTGCCGTCACTGTACTCAGTGTCAATGCATCTGACTGCTCCTCCTCAATGGCTGACCCTGCGGTTAGCCGCATATCCATCACCGACTCGATGTGAGCCTCCATCTGGCTCTCCCTCAAAGGACTATCATGCATGATGTGCATAGCATCCTCCTCTACTGACTCAGGCTCCATCACATATAGCTCTGATTGGATCGTCACAAGTGTCTCATCGCCTAGGGCATCTCCCATAGAGTTCCCTGACTGCTCACCCTGTATACTGGAATGCAGCTCTGGTCTACTGTCTCCATCTCTGCGTGATTGCTCTCGCTCCCCAGAAGCGACCTCAACTGATCCTATGGACTCATATGAAGAAGATTCCTCACCCTAGCATACAGAAGGAATGCCCTCCTGTTTTACCTCCGCCACCTCATCTGCACTGAATATGCCATCCACCCTCTCGATGAAGTGTAGATACAATGTCTAGATTCCAGATGTATGCCGGGATGCTACCTCTGCTGAACTCAGTATCCTCTGCTCATGCATGATCTCAACATGCCCTGAGGGAAAAATGATGCATGTCTCCCTCATGACCTGCTCCCCAAGCGTAGGCCCAACAATGACTGATGTGCCACCACTGCAGAGGATCATCTCATCCCCTAACCTATGGCTGTCAACTAGCGCTCCAACCCAGTGCCACTGCTGAGAAGTCTTTCCCCTAGTGTGCTGAGTGTCATCCAAATATCTTGGGTGAGCCTCGCGTACCCCGCTGCTCATGCCCAAAGCGCCAAAGGACAACAACAAAATCGGATGTGCCAGTGAGTGATGTAGAAGAGAGGTAGGTGAATGAGTCTCCATAGATACCGCCAAGTATCGCTCATCCATCTCCCCATCGATCCTGGGTGAACTACTCCCAAAGGTGAGCTCGGTGTCCCTGTCCATGAGTCTCCCTAGCGGCGATGCTCTAAGATCCTGCTGTGCAGCACCGTATGCCCTCGCATACCACCGATCATCCATGTACTCCTCACCATGCCACTGCACACTGAGGTATACCCCTGTATACTGCTGGATACCCCATGCTACTGTCGTACCACCCAGTACTGTCTCGTGCCCTGACTGCGTCCAGGCATCGGTCACTCTTCGCGAGCTCTCAATGTGATGTAGGACACTCCTACTCCACAATGCAATCCCACACACTACGGTAGTACACCATGCAACTCCATGTCCACCGACAGTCCACTGCTCAATGCTAGAGGCTCCCACACATCCCTGGATATGATGACCTAGAGCTATGCCCCTACCTGTCGGACTACCACCAATCGGTATCATCGTCTCCATCGTCGCATCACTATACCTGCCGACGAATGGAACATCACTCCAAATCCTCCTCAAGGGGTCCGAGAAGTGAATCTCCCTGTGTGTTAGTAGTGTTACCACCACTGCTCGGCTCCGCTGCGTCCTCTGTGCCCCACACAAAGGTGAAGAATCCTTGGCCCCATACAAGGTGCCATCTGGTGGCTTGCCAATGCCACCTCCTCCGACAAGCTCCTGCCAAGGTGTGCTGACCACCCCGTGATCCCGTGTATGAATGTCATGCCGAGACAACCTAGGGAGTCTGCCCATAAACTGGTTGGCCATTGGAGCTGACCGAAACTACACATGCTCTACTGCTAGGCCAACTGTACTCTCCAAGACATAGTCAGCCGACCTGCCTGGGAAACGATAGGTGATCCCACCTGGATCCCAACGCCAATCTGGGGTTCCTGTATTCCCCATGCATAGAAACTCCTGCTGAGCTACACTCGGATCCATCACTATCTCCATAACCCGCTCGACCGAGTACCAACTCAAAATCTCTCGCCATCCAACCTCAACATGTGGATGCTGTACCCTGTTCAACTCTGATTGTCTCATACCACTATCCAAGTCGATGTATGAGATCTGACTAGGTGGCTCTGTCTCTCTCTCTCCAATGGGAAGAGGTGACCCAACAATGCTGCTAGTCCCGTCCATGCATGACTGAAGGGGAATGATCTGACGCTCCAACGTGTCCTCTGGTTGTACCACCAGGGAATCCAGTTGTTCCCCAATGCGGACCAACTTGGCCGCCGACTCGACACAAGCCACTCTCATGCCCTTAAGCTCCTTGTCCTGCAACAAAATGGCCTCCCGTACTGATGTGGCCTTCCCTTTTAAAACTCGAAGGTCCGTCCGAAGCCGATGATACCGCTGTCTGCGACCATCATCCAATACCTCTGTATCTCCTAGTGCCTCATCGAAAGTGGATACATCTCCTGATACCTCACCCATCTGTCGTGTGCTGCTACCACCCGAAGACTCGGACATGGCTCCAGTAATCACCTCAATGGATGGCTCTACTGGGGTAGGCTCTACCTTCTCCACTACGATATCAACCGACACGGTCAAGGAGGTCTCTAATGATGGTGAGTCCTGTGTCACACTAGGTGTATCCTCGAAATGCCTATATCGTTCACATGCTAATATCGTTTTGGGTACAACTTGGGAATGGGTCATTACAATCGTCTCCATCTGTCTCGACAGATCCTGTACTGTTTTGAGGAGCATCTCCTCAAATCTCTTTGCACCATCATCACCTGCCATTGGCTCCTCCTGCTATGTGTCTACAGGCTCCCTCATGAAATGGCACTGCTGCTCCAAAACTATACTGCGGCTTGTCTTCGGCCTTTGATTTACCCATTGAAAACTACTCAGAAAATTCTAGGAACTTGGGAAGGTGATCCTTGCCCAAAACCCAGAAAAAACTCAAAAGGGTTTTTTCTAATTCCAAACTTCAAAATTTGACCCTTTGTATTTTGGCCCTTTTTCCAATTTCGTTTTTGGTACTGCAACTACTATTGCTCTCCAAAATTCCAGCAAACCTCTGTATGATCTCTTTCCCGATGTCATAGACCACAGGCTGAGCTAGATCTATGCTCTGATACCACTGTAATATTCCGAAAGGGAAATAGACAGCAATACAAGCATACGACAATATAGAAAATGCCATAAATAGAACATAAAGCAAATACCCATAAAAATGCCGGGAATGCTAAGCCATTTTATTAATCTGAGAATATAATGAAATACAATAGATGATCAGAATGATAGCACCTATTCTTGCTCAAGGCAAGTGAAGAACTCTCTCAGAAAGACAGGAAATGGCTGCTATAAAAAACTGCGTCCCAGCTGCTGGAAAACTGCCGTAAAACTGCTACTGCTGGAATGGACTGAAACTAGGGGCTGATCCCCTTGCCGGAATGAGCTGAAAATCTGCAGACCACCTGAACTCACCACCTTGGACAAAACCCAGAAACCATATCGAAAGTGGTCAGCCTCCGAAAATCACCACAGAAACCCTCCTCAAGGAATTACGCTGTCCAGGAAGGCTCAGCGTAGATGCCAAAAGATAAAAGCTGAAACGGTGCCACAAACTCCTCAAGAAACCTCCTGCCGGCAATACTGATCCTCTCCTCTGAATACCAACTGAAACCCCTGCAGAAAATCCCCGCAACGGAACACCTCCAACTAGAACTGTGTCCTCTCTCCCAGGGACTGCGCAGTCACAAATAGAGCCCAGCTCCTCAGCAAACAACCAACCAAACCTCTCGCTAAAGACTGAAGGAAAAACCTTGCCCGAGCAGGCACTCGAAGTCCCCCGGGGCTAAGGGCGAGATCTCCGACCGGAGACACTCAATGCACTAAATAGTGCTGCAGACAGGCTAAGCAACCAGCGTGCTCAAGAAGACAAAATGTCTAGCTCCAATATCATCAACAACAAGAATGCCCCAAATGAGGAGGCTCCTCCACCTTTTATAGCATTGGTTTCCCTCCAAAACCAACGTAGTCTCTCTCTCCTCCACGTGGTGTGTGGCTCCCCTTGGCTCCCCCCCTTAAGTTACAACGTTGTGCTACTAGGAAGGTGTTTTATTCCACTAAAGTGAGTTAGACCCCCTTTTACTCATTTTTTTTTTATTTATCTACAAATCACATATGGCAAAACAATACGAGGTCGAATATTCCAATTAGCTGTCGCTAATTAGGAATATTACAAGCCTTCTTGCCTCTAGAAAATCTCTCCAGGATTTGGGACTAGCCCAATGCTGTATCCTTAGCAAGAAAACGACTTCCCTTCAATCTCTGCACAATGACTACGTAAGCACTGCATCACTGGATCTGCGCTGCTACTGTGGCTCTCTCTGTCTCTACTACTATGCACTCTTCGTCTAAGTAATCCTTCCAAATGGAATTACTGCCCCTCTCTGCAAAAGATCGCACAATCAAATTTTTTCGTGGAGCACTGCTCACTAAAGAAATCGATCTCTGATCTCTGCCAAATGTGTTTTCCAAATGACCCTTCAAGCCATTCTTATACTTTTCTTGTTGAAACTTCAACTACCCAAATTAGATCTCTAATCAATGGCTAAGATTAACTTTTGACTTGATTTGCCTTTTCTAGAACATTCACACCCATATTCTATTAATTCACTTTAATAATTTTATTTTCCTAAGTTTAGACTTAGGTTCCCTTCAAAAATAATTAATTATTTTAATATAATACAATCCGGGTGGAATTTCACCAAACGATTTATGGGTTATCTGGAATACATGTGTCTAAGCTTCTCCAAAAAATTTAGACTTAGAGCACATCTGATGCTACCCAAATCAACATTCCCTCTTAGGGAGGAATGTGCTCTAACAATATGCCCTGCTGCACATTGCTTTGACCTAGAAGCATCTCCCTTTGCGCTGCTGATATCTGACACCGCTTCCCATCAACACTGTGTAAACCTTGCATCTGTACTGCTGGTGACACTGCCACTGTTAAAACTGCATCTGTACTGCAACTCCCTTTGAATTCTGCATCTGTGCTGTTGCTGACTTTGGCATTGCCAACTGTTACTGCACCACATCACAGTTGCTTTTTGCAACTGAAAAACATCCAAAGTTGGACAAGTATAATGCATCTTGGCGATGAAGATCTGACTACTGCTAGCCTCTATGCTGTCCCTCTGAAGTTGCTATGTTGATACTGGGTTCTGCACTATGCCTCCCTGCACTGCTGCCATATTTGCTTTGTGCTACTCAGACTCTGGCACTACTAACTACTGAACTGTCACTTTTGTACTCCTCTGGACCAAATCGCACGCGCCCATCCTACTACTTCTGATTTGGGCTTCCGTAGCAAGGTGAGGATCCGAGAGGTGGACTCCTCAAGGATCCTGCCCAATCTTGTAGATCTCTGGTTCTGCAACTCAAAATCAGCCCACCTCTCTCTTGGAGGTATATGGGAAATCATTGCAAATTCCTTCTCCTCTATCTTTGCTGCTCCGGCCTGAGGATCATGCTTCTCATCCTTGTCCTTTCTGAGAGGACACTGTTTGGCGTAATGTTCCATCTCGCCACACCAGAAGCATTTGATCTTTGACAAATCCTTCTTCCTCTTGCAGTTCTCTGGCTGCCCCTTTGATGCAAGGGCCGCATTCTCTTCTTCCTCCTTCTTGATCTTCGAACCGCTGTTGTTTTCGCCCTCAAGTTGACACTTGAGTAAGTCTCTCCTCATCTCTTCTTGTTGAAGAGCTTCCCACATTGACTCCCTGTTCGGCAAGTTCTCTTTGCCCAGGATGCTTTGGACAAAAACTTGGTAGCCCACGGACACTGAGTTGAGGGCCAATCTGACCATCTTTGTGGCCTTAGGAGCTGCACCTACAGCTGCCAGCTGATCTCGATTTTCCTGAAGTCTAGACAGGAACGGATCAATTCGCTCTCCCTTCTGCATCTTGGTTGTCTGCATTTTCTCCTCCAGAAACATCTTCCGCTGCTCGGAAAATCCCTCATAGAGCGTAGCCAATGCTTCCCACATCTCCTTGGTTGTCCCTTTGGCTGGGATGTGTGAAACAATATGATCCTTCACTCCATTGAGGATCAACCACTTGGCTTTTGTCGTATTCTTCTTCAAGGCCCTTAATGGTGTTGTATCCACCGGTTCAGCTTGAGCACTGTTGATAAAGAGCTTGAGGTCATGCTCATCTAGAAGTAAGGATATCCTTGCCTTCCAGATTACGTAGTTGGAGGCACCCTCCAACTGGTCTTGGTCATGCGATCCCCTAGTGGCCATCTCACCCAATCACTGTTGATATGCTGCCTCTCACCCTCTATGTAGCGGGCTTTACCCACTCCCTGTGGAGCAAGCCAAAAAATCTGCTACGACTGCATGAGAAATTTGAGATTCTTGGGCAAGAAACTCTCTGAGGTCAAAAATCCCCAAAACTTTGTTTCAGCTACTCTTCCTGATGCTCTGCACCAGGAATCACTGCTGCGCAGTCAAATCCGTCCCTCCAGTTGTTGATCTGCGTAGATATTTTGCGCTGCTCCCTCTGCCTCAGACAAACAACAATCTAGAACAATCCTACCTCTTTGTCTGCTCGCTTAGAGAGAGATTTTCCTGTTGGTCTAGCCCTTCTAGCTTGGACTGTGCAATCAACTAGGACATCAGTCTGCTGCTTATGCAGCTCTTTGATCCCAACTTCACCAATGCTGAATCTGCTGGATATGTTCTTCTATTTCTCCCGCACTCAAGTTAAACAAGCCCTGATACCATGTGAAAATTTCGTTAACCTCTGGAATCCTATTACGGCAACTGGGAGATATTCACCTAATCGTTAATTTTAACTTAACAATCTATTTGTGGTTTACTACGAAAAATACTGAATACATCACACTGCAACCTACACAAATAAACTGCGGAAGAATACAAGCGTGGAAACAAACCTGAACAAGAATAGATCACCCACACATTTGACAGTTATTTTTGGACCAATGTCCTCGCAAAAACCCAATGTGGGAAAACCGGTGCAACAACTGAGAGTTTGTATAAAATGCAAAAAAAATTTATGAGTACAAATCTATGATTGACACATCCGTGAAATCATACAGAGAAATTGACAGAAGAGATCTTGTGAGACAAACCCCACTCCTCCACGGGAACTCGACACTGATCAACACCAAAACTAGATTGCGTTGCATTGCCTTTGTGTCACAACGATGGCTTCCTTATGTCTCTGCGCTGGTCTCTCTGCTGGCAGGAAACTGAAGCCTTCTAGGCTTCGGAAAATCTCTCTGGGATTTGGCACTGGCCCAACACTGTCTCCTCAGCAAGAAAACAACTTCCATTCAGCCTGTGCGCAGTGACTGTGTAAGCCCTGCGTCACTGGCTCTATGTTGCTACTGTGTCTCTCTCTGTCTTTGCTGCTATGTGTTGATTTTTGTAGCATCAAAAAGTGCTCTAAGTCTCAAATTTTGTGAGGCGTAGACACTGGTATTCCAAAGAACCCAAAAACCGTTTGTGAAAATTCCACTCGGTTGATGTTTTATTAAAATAATTAATTATTTTAATGGAGACCCTAACGCTAACCTAGGGAAATTAAATAATTAAAGGACATTAATAAAACAAAGTGAGAATAATTTAGAAAAGGCGGAGATCAAGTCATGTTATAATCTTAGTCATTGATTAGAGATCTAATCTTGGCTGTTGATGTCTCAACGAGAAGACTGTAAAGGAAGGCTTGAGGGCCATTTGGAAAGACACCCCGAAGTGATCTAGAGTTCGAAATTTCTGGATCGGGGTTTGCTGAGAAATTCGAGCTAGATATCTGAGCAATGAGGGGCAAAGATAGCATCCGGAAAGAGAGATTTTTTCAACCGGTGGAGCATCAGCCAGAGAGAGGCAGATGTGATCTAACCAAACCAGTGTTGATGGAAGGAGGGCTAACATAGTGACTGCGTACGGCTCATGCAGAAGCAACACAAAGGCAGAGGAGGGTTTCCGGAATTTTGCTTGAAGATCAGTTTTGGAGGTCGGGATCCGGAAAGTGACACTAGGAGGTTGTTCCTCAGGGTCCAAAGAGGAAAAACGACTTGGTTGGGGCTGAACGCTAAGCCAGGAAGGGGGTGACGTAGTGGCTGGAAGGTCCAGCACTGGGACTGCGTAGTGCCTCCCTAGGGTAGGGTTTGTGAAAATTTTTGAATGCAGAAATCCTATTGTAGTATCATGGTTTACTTCTCCTACTTGTGATTAAATTATACAAGTTATTTCCAGAAAAATATTCAGGAAATACCGAAGTAAACACTACTGACAGCCTACACATATGTAGATCATTTACTGAATAATACAGTCATTCAAACAAAGTGACACAGATTTTTCGGACGATAGTCTCCGGAAAAACCCAATGCGGGAAAACCGGTGCAACAGATATGAGGGTTTATTATTATTATGTAGAATCTGATTACAACGAATCTGGACACCCAACTGGTTAACCCGACAGAGAAAATGATAAATTTGCAGCAATACCTGTTGTTCTAAGACCAAAAGCTAACTGATCCACACCCTCAAATGGGATTTACAAGACTCAGCTAATTCATGGCCCCATAAACCCCAAAGCTGCCCATGAAGCCCCAAAGTCAGCCCTGCTAGGCTCTGTGTGCCTTTGCGTTGCTTAGAAGGGGACTGCGTAACCCCAGAGTGGGTGACGCAGTCCTTACGCTGCCTTTGGAGGTCTCTACGTAACTCTAGAAGCGCCCTCTGAAGTTACAGCGTTGCCCCTTCTAGGCCTGCATAACACCTACGTAGCGGCTGAAGCCTCTGCGCTGCGCAACTCCTGCGTAGCTGCTGCTGCTACCCTTGCTTCTCTACGCTGTCCTTGATTGCTGGTCCTCTGCCTCTTGCTGACTCTTGGCTTCCCTATGTCTTTGCGTTGGTCTCTTTGCTGACAGGATACTGAAGCCTTCTAGGCTTCGGAAAATCTCTCTGGGATCTAGCACTGGCCCAACACTGTCTCCTCAGCAAGAAAATGACTTCCATTCAGCCTGTGCGCAGTGACTGTGTAAGCCCTGCGTCACTGACTCTACGCTGCTACTGTGTCTCTCTCTGTCTCTGCTGCTATGTGTTGATTTTTGTAGCATTAGAAAGTGCTCTAAGTCCCAAATTTTGTAAGGAGTAGACATTGGTATTCCAAAGAACCCAGAAACCGTTTGTGAAAATTCCACTTGGTTGATGTTTTATTAAAATAATTAATATTTTAATGGAGACCCTAACTCTAACTTAGGGAAATTAAATAATTAAAGGACATTAATAAAAAAAGGTGAGAATAATTTAGAAAAGATAGAGATCACGTCATGCTATAATCTTAGCCGTTGATTAGAGATCTAATCGCGGCCGTTGATGTCTTAACGAGAAGACTATAAAGGAAGGCTTGAGGACCATTTGGAAAGACACACCGAAGTGATCTAGAGTTCGAAATTTCTGGGGCAAGGTTTGCTGAGAAATTCGAGCTAGAGATTTAAGCAGTGAGGGGCAAAGATAGCATTCGAAAAAAGCGATTTTCTCAACCGGTGGAGCATCAGCCAGAGAGAGGCGGATGTGATCTAACCAAGCCAGTGCTGATGGAAGGAGGGCTAACACAGTGACTACGTAGGGCTCATGCAGAAGTAACACAGAGGCAGAGGAGGGTTTCCGGAATTTTGCTTGAAGATCAGTTTTGGAGGCCGGGATCCAGAAAGTGACACTGGGAGGTTGTTCCTCAGGGTCCAAAGAGGCAAAAAGACTTGGTTGGGGCTGAATGCTGAGCCTAGAAGGGGGTGACGCAGTGGCTGGAAGGTCCAGCGCTGGGACTGCGCAGTGCCTCCCTAGGGTAGGGTTTGTGAGATTTTTTGAATGCAGAAATCCTATTGTAGTATGATGTATCATGGTTTACTTCTCCTACTTGTGATTAAATTATACAAGTTATTTCCATAAAAATATTTAGAAAATACCGAAGTAAACACTACTGACAACCTACACATATGCAAATCATTTACTGAATAATATGCTCATTCAAACAAAGTGACACAGATTTTTCGGACAATAGTCCCCAGAAAAACCCAATGCGGGAAAACTTGTGCAGCAGATATGAGGATTTATTATTATTATGTAGAATCTGATTGCAGCAAATCTGGGCACCCAACTGGTTAACACGATAGAGAAAATGATAAATTTGCAGCAATACCTGCTATTATAAGACCAAAAGCTAACTAATCCACACCCTCAAACGGGCTTTACAAGACTCAGCTATTTTCGGGCCCTAGAAACCCCAACGCTGCCCATAAAGCCCCAACGTCAGCCCTGCTAGGCTCTGTGTGCCTCTGCGCTGCGCAGAAGGGGACTGCGTAACCCCAGAGTAGGTGACGCAGTCCTTACGCTGCCTTTGGAGGTCTTTGCATAACTCTAGAAAGCCCTCTGAAGCTGCAGTGCTTCCCCTCCTAGGCCTGAGTAGCACCTGCATAGCGGCTGAATCCTCTGCACTCCGCAGCTGCTGCTACCCTTGCTTCTCTTTGCTGTCCTTGATTGTTGCGCCTCTGCCTCTTGCTGACTCTAGGCTCCGGGGTCAGATCCTCCCCTCAGGTAGTACTACCCCTTGCTACAGAAAACTCTTCTGGAAATTCTTAGCAAACACTGCCCTAGAATTCCATATCAGTTCCTCAACTCTGCCTCTTTGTGTGTGTCTCCAACTAACCCCCGAGCCCTTCTCTTATACTTTTTCATTGAACACATCAACGGTTGTGATTAAATCTCTTATCAACGGCTGAGATTAAAAGACTGTTTGATCCATGTCACTTAGAACATTTCATCACATGTGTTTAATTAATTCTCTTTAATTTTTCTAATTCCCTAAGTTAGACTTAGGGTCCTCATTAAAAATAATAATTATTTTAATATCTCATATACTAGATGAAATTTCTCCAAATGCTTTCTGGGTTTTGGAGGTCTTGTGTGTCTTAGCCCCTCCACAAAGTTTCAGGGCTAAAGCACATTCGATGCTACCCAAATAAACAAAATCTCAACGCTCCATCTTAGCACAGAGTGTGCTCTAGCAATATATCCACATCATATATCGCAAGATCTTGGCATTGGTGTCTACGTTGTTGATGCTTAGCTAGCTGCCCTCCATCCACTGTGCTGCTGCTCTTTGTACTACTGCCCATATCACTGCCAATGACACTGCCACATCTGTACTGCACCTCAGTAGCTGAGAAGTAAGCAACTAAAATACTCTTGCCCAATCGTTGACAGACAAGTTAGGTTGCATCCCATCACTGATACTCCCTTGGCTGCTGCTTTACGCTGTCCTTTTGAAGCCACTGTGCTGCCACAGCTCTGCACTGCCTCTCTGCGCTACTGAAGTCCCATAAGCCTCTGCGCTGCTGCCTCTACCCTAATGCTGCATCTGCTTTGTGCTGCTTCCTCTACAGCATCTCAGCACTGCCCTATGCTTCACTGTATCTTCTGCAACCATCTCCTACTTGTCCCGCCACTATCTTAAGGCTCTCGTAACTCGTATGCTATCCAAGAGTAGGGCTGACTCAAGGATCTCGCCTCCTTGATCTGTAGCTGCTCTACAGATCCATCTCACCCCACTTACGTGGCTCATGAGCACTCATGGCTACGTCATCTTCACTCCCATTGTCTTTTGCTGTTGCAGCCTTGGAATCAGAAGTTCCTTTGTCCTTCTTCTTAGGACAAGTGCTGGCGAAGTGTCCAAGTTTGCCATAGTTAATGCACTGGACCTTGGAAAGGTCCCTCTTCTTCTTCCCTTACTGCTTTCGTTCCTTTGATGCAAGGGCTGCATCCTCCTCCTCTTCTTTCTTTACTGTGACCATTCTGCTCCTGCTATTCTGCCTCTTAGTGATTCCCCTGATCTCTTCTTGGCGAAGGATTGCCCACATGTCTGCCCAGGATTGTAACGCTGCCCTGCCCAATATGCTTTGGACAAACGTTTCCCATTCCTCGGTGACTGCATTCAGGGCAGTCCTTACTAAGAGCCCTTCGTCCGGAGGTGCACCCATGGCAATCAGTTGATCCCCGATAGTCTATAAACGGAAAAGGAAGGGATCCACCTCCTCACCCTTCTGCATTTGGAACAACCTCATCTGATTCGCAAGAAGCATTTTCCGTTGAACGAAACTTCCCTGATACATGGCCTCTAAAGCGGTCCACATCTCATTTGCCGTCTTCTTTCCAACAATGTGTGGCACGACATGATCCTTTACTCCATCTATAAGCAAACGCTTAGCCCGCGCTTGACTTTCATTAAATTTCTTCAGAGGATCAGGATCTCCAGGCTCAACTAGGACATTCTCTGCATGGTTCTTGATGGCGTATTCATCCAGGACTGATAGGATCTTGGCCCTCCAGATGACGAAGTTGGACACACTGTCCAACCTGTCCTGATCTCTCAGCCCATGAGAAGCCATCTAGCTCAAATCTGACAGAAACAATACTCTGCTCCCTTTTTCTGTGGCAACACAGAAACGTTGGATTTGGGTTTCTTGGTGACTAGAAACCCTCTAGTAACTATTCTTCTGAAAACAAAATTTCCTTCCTGGAAATCTTTAGCTAAATCATTCGTACAGTTCTCTCCGATCCTTGTGATCCAATCTCAGATCTGTTTGGCTTAGATCTCCTAAGTGACTATCTTCTTCCCGCTCTTTGTTGACTTAGCTAGGCACAATTTTGCACCGGCAAAATCTCTACCACACCAGCACTACTGGAGAACTGAAGCACTGCTTTCGGATCTCGGCAAACTGACAAGAAGACTGGACTGCGTCTCTCTGGCTGGCCTCTGCGTAGGTACACTGGCTCAGCGCAATCTCTGCACTGCTCAAAAGTGGATTGCGTAACCCTAGATTGGGTGACGCAGTCCTTACGCTGGCCTGGTTAGCCTCTGCATAAGCCTGAAGGCCTTCTGAAGCTACAACGCTGCCCCTTTTTGGATCTGCGTCCTGCTGCTGGTGCTGCCCTCTCCGAATTTTTGTTGCTTTCGCTGCTACCTTTGCAGAAAAATATTCTTTAGATGATTTGCTGTAGATTCAGCTTGACCTGCTATCGTTCTGATACCATGTGAAAATTTCTGAATGTAGAAATCCTACTATAGTATCATGGTTTACTTTTACTTGTGATTAAATTATACAAGTTATTTCCAGAAAAACTTTCAGAAAATACCAGAGTAAACATTACTAACAACCTACACATATGCAGATCATTTATTGAATAATACGCTCATTCAAACAAAGTGACACATAGTTTTCGGACAATAGTCCTTGAAAAAACCCAATGCGAGAAAATTGGTGCGACAGATATGAAGGTTTATTATTATTATGTAGAATCTGAGTCCAGAAAATCTGGGCACCCAACTGGTTAACCCGACAGAGAAAATGATAAATCTGCAGCAATACCTGTTGTTCTAAGACCAAAAGCTAACTGATCCACACCCTCAAACGGGATTTACAAGACTCAACTATTTTATGGCCCTAGAAATCCCAGCGATGCCCCTGAAGCCCCAGCGTCAACCCTGCTAGGCTTTGCGTGCCTTTGTGCTGCTCAGAAGGGTACTGCGTAACCCCAGAGTGGGTGACGCAGTTCTTACGCTGCCTCTAGAGGCCTCTGCGTATGTAATATCCCTTTTCAGGTATATCTCTCAAACACAAGCAAACTCCAACCAGAGATGGACTGGGAGGGCGTTTACTAGATGTCACCTCTGAAAAGAGGGTGAGATCTGGAGGCTACCTAGCCCTTTCCAGACTCTATCTAACAGTATGGGAAAAACACACCACGTGGTATACAATCTGGAATGCTCAAAGAGAGAAATAACAGTAGTGCAAGCATACAATAGCATATGTAGAACATGTAACAGATACTCAGAAATATAGAGAGAAAGCTAAGCCATTTTATTATACTGAGAAATAGCAATGAGTACAAGAGGTGATCAGAGTGATGGCACCTCGACTTGCACCAGGCAAGTGAAGAAATACTCTCAGAATGACAAAGGAATGGCTGCTCTATGATCTGCGTCCAAGCTGCTGGAAAACTGCCAAGTGAAGAAATACTCTCAGAATGACAAAGGAATGGCTGCTCTATGATCTGCGTCCAAGCTGCTGGAAAACTGCCGTGTAGCTGCTACTGTTGGAACAAGCTGAGTATTTGGGGTTGCTCCCCTACTCGGAATAAGCTGAGACTCTGGAATCAACCTCTACTCACAAAACCCAGAAAAGCCCAGAGAGCGTTTCGGAAATTACCAACCCCCGGAAATCACCCCCTTGAGGATCTACGCTATCCCCCAAGGCTCTACGCTGACACTGAAGGGAATCCACCAAAATACTGCCTCAAACTCTGCCAAAATCCTCCAATAGGCAAGGGCTGGCCCCTTGCTCAATCTCAGAGCTCGAAACCTCCAAAAGAAACCCAATCTGGAGCTCCCAAGAAATGGACCGCGTCCTCCCTCTCAAGATTGCGCAGTTTATGGATGCACTGCTCCTCCACAAAAGCCAAACACCAATCCTCCTGCAAAATAATGATGGGACAACCTCACCCGAGCAGGCACTCGAAGACCCCCGGGGTTGAGGGTGAGATCTCTGAACGGAGACACTCGGTGCACTAAATAGTGCTGCAGACTAGCTAAACAACCAGCGTGCTCAAGAAGTCGAAGTGACCAGCTCAATATCATAAACATCGAATGAGGAAATGAGGAGGCTCTCCTCCTTTTTATAGCAATGGCCTCTTTCAACCCTAGGCCCCACCATCTCCAACGTATCCTCCATTTGGCCCACGTAGCCAACTAGACTGCGCTGCCATGGCCCACGTGGTCTAAGTGGGTCCCCCTCTACGTGGTCCCTTGGCCCCCCTTGGCCCACTTAAGTCACAACGTTGAGTCTACTAGGGAGTGCACTTTATTTTAGTGAGTTATGTCCCCTTCTCACTCACTTTATTTATATTTCTCTGAAGTTGTAGCGCTGCCCCTTCCTGGGCCTGCGTAGCCGCTGAAGCCTTTATGCTGCGCAACTGCTGCCCTTGCTTCTTTGCATTGTCCTTGATTGTTGCTCCTCTGCCTCTTACTGACTCTTGGCTCCGATATTAGATCATCCCCTCAGCCAATACTACCCCTCGCTGCTGAAAACTCTTCCGGAAATTCTTAGCAAACCCTGCCCTAGAATACCATATTAGTTCCTCAGCTTTGCCTCTGTGTGTGTGTCTCCAACTGACCCCCAAGCCTTTCTCTTATACTTTTTCGTTGAACACATCAAGGACCGTGATTTAATCTCTTATGAACGGCTGAGATTAAAAGACTGCTTGATCCGCGCCACTTAGAACATCTCAACACGTGTTAATTAATTCACTTTAATTTTTCTAATTTCCTAAGTTTAGACTTAGGGTCCTCATTAAAAAAATTATTTTTTTGAATATCTTCAACACCAGATGAAATTTCTCCAAACTCTTTCTGGGTTTTGGAGTTGATGTGTTTCTTAGACCCTCCACAAACTTTCTGGGCTAGAGCACATCCGATGCTATCCAAATACACAAAATCTCAACACTCCCTCTTAAGACGGAGTGTGCTTTAGCAATTCATCCACACCATGTATCGCAAGATCTTGGCATTGGTTTCTACATTTCTGATGCTTGGCCTGCTGCCCTCCATCCACTACACTGCTGCTCTCTGTACTGTTGCCCATGTCACTGCCAATGACACTACCACATCTGCACTACAGCTCAATTACTGAGAAGTAAGCAACTGAAAGACTCCTGCCCAATCGTTGTCAGACAAGTCAAGCTGCATCCCATCACTGAAACTCCCTTGGATTCTGCTTTACGCTGTCCTCTTGAAGCCACTGCGCTGCCACAACTCTGCACTGCGTGAGCACTGCCTCTCCGCGTTGTTGAAGTCCCATTAGCCTTTGCGTTGTTGCCTCTGCTCTGCGCTGCTCCCTCTACAGCATCTCAGTACTGCCCTCCGGTCCACTATGATCTTCTGCAACCATCTCCTACTTGTCCCGCTACTATCTTAAGGCTCCCATGGCTCATATGTGATCCATGAGTAGGGTGACTCAAGGATCTCGCCTCGTTGATCTGTAGTCGCTCTACAGATCCATGTCACCCCACTTATGTGGCTCATGAGCACTCATGGCTACGTTATCTTCACTCCCATCGTTCTTTGCTACTGCAGCCTTGGAATCAAAAGTTCCTTTGTCCTTCTTCTTAGGAAAAGCGCTGATGTAATATTCCCTTTTTTGGTGTCACCTATGACAGGGCTAGGATGGACTTCCAGAGTTAGAAGCAAACCGGTCACATGTATAGGTTGGTGTCATCAACACGCCCAGGGGATTTTTGGAGGAGTTTTGAGGAGTTTCTATGTGGTTGGGTGGCATTCGCTTGATATATTCCATCATCCGAGTAGTTTGGCTTTTGTTCCGGTGCATTCCGACAACTTTCAGAAATTTGAGTTATTTATGGGCTTAACTTAGCTGATTACGCTCAAGGTGGCATTCCGAGAGGAATACATGATGGAACACCTTAGTGTAATAGTTCATTGGGCAGGACGGACACCTGCACGATGGGGCCAGTTGGACACGAGTTTGAATCTTGGGAGGAGGTGTGGTAGCCGATTTACCCTTTTCTGCATTAAAAAGGAATATTTTAATAAGAGGGAAAAGTGCTCCATGAATAAAATAATGCTCTAGAAGGCTCCAAGAGATCTATAAAAGAAAGGGAGGAGGCCATTGAGAGATATCTTTTGGATCATATCATTTTCTGGTATGAGAGGTTTGAGACGTGGTTCTCTACTTCAGCCGTAGCCCCAAGACAGAAACCCTCGGGTGATTTGTGAGTGTTGGACGGAAACCCAACTCTCCTTGAGGAGGCTTCATTCAGAAGTTTCGCAGAGCTTCAGGGATATTGGAGTGAGGATCATTGAGATCTTCAACAGGTGCTTTAGTGGATTCAGTGGTAGCTGTTGCCGAAGGGAGAGTGCAGCAGTTCAATTTTGGAGGCCATTGCCGTGTAGCAGTGTAGCAGATCGTATTGTTGGCCAGTTTTCCATCTCATCTCTTTCTGGGTCAGATCTATATGTAAATCCCGTTATTATTTATAATAAAATATATGATTCTTCCTATTCTATGTGGTATTGGGTTGCAGTATTTTATGTGTTTAATTTTACGTGACAATCTTTTGTTAAATGCATGTTGATTTTATGGCATATTTTGGGGTTTAGATTGATTTATGCAAATTTAGCTAAAATATCCCATGCGGGATATTACAGTGGTATCAGAGCATCGAACTTGGCTCACTTGCGGGGTTTCAGGTTTAATTGTAGATTGTCCAAGTGTTTATATTACGAGTGCCAAAAGAGATTATTTCCCTACAGAGCAAGTGTTATTAAAAGTCGTGGAGCAAAGAAGCCGAGTAATTATTTTGAGGCTATATTGATGTTCAAAGTGCCGTGGGGTCATTGTTATTGTGCCACAAAGGCCGTGGATTACTAAAACTCTTTGGACATATTTCTCAAGCAAAGGTTTGGATGTTTTAAGCAGAACATTATTTGGACGACAAAATGCATCGTTCTGAAGGAGAATCAAGACCCGGAAGCTGCGGTATTTCTTAAAGGGAGGAATCAAAATGTTAAGAAGAAACCTGAGTTTCCTGAAGGAGGGACGATTTTCTGGGTGCAAAACAGATTATGAGTGTCCCTTTTCCTGACTGATATACGAGTTTTTACTGTTGGCCGTGGGATCCTTAAACACTTGAAAAGGCTACTGAAAAAAATCGTGTTTGCTATGGTTTGAAATTCAAAGTCGGAAAATGGAGGGCGACTAGCGACAACACGATTTGAGCCGAGAATGCGTAGCATTTCAGTCGCTCTGTGAACCTATAGTAGAGGCAATTCAACAAGGTGGTGCCTTGGATAGCGGGAGCCTTAGAAGTCAGAAGGACCCTGCGCATGGTGACAATATGAGATTGACCAGTTGCTAAGGTTAAAAGGTGATCAATCCAATCCAAAGGAAGTCCAATTATGGAACGATTCGGTGTGGCTAAAATCCGAGCATGAGCGTCGTGAGAAGATAGTGGTTGGGGGGCTGCATTATTTGTTACGTGTCCACATTATAACGTCAAGGCGAACACTGTTATCTAGAATATCGCTTACGGGAACATACTGAAGCACCATTACCAAGCTGCCATCTCTTACGGTGGATCGAGCCGCAGCCAGTGCCAATTCCGATCGGGAAAGGTCCTTACCACTAACAGTAGGTGAATTTCGCTGTGTCGGGCATGCATTTGGGACAGCCATCAACAACCATCACTACTGTCTCGAATTCCACCCTCAACAGGGTTAGGAGCAGACATCAGATTAGAGGCCCAGTCTCGGGCAATACGTAGAAGCTGTTCTACGTCAATTTGCAGTTTAATATTGCGCAAAATTTCAACTACCACAAGTGTCAAACCTGTGCATTGTTTCCGGGGCAGTGTTTTCACAACCAAATATCAGATCACGCCACTATCTAAATTCCAACAAATCAGGTGTTGACCTGGGCATCAAAAATAACTTTGGGCACTTCATTGTACGTGGGGGAGATTATCACAGTGCATCAATTCTAGGTTCTCATATATAGTGTTATTTTTTTGTATGACAGATTTGTTATTTTAATATCTATGTTTGCTGAAGATCGTATGCATTGCAGAAGAAATTCAAGCCGTTGGTTTCTCATTTCCGATGTAATTAATTTCCAGTGAAGGAAAAATGCAAATATAGTTGGTTAGTGGAGCCAATGTTTGCATTTAATATTTTGGTCTGTACATTTCTGAGCATGTAATGAGTCATATATATATAAGAGAGAGGGTTCTTTGGAGTGGAATGTCCATTACATATGTAATACTGAGTAGAAACAACCCAGATTTGCACCCCCAACATTGTGCAAAAGACACCGATGGGAATTCTAAATATCAGCTAAGAAAGCAGTTAAGACCATAAACCATATCTGTAGGTGTCTCTATTACAGATCTAATGAACAAACTATGTCGTTGTCATATGTTTGCTATCAATGATGTTGAGAACTTTGTAGAGGAATATTCTTGCTGAGAATAGTGTTGTCCACTGCCATAAGCCTTGAAATAATGGAGTTTTTAAAACACCTATTTAACCAACACAACAACACCCCAGTGAACCATGACACACAACCAGAAACTAAACAGAACGGCAAACCCTTTTCAAGAGGAATTTATGCTATCCTTCAAAAAGGACAGCCAAAAGATTTGCAGGAAGACTTTGGGATTGGTCAGAGAATTTTTGCACTTGGGACAGATTTGAAACACATGAAGATGTCATGGAGAGTTTTGTCCAAACTAGATGAGTTTAATGAACTCTTGTCCACAATAAACAAAGAAGGGAAGAAACTGCTTTGGACTTTGAAACCTGCTATGCTTGCTCATATACAACCCAAATTCTTGGAGGAACCATGTGAAAGGGTTAGCCTTCCAAGTTCCAGTTGCATCATGCATCAGCAACATCATGAAGTTAACCACACTTATAGCTCCATACAATGATGATATTATGAGGAGGATTATGAGATTGATAGTAGAGACTTTTCAAGATTTGGACAATAATGCAGGCTCTAACTTTGGGAAGAAGCTTGTGATTCTATGGAGTATGGCCACATTCGAAACGTATGTCATCATGTTTGACCTTGAGTGTGATGACTTGATTTTGCAGTTGTTCCAATGCTTCTTCAACATTAGGAGACATCATACTGACACCGTCATAGCACACATGCAGTCCATCCTGTCGTCATGTATGAGAGACCATGAGATCATCAGTCGAGAGTTGCAAACCAGGTTGTTGAGCATTTGGAGGAGAGAGCAGTTGGTCTCACCTGTTGCTTATGAGCTAGCCCAAGGGCTGGTTGAGCAGAATATTGGGCTATTCAGGAGACAGTTGACCAGGGAGGAGTTGCTCTAGTTTGGAGGATCAGACAGCGGGAATGAGCTGAGGAGGAAGGGAATTTGCTTCATCTGCAAAGAACCTTGGGGGCTGGATCACTCATGCTTGAGTGATGTAGATGATGCGGCAGGAGCAGAATAGAAGGGCATTCCTTCTGTATGCCAGGATGAGGACTCTTCTTCAGGTGAGTCCATGGGATCAGATGCAGATGCTTCTGGGGAGCGAGAGCAGTCATGCAGAGATGATGACAGTAGGCCGGAGTTTTATTCCAGTGTGCAGGGTGAGCAGTTAGGGGATTCTACGGGAGATATTCTGGGTGATGAGTCACTTGTGACGATTCAGCCAGAGCAATATATGATGGACCCTGAGTCAGCAGAGGACGATACTATGCACATCAGGCATGATATTCCTTTGGGGAAGAGCCAGATGGGCGCTCACATTGAGTCTATGATGAAAATGCAGCTAACCTTGGGGTCAGCCATTGAGGTGGAACAGTTAGATGCACGGACATCGAGTATGGTGACAGTAGTTGCAGATCCATATCCTCTGGAGGTGTTGGAGGTTGATGGGATGGTTCTGCAGGGGGCTAGTAGATAGCATGAGCATGACACTCCTGATCAAGAGTGGGAGGAGCTGTTGGAGATGGTGGAGCATCCATCTGTGGGCCGACACATTGATGAGGTGCAGATAGGTGCACATGCAGTCAGCAGAGCTGTGATACCCTCAGGGAGCAGCACTCTCCAGGAGTACATAGATGGGGCTTGCAGCATATCTTGCCCACTTTGCCCCATTATAGAGAGAGGGGCTTTATTCTATAGGCAACTTTCGTTGGCAGATGGGACAGAGCAGTGTGAGTTGATTATGAGATGGCAACAGTTCTCGGGCATATTCCGTATGCAATTTACACTACATTGGATTCTTCTTCCAGGATAGTTTGGCGGGAGATCATGAGCACCCTCTTGATGGTACGATTTTCTTCGTAGGGAGCACAACAAAATAGGGGCCCTTAAACATGGCAGATGTTACAGATTCCACCTGGCAATGGGGCGCAGGTCGTCATTTCTTCAGCACTCCATTCCGATTTCAGGAGAGCAGGATCAACATGGGATTGAGTTAGGGCTTGGATTGGAGAGAGGTGATGAGTTGGTATGCAGTTGGTGGGGCAGCTTATACAGTTAGAGGTACAACATAGCAGGATCTAGGGAGCATTGATGCTTGTTGGCGGACTTCACTTCATGGAGCTGCAGTGACAGCCAAAGGCAGTGCGCAGTCCGAGCCGTGGGACTTGGGCGATGATTGGCCATGGTGGCGTTGGGGTCCGGGAGGATTGTTTGTTGACCGGTATAGTGAGAGATCGGTTTGGGATCCCGGCATTGAGGGGTCTATTCCGAGTGGCTTGACAGAGGTGCATAGCAGTACCCATGGGTTTCTATGGGATCCGGGCATTGGGTCCCAGTTACATCGAGCCAACAGGGTGGCCCACATATTTGGATTGCTTCAAGGCAAGCAATCTTGTTGCGAAAGGTCTGTAATATTCCCTTTTTTTGGTGTCACCTATGACAAGGCTAGGATGGACTTCCAAAGTTAGAAGCAGACCGGTCACAGGTACAGGTTGGTGTCATCAGTGGGCCCAGGGGCTTTTTGGAGGAGTTTTGAGGAGTTTCTATGCAGTTGGGTGGCATTCGCTTGATATATTCCATTATCTGCGCAGTTTGGCTTTCGTTCCGGTGCATTCCGACAACTTTTGGAAATTGAGTTATTTATGGGCTTAACTCAGCTGATTACGCTCAAGGTGGCATTCCGGGAGGAATACATGATGGAACACCTTAGTGTAATAGCTCATTGGAACCGGGACGAGGATACAACGGGGACGAGGATACTCACATGATGGGACAAGACACGAGTTTCATGTAGATCAGAGGCATATGTTTGATTTACCCTCTTCTTCGCATTAAAAGGAATTGGTTTTAATAAGAGGGAAAAGTGCTCCATGAATAAAATAATAATAAAATAATGCTCTAGAAGGCTCCAAGAGATCTATAAAAGAAAGGGAGGAGGCCATGGAGAGATATCTTTTGGATCATATCATTTTCTTGTATGAGAGGTTTGAGACGTGGTTCTCTACTTCAGTCGTAGCCTCAGGACGGAAACCCTCGGGTGATTTGTGAGTGTTGGACGGAAACCCAACTCTCCTTGAGGAGGCTTCATTCAGAAGTTTAGCAGAGCTTTAGGGTTATTGGAGTGAGGATCATTCAGATCTTCAACAGGGGCTTCAGTGGATTCAATGGTAGCTGTTGCCGGAGGGAGAGTGCAGTAGTTCAGTTTTGGAGGCCACCGCCTTGTAGCAATGCAGCAGATTGTATTGTTGGCCAGTTTTCCATCTCAACTCTTTCTGGGTCAGATCTATATGTAAACGCCGTTATTATTTATAATAAAAGCTGAGATTCTTCCTATTCTATGTGGTATTGGATTGCAGTGTTTTGTGTGTTTAATTTTACATGGCAATCTTCTATTAAATGCATGTTGATTTTATGGCATATTTTGGGGTTTAGATTGATTGATGAAAATTTAGCTAAAATATCCCATCCGGGATATTACAGCGGACGAAGTGTTTAAGTTCGCCACAGTTAAACCACCGGACCTTGGAAAGGTCCGTCTTCTTCTTCCCTTGCTGCTTTCGTTCCTTCGATGCAAGGGCTACATCATCCTCCTCTTCTTTCTTTACTCTGACCATTCCGTTGCTGCTATTCCGCATCTTAGTGATTCTCCTGATGTCTTCTTTGCGGAGGATTGCCCAGATGTCTGCCCAGGATGGTAACGTTGCCCTACCTAATATGCTTTGGACAAACGTTTCCCATTCTTTGGTGACTGCGTTCAGGGTAGTCCTTACTAAGAGCCCTTCGTTCGGAGGTGCACCCATGGCAATCAGCTGATCCTGGATAGTTTGTAAACAGGAAAAGGAAGGGATCCACCTCCTCACCCTTATGCACTTGGAACAGCCTCATTTGATTCTCAAGAAGCATTTTTCGTTGAATGGAGCTTCCCTGATACATGGCCTCAAAGCGGTCCACATTTGATTCGCCGTCTTCTTTCTGGCAATGTGTGGCATGACATGATCCTTTACTCTATCCATAATCAAACACTTAGCCTGTGCTTGATTTTCATTAAATTTCTTCAGAGGATCAGGATCAACAAGCTCAGCTAGGACATTCTCTGCATGGTTCTTGATGTCATACTCATCCAGGGCTGATAGAATCCTGGCCCTCTAGATGACGAAGTTGGACACACCGTCCAACCTGTCCTGATCTCTCAGCCCATGAGAAGCCATCTAGCTCAAATCTAACAGAAACAATACCTTGCTTCCTTGTTCTGTGGCAACACAGAAACGCTGTATCTGGGTTTCTTGGTGACTAGAAACCCTCTAGTAACTGCTCCTTCTGAAAACTGATTTCCTTCCTGGAAATCTTTAGCCAAATCAATCGGACAATTCTCTCTGATCCTCCTGATCGAATCTCAGATCCGTTTGGCTCAGATCTGTTGAGTGACTATCTTCCTCCCGCTCTTTGTTGACTTTGCTAGGCACAATTCTGCACCGGCAGAATCTCTACCACACCAGCGCTGCTGAAGAACTAAAGCATTGCTTCATGATCTCGGAAAACTGACAAGAATACTGGATTGCATCCCTCTGGTTGGCCTCTGCGTAGGCAGACTGACTCAGTGCAGTCTCTGCGCTGCTCAAAAGTGGACTGCGTAACCCCAAACTGGGTGACGCAGTCCTTAAGCTAGCATGGTTAGCCTCTGCGTAAGGTTGAAGGCCTTTTGAAGCTACATCGCTGCCCCTTTCTAGAACTGTGTCCTGCTGCTGCTGCTGCCCTCTCTGGATTTTTGCTGCTCCCGCTGTTACCCTGCAGAAAAATACTCTGCAACTGATTTTCTAGAGATTCAGCTTGATCAGCTATCGCTCTGATACCATGTGAAAATTTCTGAATGCAGAAATCCTACTATAGTATCATGGTTTACTTCTCCTACTTGTGATTAAATTATACAAGTTATTTCCAGAAAAATACTCAGAAAATATCGAAGTAAACGCTACTAACAGGCTACACATATGCACATTATTTACTGAATAATACACTCATTCAAACAAAGTGACACAGATTTTTCGGACAATAGTCCTCGGAAAAACCCAATGCGGGAAAACCGATGCAGCAGATATGAGGTTTTATTATTATTATGTAGAATCTGAGTACAACAAATATGGGCACCCAACTGGTTAACCCAACAGAGAAAATGATAAATCTGCAACAATAGCTGCTGTTCTAAGACCAAAAGCTAACTAATCCACACCCTCAAACGGGATTTACAAGACTCAGCTATTTTCTGGCCCTAGAAACCCCAGTGCTGCCCTTGAAGCCCTAGTGTCAGCCCTTCTAGGCTCTCCGTTCCTCTGTGCTGCTCAGAAGGGGACTGCGTAACCCCTGGGTCGGTGACATAATCCTTACGTTGCCTCTGGAGGCCTCTGCATAACTCTGGAAGCCTTGTGAAGCTGCAGTGTTGCCCCTCCTGGGCCTGCGTAGCGGCTGAAGCTTCTGCGCTGCGCAACTATTGTTACTGCCCTTGATTCTCTGCGCTATCCTTCATTGGTTCTCCTTTGCCTCTTGTTGACTCTTGGCTTCGGGATCAGATCATCCCCTCAGCCAATACTACCCATCGTTGTAGAAAACTCTTCTGGAAATTCAAACCCTGCCCTAGAATTCCAGATTAGTTCCTTAGCTCTGCCTTTGTGTGTGTCTCCAACTGACTCCCAAGCCTTTCTCTTATACTTTTTCGTTGAACACATCAACGGTTGTGATTAAATCTCTTATCAGCGGTTGAGATTAAAAGGCTACTTGATCCGCGTCACTTAAAACATTTCAGCGCATGTGTTTAATTAATTCACTTTAATTTTTCTAATTTCCTAAGTTTAGTCTTAGGGTCCTCATTAAAAAAATTAATTATTTGAATTACTTCAACACCAGATGAAATTTTTCCAAACGTTCTCTGGGTTTTGGAGTTGATGTGTTTCTTAGCCACTCCACCAAGTTTCAGGGCTAGAGCACATTCGATGCTACCCAAATACACAAAATCTCAACAGGGTTTTCTTCATTCAGATCTGCCGGGAACTCAGTGATTTAGTGAGGTAAATCCTCACAAATTCTTCTGCCAATATTTCTTTCTGTAACTGTATTACCCTAGGGATTTTCCGAGATATATTCAGACATTTCTACTGCTTAATATTGAAACCCTTAGATCTGCTACACTGGTTTTCCCGCATTGGGTTTTTTTAGGGACTTGGTCCAAAATAGAGGTGTCATATGTGTGATTGATTTCCTTGTTCAGTTTCCGTGTTTCAGAATCATGAGTATTATAGTGTAGGCTGCTTCAGTGATTGTTTCAGTATTTCATGTATGATTTAAAAATAATTGTGTAAAGTAAATTACATAATAGAAGAAGTAATCCAGTTGGTTGCAATAGGATTCCTTAGATTATTCAGATTTAGAAATTTTCACATGGTATCAGAGCATTGATGTGAAACAGGAAGAACAGATCTGAATTATGAAGTGAAGGCCATTGTTGCTGCAGTGCAGCAGAACGAATCCATTGAAGGATTGTGCAGTTCTAGCCAGGAGGGCTAAGATTTTCGTGGCAGTCTCTTTCCGAGTGAGTCGACAGAGAGAAAGGGCTTCTAGATCCAGATCTTGTTGTGGCAGATGGAGCAACGCAAAGCCTCCACGCAGAAGACAGAGGGACACAGTTTTTTGAAGTTGTTGTTGGGTAGAATAGCGTCAGAAGGAGACAAGAGCACATATTGAGGGAATTCTTCCTTAGTGATTTCCTAGCCAAGGAAGTCAACATTTCTCAGTTGTTGAGCAGCAAAGGAGCAACAGAACTTGCAACTCCATTAGGGAGTTCGTAAGCCTGCAAAGAGCTGCGCAATAGGGTGGAAGAGGGAGCAGATTCGACAGATTTCGGCTGAGATGGCATCTCACGGACTTCGGGATCAGGATTTGGTTGGAGGGCTCCTCCAACTATATGATCTGGAAGGAACGGGCTCAGTTCCTTCTAGATGAACATGATCTGAAGGCATTCATGGAGAACGTGGTAGCTTTTCCTACGGATGTAGATCAACTCAAGAAGTACAAGGCAGATATGGCCAAGGCAAAGAGGTTGCTCCTTGATGGTGTCAAGGATCACATCGTCTCACATGTGGCTGGCAAGGTTACTGCCAAAGATATGTGGGTAGTTTTGCAAGACCTATTTGAGGGATCTTTCGAGCAACGAAAGTTGTACTTAGAGCAGAAGCTCCATATGATCCAGATGTGGAAAGGGGATCATGTGGTTTCATACCTCATGCTGTTTCAGGAGATTCGAGATCAGCTGTAGGCAGTAGGTGTTGTTATCGCTTGCTTGCCACCTACACCTACCTACAAGTTAGTGAGAAAAGCCTTTAACCCCACAAGGTGCAGTTGGTGGCAAGGAACTCAAAGAAGGGATTGTCACACTAATCCCATCTCTCTTCATTTAAGCTATATCCTAGGTTGGTTATGGGGGTTGTCCCTAAATGGAAAACTAAGTTAAAATATGTGGGTTTCTAGGAGAGTTGTTAGAGTTAAATAGATTACTTCTTAAGATTTATAAGAAAAAGTGATTTGAGCAATAACCATCAATACATAAGATAAGCATGAAACATATGAAAGACTAGTGCCTTCAAAGTATTGCTCTAAAATGAAATTTGCTTAAATGAAATGAAAAACAAAAGTAATCCTGAAAATGAAACAAGAAACTGTTAGCATACGACAAAACACACAAATGCTTTTATGTAATATTCCAAGTAGAAATAGACAGCAATATAAAGCACATAAACAAAGACAAACATCAACTAGAGAGATATCACATGAACAATAACCAATATGGAGAACACTAGGCCATTTTATTAATACTGAAAGATAGAAAATGAGTACAAAGGTGATCAGAATGATGGCACCTTGGCTTGCACTAGGCAAGCGTAGAAATACTCTCAGATTGTGACCCGGAATGGCTGCTAACTCAAAACTGCGCTATCTCCAAAGCTACTAGCACTGCTACTGTGCTGCTGCTATTGCTGGAATGAACTGAATCTTTGGGGCTGCTCCCCACCTCAGAAAATTCTGAAACTTCGGGAATGGCCTCTACTCCCAATACCCAGAAAAGCCCAGAAAGCTTTTCAGAAATGGCCGACCCCTGAAAATGGCTCCCTTGAGGCACTACGCTATTCCTCAAGGAGGGACGCTGGCTCCGAATGATCTGCTCCAAATGATGGCCCCTAACTCCTCCAAAATGCTGGAATAGGGAAGGGCTGGCCCCTTACCCACTATCTCGGGCTGAATCCACCAACAAAACCCCCAATCCGAAGCTATCACCTCACAAGACTGCGTCCTCCCTCTCACTGACTACACTGTTTCTCTGAGTGGATGCTCCTCCTGTGGTAGCTACAACTCTCTCCGGAAAAACAAGGATGAAACTCCTCACTCGAGCAGGCACTGGAGGTCCCTCGGGGCTGAGGTTGGGATCTCCGAACGGAGACACCCGATGTACTGAACAGTACGTGCAGACTTTGCTAAACAGCAAGCGTGCTCAATGTCAGAAGACAAATCTCAAAGATGCATAATAATAATCTATCAGAATGAGGAGACCCTTCCTCCTTTTATTCTTGGTGAGCCTTTCCCTCACCTAGGCCCCACCAATCTCTGCGTTGTCCGCCCTTAACCCACGCTGTCCAACTCACTCTGCGTTGGCTGGGCCCCACGCTGTCTACGCTGCTCCTTTTCCTACGCTACCACTTGATCACTAGGCCCCACGTTGCCAAATAGACATGTCTCTTAAGTGACTTTAGGAAATATTTTTATCCTAAGTGTGAGCTAAGTGTTCCTTCACCCACTTTATTTATATTTCAACTCTATGAAGGCAAAATAGTCAAAATTAATATTTCCAATTAGCTACTGCTAATTGGGAATATTACAGTCTCCCCCGGTAAAACGTTGCTTGTCCTCAAGCAACTATAATGATGGATGTTGCAGAATCTTCTCACTCTCCCAGGTGGCATCCTCATCCGGTAAATTCCTCCACCTCACTAGGTACTCCCTGACTGTCCTGCTCCGTAACTGCCTCTCCCTAGTGTCAATAATGGCCTCCGGTTGTAGCACCAAGTGCCCCTCATCATCTGTGGGTGGAAGCTCCTCTGTCGCAGTCACCTGCTACCCCAGTGCCTTCTTCAGGCATGATACGTGAAAAACGTTGTGAATCTTGCTACCCTTGGGTAGCTCCAACTCATATGCAACCTGTCCTACTCTGCATATCACCCTGTACGGTCCATAGAAGCGAGGCTTGAGCTTTTCAGCCCCCTTCTGCTTCAGCGTGGACTGCCGATATGGCTGCAAGCGTAGGTAGACCAAGTCCCCTACCTCAAACTGCCTCTCAACTCGTCCCCTATCAGCATACAACTTCTGCTGGTTCTGCGCTGTAGCCATGTTATCCTTGAGAGCTCGGAGTATATCCTAACTCTTTTGGATCCAATCCTTGGCTCTAGGAGCCTTGCTAGTACCAAACATCATGTCAACAAAAGATAAAGCATGATATCCATATAATGCATAAAACGAAGACATACCAATAGACATATGATGAGTGTTGTTGTAGCAGTACTCCCCCAAGTGCAACTATCTCAACCATGCCTTCTGTTGCCCGCTGACATAGTTACGCAAGTAGCCCTCCAGCCAGTTGTTCACTATCTCGGTCTGTCCATTTGTCTGGGGGTGGTAACTAGTACTCGGTGTCAACTCAGTGCCCACCAAATGAAAAAGATCCTGCCAAAATCCGCCCATGAAGCGGCTGTCCCTGTCACTGATAATGGTCTTTGGGAGACCATGCAATCTGAAAACGTCCCTGAAGAACAACTCTACTACCTGTGCTACAGTGTAATGTGCCGATATGGCGAAAAAAATGAGCATATTTAGTCAGCCGATCGACGACTCCAAATATGCAATCCTTGCCTTGCACTGTGGGCAACCCTGTAATGAAGTCCATCGAGATACTCTCCCATTTCCCCTCAGGTATGGGAAGAGGCTGCAATAATCTTGCCGGATGGTTCATCTCTCCTTTGTTACGCTGGCAAACCTCGCACTCCCTAACATGTTGGAGCACGTCGTCCTTGAGGCCCTTCCAAGAGAACCTCTCTTTGATGGCCCTATAGGTTTTGGTCAACCCCTAGTGGCCCGATAATGGAGAATCATGCGAGGCGTGCAATATCTTCTTTTTGAGCTGGGAGCCCTCAGTCAAGAAGATCCTGTCCCTGTAATAGATCACCTCGTCCATCACTCTGTACCTATCATCTGTCACTTGTCCATCCAAAATCTCACAAGCAAAATGGTCCTTGGAGTACTCTACCAACAGTTGAGCCCTCCAGTCCGTGGCCAAACTCATCAATGACAACGTTGCTGGTCTGCGGGAAAGTGCATCTGCCACAACGTTGTTCTTCCCCTTGACATACTCGATGTCAAAGTCATAAGCCTGGATCTTGCAGACCCACTTTTGTTGCCTTTCCTGCAACTGTTTCTGCTCTAAAAATAATCGGAGGCTATTGTGATTCGTTCTCTCCCTGAATCTGTTCCCTACCAGGTACTGTCGAAACTTGGCCAATGCATGCATTATGGCCAACATCTCCTTGTCGTATATCGCATACAACCTGTCATGTGGCAATAGCTTCAGGCTCTTGAAAGCTATGGGGTGGCCTCCTTGCATCAAAACTGCGTCGATCCCCTCCCCTGATGCATCACACTCCAAGACAAAGGGCTATGTAAAATTTGGCAAGGCTAACACTGGACAGCTGCTCATCACCTCCTTGAGCCTATCAAAAGCCCTCTGCACTATATCCATCCAACTGAATGCCCCCTTCTTAGTGAGATCTGTAAGGGGTGTAGCAAGTTGGGAAAATCCCTTGACGAACTTTCGGTAGTAGGTGTAGATCCCCAGAAATCCCTGAAGTTCTGTCACGTTCTTCGGCTTCGGCCATTCCCTGATGGCCCTGATTTTCTCCTCGTGGACGTTTACTCCATTCACCTCGATGATGTGCCCCAAGTAGAGCATCTTGGTCAACCCAAACTCGCATTTGGAGAGCTTAGCATAAAACTGATGCTCTTCTAAAATGCGCAATACAGCCTCTATATGTTGGAGATGCTCCTCCCACGTCCTGTTGTAGATCAATATGTCGTCAAAAAACACTAACACACACTTCCTCAAGTGACTGCGGAAGATGTGATTCATGCATGACTGAAAAGTGGCCGAGGCATTGGTTAGCCCAAAGGGCATCATCAAAAACTCAAAATGGCTTTAATGACACCAGAAAGCGGTCTTGGGAATGTCCAGCTCCCTCAGGCGAATCTGATGGTACCCGAATCTCAAATCAATCTTTGAGAAGAACTTGGCCCCCCTCAACTCATCCATCAACTCATCAATCCGTGGGATGGGGTACCGGTTCTTCATGGTCTTCTTGTTCAGGGCCCTGTAATCAATGCACATCCTCAACATGTCGTCCTTCTTCTTCACCATCACTACTGAAGAAGCAAAGGGGCTAGTGCTAGGACGAATGTGTCCAAGAGCTAAGAGCTCATGGATAACCCTCTCAATCTCATCCCGATAGGCTTTCGGGTGCCTAAAGGGTGTAGTGATGACAGCCTGCATACCCTGCTCCAGCTCAATAGTGTGCTCAAACCCCCGATCTGGTGGCTGTACTAGTGGTATCTCCCCAAATATCGTAGCAT
The DNA here is from genome assembly GCA_034641835.2 of Pinus albicaulis. Lineage (NCBI taxonomy): Eukaryota > Viridiplantae > Streptophyta > Pinopsida > Pinales > Pinaceae > Pinus > Pinus albicaulis. The sequence goes on along the minus strand of CM076580.1, from coordinate 677,293,484 downwards.
ACTTGTCAAGAATGGACTGTACATTTGGGTGTACGGCCTGCCCTATAGATCCTGCCTCCGACACATGCAGCTCCACTGCCCACTCTATGTCCCCCTTCCAAAAATCTGCCCCCATCCGGTGTGCTGAAACTGTTTGTGGTGGGTAGGTGTGCATCCCCCGAATCTTCTCATGCCTCCCAGTCTTCTTGTCTGTCCACTCCATCTCCAAGGTCTCCTAGTCAGTGGTGACCTTTCCCAATGTCATAAGCCACTGTACCCCCAGTATCACGTTGGTGTCTGGAATGTCCACCACGAAGAAATGATCTGTCAGGGTGTACGTCCCCATCGTCACTGCCAAGGCTGGCACATACCTAGCACACTGCATGGTCCGGTCTCCTGGAACCAGTACCGAAAATCCATCAAGAGTCTCCGTCTGTATGCCCCTCCGCTCTACCAGCTGAGCATCAATGAAATTGTGGGTAGCCCCACTATCTACCAACACCGAAACACGTTGACCTCGTACTGTAAGACTGCAAGGGCTCCCCCGGTAGGTGCAAAAGCTGCACCTCCTGCTCCAGGTGGTGGAGGTGGCAGATGATCCCCTCTCTATGCTGTATTGCTGCCTCCAACCTCCATATCCTCATACTCCTCTTCTTCCCCACTACTATCGGAGAAGACCTCGATGTAATGTGCCTTCCTTGTGGCACAACGGTGTCTTGGTGCCCATGGCTCCTGGCACGTGAAACATAACCTCCTTCGCTTCAGGTCTCTCCTGAGTTCATCATCTCCAAACCCTCTTCCATGGTTCCCCTTGGCGGGTGGAACCCTCTCGTCCTTTCCCTTCGGCTGGAATGTTGATCTCTGGGGAAAAGGAGCTCTAGTCTTGGGAAGTGCATCCTGCAAATCCCAAGTCCTCTCAATTGCATCATGGAGTGTTGCGGTCCTCGTCAATCTGACTAATCCCCGTAGAGGCTTTGCCAACCCATCTATGAACATATAGATCGTCCGGGCTGTGGATAAATCCGGTACCATCACGGAGAGTCTCAAAAAATCTGATATGTATGCGTCCGGCCTCCCGGTCTGCTTGAGGTTTGTTAGCTCAACAAAATGCTCCTCTGGATCCCTCCGATCAAAATGCTCTACCAACCTCCACGTAAACTCGGCATATGCTGTCACTCTCGAGTGCCCCAGCGTAACCATCCTGTGAAACCACCAATCTTGGGCCTCACCCTCTAGGTGCAGCGTTGCCACTTTGATGGCCTCTAGCTCTGCCATCTGATTAAGCTGAAACTTTATATCCAACTTCTCCACCCAAGCTTTTGCCGAACACTTAGATGACCATCAAATGTCGGTAAATGGAATCTGCCCACCGTGCGCTATAAGTCCCCGTCATGTGAATGCCTGTTCCCCCTGTGATGGTTGTGGGGTTTGCTGTCCCTCTTGAGCTGAACAAAATCATGGAAAGTGAGGGCATTCCTGAACTCCTGACTGTATGACTGGTACTCAGCAAAGTAATCTCCCATGTCTGTCGGCTCCTGCTCCTACTATGCTTCTGCCCCAATGTTTGCGGCAAGAAATGTAGGCATCGTGTAATGGGGGGTGTGTGTGATGCCATCTGTTGCGCTGTGAGGTGCTCCTGTAAATGATGAGATCTGCATGAGCCCTCACCAACATGGAAACCCCTTGGGGCCTCGTGCTGTCTAGACTTTGTTGTGAATCTCTACCCCATCTCCTCTATCCGTCTCGACAAATCCTATACTGATTTGAGGAGAAGTTCCCCGAACTTCTTGTCGGCATTTCTTTCCTCCACCATTGGTTCCTCTTCCACTGCATCCACCACTGGAACACTATCACCTTTCCCAAAGGTGAGCTCTAACCTCCACTCTTGGTCTTTATATTTTCTTCCCCGGTAAGTGATGTATGGTTTTCTTGCTGGTGTCATAGACAATCTGCTCCACAGGCTGAGCCAAGTCTATGAGCTCTGATACCACTGTAATATTCCAAGTAGAAATAGACAATGATATAAAGCACATAAACAAAAACAAACAACTACTAGAGATATATCACATGAAAATATCCAATATGGAGAATGCTGAGCCATTTTATTAATACTGAAAGATAGAAAATGAGTACAAAGTTGGTCAGAGTGATGGCACCTTGGCTTGCACTAGGCAAGCGTAGAAATACTCTCAGATTCTGACCTAGAATGGTTGCTAACTCAAAACTGCGTTATCTCCAAAGCTGCTGGCACTGCTACTGCTAGAATGAACTGAATCTTTGGGGCTGCTCCCCACTTCGGAAAATTTTGAAACTTCGAGAATGGCCTCTACTCCCAATACCTGGAAAAGCCCAGAAAGCTTTTCAGAAGTGGCCGACCCCTGAAAATGGCTCCCTTGAGGCACTACGCTATTCCTCAAGGAGGGACTTTGACTCTGAATGATCTGCTCCAAATGATGGCCCCTAACTCCTCCAAAATGTTGGAATAGGGAAGGGTTGGCCCCTTACCCACTATCTCGAGCTGAATCCACCAACAAAACCCCCAATCCGGAACTATCTCCTCACAAGACCGCGTCCTCCCTCTCATTGACTGCGCTGTCTCTCTGAGTGGATGCTCCTCCTGTGGTAGCTGCAACTCTCTCCGCCAAAACAAGGATGAAACTCCTCACCCGAGCAGGCATTGGAGGTCCCCTGGGGCTGAGGTTTCGATCTCCGAACGGAGACACCCGATGTACTAAACAGTACGTGCAGACTTTTCTAAACAGCAAGCGTGCTCAATGTCAGAAGACAAATCTCAAATATGCATAATCAGAATGAATCAGAATGAGGAGACCCTTCCTCCTTTTATGCTTGGTGAGCCTTTCCCTCACCTAGGCCCCACCAATCTCTGTGCTGTCCCCCCCTTGGCCCACGCTGTGCAACTCACTCTGCGCTGGCTGGGCCACACGCTGTCTACGCTGCTCCTTTTCCTACACTGCCACTTGATCACTAGGCCCCACGTTGCCAAATAGGCATGTCTCTTAAGTGCTTTAGGAAATCTTTTTATCCTAAGTGTGAGCTAAGTGTTCCTTCACCCACTTTATTTATATTTCAACTCTATGAAGGCAAATTAGTAAAAATTAATATTTCCAATTAGCTATTGCTAATTGGGAATATTACATTTTAAAATAAACAAATTGATGAATCAAAGCATGTGAAGATATCTTGTTAAAATGCTTACAATTAGTGATCTAAATATAAACAAGATGATAAAAATACTTGAAGGTTATACCAACATGCAATTAGCCTTGCAACAGGAGATAAGAGTACTTGAATGTGAAATTTTCAAACTGAAATAATATTGCAGTGATAGGTTTATTTCGCCTACTTATTTTATGACAAATTATTTACAAAAGTTCTTCCAGTAAAATTTGAACATAAACACAACTGCAGTATTCACGTAACCATAAGCAGAAAATGGAACAGTGCACATATAACGCAATAGAAACAATCACATGAACACAATTATTTTTTGACAATTTTCCCCGGAAAAACCCAATGTGGGAGAACTGGTGCAGCAGATGAGGGTTTGTATTATTTTTCAGCAAGGAAAATCATTTACAAGAAAGAGACGAGCAAACTTCTAGAATACACCTGAGATAAATTCTCCGAATCCTCTGGGAGAATTTCAAACACCCGAAGACACCCTATCTCCCTTTGCATCACTCTGCATGGTCTTCTGCGCAGTTCCTGCGCTGGCTGCATCACTCTTCGTGGGGACACAGTGCTGACCTCTGTGACCCCCTGCGCCCTTCTCTTCTTGCCTTTCTCCACCTTTGCTCACTTCCACTTCCTTCTTCTGCCTCTGCACCTCTCCCTCTGAAATCGAATTCTGTTCCTTCAGAATCGATTTCCTTCAGATATTGAGTGTGTGTTCAACTTACTTTCCAAATGACCCTCAAGCCTTCTCTTATAATCTTCTTGTTGATGAATCAACGACCCAGATTAGATCTCTAATTAATGGCTAAGATTAAAACATGACTTGATCTTCGTTTTCTAGAAGATTCTCACTCTGTTTTATTAATACCCTTTAATTATTTAATTTCCCTAAGTTTAGACTTAGGGACCACATTAAAATAATTAATTATTTTAATAAAACATGAACCGAGTGGAATTTCCACAACCAGTTTTTGGGTTCTTTGGAATACTAATGTCCAGACTCCAAGCCTCCTCGGAAAATATGAGTCTTGGAACACTTTCCAATGCTACAAAATCAACACTCCCTCTTAGCAAGGAAAGTGTTCAAGCAAAATACCAACTGCATCTGCTCTGACCTGAAGCATCTACCGCGTTGCTGATCTCTCGGTTGCTGCCTCTCATCTGCTGCGATGTTGCCCTTTGTACTATTGCCCATGACACCATCTTTGTCGCTGTCTCATCTGTATTGCAGCTCCCTCTGAATTTCGAGCCCATCCATTCCTCTACTGGAATGGGTTCTTGACCATCCCCATCTTTTCTCTGAAGTAAGTAAACTTAATCTTACCTAGAGCTTTTGTTAGGATATCTACCACCTATTCCCCTATAGGAATGTACTTCAACTGTACAGCTCCTCGTTAGACATGGTCTCTAATGAAGTGGCACGTGATGTCAGTGTGCTTCAACCGATGATGAAACAAAGGATTTTCAGAGAGCTTGATGCAACTCTGATTATCGCACAAAATTATGGTCGGTTCCATCCTCTTCTTGAGTAAGTTCATGAGCAACTTATGAAGCCATATGGCCTCACACGAAGCTGTGCTAGTTGCCATATATTCAGGCTCGGCTAAGCTCAGTGCCACGGATTTATTTTTCCTACTGCACCACGAAGTCATTCCTGATCCGACCCTGAAACAGTACCCACTAGTACTTTTTCGATCTACTGGACTTCCAGCCCAGTCTGCATCAGTGAATCCACTCAATTGGATTTCATTGCCCTTGGTGTACTTCAATCCAAAATCGACTGTCCCCTTCAAGTATCTGAGAACATGTTTGGCTGCCACCCAGTGAGCCCTCTTTGTTTCTACCATGAACCGACTAAAGGTATTCACTTCATAACAGATGTCTGGTCTAGTATTGACTAGATACATCAATGATCCTATGAGCTGCCTATACAATGTAGGATCAGCCTCATCATCCTCAGACATGTCGATTTTCTTCCAATTTGTGATCATTGGCATAGCCATGGGTCTACAGTCCTCCATTTGAAATCTCTTTAGAATCTCTGTAGTATATCGTCCTTGCCCAAGGAAGATTTCTCCCTTCTGCTGCCAAACTTCCAACCCCAGAAAATAGTGCATCCGCCCTAGATCCTTCATGTCAAATTCTGTAGCCAGATTTTCTTTGCAGTCTTTGATGTGCCTAGATGATCCAGTTAGAAATAGATCATCTACATATAACACCAACATTAGAGACTCATCCCCTACTCTCAGATAGTAGAGGTTGGGCTCTGCCTCACTCTTGAAAAATCCCATCTTCTACAGGTAGCTGTCAATTCACCCATACCAAGCTCTAGGGTCTTGCTTCAGTTCGTACAAGGCTTTCTTAAGCCTGCACACATGAGTTTTCTGCTCATGCATCTCAAAGCCCTCTGGTTGTTCTATGTACACTTCCTCTTTTATCACCCAATTTAAGAACGCAGTCTTGACATCCATCTGGTGAATTTCTCATCCCATCTGTGCTGCAAGAGAGATGACGGATCTGATTGAAGTATACCAAGCTACAGGGGCGAAGGTTTCTTCATAATCGATCCCTTCCTTTTGTGCATACCCCTTAGCCACAAACCTGCCTTTGAATTTCTTTATGTTGCAATCTGCAACATATTAATCTTGTGGATCCATCTCGAACCTACAACCGACCTGTTCGGAGGTCTAGGAACTACTTCGCAGACATCATTTGTCATGATGGAGCTGTACTCCTCCACCATAGCATCTACCCACACTTGATGCTGAGCTGCCTCCTAAAAACTAGAGGGTTCTCCAACCTGTGCTACCAATTCTTGGTACCTGTCTGGCTGCCTGCGTTCCCTCTTCTCATTTCTAGGAGCTCCAACAAACTCCTCTGCATCCCTTAGAATCTGTTGTAGTTCGCTACTCGTCCTTGCACTGGTGGTGGATGGATTCACTTGCTCTCCTTCTTGCACTTCCTCAGAAAAGCTTTCCTTAGGATCCTTGTGCCTTGGAGAGGCACTAGAGTCATTATCCGTATGTCGTTGTGGCTGGACCAACAAATCCTCCTCAGACTACGTAGCTGAAGAAATTTCTCGATATTTCCTGAAGGCTCTCTCCTCCGTGAACTTCACGTCTCATCTTACTACTATCTTCCTACTCTCAGGAATATAGATGCAGTAAGCCTTCGCATTCTCGCTACATCCCACAAGGTACCCTTTTTCAAAAGTCTGATCCAACTTCTTTTTCTTCTCATCGGGTACATGGCAATACACTATACTGCCAAATATCCTAAAGTGGCTCACTTCAGGCTTGCTGCCAGTGAACACACTCTCAGGAGTGACCTTATCCAATGTGTTATGAGGCATTCTATTCTGCACATACACGACTGTATTACAAGCTTCAACCCACAAAAATTTGGGCATTTCTTGATCATACAACATTGCCCTCACAACTTCATAGTCCCGTTCTTCCTCTTTGCGACCCCATTCTACTCCGGATTATATGGAGCAATCCATTCTCTCTTGATGCCTTCTTTTTCGCAGAACCTTGTGAAGTCCCTGTCAATATATTCTCCACCATTGTTTGATCGGAATGTCTTGATTCGCTTTCCTGTTAGATTCTCCACCAGAGCCTTAAACTATTTGAATCGCTCAAAGACCTCGTATTTGGTCTTCAGAAAGTAGATCCATGTCTTTCTGGAATGGTCATCGATAAAGGTGACAAAATACTTTGCACCACTGAGAGCACTTGTGAACATTGGTCCGCAGATGTCTGAGTGTATCAATCCCAACACACTCTTGGCCCTATTGCTGCTTTTCAGATATGTTGCCTTAGCATACTTCTCTAATACGCACCCTCTGCAAACATTGTCTCCCGTGGCAGTCTTCTTGAGACTTCTCAAGGCTCCATGATGTAGATGCTCCATTCTTCTATGCCATAATTCATTCAAATCTCTTTCATCAGTACTGCCTATTAGTGCCATTGGGGACTCGAGTTGTAACTTGTATAGTTTATGGCAACTTACTCCAATTTGTGCCTTCCTTTTCCAACTAGGGTGTTTGACATAAGCTTTGTTGCCAATAAAGTATACATCGTAACCCTTGTTCTGAAGTTCATCCCTAATCTTGGTACATGCAGTACGTTGGTGGTTCGAAGCTTGTTACCAGCTTCTGTTTGAAATATTATGGTGCCTCTTCCAATAGGGGTACACTTTGCCTTGTTTCCCATAGTGATTTGAAAATTCATCTGCTCCTCCTGGTAGCTTGAGAATCATTCTCGAACTCCCGTCATGTGAACAGATGCTCCACTGTCAATATACCCGATCTCTGGAGAAGCCATGCTTGACACACAAGCAAAATTCCTCTTCTAGTCTGGATGCTAGAACTGAAACGTCATGATCCCTCTATTCCTCCATGCGTTCTGGAGAACTGCGTGAACCCTTCCGAGCTGATGCTGCATCACTGTCAGATATCTGTTCCATTGTAGAACCTCCTTGTCTGTTACTCGTCTTTAGGTCTGATACCATGTGAAATTTTCAAACTGAAGTAATACTACAGTGATAGGTTTATTTCGCCTACTTATTTTATGATAAGTTATTTCCAAAAGTTCTTCCAGTAATTTTTTAACATAAACACAACTGCAGTATTCACTTAACCATAAGCAGAAAATGGAACAAAACACATATAACACAATAGAAACAATCATGTGAACACAGTTATTTTTGGACAATTGTCCCTGAAAAAACCCAATGCGGGAAAACCGGTGCAGCAGCTTAGGGTTTGTATTATTCTTCAGCAAGGAAAATCATTTATAAGAAATAGATGATTAGACTTCTAGAATACACCTAAGATAAATTTTCCAAATCCTCTAGGAGAATTTCTAACACCCAAAAGACACCCTATCTCCCTCTGCGTCACTCTGCGTGGTATTTTGGGCAGTCCCTACGTTGGATTGCGTCACTCTGCATGGGGACTCAGTGTTGTTGCTCAACGATGACCTCTGTGATCCCCTGCATTCTCTTCTTGCCTTTCTTTGCCTCTGCTAACTCCCCCTTCCTTCTTTTTCCTCTTCAACTCTGCGTTTGCACCTCTCCCTCTAAAATTGAATTCTATTCCTTCAGAATCGATTTCCTTTGGGTACTGAGTGTGTGCCCAACTTACTTTCCAAATGACCCTCAAGCCTTCTCTTATAATCTTCGCGTTGATGAATCAACGACCCAGATTAGATATCTAATCAATGGCTAAGATTAAAACATGACTTGATCTTCGTTTTCTAGAAGATTCTCACTCTGTTTTATTAATACCCTTTAATTATTTAATTTTCCTAACTTTAGACTTAGGGACCACATTAAAATAATTAATTATTTTAATAAAACATGAACCGAGTGGAATTTCCACAAACGATTTCTGGGTTCTTTGGAATATTGATGTCCAAGCCTCCTCACAAAATATGAGACTTGGAACACTTTCCAATGCTACAAAATCAACAAAAGGAACAAGACTCATCAACCATTCATCAACATGATGATCATTAAAATGAAATGGAGCTTGCTAAAGTAGATAATGTTCCAAGTACAATAAAATTAAACAAAACTTGTTGCGAAAGAGATTACAATACTTGCATGAAAGGAAATGCTTCTTAAAAATAGGAAACGATGTTGCATGTGAAGCTCTAAACCATCAAGAAAGCAAAAATTCGGAACTTGCAAGTAAGGTAAATGTGATGAAAGATGAATGCTCTTGGTTTATTTTATTAATTAGTTCTAAAGCAAGGTCACAATTGAACTCTAATCCTCAGACCTCACCCTCACTCAAAGATTTGGGTGTCATAGTGAGGAGTCCATGGAGGAAGAGGGTCCCTAAAATGTCCATTCAACCAACTTAAGTTGGAGGTAAATTTTAGTGATGTTTGGGGCATGTAGGATCTAAAAGTAAATTAACATGAAAATGAAAATTCAACTTCAACTTGAAATATATTTGCTTGTCATGAAATAAAATGTAGCTTTACTTGATGCATGAAACATAAGATTGTAGAGTGTGCTCAATGGTGAAGCATAAACAAATTTGAAGTATGATTTCAAGCTAAATAAACTCAAGTAAAGATGCTTCCTTATAAAATATCTGAATTTGCTATGAAAGTAAATGCTCTTAAAACTTGTAGCAAATCAAAGTGAATAGCTAGTGGATTGAATGAAATGCATGGTTTTGTTAATTGATCAATTAGCTGAGATGCATGCAATAGAAATAGATCAACAAATCACACCACAAGTCCTCTCCAAAAAATGGGGAGATTGGAATGCCAATGGGTAAAACCCACGCTCCCAAAATCAGAAATTTTATTGGTTTTTAGAGGTAAGAGACTTTGAAGCCTCCTACAAGCTCAAGGAAAACCTTTACAAATGAAACTTGAGGTGTTAGACTTATCCTTTACAAGTGAAGAAGAGAGGCTAAGCCTCCTCAATGCTCATGGCCAAGAGAGAGAGAAGAAGCCACAAAAGGAACTCGACCTTCCTCAAGGAAGCTTCTTAATTGCCCACGACCAAAGGAAAAAGAGAGAGTCCTCATTTGACATTAGAGCTCAAAGGTCCTGCAACAATTTTTTAGTAGTTTCTAGAAGGTGAATTCCACAAGTTGCTACAAGAAAACAAGTTAGAAAAAGAAAGCTACAAAAAACCAAGTGTTAAAAAGAAAATCACAAAATATTGCACAATAATTTACAAAGGGCTAAGCCAAAGAAGATTAGTACACTCTCCTCTTTGTCTAGCCATGCTTAAGCTCTTTAAATAGCAAAATATGATCCAATGAAGCACATTGAAAGGTAAAATATTTTTAAATGATTGCATGCATACAAACTATGTCCAAACAAATCTCTGGAAAACACTTTTTCATAAGATAAACAATGAAAATCCAAATAACAAATGAGAGTTCCTTTGAATTTGCTACAAGAGTGGGTTGGTCTCCCAAATGTGAAATTTTCAATCTGAAAACTATATAGTTGCAGTGATAGATTTATTCCTCCTACTTATTATTTCAATAAGTTATTTACAAAAATCTACCAGTAAATATTGAAATAAATACAACTGCAACATTCACAACCATATATGTAGAGAAGTAAACAATAAAGGACATAAGCACAAGAATCAATCACATGTACATAGTTATTTTTGGACAATTGTCCCCAGAAAAACCCAATGCGGGAAAACCGGTGCAGCAGATGAGGGTTTCATTAAATTCTTCAGCAAATGATTTCTTTACAAGGAATATACTGGTAGATAGAATCTGAAACACCTGAGGCAGAATTCTCAGCGCCTCCCGACAAATCCCTGACACCCTGATTAGCCTCTACTATCTCCTGTGCCTGTCTGTGTGTTTCTCTACGCAGTCTCTTTGCTAGACTTTGTAAGTCTGCGTAGGCTTTGCATGGGTTCACTGCGCTACAGCCTAGAGCTGCCTCCTGTGACCCACTGCGTCCCTCTGTCCTTGACCTTAGTCATTGCTGATTCCCTCCTTTTGCTTCTGCAAATATCCGCCCTGCAACTCTCCCACTGAGATCAAATTCTCTTGCTTCAGAATTGCGCTCCTTCAGGAACTGAGTGTATGCCTGGCTTGCTTTTCAAATGACCCTTAAACCCTCTTTTATAATCTTCTCGTTTGTGAATCAACGACCCATATTAGAAGTCTAATCAATGGCTAAGATTAAAACTTGACTTGATCTTTGTTTTCTAGAAGATTCACACTCTGACTTATTAATACCCTTTAATTATTTTATTTCCCTAAGTTTAGACTTAGGGTCTCCATTAAAATAATTTATTATTTTAATAAGTCATGAACCAAGTGGAATTTCCACAAAAGGTTTCTGGGTTCTTTGGAATACTGATGTCCAAGCCTCCTTACAAAGTTTGAGACTTGGAACACTTTCCGATGCTACAAAAATCAACACTTCCTCTTAG